>CM038674.1:688332220-688932220 GCA_021605145.1 Aegilops bicornis
CGCAAGGGGGAGCGGTATTGTGATGGTGTCACAGGGAGGAGCGCCCATAGTCAGTCTCCGGGGATGTAGCCATATCGGTGAACCTCGTTAACAAATCTCGGTGTCGTGCTCGTGTGGTTGCTTGGTCCTCGGATGATCGACGGTATGCCTCGGATTTATTCTAACAGTATGCATGCATGTACTATTGGGTTACGTGCATAGTTGATTCCCTCTATAATTGGCATCGTGTTAAGGCTTCTCATAGTGGGAGTAACATAGGTAGTAACATGCATGCCACATAGGCAAAAAGTATGATGTGGCAAGTAATTAATAAGGAGAGATGCAAATGGAGTAACATAATATGTTACCATCACATAGCGGTTCCCAATGTAAAATGAGTCTACAAAGTAATAAATGAAGCCCTCTATGTTACCACATCTATGACACTACCCACTATGGAGGTAGTAACATAGACTAGTAACATATAGCATGCATGTTTGATATGCAGCTCACCTGGATCGGAATCCCCGCGAGACGGGTTACGCTGACCGGCAGCACGTCTTCTCCATGCATGCTTGATCAAGATGACGCTCGACTACACAAGATTTGCTTCAGCTCAGCGGGATCGGTAGGCCATGCATTGTCCCCACAAGTCACTAGTAGATAAACGACCATTAGTTCCGGTTGGTAAGGGCCTTTTGTCTCGGTTCCTGAACCGGGACTAAGGGTCGTTACTAATGCCTCGCCTTTAGTCCCGGCCACCCGTAACCGGGACAGATGGGCCTCCACGTGGCCGGTGCGCCGAGCCCATGCAGAGGGTTTTGGTCCCGGTTGGTGGCACCAACCAGACCAATAGGCATCCACGCCACAAGATTTCAGGGGTTGTGGTTTTTGTTTTCTTTTGAAAGGGGGGTGTTGGGGGTTTTGGGGGGTTAATTTAGGTGTTCCATATATTGTGTTAGCTAGCTAATTAATATAGAGAAGTGTCCTCTCTTATGTCCGTGCTTGGTCGACGCTACGTACTATACATAGAGAGGCCTCGACACGCTTAGCTAGTAAGAAAATGAAGGAAATCATTAAGTACAGAAGTTCGCTATGCATACCGAGAGAAGTGATCGATCGACCTCTCCTTCTCCGAGAGATTGGTCGAACAACAAGTTTTCAGATATCTATCCGACGCCATGGCTACATACATATACAATATGTAAGATCTCTTACAATCCCATATCATTTGAAATCAAGTTCCACATGGTATTCTCCGGCTTTATTGATGACGTGATCAAGAAAGAATCCCGCCAATTCCTCTTGAATTGCTTTCATGCGATCTTGTGGTAGGAGTTCATTCTGCATCTGCCACGTCTAATTTGAAGAAGGGGGTTAATATATATATATATATATATATATATATATATATATATATATATATATATTAATGAAACTCAATAGAAATGTTGGTGTAATAAAATGAAATTGTGAATATTATTGCTTACTCACTTCATATTGTCTTTTAGAGTAGCCCCGCTTATTTTTCAAAGTCGCGTTGTAGATTAACTCGCACACGTAGTATCCACAGTAATTATTCCCTTGTTCCTGCCACAAGCACTTTACGAGAAACAGAGGTCAATCAAACTGATAATGAAGCATTATAAATGGTATTGATGAAAGTATAGCTATAGAATCAACGGGAGATGCGCCAAGTAACTAGCTAGCTAGTAGTACTTACTGGTATGTATATCGCAGCTCCTTCGGCAGTCCCGGAGCTTCTGTGGTGAACTGTTTCCAAACCCTGCAAGACAAATAAAATAATTATTATTACTTGAGATATCAGGAAATGAACAAAAAGTTGCCGATATGGTGCGACAATGATCGATTGAACTTACTTGTTGAGCAATTTAGTCATTTCCGCATAGGTTTCGGGATCTTTTCGTCTCGAGTCTAAGACGGTTACTAGTCCCCGCTCAAGCTTAATCTCCAGAAGAACATAGTGGAAGCTGGGCACGCATGCACAAATCATGAATTACATTACTATAACCTCGCTCGAGTAATAAGCTTAAACCGAATATGCACACGACAAGAATACTCACTTGAAGTTGTATGGAAAGAGTATGGTATCTTTGTTTTGATTTTTGATCAACGATTGTAGCAAGTTGGCCTCAAGCGCCTTCGGGCGTGCTTTTAACCTGAATTTCATCTATGATATTTGTGTTAATGAACCCAATATCATACATTTCTTGTTTTCTCGCACTCGACGCATCTTCAATCTGCATAATATAGTGAGGATAATTAATTATAAATACATGCAATGAAAGAGCTGAGCTATATATAGAGACTTAATGACAAAAATAGTACTTACGCATGCAAGTAGCAAAAGACCGTTAATTTACCGAGGGCCTTTTGATTGAAGAACTCGAAGAACTCCTCAAATGGAACAGCAACAGATCAGTTCCAACGAGGTCGCGCCCTCTTTAATTCTTAGATACAAAGTATTCGTCCCCTGCACTCTCTCGCAGGTTTTCATGTACCAATTATGAAATCTTCGTGATCATCGTTGTTAGAGATTTTTCATCTTTGACGAGAGGCTTCCCAGATCAGATCCGTGTTCGACCACCTCCATGAAATCAAAATTTACATCGTCAAAGTGTGTAATCTCCAAGATTGCTATAACCGGTACCATCCTCGAGTATTAGCGACGATGTCGCTAGACACATTGAGCCGGGGCACGATTGGTTCGCTGGCCGAAGCTGGGCAATTTTTTCCACCTGCTCGTCATTCTTTAACCTTTGATCACCGACAGTAGTTCCCGATCGCTGACGCTTCTTGATATGCCTTTTGAGTAATGCGCTCATAGTTGGTTTTCGCGGAGACTTTGGTGGTTTCCTCAGCATCGATAGTGCGCTTTGCTTTCACCGGATCTACCTTCTCCTCCGAGGTGGATGTCTCTTTGCTTTCAACCCTTCAAAGAAGTCCTTCACTTCGGTCCGCACGATCTTCGCGTTTTTCCTCCTCGGTCCTCTCGTACGGTAACTTCTCTAGAGGCTTGAGAGGTGGACCGTATATGTATTGCCTCCCGCCTCTGGCTGTATTGCTAGACGCCGGAGCAGACGGAGCGGCTGCGGCTGTCTTCTTTCGTGCTTGCTTACGAGGGGGAGGAGAAGGACTACGACGCGCCGGAGCAGCCGGGGCGGCGGCGGGTCTCTTCTGCCCTTGCTGGCGAGTCGGAGAAGGAGGAGGTTGCTGGCTGCTCGGGCGCGCCGGCGCAGGCGGAGAAGCAGGCGGCGTGCCGCCACACGCCAGAGAAGGAGGCCGAGTGCCCTGATCGTCACTCGTCGGAGGAGGAGGCGGTGGAGGAGGCGGAGTGCCCTGACTCGCCGGAGAAGGAGGAGAAGGCAGAGGCGTCCAGTTCAGAAAGTTGATGAGCTCCTTCCGCCATAGGCATGGAGTCTTCAGAGCAGAACCCAGCCTAGTCTCCCCTTCACCGGTAGGGTGGTCAAGCTGGAGGTCCTCAAATCCCCCCGTTATTTCATCCACCATCACCCTAGCATATCCTTCTGGAATCGCCGGCAGTGAAAAGTTGCGCCGGGTTCAAGAGGATAAACAGAGCCAACAGCCGCTTTGACCTTCAAATTCATCCATTGCGCCATAATGTGGAAATTTTGAGACTCCGTGATAGCATCCACGGATAGCTGGCAGGAGCCGCCAAGACATGCTCCGGCTAAAGCAGCTCGGTGGAAGCCACGCTGCATCTCCGCCGAGATGGCGGGTAGCCGGGGAAGCTTCGCAGTTCGCTTCTGCGATTTGCTTCTCGCTCCTCTATCGCCAGGCCTTGCGGCAGCGCCGCAGCTTGGGTCTGCTGCACTTTTTTCCTCCTCTCCGGCATTTGTAATCGCCGCGTCCGAAAACCAGCATTCCACGGAACGGAGCCTAGCGTGCCTCGTGGTCCGCCCTGTGGTGCTCGTGGATTCCCGAGGGCCATTGTGAGCTCGCTGCTCTCTCTGTCGAACAAACATCCCTTGCTGCGCTGCATTGATATAGTGCCGAAGCCTCTTGACCGGTATTTCCAATTGCTCGTCTGGCCCAAATGCACTTCCCGATACAGGTCCAAGGTTCGCCAGCTCGAAGAACCAAGTCCGCAACGGTCTGCCAGTTCATTGTCTCGGTTCGATCCCTTTATCAACCAGATCATTCTCAGCCTTGGCCCACTTAGGCCGGACTTTGAGGTAGCCACCGACCCGTCGGCGATGGTGAAGCTTCTTCTTCGCAACATTTTGCTTGTTTGTCGCCGACATCTTCTTACTCTTTTCCGATGTCTTGTGGGCCACAAATGCGGCCAAGGATCTCTGATCTTCTCATATTTGCCCTTGAATTCTGGTGTCTCTTTTTTGTCGACAAATGTATTCAGGTCTTTTTTCCACCTCCTGAATAGGTCTGCCATCTTCTTAAGAGCAAAGGACTTGATTAATTGCTCTTTAACTGGCTTCTCCGGATCATCCTCTGGTGGTAGGGTGAAATTTGACTTCAGCTCAGTCCAAAGATCATTTTTCTACATATCATTGACATAAGACACCTCAGGATCTTCGTTCTTAGGATTATACCATTGGTGGATGCTGATCGGGATCTTGTCCCTAAACAGAACCCCGCACTGAGCAACAAATGCGTTCTTTGTCCGGATGGGTTCAATCGGTTGGCCGCTATGCGATTGCTATGATCTCAAACCTTCCATCCGAGCTCAACTTTTTCTTCGGCCTCGTCTCTTTACCGTAGTTGTGCTCGATCCGGAGGGCTAGAAAAAAGAACAAAGATGAGAGTTAATTAATATGTGTACATACCAAAACAATGAATGCATCAATTAGCTAGTCAACATAGGCTTAACTAATATATATACCTGGCCGGACTCGGTTCGGTCACCGGAGCCGTCATCACGGTCTCGTTCTTGCACCGTCATTGGGTCAATAGAGCCGTCCTCACGGTCTCCTTCTTGCACCGGCATTGGGTCACCGGAGCCATCATAATCATAGCCAGCTGCTTCTTCACCCTCTCCTTCCAGACCATCGGTGTCGTTGAGAAACAACAAGCGCATTTACATCACTTCCTTATGCGATTATGTCCCCAACAGCGCTTCTTGTGCTTCGCCTTGGGGGTGTCCATAGTTTCTACAAATATTTACAACATGGCAATTATTATTCAAACATGACAGATGGATATATTAGCTAGTGGCAAACGAGAACTAGCTAGCTAATCACAAAGAAGGAATCATATTAATTAGTGGCCTCGACGCTGCTTCTCTAGGGTTTGGGGTGGCCTCGACAACGCTTCAAGGGGTAATATCGACAACGGCGAGATACATACACGGAAAATAATGTTATCGGGAGGGGTATATCGACCCCCACGTGTTGAAGTTATCGGAGGGGTATATCGACCCCCACGTGTTGAAGTTATCGGGAGGTTTATATCGACAACCATTTACATACGCATATGGGAAAATAATATTATCGGGAGGGGGTATATCGAATTTCCCCACGTGTTGAAGTTATCGGACGGGTATATCGACCCCCCACGCGGTTGAAGTTATCGAGAGGGTTTATATCGACAACGCATTTACATACGCATGGGAAAATAATAGTAACGGGAGGGGGGTATATCGACCCCTCCCACATGTTGAAGTTATCGGAGGGGTATATCGACCCCCTCGTGTTGAAGTTATCGGGAGGGGTATATCGACCCCCACGTGTTGAAGTTATCGGAGTTTATATCGACACGCCATACATGCATATGGGAAAATAATATTATCGGGAGGGGTATACCCCCTCCCTCGTGTTGAAGTTATCGGGAGGGGTATATGGACGACGACAGACCTGATAAAACATAAGAAAACGAAGAAGAAATAAAAAGAGGAGAAGAAGAAAGGATAGAGGAGAAGATCGAAGAAAAAAAAAGAAGAAAAAAAAGAGGAGAAAAAGAAAAAAAATAGAAAAATTCCTTTTCTTCCTCTCCTCTTCTTCTCCTTTTCCTCTTCTTATTTTCCTTTTTCCTCTCCTAAATATATAAAACTTTTCTAAAAATGAAACTAACCTAAAATGTACTAAATCAGAGAACATATATAGATAATCCTTTTCTAAATATATAAATTAACTTTTGCATATATGAACATATATACACAGAGAACATACAAACATATATACATTCTTATAAAAATGCAAAATACAAATCATCATATATATGAAAAAAAATCTGAAAAGAAGCAATATACACAATACATATACTCACACACACACACACACACACACACACACACACACACACACATATATATATAGTAACGCTAAACTAAGCTTGAGTGTAGAATAGCTTATTCTACACCCGTAGTAACGCTCTATACAAAATATAGTAACGTAACATGTAAAATATAGTAAAATTTTTGACCATGTAAGAAATCAAAAATTTGGATAGTAAAAAATATAACTCATAATTACTAAATTTTACATAACGCTTACTAGATTTTGTACATACCGTTATCGGTTGTAGAATAAGCTATTCTAACTCACGCTTAGAATAGCGCTACTCCTATATATATATATATATATATATATATATATATATATATATATATATAATCTAAAAAACAAAGCATGTAATATAAGAAAAAAATAGAGGGGCGCCGCCGACCAACGGAGGGGCAGGGCGCGGGTTCGGGCGAGGACGGCAACGGGCAGGGGGCACGCTGTCGGCGGGCGAGGACGGCGACGGGCAGGGCGACGGTCGGCGAGGAAGGGGGCGGGCAGGGCGACGGGCGACGACGGGACGGGCCAGGCGCTAAAAGCGCCGGGCAGGGCGGCGAAGCGGCGACGGTGCAAGTCGAGGGCACGGGCGACGGCGAAGCGGCGGCGACGGCGACCAGAAACACGCCTAATATGCGACCCTATCCAAAACGAACTCAAGGTCCCACCAAGGATAGACCCGCATATTGAAACGCTTTTGCAAGGTGGATATCATTACATGAACATTACATAATATATGGGGATACATACAAGAGGCATACAATGCCGCATGAATACAACAATACATCATATACAAGATCAACATCCGACTACGGATGAAAACATAAACAGAAGCTCAAATGACATCCACCCTGCTAGCCCAGGCTGCCGACCTGGAACCTATCCCCTGATCGAAGAAGAAGCAGAAGAAGAACTCCAAACAAGCAAACATCGCCTCAAGGCCATGGTCATCGCAAACCTGTACCTGCAACTGGTGGTGTAGTAATCTGTAAGCCACGAGGACTCAGCAATCCCATTACCATGGGTATCAAGACTAGCAAAGCTTAAATGGGAAAGGAAGGGGTAAAGTGGTGAGGTTGCAGCAGCGACTAAGCATGTATGGTGGCTAACATACGCAAATGAGAGCGAGAAGAGAAACAAAGGAACGGACGTCAACTAGTAATGATCAAGAAGTGATTTTGAACTCCTACTTACGTCAGACATAACCCAGAAACCGTGTTCTCCTCTCGATCAACCCCGAAAAGAGACACTCACGGTTACGCACACGGTTGGTGTATTTTAGAAGAGTTTACTTCGAGTTTACTACAACCGGATATTAACAAATTCTGCCTGCCACATAACCGCGGGCACGGCTCTCGAAAGTTTATACCCTGCAGGGTGTCCCAACTTAGCCCATGATAAGCTCTCGCGATCAACGAAGGATATTCCTTCTCCCCGGGAAGACCCGATCAGTCTCGGAATCCCGACTACAAGACATTTCGACAGCAATAAAGCAAGACCAGCAAAGCCGCCCGGATGTGCCGACAAATCCTGATAGGAGCTGCTCATATCTCGGTCTCAGGGCACACCGGATAGGTCAGCCTACGAGTAAAACCAAGCCTCGAGTTTCCCCGTGGTGGCCCCGCAGTCTGCCCGGTTCGGACCAACACTCGAAGGAGCACCGGCTCGGGAGGGCTAAAATAAAGATGACCCTCGGGCTCCGGAAACCCAAGGGAAAAAGGGCATAGGTGAGGCAAATGGTAAAACCAATGTTGGGCCTTGCTGGAAAAGTCTTATTCAAAGCGAACTGTCAAGGGGGTCCCATAAATCACCCGACCGCGGTAGGGACGCAAAATCCGGGAACATAATACCGATATGACGGAAACTAGGGCGGCAAGAGTGGAACATAACACCAGGCATAAGGCCGAGCCTTCCACCCTTTACCAAGTATATAGATGCATTAATAATATAAGATATATTGTGATATCCCAACAAGTAAACATGTTCCAACAAGTAACAACATCTCCATGTTCCAACAAGGAACAAACTTCATCTTCACCTGCAACTAACAACGCTATAAGAGGGGCTGAGCAAAGCGGTAACATAGCCAAACAACGGTTTGCATAGGAAAGGTGTCAAAGGTTAGAGGCTGACATGGCAATTTGGGAGGCTTGAGGAACAAGTGATAGGTAGCGCAGCATAGCGATAGAACGAAACAACTAGCATAGCAATGATAGTAGTGAGATCCAGGGTAGCGGTCATCTTGCCTGAAATCCCGCAAGGAAGAAGAACGAGTCCATAAAGAAGATGAAGCCACGAAGACGAACCAAGCGTAGACGAACGAATCCTCACGATCGCAACGAACAGAACTAACATGAAGAAGCACACAACATAGTAAACACACCACACATGAACATGACAAGATGCACAACAAACATGATGCATGACAAAGCTAGATGAGGCTACTCATGGCAAGAGATGATGCAAACAAGAGCAACACATCAAAGCAAGTTTAAATGAGGCCGGGAACAACATATAACAATTCCTAAGTCCTCATATGCAAATTTCGAAATTGGTCCAGATCTGAATAAACCTTATGTTCAAGTTGTTAAACAGCAATTTGAGATGCACCACGATGATCTACACGAAATTCTAGTCAAGTTACATATAAAGTTCATTAGATTTGGAGCTACGGCCTAGAAGATATGAGCAAAACAAGACAAGCATGGCATTGATGCAAAATGCATACAAACATCAAGCAAACACCTCAAAACAAGGATGCAACATGATAATATGAAACTACATGCAAAATCAAGCAAGTTTCATATAGAGCACACTCAAAACGGAGCAACGGTTCAACACATACACACAATACAAGTTATAGCAACAATCTGTCCAAAACAGCAACTAGGCATATTGCAAGCATAAAAAAAACATGCTACAGGACCTCAACAAGAAAACAAAAGGCATGGACATGATGTACTGGTAAAGCATGACAAAACATGAACACTGAGCTATCTCCAGAAACAACTAGAACATGCTCAAAAAGACATGGCAAGATTGCAAATAATAACAGTTTCAGACTTTAGCAGAAATAAGATCAGGTTGCAATGTTTAGAGCTATCAAACAACATGTTACAGGAACTTATCATGGCAAACGAAGGCATGGCATGATACTACTAAATGCATAGAACAAAAGTCCCTTACTGACCATGAGCCACAAAGGATCAGAAAATATGATGGCACCCATGTAAACATAGCAAGTTATATGACAGATTCATACATTGCAGGAACAACAATAAGTAGGCATGTTGGTGAGCTTGAACCACTCACCACAGAGCAATACATGGCATGGCAAGGCAACCAACAGTAAGAATACATGGCATAGAAGCTATACATGGCAAGAACAACATCATAGCATATACGGATCAACTACAACAACCTTGGCAAAATTGAATAACATGTAAACAACCTGCCAGGAAACATTTTATAGCAAAAGCAGAGCTCGAGTGACTCAAGCTATGGCACTCCATAATTGCAAACAAGGGCATGGATGGATAGAGAATAACCATATGTTCAAAACATCCTTACTTAAGTATCTCAAAATAAGCATGGATCTCTCGGTAGCATCAAGTTTACATGGCATAAAAATATCAGCAGAAAGGGGCTGAAATCAGCAACATCATGAAGCCTGGTTTGCATGCTTGTGCCAGTCACCACAGAGATCACAAAAATACATGGCATACACCCATATAAAGATGGCATGGCGTATTACAAAACACATGTAGGACTCAAGTTCATAGGATGCACACATCAATCATGGCAAAAATGACAAAAGTGCAAGTACTGATAAGAATCTGAAACTAACATCACATAGCCCTCTTCTAACAGCATTTCGGGCATCAAGATGAGCTCGAATGAAAATGACGCAATGAGATGAAATGATGTACTCGTCGAGGCGAACAATTTGGCATATTACACGCGCAAAACGGAGCTACAGATGCAGAGTTATGATGCGATGAAAGTTCATGAAAATATTAGCAGATTCGGGGACTTAGGGGAATTTAGACCTCGGGAAAAAGTCAACGGGCGGCGGGGAGATCGAGGATGGCCGGGATCTCGCAGGAGATGGCCGCGGGAGGTCGAGGGAGCTCGGGAGGAGGCGGATCCGGCCGGCCGGCGAGCTCCTCCGGCCGGGATCGGGCGGATCCGGGCGCTGGGCGCGGACGGGCGAGGCGGCGCGGCGAACGGGCGCATGGCTGGCGAGAGGAGGCGGCGGGTTGGCGGAGGGCGCGGCCGAGCCGGGCTCGGGCGCCAGCGAGGAGGAGGTGCGGGCGGCGGCGAACGGCGGCGAAGCGCCGGCGGCACGGGCGGGCGGCGATCATGGGCGAACGGGCGGAGAAGCCGCTGGCGGGAGCGGGCGCCGGCGAAGCCGGCCGGAGGCGCGGAGCGGGCGGCGGCGGCGCGAGGGTTCGCTGGCTCGCTGGAGATGGCTCCGCGGTCAGCGGGCGGCGGGGCTCAGCGGGACACGTGGCGCGCACGGGTTGGACGGGCGGCGGTTTCGACATGTCCGGCCGATATGGACATGTCCGGCGGCGGGAGGAGGACGAAAGCTAGGGTTTGGACCCGAAAATTTCGGGGGAGGCACATATTTATAGGTAGAGGGAGCTAGGAGAGTCCAAATGGAGCACGGTTTTCGGCCACGCGATCGTGATCGAACGACCGAGAGCATGGAAGGGAGTTTGCTGGGTTTTGGGCCAGTTTGGAAGGGGTGTTGGGCTGCAACTCAAAGAGGGCTTTCATGTTACCCTTGCTAACTGCTGGAGTATCAAACGACCTCCAAATGATCCGAAACTTGACAGACGGTTCACCGGTGCTATACCAAGGCCGCTTGACAAACCTCGGTCCATTCCGAGACCGCTTAACACCCGCATTACCTAAAAGAGGTAAAAGGGAGCGCCGGGAGACATAGGAGTGCCGGATCGCAAAACGGACAACGGGGAAAATGCTCGGATGCATGAGACGAACATGTATGCAAAATGAAATGCACATGACGACATGATATGAAATGCATATGATGACATGGCAAAGTGCAACATGCGAGCAAATGACATGGCAACGACGGCGAATAACTGGCTGACACGTGGCGCATCAAATCCGGGGCGTTACAACACTCCTCCACTAACAAGAGATCTCGTCCCGAGATCTTAGGACCGAGACGGAAGGGATAAAGGATGAGGTGAAAACAAGAACTCATGAGAAGAAGCAAAGAATCGAGGGCACACGAGAAGAAGAGAGAAACGACGAGAATGACGATAATCGAAAGCTCACAGAATCAGATAGACTATGAAACAACTCGTTCTAACCGGAGTGGTTAGAATGAGAAAAGAAACGGATAAGACTGAAAGGATTTAGGCAGCACTCCGGCTGAAAATGGAAGGAACGGAACATGAGCTTGAGAAGATGGAACGATACTTGATGAAGACATGACACAAAACCTCCGGAAAGAAATGAAAGAGTTGAATGAAAAGAACGGAGAAGAAAATGACAACTTGTGTCACGAATGAAATAGAAAGCAACCTTAGAAGAAAAGATTGAATGGAGTTGTTGAAAAAAATCACCATCGAAAAGAATAAGATTGTTGTGGACTTATGGATAACCTCTCAAAAATTAAGAGCTGATCGCCGACCACAAGCGGAAAAGATTAAATAGCTGAGAAGAACGAAGAAATGCAAAACTCCACTTCAAAAGAATACGGAGAATTAATTGCACTTCGAGATGCGAAAAGAAAAGATACTTGAACTCCACCAACAAAATATTGATGCACTCTTGAAGAATGAATTCAATCATGAAGAACCACCGTGAAGAACTCCGGTACAAAAAAGGATGGTGAGGTAGAATGAAGGAAGAAAGAATAAGATGAGCCTTGCGGTGATTTAGATGGAGATTCTGACGAGATGGCCGAGGAAATTTGAACTCCGGAAAAGAAAAGATGAAAACACTTGGAACTAGAATTTATTCATCAAGAACAAACTCCGAAGAAAGGGATTAAACACTTTGATGAAATAAGAATAAGATTTATTGTATGCTTATCCTTCATCAAATTAAATTGATGACCAACAATGGATCTGGCATACTACTTATTCTTCTTGAAAAAGGATTGAGAAGGGATAGCACAAAAGCTTGAGAGAGTCTTCATGAACCAACGGTAGGATTGAAAAGAACGAATGGATTGAATGATAATCAAGAAAAAAGAATCTTGAACGAATCACCGTAAGAGTTCGAAAATGACTGATAAAAGAGACTGAATCACTGGGAAGAATTAGGGAAGCACGAAGATACTTGAGGGAATTAAAATGCAAGAGAACGAAGAGATCGTGAACTGATTGAAGAATGCTTGAACGAAGCACCGGAAGAATATTGAGATGAACGAAGGGGCACGGATATAGAATAATTGGGGAATGAATCTGAAAACTTAGGATGAAGAAATCTTCCGAAAAGATGGCCTCCGGATGATTGAGACGGAAAGTAACTCCTGAAATACTCCGGATGGATGAAAAGAATTTGCATGACTCGAAACAATTAGATAGGATAACATCGAGCTAGCACCATGAATCTCCGGGAGAACGGACAAGATTTAAGAGAAAAAAATCTACAACGGTCTTCAAATGTTGAGAATGACGACGAGAACCACCATGCAAAATTGTTGAGACGCTCCGGGAGAATGAAAAACAGAGAGGTTGAGCCAACAATGAAAAAGATTTGGAATCGACCTTGGAAAAACATCTGACTGATGAAATTCATACTTACGTCAAACTCCGAAAAGAATTAGAGAATAGCTCCGGGGGAATTAGAAGAGTCGGGTAAGATCCTGGGAAAAGACCTGTGGGTTAGGGCCCACTAAAAGAAAAACACCGTTGGAAAGGATTGTTGAACAGGTAGATGATGCACCGGAACAATTGAAATATGTGAATGAGGTGTCAACCTCGAATTAATTCGAACACAGACGAATCTCTTGAGATGTGTTGAACACTCCGGAAGGATAAATTGGCGAGAGGCGAACGAGCAGGGAAAACACTTGATCCAAGGAAAAGAATGTGATCAACCCGAAAAGCTTGAATTGAGTGCACCGGAAAAAGAAAGGGATGAAGAATGACGAACAAGACGAGAATTCACCGGTTGAAATAATTGAGGGAAGACTGTAGAGGCTCCACACGAATGGAATTGATGGTCGGAAAAAACTCGAACTCCGGGAATAATAGGGTGGGAGGGCGGGAAAACAAAGACAACTTGGAAGGGGAAACCGACGAATAACTTGAAGAGACAACACCGGTTGAAATCATTGAGGAAAGAAAGCAAAGACTTCGCACGAGTAGGATGGATACTGACACGGACTCGGTTCGAGAGGAAGAAGGGAGGGCGGGTGGGAAAAACAAGGACAACTTCGGACAAGGAAAAACAACAACGTCAGAGGAAGAACTGAGGATTGATCTGGCGCAAGACAAAAAGGTTCGAGTCAACTTGACGAAAAATGCACCGGATGAAAAGAGCTGAGGACCAACTACCGGAAACCAACTGCGTGAACCTAAAGAAAAATTTGAAGGGGAAGAGAAGTAATTCAAAACACCTACGTCACGATTCCTCACCAGAGCAACGAAGGGGCTGAGGAGTAAAAAGAATTCCTACTCTCCGATATAACTAGACTCCGAAAATAGTTTTCTTCTAGACTCAACAACGGCCAAACTACACGATCACTCAAGGGGGCTCCTAAGGTCGGTCGAGGCTCTGATACCAACTTGTCACGCCCAATATGCGACCCTATCCAAAACGAACTCGAAGGTCCCACCAAGGATAGACCCGCATATTGAAACGCTTTTGCAAGGTGGATATCATTACATCAACATTACATAATATATGGGGATACATACAAGAGGCATACAACGCCGCATGAATACAACAATACATCATATACAAGATCAACATCCGACTACGGATGAAAACATAAACAGAAGCTCAAACGACATCCACCCTGCTAGCCCAGGCTGCCGACCTGGAACCTATCCCCTGATCGAAGAAGAAGCAGAAGAAGAACTCCAAACAATCAAACATCGCTCTCACGTCATGATCATCGCAAACCTGTACCTGCAACTGGTGGTGTAGTAATCTGTGAGCCACGAGGACTCGGCAATCCCATTACCATGGGTATCAAGACTAGCAAAGCTTAAATGGGAAAGGAAGGGGTAAAGTGGTGAGGTTGCAGCAGCGACTAAACATGTATGGTGGCTAACATACGCAAATGAGAGCGAGAAGAGAAACAAAGGAACGGTCACAACTAGTAATGATCAAGAAGTGATCCTGAACTCCTACTTACGCCGACATAACCCAGAAACCGTGTTCTCCTCTCGATCAACCCCGAAAAGAGACTCACGGTTACGCACACGGTTGGTGTATTTTAGAAGAGTTTACTTCGAGTTTACTACAACCGGATATTAACAAATTCCCATCTGCCACATAACCGCGGGCACGGCTCTCGAAAGTTAAAAATCCTGCAGGGGTGTCCCAACTTAGCCCATGATAAGCTCTCGCGATCAACGAAGGATATTCCTTCTCCCGGGAAGAACCGATCAGTCTTGGAATCCGGCTACAAGACATTTCGACAAAGAATAAAACAAGACCAGCAAAGCCGCCTGGATGTGCCGACAAATCCTGATAGGAGCTGCTCATATCTCGGTCTCGGGCACACCGGATAGGTCAGCCTCACGAGTAAAACCAAGCCTCGAAGTTTCCCTGCAGTGGCTCTCCCGTTCTGCCCGGTTCGGACCAACACTCGAAGGAGGAGCACCGCCCGGGGCTAAAATAAAGATGACCCTCGGGCTCCGAAACCCAAGGGAAAAAAGGGCATAGGTGAGGCAAATGGTAAAACCAATGTTGGGCCTTGCTGGAAAAGTCTTATTCAAAGTGAACTGTCAAGGGGTCCCATAAATCACCCGACCGCGTTAGGGACGCAAAATCCGGGAACATAATACCGATATGACGGAAACTAGGGCGGCAAGAGTGGAACAAAACACCGGGCATAAGGCTGAGCCTTCCACCCTTTACCAAGTATATAGATGCATTAATAATATAAGATATATTGTGATATCCCAACAAGTAAACATGTTCCAACAAGGAACAACATCTCCATGTTCCAACAAGGAACAAACTTCATCTTCACCTGCAACTAACAACGCTATAAGAGGGGCTGAGCAAAGCGGTAACATAGCCAAACAACGGTTTGCATAGGAAAGGTGTCAAAGGTTAGAGGTCGACATGGCAATTTGGGAGGCTTGAGGAACAAGTGATAGGTAGCGCAAGCATAGCGATAGAACGAAACAACTAGCATAGCAATGATAGTAGTGAGATCCAGGGTAGCGGTCATCTTGCCTGAAATCCCGCAAGGAAGAAGAACGAGTCCATAAAGAAGATGAAGCCACGAAGACGAACCAAGCGTAGACGAACGAATCCTCACGATCACAACGAAACAGGAACTAACATGAAGAAGCACACAACATAGTAAACACACCACACATGAACATGACAAGATGCACAACAAACATGATGCATGACAAAGCTAGATGAGGCTACTAATGGCAAGAGATGATGCAAACAAGAGCAACACATCAAAGCAAGTTTAAATGAGGCCGGGAACAACATATAACAATTCCGGTAAGTCCTCATATGCAAATTTCGAAATTGGTCCAGATCTGAATAAACCTTATGTTCAAGTTGTTAAACAGCAATT
Source organism: Aegilops bicornis (assembly GCA_021605145.1). NCBI lineage: Eukaryota > Viridiplantae > Streptophyta > Magnoliopsida > Poales > Poaceae > Aegilops > Aegilops bicornis. The sequence goes on from CM038674.1 coordinate 688,348,235, forward strand.
TGAGATGCACCACGATGATCTACACGAAATTCTAGTCAAGTTACATATAAAGTTCATTAGATTTGGAGCTACGGCCTAGAAGATATGAGCAAAACAAGACAAGCATGGCATTGATGCAAAATGCATACAAACATCAAGCAAACACCTCAAAACAAGGATGCAACATGATAATATGAAACTACATGCAAAATCAAGCAAGTTTCATATAGAGCACACTCAAAACGGAGCAACGGTTGAACACATACACACAAGTTATAGCAACAATCTGTCCAAAACAGCAACTAGGCATATTGCAAGCATCAAAAAAACATGCTACAGGACCTCAACAAGAAAACAAAAGGCATGTACATGATATACAGGTAAAGCATGACAAAACATGAACACTGAGCTATCTCCAAAAACAACTAGAACATGCTCAAAAAGACATGGCAAGATTGCAAATAATAACAGTTTCAGACTTTAGCAGAAATAAGATCAGGTTGCAATGTTTAGAGCTATCAAACAACATGTTACAGGAACTTATCATGGCAAACGAAGGCATGGCATGATACTACTAAATTCATAGAACAAAAGTCCCTTACTGACCATGAGCCACAAAGGATCAGAAAATATGATGGCACCCATGTAAACATAGCAAGTTATATGACAGATTCATACATGGCAGGAACAACAATAAGTAGGCATGTTGGTGAGCTTGAACCACTCACCACAGAGCAATACATGGCATGGTAAGGCAACCAACAGTAAGAAGACATGGCATAGAAGCTATACATGGCAAGAACAACATCATAGCATACACGGATCAACTACAACAACCTTGGCAAAATTGAATAACATGTAAACAACCTGCCAGGAAACATTTTATAGCAAAAGCAGAGATCGATTGACTCAAGCTATGGCACTCCATAATTGCAAACAAGGGCATGGATGGATATAGAATAACCATATGTTCAAAACATCCTTACTGAAGTATCTCAAAATAAGCATGGATCTCTCGGTAGCATCAAGTTTACATGGCATAAAAATATCAGCAGAAAGGGGCTGAAATCAGCAACATCATGAAGCCTGGTTTGCATGCTTGTGCCAGTCACCACAGAGATCACAAAAGTACATGGCATACACCCCTGTAAAGATGGCATGGCGTATTACAAAACACATGTAGGACTCAAGTTCATAGGATGCACACATCAATCATGGCACAAATGACAAAAGTGCAAGTACTGATAAGAATCTGAAACTAACATCACATAGCCCTCTTCTAACAGCATTTCGGGCATCAAGATGAGCTAAAATGAAAATGATGCAATGAGATGAAATGATGTACTCGTCGAGGCGAACAATTTGTCATTTTACACGCGCAAAGCAGAGCTACAGATGCAGAGTTATGATGCGATGAAAATGCATGAAAATATTAGCGAATTCGGGGACTTAGGGGAATTTAGACCTCGGGAAAAAGTCAACGGGTGGCGGGGAGATCGAGGATGGCCGGGATCTCGCCGGAGATGGCCGCGGGAGGTCGAGGGAGCTCGGGAGGAGGCGGATCCGGCCGGCCGGGCGAAGCCCGGCCGGGATCGGGCGGATCCGGCGCTGGGCGCGGACGGCGAGGCGGCACCGCGAATCCAAGCATGGCGGCGAGAGGCGGCGGGTTGGCGAGGGCGCGCCGAGCCGGGCTCGGGCGCCAGCAGCGAGGAGGAGGTGCGGGCGGACGAACGGCGGCGAAGCGCCGGGCGGCACGGGCGGCAGAACCGCGAACGCCGGAGAAGCTGGCGGGAGCGGGCGCCGGCGAAGCCGCCGGAGGCGCGGAAGCGGCGGCGCTGGCGGCGGCGGCGCGAGGGTTCGCTGGCCGCTGGCGGTTTCCGCGGTCATGGGCGCGGCGGGCTCCGGGACACGTGGCCGCACGGGTTGACGGGGCGGCGGCGCGGACATGTCCGGCCGATATGGACATGTCCGGCGGCGGGAGGAGGACGAAAGCTAGGGTTTGGACCCGAAAATTTCGGGGGAGGCACATATTTATAGGTAGAGGGAGCTAGAAGAGTCCAAATGGAGCACGGTTTTCGGCCACGCGATCGTGATCGAACGACCGAGAGCATGGAAGGGAGTTTGCTGGGTTTTGGGCCAGTTTGGAAGGGGTGTTGGGCTGCAACTCAAAGAGGGCTTTGCGGTTACCCGGTTAACCGTTGGAGTATCAAACGACCTCCAAATGATCCGAAACTTGACAGACGGTCTACCGGTGCTATACCAAGGCCGCTTGACAAACCTCGGTCCATTCCGAGACCGTTTAACACCCGCACACGAAAAAGAGGTAAAAGGAGCGCCGGAGACATAGGAGTGCCGGATCGCAAAACGGACAACGGGGAAAATGCTCGGATGCATGAGACGAACATGTATGCAAAATGAAATGCACATGACGACATGATATGAAATGCATATGATGACATGGCAAAGTGCAACACGCGAGAAAATGACATGGCAATGACGGCGAATAACTGGCTGACACCTGGCGCATCGAATCCGGGTCGTTACACCTCGGGCGGCTAGGGGAGGCGACGGCGACGCTTGTCGCAGGGGCCGCGCCGAGGAGCAGCGAAGAGCTGGCGGCGCGTTGGAGAGAAGAATGGCGGGTGGGGAAATTTCCCAAGTGTTTGGTTATATAGGAAGGCTTTGGTCCCGCCAGGGCACAAACCGACCAATGTTCTTCCTTTAGTCCCGGTTGGTGCCACCAATCGGGACCAAAGGCCTCTTTTCAAAGAACCCAAAGGGCGGAAGCGGCGGCCTTTGGTCCCGGTTGGTGGCACCAACCGGGACTAAATGGTGGCATTGGTCCCGGTTTGTGCCACGAACCGTATTAATGCATTCTTTAGTCCCGGCTGGTGGCACCAACCGACCAAAGGCTCAGGCCGAATCGGCGGCAGTGCGGTGGGATGTTTAATCCCACCTCGCTAGCCGAGAGGGCTCGACAGTGGTTTATAAGCTCTGCTGGCCGACCACTTCGAGCTCCTCTCAAATGCAGCTTACGGCCTAAAGTCACTTATCTGCATGTGGGCCTCCTGGCCTCCTGCGGCCCGGATCTGGCCCATGGTAGGGTTTCTATCTGTATTCAGCCGTGGGGCCCAGTGGGAGGCATTTTTTGTTTTTTTGTTTTCTTTACTTATTGTTGCTATTTTTATTTTTTTTCAGTTTTTTGTTTTGTTTTCTGCATTATTTATTTTCTTTTGTTTTTTGCTTTATTTTTTAATTATTTTTGCTTTTAGTTTTAGAAAAATTATAAACTTTCTGTTAGTGCCATTAGTTTTCAAATTTGAAAACACTTTTTTTGTTTTTTTGTTTTCTTTCTTGCTTTGTTTATTTTATTTTGTTTCAACTTACAGCAAAATACTTATTGTTGCTATTTTTATTTTTTTTCCAATTTTTTTGTTTTGTTTTCTGCATTATTTATTTTCTTTTGTTTTTTGCTTTATTTTTTAATTATTTTTTGCTTTTAGTTTTAGAAAAATTATAAACTTTCTGTTAGTGCCATTAGTTTTCAAATTTGAAAACACTTTTTTTGTTTTTTTTGTTTTCTTTGTTGCTTTATTTATTTTATTTTGTTTCTACTTACAACAAAATACTTATTGTTGCTATTTTTATTTTGTTTCGAGTTTTTTTGTTTTGTTTTCTGCATTATTTTTTCTTTTTTGTTTTTGCTTTATTTTTAATTCTTTTTGCTTTTAGGTCAGCAAAATTATAAACTTTCTGTTAGTGCCATTAGTTTTAGAAAAATTATAAACTTTCTGTTAGTGCCATTAATTTTCAATTTTGAATAGTTAAAATTTGAATTCTTTGAAATTTGTGTGAATCACAAGTTTGTGATTAACTTTACTAAAATGAATATAGATGCTTATAGAGAAAATTCAACCTAAATTCATAATAAATTTCTATGAATTTCAGAGAAATTCACTATGAATTTAGGTCAAATTTTCTGTATAGGGGCATCTATTTTCACTTTGAGAGGAGCTCAACAAGGCAGAGAGGGACAGGCTTATAAACCGGTGTGAGCGACCTTCGGTTGGCGAGGTGGGACTAAACTCTGAGCTCAACGAGGACTAACCCTTTAGTCCCGGTTTGTGGCACAAACCGGGACTAATGGTCATGGGCCAGGGGTGAGGCGCATTGGTCCCGGTTTGTGCGTGGATCCGGGACCAAAAGGTCCAGACGAACCGGGACCAATGGCCCACGTGGCTGCCCTCTTGAGAGTGTTTTTGGTGAGAACATAGTTGACAAGGAGCGAACCGGGATTAATGGTATTACGAGGGCCGAACCATAAGACATTAAAGCATTTCAAATGAACTCTGAAAACGTTGAAAATTGGCATGGTATCATAATTTCACCCACATAGCATGTGCATGTACAAAACGGACAATGGTATCATACTAAATGCATTACAAAGTTGGCATGGTATCATCATAATAGTTATGGAGAAAGTCTTCATTTTTTCTTCGCTTGTGTCATTTGCTTATTGCGCCGTAACCATGGATAATCTTCACCGTTTATCAGGATGCTTGGGTCAGCCTTGACTTTGAAGGGAGAAATTTCCTGCAACTTTTCATAATCTTCAGACATGTCTGTCTTGCCCTCCACTACCACGATGTCCCTTTTTCCTGAAAGAACTATGTGGCGCTTTGGCTCATCGTATGATGTATTCGCTTCCTTATCTTTTCTTTTTCTCGATCTAGACATGTCATTCACATAGATAACCTGTGCCACATCATTGGCTAGGACGAACGGTTCGTCGGTGTACCCAAGATTTTTCAGATCTCATCGTTGTCATTCCGCATCGTGGGTCTACTCCATTCTCGCCTCTGACAGATTGACCCATTTGCACTTAAACAAAGGGACCTTAAAATCATGTCCGTGAGACAAGTTCCCATATGTCCACTATGTAACCATAATATGTGTCCTTTCCCTCTCGGTTGTTGCATCAAAGCGGACACCGCTGTTTTGGTTGGTGCTCTTTTGATCTTGGTCAATCGTGTAAAATGTATTCTCATTTATCTCAGATCCTTTGTAAATCAATACACCAAAGATGGTCCCCTGACAACAAGTACAGCTCATCACAAACAGTGTTGTCACCTCTAAGACGTGTTTTCAACCAACTGCTGAAAGTCCCGATGTGTTCACATGTAATCCAATCGTCAGACCGCTCCGGTGTTTGGAGCGCAGACTGTTCTTGTGTTCATCAACATACGGGTCAAGAAGGTAGAGTTCTCAGAGAACTGTGTAGTGTGCTTGAGACCAAGAATATCCGTCCCTGCATATTATTGAGTCCCTTCCAAGCGTGTCTTTTCCAGTCAGTCTCCCCTCATACCTCGATTTAGGGAGACCTATCTTTTTAAGGCCAGAAAATAAGTCAACACAAAACCCGATGGCATCCTCTGTTTGATGGCTCATGGAGATGCTTCCTTCTGGCCTAGCGCGGTTACGGACATATTTCTTTAGGACTCCCATGAACCTCTCAAAGGGGAACATACTGTGTAGAAATACGGGCCCCAGAATGACAATCTCGTCGACTAGATGAACTAGGACGTGCGTCATGATATTGAACAAGGATGGTGGGAACAGCAGCTCGAAACTAACAAGACATTGCGCCACATCACTCCTTAGCCTTGGTACGATTTCTGGATCGATCACCTTCTGAGAGATTGCATTGAGGAATGCACATAGCTTCACAATGGCTAATCGGACGTTTTTCGGTAGAAGCCCCCTCAATGCAACCGGAAGCGCTTGCGTCATAATCACGTGGCAGTCATGAGACTTTAGGTTATGGAACTTTTTCTCCGCATATTTACTATTCCCTTTATTTTCGACGAGAAGCCAGTCGGGACCTTCATACTGAGCAGGCATTCAAAGAAGATTTCTTTCTCTTCTTTCGTAAGAGCATAGCTGGCAGGACCTTCATACTGCTTCGGAGGCATGCCGCCTTTTTCATGCAAACGCTGCAGGTCCTCCCGTGCCTCAGGTGTATCTTTGGTCTTTCCATACACGCCCAAGAAGCCTAGCAGGTTCACGCAAAGGTTCTTCGTCCACGTGCATCACGTCGATTGAAGAGCGGACCTCTAGGTCTTTCCAAAGAGGGTTGGTCCCAAAATATAGATTTCTTCTTCCACATGGGTGCGTGTCCCTCAGCGTCATTCGGAACAGCTAGTGCGCCGGGACCCTTTCCAAAGATTACGTGTAAATCATTGACCATAGCAAGTACGTGATCACCGGTACGCATGGCGGGCTTTCTTCCGGTGATCTTCCTCGCCTTTGAAATGCTTGCCTTTCTTTCGACATTGATGGTTGGTCGGAAGAAATCGATGATTGCCCAGGTACACATTCTTCCTGCATTTGTCCAGGTATATACTTTCAGTGTCATCTAAATAGTGCGTGCATGCGTGGTATCCCTTGTTTGTCTGTCCTGAAAGGTTACTGAGAGCGGGCCAATCGTTGATGGTCACGAACAGCAACGCCTTTAGGTTAAATTCCTCCTGTCTGTGCTCATCCCACATACGTGCACCGTTTCCATTCCACGGCTGTAAGAGTTCTTCAACTAATGGCCTTAGGTACACATCAATGTCGTTGCCAGGTTGCTTAGGGCCTTGGATGAGAACTGGCATCATAATGAACTTCCGCTTCATGCACATCCAAGGAGGAAGGTTATACATACATAGAGTCACGGGCCGTGCTGTGATTGCTGCTCTGCTCCCGAAAGGATTAATGCCATCCGCGCTTAAAGCAAACCATACGTTCCTTGGGTCCTTTGCAAACTCATCCCAGTACTTTCTCTCGATTTTTCTCCATCATGCGACCCGTCGGTGGTGCTCTCAACTTCCCGCCTTCCTTACGGTCCTCACCGTGCCATCGCATCAACTTGGCATGCTCTCCGCTTACGAACAGACGTTTCAACCATGGTATTATAGGAGCATACCACATCACCTTCGCAGAACCCTCTTCCCGAGGGGGGCTCGCCGTCAACATCACTGTGGTCATCTCGTCTGATCTTATATCGTAATGCACCGCATACCGGGCATGCGTTCAGATCCTTGTATGCACCGCGGTAGAGGATGCAGTCATTAGGGCATGCATGTATCTTCTGCACCTCCAATCCTAGAGGGCATACGACCTTCTTTGTTGCGTATGTACTGTTGGGCAATTCCTTATCCTTTGGAAGCTTCTTATTCAATATTTTCAGTAGCTTCTCAAATCTCGTGTCGTGCACAAGATTCTCTCGCCTTCCAATCGCAGCAATTCCAAAGACGGTACCGAGCTTTGTGTTGCCATCTTCGCAATTGGGGTACAACCCTTTTGTGATCCTCTAACATGCGATCGAACTTCAGCTTCTCCTTTTAACTTTCGCATTATGCCCTTGCATCGACAATGACCCGGCGGAGATCATCATCATCGGGCACATCGTCTCGTTCCTCTTGATCTTCAAGACTTCACCCGTTGCAGCATCATTGGGCACATCGTCTGGTTCCTCTTGATCTTCACCAGCTCCTCCCGTTGCAGCATCACCGTATTCAGGGGGCACATAGTTGTCATCGTACTCTTCTTCTTCGCCGTCTTCCATCATAACCCCTATTTCTCCGTGCCTCGTCCAAACATTATAGTGTGGCATGAAACCCTTGTAAAGGTGTGGGTGTGAAGGATTTTCCGGTTAGAGTAAGACATCGTATTCCCACATTTAATGCATGGACAAAACATAAAACCATTCTGCTTGTTTGCCTCAGCCGCTTGAGAAACTCATGCACGCCTTAATGTACTCGGAGGTGTGTCTCACATCGTACATCCATTGCCGGGTTCATCTGCGTGCATTATATATAATTAAGTGTGTCAAAAACCATTACAGAACATCATGAATAGATAAATAAGTGACCAAATTAATAGAAATTCATCATCACATTAAAACCAAAGTACATACATAGTTCTCATCTAACAACATATAGCTCTCCAGAGCATCTAATTAATTAAACCATACATTGAAACTATGTAAAACATTTCAATGCGAAAACAAATGCGATCATAATCGCAACCAAGGTAAAAATGGATCCAATGGCATAATGATACCAAGCCTCGGTATGAATGGCATATTTTCTAATCTTTCTAATCTTCAAGCGCATTGCATCCATCTTGATCTTGTGATCATCAATGACATCCGCAACATGCAACTCCAATATCATCTTCTCCTCAATTTTTTTCCTCCAAGAAAGTGTTTTCTTCTTCAACTAAATTTAACCTCTCGACAATAGGGTCGGTTGGAATTTCTGGTTCACATACCTCCTAGATAAATAAAATCTATGTCACGTTGGTCGGCATAATTTTCATAGACAATAAATGAACCAATAGTTATAAAGATAATATATACCACATCCGAATCATAGACAGGACGAGGGCCGACGGGGGCGGATACTAAAACCATCGCACTATATAAGATGCAATAATAAAAGTAAGAAAATAATACAAGTATCTATCTAAATATACAAGTAAGAATATTTTTCCTTTCAGAAAGAAGATAAGAACAAGAGGCTCACCACGGTGGTGCCGGCGATGAGATCGGCGCGGGTGATCGACGGCGGTGAAGACGGGGACGGGGCGTGACGGACCGCTAAACCTAGACAAATATTGAGGAAAATGGAGCTTGGAGAGGAGAAAGCTTAAGTAGTATGGCTCGGGCATTCCATCGAACACCTTGTGTGCATAGGAGGTGAGCTAGAGCAACACCAAGCCCTCTCCCCCTCGGCGGCCAGAAAAAACAGAGCAGTGTGCTCTGCTCTTACGCGAGGGGGTATATATAAACACCTCATTGGTCCCGGTTGGTGGCATGAACCGGGACTAAAGGGCAACCTTTGGTCCGGGTTCAAGCCACCAACCGACCAATGGTGGTTGAGCGAGGCCCATTGGTCTGGTTCGTCACCAACCCACCAAAAGGTCCGCATTTAATTGGGACCAATGGCCACGTGGCTGGCCGCCCTGTGACAATGGTCCAATGCCCCCATGGGTCCCGATTCTGGACTAAACCGGGACTAATGGGCTGACCCGGCCTGGACCTTTGCCTCCTTTTTTACTAGTGAGTACCAAGGCAGAGTAACTCAGTTTTCTCTTGAGGCTACACGTACACGATGCAAGAGACTGTACACGATGCAAGAGACTCTGCCGACCCGAGATGCGCAACATTGTGATCAGATCGATTGATTCAGTATGACCAATCCATCACTGAACATGCAGAAACCAAGAGAAACACGACACTGATGCTTCTGATGTGATGTGTATAAATAGTTTGAGTATTCTTGTTATTTAACTATTTGAGTGGACAAATACCTATACTTAACCCAAATTATACAGCCCACACAAAAAGAAAAACTCTTTCGGGTTTATACTTCTTTCTGAATAATTATACTGGTTTGTAGAGTGTTATATGCCGCATCATGAAAATGTGGTATATGCTCCATCCAAAACGTTGGTATAACTTAACACAAAAAGTGGTATATTCTACATAATAAATTGTGGTATATACTCATCATCACAAAAAATATGGTACATAGTCCACAGCAAGGAAGCAGTATATACTCCATTGAAAAATTAATAAGTGGTATATATTCCATTCACAAAAAATATGGTGCATAGATGTTCAATTTTTTTTATGGTGCATAGTCTACCAAAAGGAAGCAGTATATACTCCATTGAAAAATTAATAAGTGGTACATATCCCATTCACAAAAAATATGGTGCATAGTCTACCAAAAGGAAGCAGTATATACTTCATTGAAAAAAATAATAACTGGTATATACTCCATTGGAAAAAGGGTATAATCTATTACAAAGTAAATACTACTCCCTCTGTCCCATAATGTAAGACGTATTTTGACACTAAACTAGTGCTAAAAAACATCCTACATTATGAGACGGAGGGAGTACATTACAAGAGTAATATATATGACCTCCTTGAAATGAATAAATGCAAACAAAAAAAAACATTTACCACACTTACGTACTCTAGCTAGTTCCCTTGGAGCATATGCTACGTGGACATTGTGTATGCATGAGGTATGTGGTATGACGTGGAAAAAAAATCCTATCTAGGTTTACAATGCGAGTGCCGTGCCCAATAATTATAATCCCTTAATTATAGGATCATGCAACTACATGCACACACCGGCCATTGCACGCATCGGTTTGTCTTTCTTTATCCAGTAGTTAGCTTTTGGATAATGAGTGGGAGTATGTACCCCTGAGAGTACAAAAGAGGAGATTATGGCTGGGTGTGTTTGTATCATTTGGTTTATTTCGGGATTTATCCTTCTCGTTGCACACACGCTAATCAGTACCCTGTTATCTTTGTTTGCCATCCATGTATTAATCAGCAGCAATGCAACATGGACAGCGTGCAGACTAATCAATTATTCTGCGTCAGGGCAGAAATTGAGAGGATAATGGCTGGCCAGATCATCAAAAATAATGTACAAAACTTCAATTAGTTGTTTCTGTACACATGCTAATATGTGGTATTTTTCCACAATACCACAAGAAAAACAGTGAAGAGTTCCGCCACAATCAGCAGAGATTCTGAGAATTCAAGAGGTGACTGGTAGCATTGTTGTTTATGATGCTCCACTATTCAGATGGATAGCCGATGATTTGCATAAATCTAAAATATCTTTGTTTATTGCCTAGAAAGAGCTCATATTTTATTCAGATGGATACTTTATTCAGATGGAACGCTAAAACTCAGTCGACTGAGACTTTACGAAGTCTCAGTCGACGAGATTAGCCGTCCACTTTTCATCGACCTGTGTTTCAATGGCTGATGTTTTTTTTTTTTTAGAAATCTTGCCTGCTTTATTCATTCAAAGAAAATGTTTCAATCGCTGATGTATTCTTGCTTTCCGATACACACTAGGCCTTCCACTACGTGGGTTGTGGGATGTGGCTTGCGGCCCTTTCTTTTGTGCTTGTCTGTTTTTATATTCTCATAGTTGTCCCATGTAAATCTTTGAATGTTTTTTTCTTTTCCTTTTTTGCTGGGCTGTGTGCACTGTGTATGTACAGAAGAAGAAAGTTAATGGAGCAGCTGACTCTATGTTTATGTATACAGTATATATACACGTGTACTTGTATTTCCATTTTTGATTTTTTTCATCTTTCTTGTTTAGGAAATATGGAACATTTATATTTTTTAGGAACATACATTTTGACACCGCATGAACAATTTTTATTCTCACATGTTGTCTTAATTTTTTTATTCTTAGATGTGGTTGCCTTTTCTACTTGGACTTTTGTTTTATTTGCTTTTTTTTGTTTTTTTACTTTGTTTCTTCGTGTATTACCCCAAAACAAGTTTTTATTGTGTTTATATGCTATGTGTTTTTTTCATAGGCGTACACTATAAAGTTGCATGCCTCACACTAGGCATGCAACTGCAAGTGTCGCCCTCGACTGCAACTGACCTTTGTTTTGTCGGAGAACAATGGGAGAGGGGAGGAGTAGTTGCATGTTTGTCAGTAAGCATGCAATTGCAAATGTCGCCCTCAACTACAACTGCATGTCCACACAAGCGACTTCAATTGACTTTTGTTCTATCGATGGGCAGCAGGAGGGGGGTAGTTGCATGCCTTGGATAGGCATGCAACTGCAAGTGTCGTCCTTGACTGCAACTGCATGTCTACCCACCCGATTGCAACTAATATTTTTCTTATGTCAGAGGACATCGGGGTGTGTGTGTGGGGGGGGGGGGGGGAGGGGAGGGCAGATGCATGTATGACTGTAGGAACACAACTGCAAGTGTCGCCCCCGACTGCAATTGTATGTCTACCCATCCGACTTCAATTGTCCTTTGTTTCATTGAAGGGTGGCGAGAGGGGGGGGGGGGGGATTATGTCTAACACTAGGCATGCAACTGCAAGTGTATCCCCCTACTGCAATTGTATGTCTACCCATCTGACTTCAATTGTCCTTTGTTTTGTTGGAGGGTGGCGAGAGAGGGAGGAGTTGCATGTCTGACACTAGGCATGCAACTTCAAGTGTCACCCTCGAGTGAAAGTGCATGTCAACGCACCTGACTGCAACTGACCTTTATTTTGTCGGTGGGCGGCGGGAGAGGGGGGGGGGCAGTGGCATGTCTGACGCTAGGCATGCAATTGCAAGTGTCGCCCTCAATTGCAGCCGACCCTTGTTTTGCCGGAGGGTGGTGGGAGAGGGTGTGTGAGCGGAGTGAGGTAGTTACATGTCCGACACTAGGCATGCAACTACAAGTGTTGTATGTCTGCCACTTGGCACGCAACTGCAAGTGTCGTCCCTCAGTGCAATTGCATGTCTCCAACACGACTGCAACTCTATGGTCTCTGGTGTTTTGTCATTGGTTGGCGGCAGATGCAAGTCTTTCACTAGGCGTGCAACTGCAAGTGTCGTCCGACTGCAACTCTGTGGTGTTTATCGGGGGTAGGGAAGGGAGTTGCATATTTGTCACTAGGCACGCAACTGCAAGTGTTGCCATCAACTGCAACGTGCACGAAGGGATGTCAGCCAGTTGCATGTATACAACTAAACCTTCAACTACATGTGTCACAATCGGCCCGCAAATGCGAGCGGTACAACAAGACTGCAACTATGAATTTGTTTTCTAACTTTTTTACTTCAATTTTTCTTTTCATTTTCCTTTTCATTTCCCTTATTCCGTTTTTATCCTTTTTTTTCATTTTCCTTTTTCTATTTTATTACTTGAATATTTTTCCTCTTGTTTATGGTTAATTTTTGCCTTTTCCCCTTTAATATGATTTTCATTTCCCAGTAGTAGAAATACATTTCCTTGCGTCTATATGAATATTTTAAAAATACATGTTCAAGTTTGTATAAAAATAATTGGTGAGCACTTTTCGAATATGCGGTGAACATTTTTCAATATGCGATGAATTTTTTTCTAGAATTGTTCATCCAATTCTTAACAAATGTTCATGCATTTAAAAAAATGTCCATATTTGAACATATTCCATATTTCTTTTAAACTGTCCATAAAATTGAAAACTGTTAACGGTTCTTAAAAAATGTTCATGTATTTTTTAGAAAATGCTCACACAATTTTTTAAAAATTGTTCGTGTAACAAAAATGATGTATATACTGTATATACCTATGCGTCGACCTTTGTCCTTCTGTACTTCAACAACCGCAGGCAACAACTTCATAGCTCGCGAGCAAGCAATAGCAAGCACAGATTGGTAATTAGGTTGATCGAATCTAGGTTCCTGTAATAATTCCATATGGATAAGTTAGAGCACATGGGAGTAAAATAAAATCTATAGTAATATTCTTCCTTCACGGTCTCAATTTATTTAACCTTAACTAATTGGCATTGACAGGAAAGCTAATGAAGAGATGTTTATCTGTCAATGTTTATATGTCAATGTTTATATGCTCTCTATATTCAAACATGTTTCTTCTTCATGTGGCTTGAAGGCTAGAAATCAGGGACATACCAACAAAAAGGAACGGCATATTCAAGTTATTGTGCCTTAAGTGGTTAGTTTACTCTTACTTTGGCAATGAACTTATCATAATTAATTAATTATGTGTGTGATAACATCATCTTATAAGAAAGTGTGTGATTTTGCTTCTTACACATTAAATGCGTGGTTGTGTTTTTTTAATTAATTAGCCATTAGTTTGATATATGTTTCTAGAAAAAAATACATATACATCTTTGTCCCCTCTCGTTTTTCATCGTTGCTCCGCCCCTGCTCCACCGTACCGATCTCCAAAAGGCGGTGTACGGCGTCGTGCAGCCATTGATGCGTGCGGTGGACATGCATATAGTATCACACACACAAACACCGAATGCATGCATGCTGGACTCGATATACACGTACACGCGCACGACTCCAGCTCGGAGTCAACTCACAATTCAACCTAGACTCGACTACGGACGGCCGGACGTACTCGGTCTACCTAGCCGCCGGCTTTATATACAACTCGTACGTGCCAAAAGAAATTATACAACTCGACCGATCCGATCGATCGATCGCCGCCTATATATATCCTGTAGACTTGTGCTACGCGTCTTCGTTGCTCTGCGTCGATCCCTCCGTCAGCACCTTCCCCGATCGACTTGGTCGATCTGCACCCTCGCCTGCCTGCCTGCCGTCCGTCCCCGATGGACGGGACCGACGGCGACAGCAACGGCATCTGCCTCCCCTACGACTTGCTCCTCGACATCCTCCGCCGGCTCCCCTGCCGACCGCTCGCTCAGTCTCGACTCGTCTGTCGCGCGTGGTGTGCAATCATCGACGGCCACAAGCTCCTCTTTCCACACTTTTTTCCTCAGGGACCTTTCCCTGGCATCTTCATCAAGCACTTTGATTGTGACGATGACTATGATAAGTCTTCCTTTTTTGCACCATCGTTGCCGGCGCGTTTGGGACAGCTACGTGGATGTGGATCTCACGACGGCCCTGTCTTCCGGCTTCCTCTTTTCCAGTACGGTTGGGCCTCCGTTATCCATCACTGCAATGGCCTCATTCTCCTTGTTAGTGGTTCATATTATATCTGCAACCCAGCGACGATACGATGCGCTAGCCTGCCAATACCCAAGAATAAGGGGTTTTGGCTGTCCGATAGGACCATCATGTTCCTCGCCTTTGATCCGGCCGTGTCGCCGCACCACGAGGTTTTCAGCCTCCCATCAGGAAGTACCCTAGGATATACCAAGATTGCTATGGGAGGGGCGCAACACCCAGAGGATAAGGTGATTCCTGTGCTGGTGTTTTCTTCGCAGACCAACCAATGGGCGAGACGGGAGTTTGTGCCGGGGCGTTGCGCCCCTGGGCATCTCTATGACATGGTGACCGCGCCACACCCTAAGAGTGTGCGAACATGGAAGTCAGCTGAGTACTGGCGGGGGTCTCTCTATGTACACTGTTGGAACAACATCATCATGGTCCTGCGCAACTCTGACGGGTTGTACGACATGGCTCAACTACCGGGGAAAGCTTACGATGATGAAAACCAAGATCTAGAGTATTCTAATCTGCTTGATAGGTCCGTTGTAGCGAGCTACGAGAGAGGGATTCACTATGTGACACTTAGCAATTTTCAAATACAAGTATGGACACTGACGGAATCAGCCGATGGTCAGTTGAGGTGGATGATAGCACATGAGGCCAACCTTGGTCTTTATGATCTTAAAATATGGGACCCCAGAGTGCCGTGGAAGACGGTCAAAAACAGGAGAACATTAGTTAGCCTGTACGAACCCTGTAAAATGAAGGAAACTATATATGACGAGGAGGATGAGGAGGATGTCCAGAGCAACATGAAAGATGACGTGGATACAGACAGTGATGACGATGAAGAAGAAGACATCCATGAGGTTGACGACTTTGATGGCAGAACCAGTGATGTTGACGACAAGTCTGACGATGAAAGAGGAGATGCACATGAAGATGAAGATGGTGAATTCACAAGAGAAGATGGCTCTAAAGTTTCCTCAAAGGACTTTTCCATCGATCTCGATCAAGACGACAAACTCAAAAGCGAAGTGGGCTTTGAGTACTCCTGGGACTCAGACGAGGACAACTTCATCGACCCTGATGAAAGTGCCGTCCACCTCGAGGAGGAGGAGCCTGGAAATGATTACAGGATTCTGGGACTACATCCGCACAAGGATGTGGTGCTTCTGCTCAATGGAGTGTTTAATCAGATCGTAGCATACCATTTCAAGACCTCGAGGATGCAATATTTAGGATGGTGGGTTGTACGTGGTCGTGATGACGGCGTCCACGCTGCATTCCCTTATCGCCCGTGCTACGTGGATGCGCTTCCGTCAACTAAAATACCCTGCCGTGGATGGTGTTGTTATAGTGGGGTGTGATCCGGCCAGTAGCGTGTAGCACTTTTGGAAAGGAAGATATGAAGCGTGATCAAGATAGAGTGTACGTAAGTATCTTTGGATGCGTTGCAGCTTTGCTATGGTTTTGAGTTTAGTCGATGGATAAGAGGGCAATGGTTAATTCTGATTCGTTCTGCCTGTTTACTAGCTGGATGCATATGACATACTCCCTCCATCACAGTTTATAAGGCACACTTTCGTTTACATGCATTTCCAGAATATGTAAGGTTTAAGGCACGTTGGCATTTACTGCTTAGAGTAGTTAATTAGACTACTAGTACTACTAGGCAGGCGTACTTGGGGGCCAATAGCTCATGTGCGACGTTTTTCATGCGAATTGGAAGGAGTGCGATGTAGTTCGAATGAATAGCTGTGATGCGACGTCTTCGAAGCCAACAATAGCTCCAATGCGACATGGCTCTCTTTAACCGTGAAATGAAAAACACGAGGGGTTAGCGATTTGAGTTATGACACGCGGGACCCACCAGTTAGTCGCATGCGGGTGGGACCCACAACTTATCCACACAAGCATCCCCTGCGTTTCATCAACGCGTGCCCGACCCGAGCCACCCACGAGCCCGAGCCAGCCCGCCCCTCCATTGCTTGCCCTGCCCCTTTCCTTTCCCACCTTCTTCTTCCTCTGCTCCGCAGCAACGGCCCGCCACGCGAAAGTGATGTCTAGCTCGACTTCGCCACCCGCCAATCATGGACGCAGTACGGTTCATCGCCGTTGACAAGATGCCCCGATTGCCCGCGCATGGAGCCTCTGGAGCGTTTGACTTGTGTGAGGGAAGAAAATGACAACCGTGGGCGCGAGTTTGTGAAATGTTTGAGCAAGCCACAGCCGGGGCATCTGTGTTCTTGACCAATCCTATGGTCTAATTTCTCCCGATTTCCTTTTTTCCTCGAATTAGGGCGGTGGATCTAGGATTCATGCGCCGCCGGCCTCCTGTTTTTCAGGTTCTGAAGAAATGTGGGCATTTTGAGTGGCTCGATGACTATGTTGAAAGGTTGAAAATGGAGGGATCAACCCCAACCCAAGAGCTCAACTTGGGGGGCGGCTTGCCGTGGAACAAGCCCCCAATTTGGCGGATAGAGCCGATCCGATGATGCATAGTGCAAAATTGAAGTGTGAATTGAAGAAAATCGGCAAGCAACTAAAGCATCTGATCGATTTGAAGCAGCAAGCAAATATGATGGCTGGAGCATTTTATGGTTGTGTCATTGCTATGGGTTTATTTTACTTGATGTTCATCAATCGCTAGAATTTGTTAGAGTTTCAGTTAGTTAGTCAGCTAGTTTCAGGGGTGCCCAGTAGCCAGGGATCATCTGTTAGATGAATTTGAATTTGTGTGAAGCAAAACTTGCTTGAATTATTGTAATGATATTCTCAGGGGCCTATTCAGTGTTCATGCTATGTTTCCTCTGTTTTTGTTCTTCAGTTAACAGTGTACACAACCAAATTCAGTTTCTAGTAAAAAAAAACTGGGCTGCCGAATAGATGTGGGCCGTGAGAAAATGGGCCCTGAGAAAATAACCATTCCCAAATAGAGACCAGCCTACCCGCATAAGGGCACCAGCCCACCTCTAACTTCGGCAAATAAAATGTTACTTGTTTTTACTTTGGCCTTTTTCTTGCACTAAATTTTGTGATGGATCATTTTTTGATGCACTAAAACTAATGCATGTCTACGGTTCCATGAACTAAATGAGTTGCATGCTTGCATGAAGTGCCCGAAGTAAATTAGTTTGCATTTCCTAGTTGCACCCATGTCCATAGTGGGTTTGCATGGGGCTCCTAGTTGCATGTCCATGGTTTGGCCAATATTTTGAAGATGGTGTGTGTGGTGAGGGCGCCCGTGTGGTGATTGGGGTGTAGAAACCCGGGCCCGTGGAAACCCATGGCAATACACGAATAATAAGAAAAAACAACCCATAGCAATCCACAAATAATAGCACGAAACACACAATATATATAGTAGCATAACGATTATATAGAAGCATAAAGATTCCAACCCATAGTTCCACGATAGCCTTACAACTTAAAGTACTGATAAAACTTAATAATAGTAGCATAATGATTACAACTTAAAAAAACTAATATGATAGATCTCGCTAGATAGATAGGGGGGCACCAAACGCGGGTTCTTCGGGTTCTTCTTCTCCTCCTCCGGGCCACCTCGCTCCTCCCGGGCGCCGCCCTTCACTCCTCCCAGCGTTGTTGATGGGCTACGGGAGCGCAGCATAACGCCGTTGTTGGGGAATATGCCGTTGAAGTCGGTGTAGATATTGTAGGTTGTGAAAGCTATGAACTCACAACCAACCCAATACGCTCGCCCGAGGAGATGGAAAGCATCGAAAGGGTTAGTAAACGTGGCGAGGAGCCCAACCACAATGCCGTTGTGGTTGACCTCCTCAAGATGGTACATCCGAGGAGAGCCGTGGGGGAGGTGGCGGAAGCCGGCCCCAAGGAAGAACTCCGTTAACTCCCGTGCGCCTCCACCTCGAGATCGCCCAAACCCTAAGGGTTCTCTCTACATACACACCGTCACGGTAGAGCCTTTCCGGCACGGTTGGGGGGAAGCGGTAGGTGGGGCCGGTGTACTGCATGGTGGCGGGGTGGCTCGAGGGCTCGATCGGGTTTGCTGGAGAAGAAGGAAGAAGGAGGGCAGAGGAGGCGGATGGGGTGTGGATGAGGAGGGAGAGGAAGACGATAGTGCCCGGCTTAAATAGCCCAACTGTGACGTGGTTTCACCCCGTAGAATTAATGGGCGGGCGGCGTTTGGTGGGGGCGTGGCGCCCCATGAAAGTGTGTACACGAGGGGGTGGCGGCGTTTGGTGGGAGCGTGGGAAACGGGCTGCGATCCTTCTGTGCCGCCGGTCGCGGGTCAAGGGGGACGGGCTCACGCACGCGTCTGTGCCATCGTGGGTCAAGGGGACACGCCTGCCCCGGGTTCTCTGCGTGTGCCGCCCGTGCATTCATGCCCTAGCCCATTCTTGCTAGTGCCTGGCTAGAGGGCAACGTTCGGTCGATGGGGGCCCCGTCGATGGGAGACGTGACAATAATGGACGCCTTCATGTGCCCATCTTGTAACAGGCAGCACGCCGTTTGAACTGCATCGATACCCACATCGATACCCCATGCCGATTAAGGCCCTCAAAGAGGAGCACGCCATGTACAAAGACGCCATGCAGCGCTGGCTTTTTGGTTGTCTTCATCGGGCTGCTGCATTGTGGCCGGGTGCATGCTTTGATGTGACGATGCATTGATTCTAATGGTAGGCATGCGACAGCCATCGCTGCGTCGATAGGGGTGGCGGAGCAGGCTACGCCGAGGGCATGCATGCAACGCCGCGAGGCGCAGCTTCTGCGGGTGGGCATGCATGCTGCGGGTAGGCTCAGGCACGCATGCAATGATGGAAAGGGCACTGCGTAGGCTTGGTCCATGCACCGCATCAACTCTTGCCGTTGGATTCAAATGAACAGTTCGGATGCCCCAACGAGAGAGGCTGATCCAAACCCCACCGATTCAACCAATCAGCGCGTCTCATGCGGATCGATGCACACTGATTCAACCAATCAGCGCGTCTCATGCGGATCGATGCACACTGTAGCTAACCCTAGCGCCTGATCTCAACCGTCCACGCACAACGATCGACGGCCCGGTAGTTTGCGGGGTTTTGAGGGGTTTTGAGAGGTGTTTTGAGAGGTGTTTTGAGGGGTTTTGGCTGATTAGGGTTGAGCATAACTAATTCAAAAAAAATCAAAAAAATATAAAACTTGCGCACATAGTCTTATTATGTCGTGTAGTAACGAGAAAAAATATAAATATGGTTTACATATATTTTTACGAAAAATCCTTCACAAAATTGTCATTCCTCGAACAATGTAGTATGGAGTTCAAGGGAGAGAGTAGTGGGCACCCGAGAGAGTAGGTGGGGTTTTGAAAATGAAAAGTGTGAAAACCTCACCAAAACTTCATTTTGGATTGACTAAGAAAGATCTTAACTTACTTTTCTCATTTTCATGTTTTAAACTTGTTTTATATATAATTTTCTATTAAACCTTGTTTTCTCCAAAAAAAGAAAATAATAGAAAATTAATTCAATAAATAGTGAGACTTAAGATTTACACTATATAGGTAGAATAGATGTGTAGAAAAATTATTTGGCTGGTTTAGACAAGGTGCCAAAAAAACTTGCTTAAATATGAGGCCGTTTACCCTACCTTTGGAGGTCATTTGAGACACACTTTTCATGACTATGAGTTCAGCTTACCAAAAGGGCTCGGAATGATCAGCAAGCAAACATAATTTCAGTTGAGGTACTTTAGATAGCATTAAAACATCAATACCCCATCCCTAATTCAAATTTGAGCCTAAATTTGAATTTTATTTGGCTGGTAGGTACCAACAAACAAGTTCGAATAGAAATACGGGATACATAGTGACTACCAAAGACGCATCAAGTTACAAATATTATTACATGCCCCAAATTTTCAAATTGTTCTCTGTTCTACCTCTTCCTACCACGTCAAGCGTGCCCTTCTTCGCCTTAGCACTTCTTGTTTTTGTTCTACTACACACACAAGTTCACTGATCATCTTGGTTTTCTTCACTGGTCTTTTCAACACCTCGCCAACACCCTCATGATCAGTGTCTTCAGTTTCAATGTTGTTAGCAGTTTCAGTTTCTTCGGTGTGTACCTCAACATGGGTTTCTTCAGTCTGAACCTCGACACGCTTAGGTTCAGTTTCAACCTTGAGAGCAGTTTCTTCGGTGTGTACCTCAACATGGGTTTCTTCAGTCTGAACCTCGATACGCTCAGGTTCAGTTTCAACCTCGAGAGCAGTTTCTTCAGTCTGAATGTTGACTGCAGCAGGATTTTCTTCATCCGCTTCGTGCTCAGCACACTTCTCTTCTTTCTACCGCCATTGACTCTTGCTTTTTTGTTGGCCAACACTGTTCAACAACAAGGGGTTGACTTGCTCGCTTCCTCCTGGCCATTGGGAAAATGTTATACATATAGTAATTAGAAAAAGCACCAAATCAAAACACGCATAAATAAACAAGAACATACTTTGACTTATCAGAGTGTAACGGCATTTGACAGATCCCACTGCGCCCAAGTTCCCCGCACAACTTGCATCTGTTTTGTTACCTTTTGGGCCCCTTTTGGCTTTCCATCTTTCTTTCCCTTCTTACTACTTTCACCTTTCTCAAACCATGCCTTGAATCTACTCTGTTTAGGCCTGCCAGCCTTTCTTTTCGTCAAGGGAGGACCGATGAAAAATTCAATGTCCACTTCAGGCCACTGAGACTGATCTGTAAGTGCTGGAATTGGAGTAGCATATGCAGCTTTGAATCTTGCTACCGAATAATATTCATGTAAATATGGGTGCATGTTTATCTTCGGTTGGGATGCTAAGAAGAGAATGGCATGCTCACATGGTTTACCAGTGTGTTGCCACTCGAGGCAAGTGCAATCATGCAATTCAGTGTTAACAACATGTTTCCTTCCAGTTTTGTTATCTCTAACTTCAGCACCCCAAGGTGAAGATTTTTCAATAAAAAAATGTGAAAGATTTCGGCTCCTATTGACCACCTGTTGTACTACTGCTGGAAGCTTATCACCTTGCGCATAATCACCCATCCTTCTTCTCAATTCCCACAACCGCATGAGCATGATCCTGATTTGGTCAACCATGTCATGCACAGGCAAATCTTTTAACTCCTTCACCTTGTTGTTGAAACTCTCTGCCAAATTGTTGTTGACGTGGTCACACTTGATGGCAGTGTTGAATGCTGACCTGTACCATAACAAAGAATGGTAGGTGTTCAGCCATGGACCAAACTAATCACATGCTGCCGTTATCTTATCAAGATGATATTTGTGTGTCTGTCTAGTGTAAGATCTTGCTGTTGGCCACATGCGCCCAAATTCTTCTCCTCGAATCTCGGGCAAGTAACATACCGATGACAAAGGGAACAAAGTATGTTGTTATGCGGTTTGACCGATAAAGATCTTCGTAGAATATGTAGGAGCCAATATGGGCATCCAGGTTCCGCTATTGGTTATTGACCAAGAATAGTTCTAGGTCATGTCTACATAGTTCTCGAACCCGTAGGGTCCGCACGCTTAAGGTTTCGATGATGCTTATATTATGAGTTTATGAGTTTTGATGTACCGAAGGAGTTCGGAGTCCCGGATGAGATCGAACATGACGAGGAGTCTCGAAATGGTCGAGACGTAAAGATCGATATATTGGACGACTATATTCGAGTTCGGAAAGGTTCCAATGATTCGGTATTTTTCGAGTACCGAGAGTTACGGGAATTCGCCGGGAGAAGTATTGGGCCTTATTGGGCCCTGCGGAAAGAGAGAGGGCTGCCTAGGGCAGGCCGCGCTTCCCATGGCCTAGTCCGAATTGGACTAGGGTGGGGTGCCGCACCCCTTCCTTCCCTCCCTTCTCTCTTCCCCTTACTTGTCTCCTACTCCCAATACATGGAAGGACTCCTAGTTGGACTAGGAAAGGGGGAATCCTACTCCCGGTGGGAGTAGGACTCCCCATGGCGCGCCCCTACTAGGGCCGGCCTCCTCCCCCTTGGCTCCTTTATATACGGGGGCAGGGGGCACCCCAAGACACACAAGTTGATCTACGGATCGTTCCTTAGCCGTGTGCGGTGCCCCCCTCCACTCTATTCCACCTCGGTCATATCGTCATGAGCTTAGGCGAAGCCCTGCGCCGTGGAGCATCATCATCGCCACCACGCCGTCAGGTCGACGGAACTCATCCCGACACTTTGCTGGATCGGAGTTCGGGATCGCCATCGAGCTGAACGCAGTGCGTAACTCGGAGGTGCCGTGACGCTCGGTGCTTGGATCGGTCGGATCATGAAGACGCATTTACTACATCAACCGCGTTGTTATAACGCTGGCTTTCGGGTTCACGAGGGTACGTGGACAGACACTCTCCCCTCTCGTTGCTATGCCATCACCATGGTCCTGTGTGTGCGTAGGAAAAATTTTGAAATTACTACGTTCCCCAACAGGTTCATCCGATGAGATCATCGAGGAGTATGTGGGAGCCAACATGGGTATCCAGATCCCGTTGTTGGTTATTGACCGGAGAGCCGTCTAGGTCATGTCTGCGTGTCTCCCGAACCCGTAGGGTCTACACACTTAAGGTTCGGTGACGCTAGGGTTGTATGAATATGAGAATGCAGGAAACCGAAAGTTGTTCAGAGTCCCGGATGAGATCTCGGACGTCACGAGGAGTTCCGGAATGGTCCGGAGGTGAAGAATTATATATAGGAAGTCCTGTTTCTGCCATCAGGAAAGTTTCGGGGTCATCCGGTATTGTACCGGGACCACCGGAAGGGTCCCGGGGGTCCATCGGGTGGGGCCACCTATCCCGGAGGGCCCCGTGGGCTGAAGTGGGAGGGAACCAGCCCCTGGTGGGCTGGTGCGCCTTGGCCCCTCGCGCCTAGGGTTGCAAACCCTAGGGGTGGGGCGCCCACTTGCCTTTGGGGCAAGCCTCCCTCGCCGCCGCCCCCTTGGGATATCTCGATCTCTCAGGCCGCCCCTGTGGGGCCTATATAAGGGGGAGGGCAGCCGCACTGAAGTCTTGGCGCCTCCCTCGCTACACCTCTTCCTCCTCCCGCAGCTTGCTTGGCGAAGCCCTGCAGAGTCTCTGCATCCACCACCACGCCCGGCGTCTTGCCGATCTTCATCAACCTCTCCTTCCCCCTTGCTGGATCAAGACGGAGGAGACGTCACGCTGACCGTACTTGTGTTGAACGCGGAGGTGCCGTCCGTTCGGCGCTAGGATCTCCGGTGATTTGGATCACGACGAGAACGACTCCCTCAACCCCATTCACTTGAACGCTTCCGCTCGCGATCTACAAAGGTATGTAGATGCACTCCTGTCACTCGTTGCTAGATGAACTCATAGATGGATCTTGGTGAACGTAGGAAAAAAATTATTTTATGCAACGATCCCCAACAGTGGCATCATGAGCTAGGTCTATGCGTAGTTCTCTATTGCATGAGTAGAACACAAATCAGTTGTGGGCGTAGATGTTGTCAACTTTCTTGCCGTTACTAGTCTTATTTTGCTTCAGCGGTATTGTGGGATGAAGCGGCCCGGACCGGCCTTACACGTACGCTTACGTGAGACAGGTTCCACCGACTGACATGCACTAGTTGCATAAGGTGGCTAGCGGGTATCTGTCTCTCCCACTTTAGTTGGAGCGGATTCGACGAAAAGGGTCCTTATGAAGGGTAAATAGAAGTTGACAAATCACGTTGTGGTTATTCGTAGGTAAGAAAACGTTCTTGCTAGAACCCAATTGCAGCTACGTAAAAGATGCAACAACAATTAGAGGACGTCTAACTTGTTTTTGCAGCAATTGTCATGTGATGTGATATGGCCGTAAGTTGTGATGAATGATGAATGATATATTGTGATGTATGAGATCATGTTCTTGTAATAGGAATCACGACTTGCATGTCGATGAGTATGACAACCGGCAGGAGCCATAGGAGTTGTCTTAATTATTGTATGACCTGCGTGTCATTGATTCAACGCCATGTAATTACTTTGCTTTATTGCTAAACGTGTTAGCCATAGTAGTAGAAGTAATAGTTGGTGAGCAACTTCATGGAGACACGAGGATGGAGATCATGATGATGGAGATCATGGTGTCATGCCGGTGACAAGATGATCATGGAACCCCGAAGATGAAGATCAAAGGAGCTATATGATATTGGCCATATCATGTCACTACTATATAATTGCATGTGATGTTTATTATGTTTATGCATCTTGTTTACTTAGAACGACGGTAGTAAATAAGATGATCCCTTATAATAATTTCAAGAAAGTGTTCTCCCTAACTGTGCGCCGTTGCTAAAGTTCGTTGTTTCGAAGCACCACGTGATGATCGGGTGTGATAGATTCTTACGTTCACATACAACGGGTGTAAGACAGTTTTACACATGCAAAACACTTAGGTTAACTTGACGAGCCTAGCATGTACAGACATGGCCTCGGAACACAAGAGACCGAAAGGTCGAACATGAGTCATATGGAAGATACGATCAACATGGAGATGTTCACCGACGATAACTAGTCTGTCTCACGTGATGATCGGACACGGCCTAGTCGACTCGGATCATGTAGCACTTAGATGACTAGAGGGATGTCAAATCTGAGTGGGAGTTCATTATATAATTTGATTAGATGAACTTAATTATCATGAACATTAGTCTAAAATCTTTGCAAAATGTCTTGTAGATCAAATGGCCATCGCTCATGTCACCATGAACTTCAACGCGTTCCTAGAGAAAACCAAGCTGAAAGATGATGGCAGCAACTATTCGGAATGGGTCCGGAACCTGAGGATCATCCTCATAGCAGCCAAGAAACAATATGTCCTAGAAGCACCGCTAGGTGAAGCACCCATCCTAGAGAACCAAGACGTTATGAACGCTTGGCAGTCTCGTGCTGATGATTACTCCCTCGTTCAAAGGCGGCATGCTTTACAGCTTAGAACCGGGGCTCCAAAGGCGTTTTGAGCAACACGGAGCATATGAGATGTTCGAGGAGCTGAAAATGGTTTTCCAAGCTCATGCCCGGGTCGAGAGATATGAAGTCTCCGACAAGTTCTATAGTTGTAAGATGGAGGAAAATAGTCTGTCAGTGAGCACATACTCAAAATGTCTGGGTTGCACAACCGCCTGTCCCAGGTGGACATTAACCTCCCGGATGAGGCGGTCATTGACAGAATCCTTCAGTCGCTCCCACCGAGCTACAAGAGCTATGTGATGAACTACAATATGCAGGGGTGGTGAAAACTATTCCTGAAGTATTTTCAATGCTGAAGTCAGCAGAGGTAGAAATCAAGAAAGAACATCAAGTGTTGATGGTCAATAAAACCACTAAGTTCAAAAGGGCAAGGGTAAGAAGAACTTCAAGAAGGACGGCAAGGATGTTGCCGCATCTTAAGCCGCTTGTCGGGAAAAAGTCAAAGAATGGACCCAAGCCCGAGACCGAAAGTGCTTTTATTGCAAAGGGAAGGGTCACTGGAAGCGGAACTACCCCAAATACTTAGCGGACAAGAAGGCCGGCAACACTAAAGGTATATTTGATATACATGTAATTGATGTGTACCTTACCAGTACTCGTAGTAACTCTTGGGTATTTGATACCGGTGCCGTTGCTCATATTTGTAACTCACAACAGGAGCTGCGGAATAAACGGAGACTGGCGAAGGACGAGGTGACGATGCGCGTCGGGAATGGTTCCAAGGTCGATGTGATCGCCGTCGGCACGCTACCTCTACATTTACCTACGGGATTAGTTTAAACCTCAATAATTGTGAGTTAGTGCCAAGTTAGAGCATGAACATTGTATCGGATCTCGTTTAATGCGAGATGGCTACTCATTTAAATCCGAGAATAATGGTTGTTCTATTTATATGAGAGATATGTTTTATGGTCATGCTCCGATGGTCAATGGTTTATTCTTAATGAATCTCGAACGTAATATTACACATATTCATAGTGTGAATACCAAAAGATGTAAAGTTGATAACCATAGTCCCACATACTTGTGGTAATCGCCGCCTTGGTCACATTGGTGTCAAGCGCATGAAGAAGCTCCATTCGATGGACTTTTAGAGTCTCTCGATTATGAATCATTTGACACATGCGAACCATGCCTCATGGGCAAAATGACCAAGACTCCATTCTCCTAACAATGGAGCGAGCAACCAAATTATTGGAAATCATACAAACCGATGTGTGCGGTCCAATGAGCGTTGAGGCTCATGGAGGATATCGTTATGTTCTCACTCTCACTGATGACTTGAGTAGATATGGGTATGTCTACTTGATAAAACACAAGTCTGAGACCTTTGAAAAGTTCAAGGAATTTCAGAATGAAGTAGAGAATCAACGTGACCGAAAGATAAAATTCTTACGATCAGATCGTGGAGGAGAATATTTAAGTCACGAATTTGGTACACACTTAAGAAAATGTGGAATCGTTTCACAACTCACGCCGCCTGGAACACCTCAGCGTAACGGTGTGTCCGAACGTCGTAATCGCGCTCTATTGGATTGGTGCGATCTATGATGTCTCTTACGGATTTACCGCTGTCATTTTGGGGATACGCTCTAGAGACAGCTACATTCACTTTAAATAGGGCACCGTCTAAATCCGTTGAGACGACACCGTATGAATTATGGTTTGGGAAGAAACCTAAGCTGTCGCTTTCTAAAAGTTTGGGGATGCGATGCTTATGTCAAGAAACTTCAATCTGAAAAGCTCGAACCCAAGTCGGAAAATGCGTCTTCATAGGATACCCCAAGGAAACCATTGGGTATACCTTCTACCTTAGATCCGAAGGCAAGATCTTTTTGCCAAGAACGAATCCTTTCTGAAAAAGAGTTTCTCTCGAAAGGAGTAAGTGGGAGGAAAGTAGAACTCGATGAAGTACTACCTCTTGAACCGGAAAGTAGTGCAGCTCAGAAAATGTTCCTGTGGTGCCTACACCGACTGGAGAGGAAATTAATGATGATGATCAAGGTACTTCGGATCAAGTTGCTACCGAACTTCGTAGGTCCACGAGGACACGTTCCACACCAGAGTGGTATGGCAACCCTGTCCTGGAAATCATGTTGTTAGACAACGGTGAACCTTCGAGCTATGAAGAAGCGATGGCGGGCCCATATTCCAACAAATGGCTAGAAGCCATGCAATCCGAGATAGAATCCATGTATGAAAACAAAGTATGGACTTTGACAGACTTGCCCGATGATCGGCGAGCGATAGAAAACAAATGAATCTTTAAGAAGAAGACGGACGCAGATGGTAATGTCACCATCTATAAAGCTCGACTTGTCGCTAAGGGTTATCGGCAAGTTCAAGGGGTTGACTACGATAAGACTTTCTCTCCCGTAGCGAAGCTTAAGTCCGTCAGAATCATGTTAGCAATTGCCGCATACTATGATTATGAGATATGGCAGATGGACGTCAAAACGGCATTCCTTAACGATTATCTTAAGGAAGAGCTGTATATGATGCAGTCGGAAGGTTTTGTCGATCCTAAGAATGCTAACAAAGTATGCAAGCTCCAGCGATCCATTTATGGGCTGGTGCAAGCATCTCGGAGTTGGAACATTCGCTTTGATGAGATGATCAAAGCATTTGGGTTTATGCAGACTTTTGGAGAAGCCTGCGTTTACAAGAAAGTGAGTGGGAGCTCTGTAGCATTTCTCATATTATATGTGGATGACATACTTTTGATGGGAAATGATATGGAACTTTTGGACATCATTAAGGCCTACTTGAATAAGAGTTTTTCAATGAAGGGCCTTGGAGAAGCTGCTTATATATTAGGCATCAAGATCTATAGAGATAGATCGAGATCTCATAGGTCTTTCACAAAGCACATACCTTGATAAGATATTGAAGAAGTTCAAAATGGATCAGTCCAAGAAAGGGTTCTTGCCTCAGACATAAGGTGTGAAATTAAGCTCGGCTCAATGTCCGACCACGGCAGAAGATATAGAAGAGATGAGTGTCATCCCCTATGCATCAGCCATAGGATCTATTATGTATGCCATGCTGTGTACCAGACCTGATGTAAACATTGCCGTAAGTTTGGTAGGAAGGTACCAAAGTAATCCTGGCAAGGAACACTAGACAGCGGTCAAGAATATCTTGAAGTACCTGAAAAGGACTAAGGACATGTTTCTCGTTTATGGAGGTGACGAAGAGCTCGTCAGAAGGGTTACGCCGACGCTTAGCTTCGACACAGATCTGGATGACTCTAAGTCACAAACCGGATACGTGTATATGTTGAATGGTGGAGCAAGAAGCTGGTGCAGCTGCAAGCGTAGCGTCGTGGCGGGATCTACATGTGAAGCGGAGTACATGGCAGCCTCGGAGGCAGCGCATGAAGCAATTTGGGTGAATGAGTTCATCACCGACCTAGGAGTCATACCCAATGCGTCGGGGCCGATCAAACTCTTTTGTGACAACACCGAGCTATTGCACTTGCCAAGGAGCCCAGGTTTCACAAAAGACCAGGCACATCAAGCGCCGCTTCAACTCCGCTTTGTGAAAATGTTCAAGATGGAGACATAGAAATTTGCAAAGTGCATACGGATCTGAATGTCGCAGATCCGCTGACTAAACCTCTTCCATGAAAGCAAAACATGAACAACACCAGAACTCTATGGGTGTTCGATTCATCACAATATAACTAGATTATTGACTCTAGTGCAAGTGGGAGACCGTTGGAAATACGCCCTAGAGGCAATAATAAAAGGATTATTATTATATTTCCTTGTTCGTGATAATTGTCTTTTATTCATGCTATAATTGTATTATCCGGAAATCGTAATACACGTGTGAATAGATAGACCACAACATGTCCCTAGTGAGCCTCTAGTTAACTAGCTCGTTGATCAATAGATAGTCATGGTTTCCTGACTATGGACATTGGATGTCATTGATAACGGGATCACATCATTAGGAGAATGATGTGATGGACAAGACCCAATCCTAAGCATAGCACAAGATCGTGTAGTTCATTTTGCTAGAGCTTTTCCAATGTCAAGTATCTCTTCCTTAGACCATGAGATCGTGTAACTCCCGGATACCGTAGGAGTGCTTTGGGTGTACCAAACGTCACAACGAATCGGGTGACTATAAAGGTGCACTACAGGTATCTCTGAAAGTGTCTGTTGGGTTGACACGGATCGAGACTGGGATTTGTCACTCCGTATTAAGGAGAGGTATCACTGGGCCCACTCGGTAGTGCATCATCATAATGAGCTCAAAGTGACCAAGTGTTTGGTCACGGGATCATGCATTACAGTACGAGTAAAGTGACTTGCCGGTAACAAGATTGGATGAGGTATTGGGATACCGACGATCGAATCTCGGGCAAGTAGCATACCGTCTGACAAAGGGAATAGTATACGGGGTTGCTTGTGAAGGAAATATGCCCTAGAGGCAATAATAAAGTTATTATTTATTTCCTTATATCATGATAAATGTTTATTATTCATGCTAGAATTGTATTAACCGGAAACATAATACATGTGTGAATACATAGACAAACAGAGTGTCACTAGTATGCCTCTACTTGACTAGCTCATTAATCAAAGATGGTTATGTTTCCTAACCATAGACATGAGTTGTCATTTGATTAACGGGATCACATCATTAGGAGAATGATCTGATTGACATGACCCATTCCGTTAGCCTAGCACTTGATCGCTTAGTATGTTGCTATTGCTTTCTTCATGACTTATACATGTTCCTGTAACTATGAGATTATGCAACTCCTGCCACGGAGGAACACTTTGGTGCTACCAAACGTCACAACGTAATCGGGTGATTATAAAGGAGTACTACAGGTGTCTCCAAAGGTACATGTTGGGTTGGCGATTTCGAGATTAGGTTTTGTCACTCCGATTGTCGGAGAGGTATCTTCTGGCCCTCTCGGTAATGCACATCATTATAAGCCTTGCAAGCAATGTGACCAATGAGTTGGTTACGGGATGAAGCATTACAGAACGAGTAAAGAGACTTGCCGTAACGAGATTGAACTAGGTATTGGATACCGACGATCGAATCTCGCAAGTAACATACCGATGACAAAGGGAACAACGTATGTTGTTATGCGGTTTGACCGATAAAGATCTTCGTAGAATATGTAGGAGCCAATATGGGCATCCAGGTCCCGCTATTGGTTATTGACCGAGAATAGTTCTAGGTCATGTCTACATAGTTCTCGAACCCGTAGGGTCCGCACGCTTAAGGTTTCGATGGCGATGCTTATATTATGAGTTTATGAGTTTTGATGTACCGAAGGAGTTCGGAGTCCCGGATGAGATCGGGGACATGACGAGGAGACTCGAAATGGTCGAGACGTAAAGATTCATATATTGGATGATATGTTTAGGCCAAGGGGTCAAGCCCATGAGGCTTTAGGTCGGCGCAAAAGGAGTTTTGCGGAGGCCAGGGGGCCAAACGCCGGAGACCCTGGCGTCTGCCCGGGCCGACGCCGAGGCCCATGGCGTTCGGGCCGACGCCAAGGATTGTGGCGTTTGGTCACTCGAGTCCGAGTGGGACTCTTGCCTTTCGGGCAAAACCGACTTTGAGGAGGCTTTTGCTCCAAGTTTCACCCCGGGCTCAACATATAAATAGAGGGGCAGGGCTAGCACAAAAGATACAACAATTGATCCCTTGGATCTCTTAGCCGTGTCGGTGCCCCCTCCACCATATTCCACCTCGGTCATATCGTCAGAGTTTAGGCGAAGCCCTCGCCGGTAGAGCATCATCATCGCTACCACGCCGTCGTCTGACGGAACTCATCCCCGACACTTTGCTTTGGATCGGAGTCCGGGATCGCCATCGAGCTGAACGTGTGCTGAACTCGGAGGTGCCGTGACGTTCGGTACTTGGATCGGTCGAATCGTGAAGACGACGACTACATCAACCGCGTTGTCATAACGCTTCCGCTTACGGTCTCACGAGGGTACGTGGACAATACTCTCCCCTCTCGTTGCTATGCATCACCATGATCCTTGCGCAGCGTAGGGAATTTTTTGAAATTACTACGTTCCCCAACAGTGGCATCCGAGCCTAGGTTTTTATGGTTTGATGTTTTGCACGAGTAGAACACAAATGAGTTGTGGGCGATACAAGTCATACCGCCTACCAAAGCATGTCATACTTTGGTTCAGCGGTATTGTGAGATGAAGCGCCCGGACCGACATTACGCCAGACGCTTACGCGAGACTGGTTTCACCGTTACGAGCACTCGTGCTTAAAGGTGGCTGGCGGGTGTCTGTCTCTCTCACTTTAGTTGAACTGAAAAGTGCTACGCCCGGTCCTTGAGAAGGTTAAAACGGAGTCTAATTGACGAAGTATCGTTGTGGTCTTGATGCGTAGGTGAGATTGGTTCTTACTTAAGCCCATAGCAGCCACGTAAAATTTGCAACAACAAAGTAGAGGACGTCTAACTTGTTTTTGCAGGGCATGTTGTGATGTGATATGGTCAAGACGTGATGCTACATTTTATTGTATGAGATGATCATGTTTTGTAACCGAAGTTATCGGCAACTGGCTGGAGCCATATGGTTGTCGCTTATTGTATGAAATGCAAATGCCCTGTAATTGCTTTACTTTATCACTAAGCGGTAGCGATTGTCGTAGAAGCATTAGATGGCGTAAACGACAACGATGCTTCGATGGAGATCAAGGTGTCGCTCCGGTGACGATGGTGATCACGACGGTGCTTCGGAGATGGAGATCACAAGCACAAGATGATGATGGCCATATCATATCACTTATATTGATTGCATGTGATGTTTATCCTTTATGCATCTTATTTTGCTTTGATTGACGGTAGCATTTTAAGATGATCTCTCACTAAAATTATCAAGTAGTGTTCTCCCGAGTATGCACCGTTGCCAAAGTTCGTCGTGCCGAGACACCACGTGATGATCGGGTGTGATAAGCTCTACGTCCATCTACAACGGGTGCAAGCCAGTTTTTGCACACGCAGAATACTCGGGTTATACTTGACGAGCCTAGCATATGCAGATATGGCCTCGGAACACGGAGACCGAAAGGTCGAGCGTGAATCATATAGTAGATATGATCAACATAAGATGTTCACCATTGAAAACTACTCCATCTCACGTGATGATCGGTTATGGTTTAGTTGATTTGGATCACGTGATCACTTAGATGACTAGAGAGATGTCTGTCTAAGTGGGAGTTCTTAAGTAATATGATTAATTGAACTTAAATTTATCATGAACTTAGTACCGATAGTATCTTGCTTGTCTATGTTTGTTTATAGATAGATGGCTCGTCTTTGTTGTTCCGTTGAATTTTAATGCGTTCCTTGAGAAAGCAAAGTTGAAAGATGATGGTAGCAATTACACGGACTGGGTCCGTAATCGAGGATTATCCTCATTGTTGCACGTAAGAGTTACGTCCCGGATGCACCGCTAGGTGCCAGTGCCTCTTGATGTAACCGACGGCGTTAAGAACGTCTGGCGAGCAAAGTCGATGACTACTCTATAGTTCAAGTGTGCCATGCTTTACGGCTTAGAATCGGGACTTCAAAGACGTTTTGAACGTCATGGACCATATGAGATGTTCCAGAATTGAAGTTAATATTTCAAGCAAATACCCGAGTTGAGAGATATGAAATCTCCAACAAGTTCTATAGCTAAAAGATGGAAGAGAATCGCTCAACTATTGAGCATGTTCTCAGATTGTCTGGGTACTTCAATCGCTTGAATCAAGTGGGAGTTAATCTTCCAGATAAGATAGTGATTGACAGAATTCTCTAGTCACCAACACTAAGTTACTAGAACTTCGTGATGAACTATAGTATGCAAGGGATGACGAAAACGATTCCCGAGCTCTTCGTGATGTTGAAATCGACGAAGGTAGAAATCAAGAAAGAGCATCAAGTGTTGATGATTGACAAGACCACTAGTCTCAAGGAAAAGGGCAAAGGGAAGAAGGGGAACTTCAAGAAGAACGGCAAGCAAGTTGCTGCTCGAGTGAAGAAACCCAAGTCTGGACCTAAGCACGAGACTAAGTGCTTTTGCTGCAATGGAACTGGTCACTAGAAGCGGAACTACCCCAAGTATTTGGCGGATAAGAAGGATGGCAAAGTGAACAAAGGTATATTTGAGATACAGATTATTGATGTGTATTTTACTAGTGTTCGTAGCAACCCCTCGGTATTTGATACTGGTTCAGTTGCTAAGAGTAGTAACTTGAAAGCAGGAGTTGCAGAATGAACAGAAACTAGTTGAAGGGAAGTGAAGATTGATATGATCATCATCGCACACTCCCTATACTTTCGGGATTAGTATGGAACCTAAATAAGTGTTATTTGGTGTTGAGCATAAGTATGATTTGATCATGTTTATTGCAATACGGTTATTCATTTAAGTAAGAGAATAAATTGTTGTTCTGCTTACATGAATAAAACCTTATATGGTTACACACCCAATGAAAATGATTCATTGGATCTCGATCATAGTGATACACATATTCATAATATTGAAACCAAAAGATGCAAAGTTAATAATGATAGTGCAACTTATTTGTGGCACTGCCGTTTAGGTCATATTGGTGTAAAGCGCATGAAGAAAACTCCATGCGATGGACTTTTGGAATCACTTGATTATGAATCATTTGATGCTTGCGAACCGTGCCGCTTTGGGCAAGATGACTAAAACTCCGCTTCTCCGGAACAATGGAACAAGCTCTTGACTTATTGGAAATAATACATACCGATGTATGCGATCCAATGAGTGTTGATGCTCGTGGCAAGTATCGTTATTTTCTGACTTTCACAAGATGATTTGAGCAGATATGGGTATATCTACTTGATGAAACATAAGTCTGAAATAGTTGAAAGGTTCAAAGAATTTCAAATTGAAGTGGAAAAATCATCGTAACAAGAAAATAAAGTTTCTGCGATCTAATCGCAAAGACGAATAATTGAGTTACGAGTTTGGTCTTCAATTAAAATAATGTGGAATAGTTTCACAGCTCACGCCACCGAACACCACAATGTTATGGTGTGTCCGAACGTCAGAACCGCACTTTATTTGATATGGTGCGATCTATGATGTCTCTTATCGGTTTACCACTATCATTTTGGGGTTATGCATTAGAGACAGCTGCATTCACGTTTAATAGGGCACCATCTAAATCCGTTGAGACGACACCATATGAACTATGGTTTAACAGGAAACCTAAGCTGTCGTTTCTTAAAAGTTTGGAGTTGTGATGCTTATGTGAAAAAGTTTTCACCGATAAGCTCAAACCCAAATCGAGAAGTGCGTCTTCATAGAATACCCAAAGGTAACTATTGGGTACACCTTCTATCACAGATCCGAAGGCAAGTTTTTCGTTGCTAAGATGGATCCTTTCTAGAGAAGAAGTTTCTCTCGAAAGAAGTGAGTGGGAGGAAAGTAGAACTTGATGAGGTAATTATACCTTCTCCCTTATTGGAAAGTAGTTCATCACGAAATCAGTTCCGATGATTCCTACACCAATTAGTGAGGAAGTTAATGATGATGATCATGAAACTTGAGATCAAGTTGCTACCAAACCTCGTAGGTCTTCCAGAGTAAGATCCGCACTGTAGTAGTACGGTAATCATGTTCGGAAGTCATGTTACTAGACCATGATGAACCTACGAACTATGAGGAAGCGATGATGAGCCCAGATTCGCGAAATGGCTTGAGGCCATAAAATCTGAGATATGATCCATGTATGAGAACAAAAGTATGGACTTTGATTGACTTGCTCGATGATCAGCAAGCCATGTTAAATAAATGGATCTTCAAGAGGAAGACGGACAACGATAGTAGTGTTACTATCTACAAAGCTCGACTTGTCACAAAAGGGTTTTCGACAAGTTCAAGGTGTTGACTACAATGAGATTTTCTCAAGCTGTAGCGATGCTTAAGTCTGTCCGAATCATGTTAGCAATTGCCACATTTTATGAAATCTGGCAAATGGATGTCAAAACTACATTCTTTAATGGATTTATTAAAGAAGAGTTGTATATGATGCAACCGTAAGGTTTTGTCAATCCTAAAGGAGCTAACAAAATGTGCAAGCTCCAGTGATCCATCTATGGACTGGTGCAAGCATCTCGGAGTTGGAATAAACGCTTTGATAGTGTGATCAAAGCATATAGTTTTATACAGACTTGCGGTGAAGCCTGTAATTACTAGAAAGTGAGTGGGAGCACTACAGCATTTCTGATAAGTATATGTGAATGACATATTGTAGATCGGAAATAATGTAGAATTATTCTGCAAAGCATAAAGGAGTGTTTGGAAGGAGTTTTTCAAAGAAAGACCTCGGTGAAGCTGCTTACATATTGAGCATCAAGATCTATAGAGATAGATCAAGGCGCTTGATAAGTTTTTTCAATGAGTACATACCTTGACAAGATTTTGAAGTAGTTCAAAATGGAACAGTCAAAGAAAGAGTTCTTGCCTGTGTTACAAGGTGTGAAATTGAGTAAGACTCAAAACCCGACCACGGCAGAAGATAGAAAGAGAATGAAAGTCATTCCCTATGCCTTGGCCATAGGTTCTATAAAGTATGCCATGCTGTGTACCAGATCTATTGTATACCCTACAATCGAGTTTGGCAAGGAGTACAATAGTGATCTAGGAGTAGATCATCGGACAGCGGTCAAAATTATCCTTAGTGGAATAAGGATATGTTTCTCGATTATGGAAGTGACAAAAGGTTAGATCGTAAAGGGTTACGTCGATGCAAGTTTTGACACCGATCTGGATGACTCTAAGTCTCGATCTAGATACATATTGAAAGTGGGAGCAATTAGCTAGAGTAGCTCCGCAGAGCATTGTAGACATAGAAAATTGCAAAATACATAACGGATCTGAATATGAAAGACCCGTTGACTAAGATTCTCTCACAAGCAAAACATGATCACACCTTAGTACTCTTTGGGTGTTAATCACATAGCGATGTGAACTAGATTACTGAATCTAGTAAACCCTTTGGGTGTTGGTCACATGGCGATGTGAACTATGGGTGTTAATCACATGATGATGTGAACTATCGATGTTAATCACATGGTGATGTGATCTAGATTATTGACTCTAGTGCAAGTGGGAGATCAAGGAAATATGCCCTAGAGGCAATAATAAAGTTATTATTTATTTCCTTATATCATGATAAATGTTTATTATTCATGCTAGAATTGTATTAACCGGAAACATAATACATGTGTGAATACATAGACAAAGCAGTGTCACTAGTATGCCTCTACTTGACTAGCTCGTTAATCAAACATGGTTATGTTTCCTAACCATAGACATGAGTTGTCATTTGATTAACGGGATCACATCATTAGGAGAATGATCTGATTGACATGACCCATTCCGTTAGCCTAGCACTTGATCGTTTAGTATGTTGCTATTGCTTTCTTCATGACTTATACATGTTCCTGTAACTATGAGATTATGCAACTACCGTTTACCGGAGGAACACTTTGGGTGCTACCAAACGTCCTAACGTAATCGGGTGATTATAAAGGAGTACTACAGGTGTCTCCAAAGGTACATGTTGGGTTGGCGTATTTCGAGATTAGGTTTTGTCACTCCGATTGTCGGAGAGGTATCTCTGGGCCCTCTCGGTAATGCACATCATTATAAGCCTTGCAAGCAATGTGACCAATGAGTTGGTTACGGGATGAAGCATTACAGAGCGAGTAAAGAGACTTGCGGTAACGAGATTGAACTAGGTATTGGATACCGACGATCGAATCTCGGGCAAGTAACATACCGATGACAAAGGGAACAACGTATGTTGTTATGCGGTTTGACCGATAAAGATCTTCGTAGAATATGTAGGAGCCAATATGGGCATCAAGGTCCCGCTATTGGTTATTGACCGAGAATAGTTCTAGGTCATGTCTACATAGTTCTCGAACCCGTAGGGTCCGCACGCTTAAGGTTTCGATGACAGTTATATTATGAGTTTATGAGTTTTGATGTACCGAAGGAGTTCGAAGTCCCGGATGAGATCGGGGACATGACGAGGAGTCTCGAAATGGTCGAGACGTAAAGATTCATATATTG
Source organism: Aegilops bicornis (assembly GCA_021605145.1). NCBI lineage: Eukaryota > Viridiplantae > Streptophyta > Magnoliopsida > Poales > Poaceae > Aegilops > Aegilops bicornis. The sequence goes on from CM038674.1 coordinate 688,385,817, forward strand.
GATGATATGTTTAGGCCAAGGGGTCAAGCCCATGAGGCTTTAGGTCGGTGCAAAAGGAGTTTTGCGAAGGCGGGGCCAAACGCCGGAGACCTGGCGTCGGCCTGGGCCGACGCCGAGGCCCATGGCGTCTGGGCGACGCCAAGGATTGTGGCGTTTGGTCCCGGAGTCCGAGTGGGACTCTTGCCTTTCGGGAAAAACCGACTTTGAGGAGGCTTTTGCTCCAAGTTTCGACCACAGGGCTCAACATATAAATAGAGGGCAGGGCTAGCACAAAAGATACAACAATTGATCCCTTGGATCTCTTAGCCGTGTCTGGTGCCCCCTCCACCATATTCCACCTCGGTCATATCGTCAGCAGAGTTTAGGCGAAGCCCTGCGCCGATGAAACATCATCATCGTCCTGCCACGTCGTCTTGTGGAACTCATCCCGACACTTTCTTTGGATCGAGTCCGGGATCGCCATCGAAAGCTGAGCGTGTGCTGAACTCGGAGGTGCCGTCGTTCGGTACTTGGATCGGTCGAATCGTGAAGACGTGCGACTACATCAACCGCGTTGTCATAACGCTTCCGCTTACGGTCTACGAGGGTACGTGGACAATACTCTCCCCTCTCGTTGCTATGCATCACCATGATCCTTGCGTGTGCGTAGGAAATTTTTTGAAATTACTACGTTCCCCAACAGCTTGAATCCTCGACATCGTGGTTCATCCGATGAGATCATCGAGGAGTATGTGGGAGCCAACATGGGTATCCAGATCCCGCTGTTGGTTATTGACCGGAGAGCCGTCTCGGTCATGTCTGCATGTCTCCCGAACCCGTAGGGTCTACACACTTAAGGTTCGGTGACGCTAGGGTTGTATGAATATGAGAATGCAGCAAACCGAAAGTTGTTCGGAGTCCCGGATGAGATCACGGACGGCACGAGGAGTTCGGAATGGTCCGGAGGTAAAGAATTATATATAGGAAGTGTTGTTTCGACCATCGGGAAAGTTTGAAGTCACGGGTATTGTAGGGACCACCGAAAGGGTCCCGAGGTCCACCGGTGGGGCCACCTATCCCGGAGGGCCCGTGGGCTGAAGTGGGGAGGAACCAGCCTGGTGGGCTGGTGCGCCCCCCTTGGGCCCCTGCGCCTAGGGTTGGAAACCCTAGGGGTGGGGCGTCCACTGCCTTGGGGCAAGCCTCCCCCCTTGGCCGCCGCCCCTTGGGAGATCTGATCTCCAGGCTGGCGCCCCCAGGGGCCTATATAAAGGGAGGGAGGCAGCCGCACCTCAAGTCTTGGCGCCTCCCCCTGCTACACCTCTTCCTCCTCCCCAGTTGCTTGGCGAAGCCCTGCCGGAGTACTGCTGCATCCACTACCACGCCGTCGTGCTGCTGGATCTTCATCAACCTCTCCTTTTCCCTTGCTGGATCAAGACGGAGGAGACGTCACGCTGACCGTACGTGTGTTGAACGTGGAGGTGCCGTCCGTTCGGCGCTAGGATCTCCGGTGATTTGGATCACGACAAGAACGACTCCCTCTACCCCGTTCACCTGAACGCTTCCGCTCGCGATCTACAAAGGTATGTAGATGCACTCCTATCACTCGTTGCTAGATGAACTCATAGATGGATCTTGGTGAACGTAGGAAATTTTTTTATTTTATGCAACGTTCCACAACAACTTGCTCTCCGCGAGCGCTACCATGGCGCCGATCAAATTGACACCGCTAGTGGTGGAGGTATGGATATTTATCATATCGGTCAAAGTTCTACTAATTCCCCTACACTTAAATGCAATCTTGTTCTTAGAGATGTGCTTCATGTCCCTCAAGCTGACAAAAATCTTGCATCCAATGTCTCGACTAGCCACCGACAATAATGTTTTCTTTGAAACTCACCCTCGTTATTTTTGTATCAAGGATCAGGCAACGAGGGAACTACTTCATCACGGTAGATGCGTTGGAGGGATCTACCCCATTCCATCCGGAGCACTAGGTCGCAAGCGTCGTCACGTCTACTCCGTCATCAAGCCCTCTTTGGCACGGTGGCATCAACGATTAGGGCATCCATCTTCGATCATTGTCAAACAAATAGTGAATAAAGACAAACTTTCTTTGTCTCCTAGTCTAGTTTGTGAGTCTGTCTGTGAAGCTTGTCAATGTGCCAAAAGCCATCAGCTTCCTTATCCCAAGTCAACTAGTGTGTCTCATGCTCCGTTAGAACTTATTTTCAGTGATGTATGGGGCCATGCCCAAGATTCTTTTGGTCGAAAAAAATATTATGTCAGTTTTATCGATGATTATAGCAAGTTCACTTGGATTTATTTGCTTCGATACAAATCTGAGGTTTTCTCTATTTTCCAAGAATTTCAGACACTTGTTTAGCGCCAATTTGATAGAAAAATCCTCGCTGTCCAAAGTGACTGGGGAGGGGAGTATGAGAAACTCCACTCTTCTTTCCGTAGCATTGGGATTGCCCATCATGTATCTTGCCCTCATGCTCATCAACAGAATGGCTCTGCTGAGCGTAAACATCGACACATTGTTGAAGTTGGTCTTTTTCTGTTAGCTCATGCTTCTATGCCCCTCAAGTATTGGGACGAAGCTTTCATCACTGCCACCTATCTTATCAATAGGCTCCCTAGCAAAGTTATTGGAAACACTACTCCTTTAGAGCGTCTCTATCATCAAAAACCTAATTACAACTATCTCAAGATATTTGGGTGTGCTTGTTACCCAAATTTGCGTCCCTACAATCGTCATAAACTTGAGTTTAGATCCACACAGTGTGTTTTTCTTGGCTATAGTAATCTTCATAAAGGTTATAAGTGCCTTGAGATCTCTACCGGACGCATCTATATTTCTCGTGATGTTATTTTTGATGAGACACTCTTTCCGTTTTCCAAATTGCATCCAAATGCGGGCGCCTTGCTTCGTGCAGAGATTGCCCTTCTCTCTGATCCCACAACATTACCTGATAGTGGGGGGAATTAAACGAACGCGATCGTCTGCAAAAATACCATGACAATTCTGATTCTGTTGATGCTATTTTGCAAATTTACCCTGTCATTTTATGTATGAAGAAAAAGACAGGATGGGCACGGAAGCCGCGGCAGATCCGGCTGACAGCGGGCGATCCGAGGCTGATTTGCTCGCCCATCCTGCCTCACCTGATGGCGCGCGATCCCAGGCGGATTCTCCCGTGCAACTGGCCTCATCCGGGCTGGTGGCCGACCGCGCTGACCGGGTGGCGCCCACATGTCCCGCGGCGTCGCCTCGCACCAATCCCGCCGCGCCGTCACCTGCTGTGTCCCCCCACGCTGACAACTCATGTGCGGAGGGGAGCGAATCGGATGACGCGTCGCCTGCACGGGTTCCCACAGCGACCGACCGTGGGTGCGGGTCGGACCCCATGCCGTCCGGGCGTGGGCCCGCGGCGGCGGACTCAACGTGCGTTGATTCGTTGCATGCGCTGCGCAGATTTGCCTCGGATCAGGAGCCTGAGCCAGCCGGTCTGCTGCATGGATCCGCCTCGGATCACGTGACGGCTGGATCTTCTGTGGCAGCAACTACTCCTGTGCTGCCTACATCTTCTCCTCGGCAAACACGGTCTCGGTCAGGTATTGTCAAGGAAAAACAGTACAACGATGGTACAGTAAGGTATGACAAAATCAAACTTGCATTTCTTACCACCACCGGTGAACCACTAAATTTGGATGATGCTCTTGCTAATAAGAATTGGAAGGAAGCTATGGATAGTGAATATAATGCACTTATGAAAAATAAGACTTGGCACTTGGTTCCACCAAAGTATGGAAACAATGTTATTGATTGCAAATGGGTGTATAAGATCAAAAGAAAGTCTAATGGAAGCATAGACAGGTATAAGGCTAGACTAGTTGCCAAAGGATTTAAACAGAGGTTTGGAATTGATTATGAAGATACCTTTAGTCCTGTCATTAAGTCAACTACTATTCGTCTTGTCTTGTCTATTGCTGTTACCAGAGGATGGAGTCTAAGACAGCTAGATGTTCAGAACGCGTCTCTTCATGGTGTTCTTGAGGAAGAAGTGTTCATGCGGCAACCACCAGGTTATGAGAATCCTAACACACCACAACATGTCTCAGAAGTTGGATAAAGCTTTGTATGGTTTGAAGCAGGCCCCAAGAGCACAGTACTCCGGACTAAGTATGCAGTTACGCGTCTTGGGTTCATACCATCCAAGGCAGATACCTCATTGTTCTTCTTTAGCAAAGGCAATGTCACTATCTTTGTGCTGGTTTATGTTGATGATATAATTGTTGCTAGTTCAAGTTCAGATGCCACTACTTGCTTGCTTAAAGATCTGAAGCTGGAATTTGCTCTTAAGGACTTGGGTGACCTTCACTATTTCCTTGGTATAGAGGTAAAGCAAGTTAAAGATGGCATACTTCTCTCACAGGAAAAATATACAACTGATATTCTCAGGAGAGTAGGGTTGGAAAATTGCAAGCCAGTTAACACACCAATTTCTACCTCTGAGAAGCTTTCAGTGGAAGGTGGAGAAGTTCTTGGACCAGAGGATGCAACAAACTATAGGAGTGCTGTAGGTGCCTTGCAGTATTTAACTCTCACCCGTCCTGGTATATCTTATTCAGTGAACAAGGTATGTCAATATTTACATGCGCCTAGAACCACTCACTGGACTGCAGTCAAAAGAATTTTAAGGTATCTCAAGTTCTCAGAAGGTCTTGGTCTCAACATTACCAAGTCTTCTTCTATGCTTGTTACTGCATACTCTGATGCTGACTGGGCAGGGTGTGCTGATGATAGAAGATCTACAGGTGGTTTTGCTGTATTTCTGGGAACTAACCTTGTGTCATGGAGTGCAAGAAAACAGGCCACAGTTTCTAGGTCAAGCACAGAGGCTGAATATAAGGCTCTGGCTAATGCTACAGCTGAAGTGATGTGGATACAAACATTACTTTATGAGCTTGGAGTTAAGGCTCCATAGGCTGCGAGATTATGGTGTGATAATATTGGTGCAACGTATCTCTCAGCAAATCCTGTTTTTCATGCACGAACAAAACACATTGAAGTTGATTTCCATTTTGTCAGAGAAAGAGTAGCTCGAAAGCTTCTGGAGATTCGGTTTATTCCCACAGGAGATCAACTCGCAGATGGTTTTACAAAACCTCTTACTGAAAGAAGGTTGAATGATTTCAAGTACAATCTTAACCTTGGCAAAGCTCCTTGAGGTTTAGATTGAGGGGGAGTGTTGGAATATATGTATAGTAGAAGTTGTATAGGGATAGAGTTTGTTTAAATTCTGTATTCTGTTCTATCCTTTCTTCTGCTTCTCGATCTTCCTGTAACGACCGATCTGATCGATCTCATCTGGTCGATCTCCTCCTGTAAACTTGTATGCCAAGGCTTTGCCCAATATATACATGCGGCCCGAGACAAAGGGTTCTACGCTTCCCAAAACACTTTTACAACGAGGGCGGGAGGCAAGAGTGGAGTTCGGGAGGGTGGCGTCCCAGCCAGCGTTGAAGAACGCCCGGTCGAGGCGGGCGAGGGTCGGCGGCGTACGCCGGTTCGTCCAAGTGAACAAGCGGTCGGAGAGGGGAAGCTCGACGAACGACAGGGCGTTGATCAAGGCGTTGAAGCGAGAAATACTCAAAACCATTTGTTAAACCTCTGTTACCACAGAATCCATTCACATGCATACACGCTAACGCACATTATGATACTCCTTAACTGAATGAATATAGCGTATCTCAAATAGAGAACCATGATAAAAAGAGGCTCCATCGTAAATAGACAAGAAAATAACAGTAGCAGCAGCGAAAGCACGCAGCTCACATTATCAATCCGTCCGCGACTTGATCGATACGGTTAAGGTCCTGGATGCGAAGGTAGCTAATTATCTATGATTCTTCATGTCTCCCTTCTACGATAATGTCACCGTCCGTCATGGTGCTTCCAGAACAAGTGTCTGACGATGAAGCATCTGTTCCTGAAGAAGGGGTTCAGTTAACTGAAGAAGGTTCAGAGAAGGAAGCTGTAAGTCAGCAGCTGCTCTGTGTTCCATTAGAAACTCTGAACCTGAGCATATTCCTTCAAAAGGATGTGCCGTAGTAGATATTACAGTACGAAACTGAATGTTTCTACGCAATCTGTTTTGTTTGGCGGTTTCAGGAGGTGTCACGACGGACACAAACGGACCACCTACACAAAGGGCGAGGTCCCCTTGGAAACCAACCATGGTGCCAGGCCATTGGAGAACATGCAAAATACTGGTTTGCCCTACTTCATTCAAGCGCAGTCAGGTTCAGTCATTCAGAGGTGCACGCGCAAGCGCCCACGCACGCATCCACCCACCCCCACACCCTCACGCACACACGCGCACACACACACGAGATAAAAAAGCAAAAGGAATAAGTCAGTTGACATGTCTGAACAAGCTGTGGGACCCAAACTGCATATCTAGAAACCCTGGCTTGGTCTCCTTCCACACCCTGCCAAGCATCGCAGAGGCCTCGGACGACATCCAGGAGTAAGCAATCAACGCTTCCTCCTCCGTGACTTCCGTGATGCCGGCCTGGCGCGGCGGCAGGGTACTGCCTCCACCTCGGCCATGCCTCGACCCATTCTGTCAAGGCCGCTCATGAGAACCTCATAGTACCGTTCATCCTCACAGGCGCGGCGCGCTAGGCCGAAGAGCTTATCATGCAGCACGGAGTGCCTGCATTGCTGGCACGTTTCCTGCTGTGGTTCACCGCGGCAGTGCATCTGGCACTGCAGCGGCTTGGTTGTCCAGCGTGGCATGACGTGTAGCCTTGGTATCTCACACACACCCAGGTGGATCATCACCTGACAAAATTCCAAGCATGAAGGTGTTGAAGGGTGTATGCAGCATGTGGCAGATAAAGATAGGAGCAAGAGAATACTGCAGTAGCAATGGATGGAGGATAGTATTGGTAGATAACTGTTACCTTGACGGCATGGCAGCAGAGCACCCCCATATGCTCAAACTGCTTGCACACGCACGTGAACACTTCGCCGTCTTCTCTAACATTGACCTCATATTCCACCCTAGACCATTTCTCCCTTGTTTCATTGCCAGGATGCCGTGCTATGTACCTCAGGTTGGGGATGACTGCCTCCACCACGTAAGGTTCAGATTTGTGTATGGTCTGCACAAACAGTCTGTTGGACGAAAAGCTCCATTGAGCAATCCCGTGGAACATGTTGTTTCAGAAAGTGTTTTGCGCTCTCGCTCTTTTGTGTGCTAGTCAGTGTAGCACAGAATGTGTCACTTAGGTATGCCTTAACCCACTTGTGCCGCACTTCATAGATCTCCATCAGAAATGGGTGGTTCTCCAATCCATGATTTTCTAGCAGCATCCCCCATGCTCTCTCAAACTCATCAGTCGTCAGCATGTCATTCAGAAATCTGTGGAGCTCCACTCGGAAGCTACTTGTTTTGGTGTAGTGAGGACCGAGGTACTCTTTTGCCTTGCGAAGGACCTGCCACACCATCTGTGTGTGGTTGATGGCAGTACCTCCAATTCGGCCTCCTCAATTGCCTCGCAGCGATCTACAGGATCGGTTTTAAACAAAACAAGTTAGATGCCTCCACTGCAGAAAAATACTATTGGGTAGGGAAAAGTGTGTAGAAAGTAATCATGTCGATGACGCAGGAGCGGACGATCACGCGGGGATGTGATGCTGGAGATCTTCAGTTTGCTATCACCTGTGGCCGTAGCAGCACTCTTTGCCCTTTTTGGTGTCTCGATGCTAAAGGGGGAGAGAGTTTAGGGATTTGTCGAGTTGCGAGTGTCTTATTTGCCTTGTCTTTCTCTCTCTCGCAAACTCTCTCTTTTCGTCTTTTGCTTTGGTTTGATTTGTGCTCGTGAGACCTGGTACCCTATCATATGGTGTGAGACATACGCTACCCTATTATTATCTTTGTATGTCAAGTACTTTAGTAGTTTGTGAGCTCATGCTTATCTCATATGTCTACTTTGCTCACTTGCCACTCTATTGCATCCTAACTATTAATATGTCTTATCTTTGATGCAAATGTTGTCAGACTATAACATATAGGGGGAGTGTTGATCCTAATGTGTGTACTTTGCAATCCAAAGTCACATCTAATTAAGTGCACACATCTAGGGGGAGGCCTGTCTATATTTTGTAGTTGTGGGATTCACCTTCTCTCATGTCATTACTTTGTGCAAATCCCGTGTTGTCATTAATCCACCAAAAAGGGGGAGTTTGTTAGGGCATATCTCTCTAAGTAGTTTTGGTGATTGATGACAATGCTTTTGCAGACTAATTGTGTGCGTTGAGTATTTCAGAGATTCATTCATTGGCATGAGACTATTCTTTCCCCTCAAAGCTTTATGTGAAGACGGTGTAGTCTCTTTCGTTTCGGTTTTGGTGGACTTGAGTCGTAGGAGACACCGTACTATCAAGAGGGCGTCCGCATTGGAAAGGCTAGGGTGGAATCAACACGTACACTTCTTCTTCGCACCCCCAGCTCCTTTCCCCTCCTTGGAGTTTGTCGTTTCATCAAAAGTGGAGGTTGTGAGTTGCTCGCGGTAGTACCGCCGCCAGAGTGGTAGTACCGCCCATGGACCTCAAGCGGCAGTACCGCTATTCTACAGCGGTAGTACCGCTGTGGTGCATCGGCGGCAGTATCGTCCTAGGTTGGCACTGCTACCGCCTCGATTCAAGGGTGCACTCCTCGTGTCGGGTTGAGCGGCACTAGTAGCAGCAGTAGCAGCGGTAGTACCGCCCTTGAGCGGTAGTACCGCGGCTACCACCGCTACTAGTGCCGCCCAAACACCCCCTCTCTCTTTCGTTCCTCCTTTGTTGGCTCTACTCTCAGTCACCGCGGTAGTGCCGCTGGGGGTCGGGTAGTACCGCTGCTACCAGCGGTAGAACCGCCCCACTGAGCAGTAGTACCGCTCTGTGTAGGCTGAAGAGGGGGGTAACGGTTGGATTGATTCCCCCACTATAAAAGAAGGCCTTCTTCTCCAAGCCGACCTACCTCTTTTTCCCCAAGCTCCATTGTTGCTCCAAAGCTCATTTTCGCCCGATCTCTCTCCCTAGCCAATCAAACTTGTTGATTCTTTAGGGATTGGTTGAGAAGGCCCAGATCCACACTTCCACCAAGATAAATTTGATCCCCCCCCCCCCCCCCATCAATCCCTTGCGGATCTTGTTACTCTTGGGTGTTTGAGCACCCTGGACGGTTGAGGTCACCGCGGAGCCACATTCCATTGTGGTGAAGCTCCGTGGTATCGTTGGGAGCCTCCAATTGAGTTGTGGAGATTGCCCCAACCTTGTTTGTAAAGGTTCGGTCACGGCCTCCAAGGGCACTAATAGTGGAATCACGACATCTCGCATTATGTGAGGGCGTGAGGAGAATACGGCGGCCTAGTGGCTTCTTGGGGAGCATTGTGCCTCCACACCGCTCCAACGGAGACGTACTTCCTCTCAAAGGGAAGGAACTTTGGTAACACACCCTCGTCTCCACCGGCTCCACTTTTGGTTATCTCTTATCTTTACTTGTGCAAGCTTATATTTAGTTGTATCCCTTGCTTGCTTGTGTGGTTGTTGTTGTTGCATCATATAGGTTGCTGACCTAGTTGCATATCTAGACAACCTACTTTGATGCAAAGTTTAATTTGGTAAAGAAAAGCTAAAAATTTTTTGTTGCCTTTTCCCCCCCCCCCCCCTCTAGTCAACTATATCGATCCTTTCATAGACGCCGACCACTTCTAAAACAATCGACCAAAAGAAAAATAGATACCGCCAACCATGTGAATGTGGATATCTCCGGCATACCCACCTTTCTCTCAAATGAAATGCAAAGTAGGTTTTAGAGAGGTTTTAGAGATGTTTAGAAAAAATAGTACTTCTGTTCAAGAATAAGAAGTAACATTAATAATCACAAGTATTTTCCCACAAATCTTAGTTGGTACATCTAATACATATACCCGTGAATTGTCATGGGAGTTGTTAATTGAAAGGGTTACTTATGCAGGATTAGGAATAGTTTGTTTCATTGTACATCAATGGCAGACAACATTAAACGACCAACCTGTGAAGGATTGTTTTCTGAGGGCTTAGAAAAAGTCTTTTAGCTTATGTGCCCCAAAAATCATATCCCCCCCCCCCCCCCCCGCCCTCCGGAAGCGGATTCTGTCTAGCTCCGCCACTGTTGAACATTGTTCGTAGAAATTTGTAAACATGAGTTAGTACCTAACTCAGAATGTGCACACTTTTGCATAGTTGAAATTGACTGGCACTTCGTCATGCATATTAGATGTGAGGACTCAGGCATTAGATTGTCTTTTTGTTCAACAAAGAAACTGTTACTTAAAGTACATATCTTAATCAAACTGATGAATCTTGAAAGGAGTATATTAGCAAAACAAACAAATAAATTATAGTCCAAGAGAGAAAAAATATGTTCAAAGAGAGACATATCAATACATTAAAATACATTTTTTTCTCCTAGGACATCAAAATACCACTCATAATTCATATAAGCCATTGGATATGTCCAATAAATTAAGAGAAACAATCGTTTTTATTGTAAACCGCCCTGCACTCAAGATATTATATATAGGACTTCGGTGATAAACATGCATTACTACCATGCATTACTGGAGAACATAATTGAACAAAATTCTTCCTTTCTAGGCGCCGACACTGATGGCAAGAACAATGGAATGCTGATTGGTGGTTGGCTTCAACTTGTACTTGTCGTTATGGTCCTGCCGCCATCGTCATCGCTATCCTCATGAGCGTGGCATGATGTCTTTAGCTCCAAGAAGCCACCAATGTTGCACTGGAACACCACACAATCACCCTTGATTAAGTCCTTTTGCGTCTGTCGAAGTCTTTCTACTGAGAAAGTGGTCGTGGCTACACAATTGTGCTTCCTCTTCCCCCCGCAATTTTTCTTTTTGCTTCCTCATCTCCTTCACCGTTGTTTAAGATACCCATTATGGCAGGATTCATGTATGATTATACGCAACGTTACTAGCCTAGTTGAGGATGCTCAGCTGGTATTGTGCTTGCATCTGATGTTTTTTTGTATCTTTCTAGGTAGCGCATTTGGAGATAGAAGGCGATGTAGTAGGAGTAGGATATGGTGGCAGCCGAGAATGCTAGTTGTGGTACAACACAGAGGTTGTGCAAAATTACATTCGATTAGATCCAGACCATGTATATATGTGCCTATACGGTTATCACTGTGTAGGGATAAGGCCTAACTGCTCATATAAACTCAATTATTTGGACAAAAAAAAATATCACCCTTTACAAGTTTTTAAGGGTGGGTGTGTATGGAAGCAGATGTCAAGACTGTGTCTTAATTTGCTACAAGATGAAGAATCATTGATCAATTTCTTCTTTTCTCGCTCTTGCTTCTGTATATAACGCCATGGCCTTGTCCATGACCTTGGAATCCAGTAAAAGCCGCGTTCTTTTCTTGCTGCAAGGATGAGTAGACATGTACTCCTTGAACGATGATGAATTCCCACCGAGTTCTCCGAGCTTCTCGTGGACCTTAGGGGCTATGCGTGGATCGAAACCAGCGGCAGCGAGCAGCAGGATTCCAATGTGATCTGCCTCTATCTCCATCCTACATAGCATTTATATGTAGGTAACATTAGCTAGCTTGTACAAGATCATGCATGAAGAACAACATTTAAAAGGAAGTTAATAATAATCCTAAATCAACAGGCGACATGATACATACGTACTTTCGGGAGAAGGGCAGGCTGAGGAGGTATTTGGCGAGCTTATCAATCATCTTTGGCTCATCGATAAAGATGCCCAGGAAAACCGTGAGCATGAGAATCCACATGTGCTTGGTGAGCCCCTCTGCGGTGTGCCTTGCAATGGCGTGCGCAACCTACAGACAAAATTACACAAGATGCAACAGGCAACCAAGTTACAAGGCGATACAAACAACCACCCAATGTGAGGTACTCCGTCTCACAATATAAGACGTTTTTGCAAAGCTAACTCACATACCTCGTGCCCTAGCACCGCGGCGATCTCAGCATCGGTGCTGAACTTGTCGAGCAGCCCGGTGTAGACTATGATCTTGCCACCGGGCGCGCACATGGCGTTTACCTGCTTATTGTTGACGACGATCACCTCCCACTTGAAGCCGTCGAGGTGCTTGGTCGTCGGCTGCCTCGGTGCTCCCCAGCGAGCCTTCTTCTTGGGGCTCGGCGCCGCGTCGCCGACCCATATTTCGCCGTCAAGGAGCTTATCTTCAAGGAGCTTATTGTCGTCGTAGACGGCGAGGCTGCGTGCGGCGGCGCGGATGATCTCCGTGGCGATGCCGCTGACACGGACGAAAGCTGGGTGGGACGGAGGGAGGACCTTGTCGCCCAGCTTCTTCTTCTCCCTGGTGAAGATCCAGTCACCGAGCTTGAGCTCTCCCGAGTGCGTGAGGACGACCAAGTGGCGGCGGTTGGTGTAGGGCACGGTCTCGAAGGTGCCGTAGCAGATCGTGACCGCGCCGCCGACGATGATGACGACCCCCGCGAAGCCTATCTGGGATTTCACGTCGCTGGAACTTCTTGGCCGGCTGGAGGAGTAGTGCCGTGGGAGTGGGACCGCCGGCGCATGCAGCGACGTCGACGGCGGTGGTCGACGCACGAGAGAGTCACGTTGGAAGAGGCGGCCAAAGCCGGGCGGCGATCGCAGGGCCTCGTGAGATCGCCGCGTCGACGGCGCGTGGTAGCAGCGCGGGCGCGGGGCGGCCGACGACGGCAGTGGAAGAGGCGTTCGGATAGCGGGCTTGGACCGCACTAGCCCGGACAGCGCGGGGCGGAGATTCCTAATGAACGCGCCCATGTTCTCTCAGTTAGATTGGTGGATGCTTTTCGGGGCGCCGCTCGCCGGGATGCCTCTTGGGGACGTACGGGCGCTCTCGGATCCGTATCGTAATAATGTCGTCTACGTCGTGGCGCGGTCGACAGGTTGCCATGATTTATTAGGGCTGCGCCATACCTGTAGCCATGTCCGTCTCGGTCTTGTTATGTGTTTTGTCCAATGTGGTACGACCTTCTTCTACAAGTACTGGAGTCTGAGGTTCATAGGGTCTCCTCCTCCGATCGATTCTAGTACGGAGTACTAGGGATGCAGGCAGATGGACTAATAAGTGTGCTAGGCTTAATTTCCATCTCATGGACGCGCACGGGCTCCCGGACGCCGTCCGCCTGCATGCCTGATCTAGTAGTACCACCAGAGGGATTGAAATGCAATTGGTATATATAATGTGAGACTGAAACATGAAATTGAAATTGAAATTTCTAGACCGCATCCATTTCAATGAGTAGTCATCTCGTATTAAACGAGATCCTGATACAATGTTCATGCTCAAACTCGGCATTAAATAACAATTATTGAGGTTTAAAACTAATCCCGTAGGTAAATGTAGAGGTAGCGTGCCGACGGCGATCACATCGACCTTGGAACCATTCCCGACGCGCATCGTCACCTCGTCCTTCGCCAGTCTCCGTTTATTCCGCAACTCCTGCTGTGAGTTACATATATGAGCAACGGCACCGGTATTAAATACCCAAGAGTTACTACGAGTACTGGTAAGGTACACATCAATTACATGTATATCAAATATACCTTTAGTGTTGCCGGCCTTCTTGTCTGCTAAGTATTTGGGGCAGTTCCGCTTCCAGTGACCCTTCCCTTTGCAATAAAAGCACTCAGTCTCAGGCTTGGGTCCATTCTTTGACTTCTTCCCGGCAACTGGCTTACCGGGCGCGGCAACATCCTTGCCGTCCTTCTTGAATTTCTTCTTACCCTTGCCCTTCTTGAACTTAGTGGTTTTATTGACCATCAACACTTGATGCTCCTTCTTAATTTCTACCTCTGCTGACTTCAGCATTGAAAATACTTCAGGAATAGTTTTCACCATCCCCTGCATATTGTAGTTCATCACAAAGCTCTTGTAGCTCGGTGGGAGCGACTAAAGGATTCTGTCAATGACCGCCTCGTCCGGGAGGTTGATGTCCAGCTGGGACAAGCGGTTGTGCAACCCAGACATTTTGAGTATGTGCTCACTGACAGAACTATTTTCCTCCATCTTACAACTGTAGAACTTGTCGGAGACTTCATATCTCTCGACCCGGGCATGAGCTTGGAAAACTAGTTTCAGCTCCTCGAACATCTCATATGCTCCGTGTTGCTCAAAGCGCTTTTGGAGCCCCGGTTCTAAGCTGTAAAGCATGCCGCACTGAACGAGGGAGTAATCATCAGCACGTGACTGCCAAGCGTTCATAACGTCTTGGTTCTCTGGGATGGGTGCTTCACCTAGCGGTGCTTCTAGGACATATTGTTTCCTGGCAGCTATGAGGATAATGCTCAGGTTCCGGACCCAATCCGAATAGTTGCTGCCATCATCTTTCAGCTTGGTTTTCTCTAGGAACGCGTTGAAGTTCATGGTGACATGAGCGTTGGCCATTTGATCTACAAGATATTTTGCAAAGATTTTAGACTATTGTTCATGATAATAGAGTTCATCTAATCAAATTATTTAATGAACTCCCACTCAGATTTGACATCCCTCTAGTCATCTAAGTGATACATGATACGAGTCGACTAGGCCGTGTCCGATCATCACGTGAGACGGACTAGTCATTGTCGGTGAACATCTCCATGTTGATCGTATCTACCATACGACTCATGTTCGACCTTTCGGCCTCTTGTGTTCCGAGGCCATGTCTGTACATGCTAGGCTCGTCAAATTTAACCTAAGTGTTTTGCATGTGTAAAACTGTTTTACACCCGTTGTATGTGAACGTAAGGATCTATCACACCCGATCATCACGTGATGCTTCGAAACGACGAACTTTAGCAACGGTGCACAGTTAGGGAGAACACTTTCTTGAAATTGTTATGAGGGATCATCTTATTTACTACCGTCGTTCTAAGTAAACAAGATGCATAAACATAATAAACATCACATGCAATTATATAATAGTGACATGATATGGCCAATATCATATAGCTCCTTTGATCTCCATCTTCGGGGCTCCATGATCATCCTTTCACCGGCATGACACCATGATCTCCATCATCATGATCTCCATCATCGTGTCTTAATGAAGTTGTCACGCCGACGACTACTTCTACTTCTATGGCTAACGCGTTTAGCAATAAAGTAAAGTAATTTACATGGCGTTCTTCAATGACACGCAGGTCATACAAAAATAAAGACAACTCATATGGCTCCTGCCGGTTGTCATACTCATCGACATGCAAGTCGTGATTCCTATTAAAAGAACATGATCTCATACATCACATATATCATTCATCATTCATCATAACTTTGGCCATATCATATCACAAAACACTTGCTGCAAAAACAAGTTAGACGTCCTCTAATTGTTGTTGCAAGTTTTACGTGGCTGCAATAGGATTCTAGCAAGAACGTTTTCTTACCTACGTGAAAGCCACAACGTGATTTGTCAACTTCTATTTACCCTTCATAAGGACCCTTTTCATCGAATCCGCTCCAACTAAAGTGGGAGAGACAGACACCCGCTAGCCACCTTATGCAACTAGTGCATGCCAGTCGGTGGAACCTGTCTCACGTAAGCGTACGTGTAAGGTCGGTCCGGGCCGCTTCATCTCACGTAAGCGTACGTGTAAGGCCGAGGGTTTCCCTGTTTGACATGTCAAATAGTGATGGACCTCAAAATCAGCTATAGCGGGCAATTTGTACATAAGACCATTTAGCGGCACCCTGTCAAAAAGGCTATACCGGAAGCTATTTAAAACTATGCATGCAACCTTTAATGTTTTCTTCACACGCAAATGTAGCATTTGTGAGTGGTGTCCATGATGTATGGACATGCTCTAAGAAAAATATGACACGACAAAAGTTTCACCTGATCAATTCTTATTGCTAGTGGAGTGATGTGTTGGGGAACATTGCAGAAAATTAAAAATTTTCCTACGGTTTCACCAAGATCCATCTATGAGTTCATCTAGCAACGAGTCATGGGAGAGTGATTGTATCTACATACCACTTGTAGATCGCGTGCGGAAGCGTTCAATGGAACGGGGATGATGGAGTCGTACTCGCCGTGATTCAGATCACCGATGACCTAGTGCTGAACGGACAGCACCTCCGCGTTCAACACACGTACGGAGCGGATGACGTCTCCTCCTTCTTGATCCAGCAAGGGGGAAGGAGAGGTTGATGATGATCCAGCAGCGACGGCGTGGTGGTGGATGCAGCAGAACTCCGGCAGGGCTTCACTGAGCAACTACGGGAGGAGGAGGAGGTGTTGCAGGAGGAGGGAGGCGCCAAGGCTTATGGGTGCGGCTGCCTCCCTCCCTCCCTTTATATAGGTGCAAGAGAGAGGGGAGGGCGCAGCCTTGCCCCTTCCTCCAAGGAAGGGTGCGGCCAAGGGGGAGGAGTCCATCCCCCCAAGGCACCTAGGAGGTGCCTTCCCCCTTTAGGACTCTCCCCTCTCTTGTCTCTCTTGGCGCATGGGCCTCTTGGGGCTGGTGCCCTTGGCCCATATAGGCCAAGGCGCACCCCCTACAGCCCATGTGGCCCCCCCGGGGCAGGTGGACCCCCTGGTGGACCCCCGGACCCCTTTCGGCACTCCCGGTACAATACCGATAACGCGCAAAACTTTTCCGGCGACCAAAATAAGACTTCCCATATATAAATCTTTACCTCCGGACCATTCCGGAATTCCTCGTGACGTCCGGGATCTCATCCGGGACTCCGAACAACATTCGGTTTGCTGCATACTCATATTCATACAACCCAAGCGTCACCGAACCTTAAGTGTGTAGACCCTACGGGTTCGGGAGACATGCAGATATGACCGAGACGGCTCTCGGGCAATAACCAACAGCGGGATCTGGATACCCATGTTGGCTCCCACATGCTCCTCGATGATCTCATCGGATGAACACGACGTCGAGGATTCAAACAACCCCGTATACAATTCCCTTTGTCAATCGGTATTTTACTTGCCCGAGATTCGATCGTCGGTATCCCAAAACCTCGTTCAATCTCGTTACCGGCAAGTCACTTTACTCGTACCGTAATGCATGATCCCGTGACCAAACACTTGGTCACTTTGAGCTCATTATGATGATGCACTACCGAGTGGGCCCTGTGATACCTCTCCGTCATACGGAGTGACAAATCCCAGTCTCGATCCGTGTCAACCCAACAGACACTTTCGGAGATACCAGTAATGCACCTTTATAGTCACCCAGTTACGTTGTGATGTTTGGTACACCCAAAGCACTCCTACGGTATCCGGGAGTTACACGATCTCATGGTCTAAGGAAGAGATACTTGACATTGGAAAAGCTCTAGCAAAACGAACTACACGATCTTGTGCTATGCTTAGGATTGGGTCTTGTCCATCACATCATTCTCCTAATGATGTGATCCCGTTATCAACGACATCCAATGTCCATAGTCAGAAACCATGACTATCAGCTGATCAACGAGCTAGTCAACTAGAGGCCCACTAGGGACATATTGTGGTCTATGTATTCACACGTGTATTACGATTTCCGGATAATACAATTATAGCATGAATAAAAGACAATTATCATGAACAAGGAAATATAATAATAATACTTTTATTATTGCCTCTAGGGCATATTTCCAACAGTCTCCCACTTGCACTAGAGTCAATAATCTAGTTACATTGTGATGAATCGAACACCCATAGAGTTCGTGTTGATCATGTTTTTCTCATGGAAGAGGTTTAGTCAACGGATCTGCGATATTCAGATCCGTATGCACTTTGCAAATTTCTATGTCCCCATCTTGAACATTTTCACGAATGGAGTTGAAGAGACGCTTGATGTGCCTGGTCTTCTTGTGAAACCTGGGCTCCTTGGCAAGTGCAATAGCTCCAGTGTTGTCACAGAAGAGTTTGATCGGCTCCGACGCATTGGGTATGACTCCTAGGTCGGTGATGAACTCCTTCACCCAAATTGCTTCATGCGCTGCCTCCGAGGCAGCCATGTACTCCGCTTCACATGTAGATCCCGCCACGACACTCTGCTTGCAGCTGTACCAGCTTACTGCTCCACCATTCAACATATACGCGTATCCGGTTTGTGACTTTGAGTCATCCAGATCTGTGTCGAAGCTAGCGTCAACGTAACCCATTACGACGAGCTCTTCGTCACCTCCATAAACGAGAAACATGTCCTTTGTCCTTTTCAGGTACTTCAGGATATTCTTGACCGCTGTCCAGTGTTCCTTGCCGGGATTACTTTGGTATCTTCCTACCAAACTTACGGCAAGGTTTACATTAGGTCTGGTACACAGCATGGCATACATAATAGATCCTATGGCTGAGGCATAGGGGATGACATTCATCTCTTCTTTATCTTTTGCCGTGGTCGGGCATTGAGCTGAGCTCAATTTCACACCTTGCAAAACAGGCAAGAACCCTTTCTTGGACTGATCCATTTTGAACTTCTTCAAAATCTTATCAAGGTATGTGCTTTGTGAAAGACCTATGAGGCGTCTCGATCTATCCCTATAGAATTTGATGCCTAATATGTAAGCAGCTTCTCCAAGGTCCTTCATTGAAAAACTCTTATTCAAGTAGGCCTTAATGCTGTCCAAAGATCTATATCATTTCCCATCAAAAGTATGTCATCTACATATAATATGAGAAATGCTACAGAGCTCCCACTCACTTTCTTGTAAACGCAGGCTTCTCCATAAGTCTGCATAAACCGCTTTGATCATCTCATCAAAGCGAATGTTCCAACTCCGAGATGCTTGCACCAGCCCATAAATGGATCGCTGGAGCTTGCATACCTTGTTAGCATTCTTAGGATCGACAAAACCTTCCGGCTGCATCATATACAGCTCTTCCTTCAGATAACCGTTAAGGAATGCCATTTTGACGTCCATCTGCCATATCTCATAATCATAGTATGCGGCAATTGCTAACATGATTCGGACGGACTTAAGCTTCGCTACGGGAGAGAAAGTCTCATCGTAGTCAATCCCTTGAACTTGTCGATGACCCTTAGCGACAAGTCGAGCTTTATAGATGGTAACATTACCATCCGCGTCCGTCTTCTTCTTAAAGATCCATTTGTTTTCTATCGCTCACCGATCATCGGGCAAGTCTGTCAAAGTCCATACTTTGTTTTCATACATGGATCCTATCTCGGATTGCATGGCTTCAAGCCATTTGTTGGAATCTGGGCCCGCCATCGCTTCTTCATAGTTCGAAGGTTCACCGTTGTCTAACAACATGATTTCCGGGACAGGGTTGCCGTACCACTCACAGTGCGGAACGTGTCCTAGTGGACCCACGAGTTCAGTAGCAACTTGATCTGAAGTACCTTGATCATCATCATCAATTTCCTCTCCAGTCGGTGTAGGCACCACAGGAACATTTTCCTGAGCTGCACTACTTTCCGGTTCAAGAGGTAGTACTTCATCGAGTTCTACTTTCCTCCCACTTACTCCTTTCGAGAGAAACTCTTTTCAAGAAAGGATCCGTTCTTGGCAACAAAGATCTTGCCTTCGGATCTAAGGTAGAAGGTATACCCAATGGTTTCCTTAGGGTATCCTATGAAGAAGCATTTTTCCGACTTGGGTTCGAGCTTTTCAGGTTGAAGTTTCTTGACATAAGCATCGCATCCCCAAACTTTTAGAAACGACAGCTTAGGTTTCTTCCCAAACCATAATTCATACGGTGTCGTCTCAACGAATTTAGACGGTGCCCTATTTAAAGTGAATGTAGCTGTCTCTAGAGCGTATCCCCAAAATTATAGCGGTAAATCAGTAAGAGACATCATAGATCGCACCATATCCAATAGAGTGCCATTACGACGTTCGGACACACCGTTACGCTGAGGTGTTCCAGGCAGCGTGAGTTGTGAAACGATTCCACATTTCCTTAAGTGTGTACCAAATTCGTGACTTAAATATTCTCCTCCACGATCTGATCGCAAGAATTTTATCTTTCGGTCACGTTGATTCTCTACTTCATTCTGAAATTCCTTGAACTTTTCAAAGGTCTCAGACTTGTGTTTCATCAATTAGACATACTCATATCTACTCAAGTCATCAGTGAGAGTGAGAACATAACAATATCCTCCGCGAGCCTAAACACTCATTGGACCGCACACATCGGTATGTATGATTTCCAATAAGTTGGTTGCTCGCTCCATTGTTCCGGAGAACGGAGTCTTGGTCATCTTGCCCATGAGGCATGGTTCGCATGTGTCAAATGATTCATAATCGAGAGACTCTAAAAGTCCATCAGCATAGAGCTTCTTCATGCGCTTGACACCAATGTGACCAAAGCGGCAGTGCCACAAGTATGTGGGACTATCGTTATCAACTTTACATCTTTTGATATTCACACTATGAACATGTGTAACATTACGTTCGAGATTCATTAAGAATAAACCATTGACATCGGAGCATGACCATAAAACATTTCTCTCATATAAATAGAACAACCATTATTCTCGAATTTAAATGAGTAGTCATCTCGTATTAAACGAGATCCTGATACAATGTTCATGCTCAAACTCGGCACTAAATAACAATTATTGAGGTGTAAAACTAATCCCGTAGGTAAATGTAGAGGTAGCGTGCCGACGGCGATCACATCGACCTTGGAACCATTCCCGACGCCAGCGCATCGTCACCTCGTCCTTCGCTAGTCTCCGTTTATTCCGCAGCTCCTGCTGTGAGTTACATATATGAGCAACGGCACCGGTATCAAATACCCAGGAGTTACTACGAGTACTGGTAAGGTACACATCAATTACATGTATATCAAATATACCTTTAGTGTTGCCGGCCTTCTTGTTTGCTAAGTATTTGGGGCAGTTCCGCTTCCAGTGACCCTTCCCTTTGCAATAAAAACACTCGATCTCGTGCTTGGGTCCATTCTTTGACTTCTTCCCGGCAACTGGCTTACCGGGCGCGGCAACATCCTTGCCGTCCTTCTTGAAGTTCTTCTTACCCTTGCCCTTCTCGAACTTAGTGGTTTTATCGACCATCAACACTTGATGCTCCTTCTTGATTTCTACCTCTGCTGACTTCAGCATTGAAAATACTTCAGGAATAGTTTTCACCATCCCCTGCATATTGTAGTTCATCACAAAGCTCTTGTAGCTCGGTGGGACCGACTGAAGGATTCTGTCAATGACCGCCTCGTCCGGAGGTTGATGTCCAGCTGGGACAGGCGGTTGTGCAACCCAGACATTTTGAGTATGTGCTCACTGACAGAACTATTTTCCTCCATCTTACAATCAGTAGAACTTGTCGGAGACTTCATATCTCTCGACCGGGCATGAGCTTGGAAAACTAGTTTCAGCTCCTCGAACATCTCATATGCTCTGTGTTGCTCAAAACGCTTTTGGAGCCCCGGTTCTAAGCTGTAAAGCATGCCGCACTGAACGAGGGAGTAATCATCAGCACGTGACTGCCAAGCGTTCATAACGTCTTGGTTCTCTGGGATGGGTGCTTCACCTAGCGGTGCTTCTAGGACATATTGTTTCCTGGTAGCTATGAAGATAATCCTCAGGTTCCGGACCCAGTCCGAATAGTTGCTGCCATCATCTTTCAGCTTGGTTTTCTCTAGGAACGCATTGAAGTTCATGGTGACATGAGCGTTGGCCATTTGATCTACAAGACATTTTGCAAAGATTTTAGACTATTGTTCATGATAATAGAGTTCATCTAATCAAATTATTTAATGAACTTCCACTCAGATTTGACATCCCTCTAGTCATCTAAGTGATACATGATCCGAGTCGACTAGGCCGTGTCCGATCATCACGTGAGACGGACTAGTCATCATCGGTGAACATCTCCATGTTGATCGTATCTACCATACGACTCATGTTCGACCTTTCGGTCTCTTGTGTTTCGAGGCCATGTCTGTACATGCTAGGCTCGTCAAGTTTAACCTAAGTGTTTTGCATGTGTAAAACTGTCTTACACCCGTTGTATGTGAACGTAAGGATCTATCACACCCGATCATCACGTGGTGCTTCGAAACGACGAACTTTAGCAACGGTGCACAGTTAGGGAGAACACTTTCTTGAAATTGTTATGAGGGATCATCTTATTTACTACCGTCGTTCTAAGTAAACAAGATGCATAAACATAATAAACATCACATGCAATTATATAGTAGTGACATGATATGGCCAATATCATATAGCTCCTTTGATCTCCATCTTCGGGCTCCATGATCATCCTGTCACCGGCATGACACCATGATCTCCATCATCATGATCTCCATCATCGTGTCTTCATGAAGTTGTCACGCCAACGACTACTTCTACTTCTATGGCTAACGCGTTTAGCAATAAAGTAAAGTAATTTACATGGCGTTCTTCAATGACACGCGGGTCATACAAAAATAAAGACAACTCCTATGGCTCCAGCAGCACGATGGCGTGGTGGTGGATGCAGTTAACTCCGGCAGGGCTTCGCTGAGCAACTACAGGAGGAGGAGGAGGTGTTGCAGGGAGGAGGGAGGCGCCAAGGCTTATGGGTGCGGCTGCCCCTCCCTCCCGGTAGATAGGTGCAAGAGAGAGGGGGGAGGGCGCAGCCTTGCCCCTTCCTCCAAGGAAGGGTGCGGCCAAGGGGGGGAGGAGTCCATCCTCCCCAAGGCACCTAGGAGGTGCCTTCCCCCTTTAGGACTCTCCCCTCTCTTGTCTCTCTTGGCGCATGGGCCTCTTGGGGCTGGTGCCCTTGGCCCATATAGGCCAAGGCGCACACCCCTACAGCCCATGTGGCCCCCCGGGGCAGGTGGACCCCTTGGTGGACCCCTGGACCCCTTTCAGCACTCCCGGTACAATACCGATAATGCGTGAAACCTTTCCGGCGACCAAAACATGACTTCCCATATATAAATATTTACCTCCGGACCATTCCGGAACTCCTCGTGATGTCTGGGATCTCATCCGGGACTCCGAACAACTTTCGGTTTGCTGCATACTCATATCATACAACCCTAGCATCACCGAACCTTAAGTGTGTAGACCCTACGGGTTCGGGAGACATCTGAACATGACCGAGACGGCTCTCGGGCAATAACCAACAGCGGGATCTGGATACCCATGTTGGCTCCCATATGCTCCTCGATGATCTCATCGGATGAACCACGATGTCGAGGATTCAAACAACCCCGTATACAATTCCCTTTGTCAATCGGTATTTTACTTGCCCGAGATTCGATCGTCGGTATCCCAATACCTCATTCAATCTCGTTACCGGCAAGTCACTTTACTCGTACCGTAATGCATGATCCCGTGACCAAACTGTTGGAGAACGTAGTAATTTCAAAAAATTTCCTACGCACACTCAAGACCATGGTGATGGCATAGCAACGAGAGGGGAGAGTGTCTGTCCACGTACCCTCGTAGACCGAAAGCGGAAGCATTATAACAACGCGGTTGATGTAGTCGTACGTCTTCACGAACCGACCGATCCAAGCACCGAACGTACGGCACCTCCGACTTCAGAACACGTTCAGCTCGATGACGATCCCGGACTCCGATCCAGCAAAGTGTCGGGATGAGTTCCGTCGACGACGGCGTGGTGGCGATGATGATGCTCCACCGACGCAGGCTTCGCCTAAGCTCCGACGATATGACTTCTCCGGCGCAGGGCTTCGCCTAAGCTCTACGACGATATGACCGAAGTGGAATATGGTGGAGGGGGGCACCGCACACGGCTAAGGAACGATCCGTAGATCAACTTGTGTGTCATGGGGTGCCCCCCTGCCCCCGTATATAAAGGAGCAAGGGAGGAGGTGGCCGGCCTAGGAGGGGCGCACCAAGGGGGGAGTCCTACTCCCACCGGAGTAGGACTCCTCCTTTCCTAGTAGGAGTAGGAGAGAAGGAAGGGAAGGGAAGAAGGGGTGCGGCCTCCCCTAGTCCAATTCGGACTAGGCCTTGGGGGGGCTCGCGGCCTGCCCTAGGCAGCCCCTCTTTCTTTCCCGCAGGGCCCAATAAGGCCCAATACTTCTCCCGGCGAATTCCCGTAACTCTCCGGTACTCCGAAAAATACCCGAATCATTCGGAACCTTTCCGAACTCCGAATATAGTCGTCCAATATATCGATCTTTACGTCTCGACCATTTCGAGACTCCTCGTCATGTCCCCGATCTCATCCGGGACTCCGAACTCCTTCGGTACATCAAAACTCATAAACTCATAATATAATTGTCATCGAAACCTTAAGCGTGCGGACCCTACGGGTTCGAGAACTATGTAGACATGACCTAGAACTATTCTTGGTCAATAACCAATAGCGGAACCTGGATGCCCATATTGGCTCCTACATATTCTATGAAGATCTTTATCGGTCAAACCGCATAACAACATACGTTGTTCCCTTTGTCATCGGTATGTTACTTACCCGAGATTCGATCGTCGGTATCCAATACCTAGTTCAATCTCGTTACCGGTAAGTCTCTTTACTCGT
This sequence comes from Aegilops bicornis, assembly GCA_021605145.1. Taxonomy (NCBI): domain Eukaryota; kingdom Viridiplantae; phylum Streptophyta; class Magnoliopsida; order Poales; family Poaceae; genus Aegilops; species Aegilops bicornis. The sequence continues at coordinate 688,410,311 of CM038674.1, forward strand.
TCCGTAATACATCATCTCACAACTAACTCATTAGTTGTAATGCTTGCAAGGCTTATGTGATGTGTATTACCGAGAAGGCCCAGAGATACCTCTCCGACAATCGGAGTGACAAAACCTAATCTCGAAATCGCCAACCCAACATGTACCTTTGGAGACATCTGTAGTACTCCTTTATAATCACCCGATTACGTTGTGATGTTTGGTAGTACCCAAAGTGTTCCTCCGTAAACGGGAGTTGCATAATCTCATAGTTACAGGAACATGTATAAGTCATGAAGAAAGCAATAGCAACATACTAAGCGATCAAGTGCTAGGCTAACGGAATGGGTCATGTCAATCAGATCATTCTCCTAATGATGTGATCCCGTTAATCAAATGACAACTCATGTCTATGGTTAGGAAACATAACCATCTTTGATTAACGAGCTAGTTAAGTAGAGGCATACTAGTGACACTCTGTTTGTCTATGTATTCACACATGTATTATGTTTCCGGTTAATACAATTCTAGCATGAATAATAAACATTTATCATGATATAAGGAAATAAATAATAACTTTATTATTGCCTCTAGGGCATATTTCCTTCACAAACACTTGGTCACTTTGAGCTCATTATGATGATGCACTACCGAGTGGGCCCTGTGATACCTCTCCGTCATACGGAGTGACAAATCCCAGTCTCGATCCGTGTCAACCCAACAGACACTTTCGGAGATACCTGTAATGCACCTTTATAGTCACCCGATTACGTTGTGACGTTTGGTACACCAAAGCACTCCCTACGGTATCCGGGAGTTACACGATCTCATGGTCTAAGAAAGAGATACTTGATATTGGAAAAGCTCTAGCAAAACGAACTACACGATCTTGTGCTATGCTTAGGATTGGGTCTTGTCCATCACATCATTCTCCTAATGTTGTGATCCCGTTATCAACGACATCCAATGTCCATAGTCAGGAAACCATGACTATCTGTTGATCAACGAGCTAGTCAACTAGAGGCTCACTAGGGACATATTGTCGTGTATTACGATTTCCGGATAATACAATTATAGCATGAATAAAAGACAATTATCATGAACAAGGAAATATAATAATAATGCTTTTATTATTGCCTCTAGGGCATATTTCCAACATGATGATGCACACAAAATTCAAAAGATTATAGGTTGAACTCGCTGTGCCCGTACCCCTCGTACCACTCGTACCCCTCGGGTCGCCCCCGTGGGCGACCAGGGGGAAACCCTAGCCGCCAGCACCCGTACTCCCCCGCATCTCCTTCATCCTCGCCGCCGCCCGGCCAGCGCCGGCCGGCGGCGGCAGCGGGCTCCTTCCCTTCACGCGAATAATTTGGCGGGACGGCCGTTCGAGAGGAGGCGTCGTACTTTTGCGGGGTGCGGCGGTAGCTGCAGATGGATCATGGCGCGGCGTGCGCAGCTGGCGTCGGCGGTTGGTTCGTGTTTCATGGCGTGGTGCGGCCGCTAGATCTGGTGGTCGCTGCGCCCGTTGGTCTCGGTCGAGATCATACGGATCCGGCGCCTGATCGCCGTCGGCCGGCGCAGGATGGTGGCTTTCGTCGCTGACCAGGTCAGGTCTTCTTTGATCCGGCGCCTGAATGGATCTACGCGGAGGTGTTGAGCCTTATGGTGCTTTCCTCTCTGGAGTTTTCGGGTCTTGGCTGCTGCCGGATCCAAAGCAGATGGAGATTGGTGATACAGGAAGAAGACTGGAGGAAACTTTGGTCGGCTAGCTCGGCCCGGCATCAGCAACGGCTTTGACGTCGTTACCCATCTTGAAGGCGAAGTCGAGGTCCCTCCTATCCACCTCCGTCCCGTTCCCGGACGAAAGTCCAAAATCCGTCTTGGATTGGACGGCGGCGGCGCCCTTTGCGTCGTAACCTCCATGGAGGCGCCGTCTTGGGAGGCTTGGGCATTCGAGGGAGTTGCTACGGGTGAAGGGCTTCGTGTCGACTCAAAGCAGCGGCAATGGTGTGGAGGTTGGCGGGAGGAGCGGCGTTCTAACCGCGTCGAGATCGTCACGGTAAGAGATGTCAAGTCATGCCTGTCCGACAGGTGCTACGCTGAGTCATGCCTAGTTGGCAGGTGCTACGCACGGCAGATCTTTCAGTGTCCGCGTCGGGATGGACGAGCGCAGAGCGGTGGAGCTGTCTGGCGTCGTGGTGGCGTCGACGGTAGCTAGACCATGCAAGGTAGATGCAACAGTACAGCTCTGAAGATGGTTTGGTGGCAGGTGGCTGCGGCAGCCTCATACCCGGCAGGCGTCCTGGTTGAGGAGTGCGCCGGACTGGTAGGTGCCCCATACCCGGCAGGCGTCCTGGTTGGGACCTCAGGTCTTAGATGTTTAGGTTTGGCTGCGATGTCTGTTTGGTATTAGGCCCAGACTATCAGCGCCCCTTCATCGATTGGATAGGTGTAGCGACAGTTGTTGCTTAGAAAGTGGCTTTAGTCTTGCTGTTGTATGACTTTGTAAGGTCTTGTGAGAATAATTAATAAAGTGACCGTATGCATAGCCCAGATGCAGAGGCCGGGGGTCATCCTCCTTTTCTAAAAAAAAGTGGAGTGATGATGCTATGTGAAGTGCTCAAATGACTATATCTATATCTATACCTATTATTAAAAGAAGGTGATATTCTTGGTTTCATCCCGTTTTGTTTGGTCCCGCTTCAATTAATTTCGCGTACACTATTTGCTTTCGTTATTTGCCACCCGTTTTGGCCCAATGGAGGAAGCCCATCCTGGCGGCGCATTGTGGCCCAGGTCCGGAGAAAAATAAAATTGCCAGTGGGAGGGTTTGATCTCATAACCTGTCAACCGGTCACGCACAGATTGTTCAACTGACCCAACTAGAGATATGAGTGTTTTTTTTTCTCCCGTTGCAACGCACGGACTTTTTTGCTAGTTCAGTTTATAGGTTTGTTCCTGCTAACCAAATGTATTGTTTATGGATATTCATTTGATTAGTTCACGAGTAAATGTTGAAGTATGGATGTACAACACTAACATAGTCTTGTGCTCAAACTGAATCGTATTTGTTTTGTGTGATCTTTTCAGCACATGAAGCTCGATGAGCAAGAAGCACTATAACTGGAGGCCGATTTTTTTATAGCAATGGTTGTTCAATGGTGATCATTTCAGTCCATTTCCAGTCTTGTTGGTCATGTACTAGAAGAAATGATCCTATCATGCAATGTGTCACTGGATATGTATGTGTGTCTCTTGTGTATGCCCAGGATGCATGCTCCATATTGACAAGTACTCAGATTGTGTGCATGGGATGTCCCTGTTTGACATGTACTCAAATATTTGTACAAGAGATGGCTCAGTTTGACATGTACTCAAATATTTACCCATATGTTTGTGCCTGGGATGGTCTAGCTTGACATGTACCCATATATTTGTGCCTGGGATGGTCTAGCTTGACATGTACTCAAATGTTTGTGCCCAGGATGGTCTAGTTTGAGATGTAATTGAAGGGGATGGCTCAATTTTCTCAGCACACTAATATCTCTGATAGATATCGAGATACTTTTTGTTGACCGATGTGTTCAGTTTTCTTGTATAATCAGTGATGCAGTAGAAGCTATGAGGATATGTGCACAGAGGAGGCATCAACGCTGTCAGGATTTGAAAAATACTCTTATTTATCAATGACAAAACGATGGGATACGAGAAAGGTGAGGTGGTTACTGTAGAAGTCGTCTTCATAAAATGTACATCATGTCACCTGGGATATCTCCACCTGGATCTGGGCCACTCATCTCCAATCCAATGTTCCATGTTCCTTTTTCTATTTTTGCACCCAATGCCCAGATTCTGTATACTAATCCCTCCCGTATATATGTGCCTATACGGTGATCACTGTGTAGGGATAAGGCCTAACTGCTCGTATAATGTCAATTATTTTAAGATAATATAAATGTTTGGACAAAAAACAACCTTTACAAGTTTTTAAAGGGGGTACACGGAGGCAAATGTCTCGAATGTGTTGATAAAAAGATGACGAATAATCATTGATCAATTTCTTCTTTTCTGGCTCTTGCTTCTGTATATAACGCCATGGCCTTGTCCATGACCTTGGCATCCAATAGAAGCTGCGTTCTTTTCTTGCTGCAAGGATGAGTAGACATGTACTCTTTCAACGATGATGAATTCCCACCGACCTTTCCAAGCTTCTCGTAGACCTTAGGGGCAATGCGTGGATCAAAACCGGCGGAAGCGAGCAGCATGATTCCAATGTGATCCGCCTCTATCTCCATCCTACATAGGATATATAGGCAACATGTATCGATCATGCATGCATGGAGACTTTTACGAGGAGAAATAGTTGTAAATCAGCATGAACGATATGATGTGAAACCGAGTACATACTTTCGTGAGAAAGGCAGGCTGAGGAGGTATTCGGTCAGCTTATCAATGAGGTCCGGCGCATCGATAAAGATGAGCAGGAAAACCGTGAGCATGAAAATCCACATGTGCTTGGTGAGCTTCTCTGCGGCGTGCCTTGCAATGGCGTGCGCAACCTACAAGCAAAATTACACAATATGCCAAGTTACAAGGGAATCCACCGTCCGGCCGGCTGCTACGAGACGATACAAATAACCACCCAATATAATCTACCTAGCACAGTATGTACATACCTCGTGCCCTAGCACCGCGGCGATCTCAGCGTCGGTGTTGAACTTGTCGAGCAGGCCGGTGTAGACTATTATCTTGCCACCGGGTGCACACATGGCGTTCACTTGCTTATTGTCGACCACGATTACCTCCCACTTGAACCCGTCGAGATGCTTGATCATTGCCTGCGACACTCCCCGTGGAGCCTTCTTCTTCGGGCTCAGCGCCGCGTCGCCGGCGCATGTTTCTCCGTCAAGGAGCTTATCGTCCTCGTGGCCGGCGAGGCTGCGTCCGGCGGCGCCGATGATCTCCGCGGCGATGCTGTTGACACGGACGGAATCAGGGTGGGACGGAGCGAGGACCTTGTCGCCCAGCTCCTTCTTCTCGTTGTTGAAGACTCGCCGAGCTTAAGCTCTCCCGAGTGCGTGAGGACGACGAAGTGGCGGCGGTTTGTGTAGGGCACGGTCTCGAAGGTGCCGTAGCAGATGGTGACCACCACACCGCCGACGATGACGACCCCCGCGATGACTATCTGGACTTTCACCTCGTTAGAACTTCTTGGTCGCCTGGAGGAGTAGTACCGTGGGCGTGGGACCGCTGGTGCATGCGGCGACGGCGGTGGTCGACGGACGAGAGAGTCACGGCCGGGCGATTTCAGGGCCTCGTGAGATCGCCGCGTTGACGGCGCGTGGTAGTAGCGCCTGGCGGTCGGCGGCGGCGGAACAGTCGTTCGGGCGGCGGGCTTGGGCCGGAGTAGCCCGGACAGCGCGGGGCGCAGATTCCTGATCAAGGCGCTCATGTTCTCTCAGTTTTTTTTTTTTTTTTTGAGATTCTCATGTTCTCTCAGTTAGTCTTGGGGATGGGCGCTCTTGGATCCGTATCGTACTAGCGTCTACGCCGTGGCGTGCTCGACAGGTTGCCATGGTTTATTAGGGTTGCGATCGGTCTCGGTCTCGGTCAAGTCTGCCATCAGCAATGCTACAGGGTGAGATTGATTTGTGATTGGACTAAGGGGAGGGAGGGGCCCCACCCACCTGAAAATCAGGGGAGGCATGTTTAGTTGGTTAGAAAGGAGCGTGTAAAGGCATGTGAGACCCTGTACTTCTTGCATTTTTGGTCTGCGATCGAGGGAGATTAAGTCGTTAAGTTTTCTCGCATAGGAAGCAGTCTCTCCTCCGATTCTAGCTAGCTAGTACCATAGGGGTCAAAATTTCAACCAAAATCAGAAATTCCAGTGATTTCGATCGGCGTCAAAATATTCGAAGCCTTGGAATTTTGAGCCAACTTTAAACTAATTTCAACCCAAATTCAAATTCAATCAAAATCCATTTAAATTATGTGAATTGCGATACATGGAATCCCCCCAAAAAATAAATCTCTGAAATTTCAGAACTTGGGTGAGGTCCGATTTTTCTTCTTACTGGATTTTTCAACCTTCACTACTGGAAAAATGTTTTACTCCGAGTGCGTGGCAGCTCGCCGAGTTCTTTTCCGCAGCCACTCGTCAAATAAGTACTCCCTCCATCCTAAAGTAAGTGACTCAACTTTGTACTAATTTTAGTATAAAGTTAGTACAAAATTGAGTTATTTATTTTGGGACGGAGGGAGTATATATTTGCTTATTTGGTGAGTGCTTCCCAAAATAAACCCGACAAAAGTAAGATACTTGGAACCTACCAAGTGTTGCCAAGTACGTCAACAAATACAGTTAGCAATGGACTAACAATACACAAAGTACGTGAAAAATGTAGCAGCCCTACTTAATGGTAATGTATCCTATATATATACCTTTTTTTTTTGCGGGAATCCTATATATATACCTAAAAGAGGAGCCAAAGTCTTTTCTAGCGGAGCATGTACCGGGTAAACATCTGCCTTCATTAGCTTCAAGGTCCTTGCTTTTTGGACTCATATGCTTGTGGTATTCTGTGTATTTGCTTTGCCTTTTACGTGGTATAGAAAATGAATGTCACATAAGAGGAGGTTCCCATCACCTTTTGTGCCAGAGAGAAGGACGTAATGTGCATGGATGACTCTGCCATTATCCATCCCTCTCCCATGGAAAATTGTAGCATTAATTTTCTTTGTGTTTTCCGTATCTGTTAAACCAGAATTTGGTTTTCGATTTTTTTTAATATTTGGAATCTGGAACTGTAGATATAATGCGGACCGAAATATGAAATTGAAATGCAACTATATATAATGTGGGATAAAAATATGAAATAAAAATTGAAATTTCCAGACCGCGTCCATTTCAATTTCCAAACCAATTTCAGTACCACATCCATTTCATCTCCCACGTATTTTAGTTAATGTGAGGTTGAAACATGAAATGAATTTTCACCTCACTATATCGTTCAGCCGTGTACCTTGGTCTATGCTTTATCTATAAAGCAGGGTGAGATCCTGTTTCAAAAGAGTACCCAGTGACCCATGTGGGTAGGGGACAGAACAAGGTAGCTCACACACTTGCTCAAATAGGTAGATTATCTACTCGTACTGCCGTCTGGCTCCGCCATGGACTTGTTTGACGTATAAATCTATTGCCTAGTCTTTTTCATCAGATCGGTTTTTTGGTTGCATTAGCTAGATCATGCACTTTTACATGGTATTAGAGCCAAGAGGTCTTGAGTTCAAGACCTGGCTCGCGCAATTAAATTGTAGCCCACTTTCGATCCACGTTTAGGCCGGAAGGAGCTACACGTGAGGAGGAGTGTTGACGTATAAATGTATTGACTAGTCTCGTCCATGAGGTCGGTCGTTTGGTTGCATTGACTAAAGCATGCACTTCTACTGAACCAGATGAGATTAGCAATCTTTGTCAAGAGGATTGTAAAGAACCACCTCGATTAAATGAAATTCTGTATTTACGCAAAAAAAAGAGCCATTCATCTCATGTGTAACTTTGTGAGGAATAGCATCAAGAACAACATCAAGATCATGACAAGGCTCGGAGGTGAAAAGATTATTATCAAACTGTTGAACCATACCTTTGATTTCGCCTTGTGAGTCGCAAGAAGAACCATCATCACGCAGTAGAGGATCAAGTGTTGGAGTTAATCACGACATGCAATTCTGTGGCCGGCTTGGACTAGGAGACAGTAACCGTGTAGAAATAGTATTGGCTAGGTTAACTAATACTGCTTGACGCTTATTTTCAGTCGAAAGGAAAACACGATAGTCCAGTCCAGAGGCACGGCCCAACCGCATGGCGGCCGGATCACAGCGCTCCTCCCCTCCTCCGCCACCACCCATGCCGCCGGCTGAACCCCGCCACCGTGACGGCCAACCAGAGCGCTGGGTTGAAGACTCTGACTCCAAACGCCCCGAGGAAGATCAACAAACGCCCACTCCAAACCCTGGACCATCCCCAGCGCAACACACCAAGGAAAATCAGCCGGCACCTCAACAGACGCCCACTCCAAACCCTGGACCCTCTCCAGCGCATGATCTGCAGCTGGCTCAAAGGTATGCGCTTTTTATCCGAGCCACTATCTGTGCCAATGCCGCTGAAATCATCACGCATGGCATGAATTAAAAAAAAAAACTTGTTTGCTGCAAGTAATACACAATTACGAATGTAACGCCAACTTATAATACTATTATCATTAAATGGTAGACGTGATAGACCGAATTTAGTAGATTCTTGATCTCTCCCTCCCCTCCCCTCGCAGCGGCCCGCGGCCCTCCTCCTCGTGCCTCCCTCCCCTCGCCGCCGCCCCGGCATGCTGGTGGGCTAAGCCCTGCCGGCGCGGGCGGTGGCGAGGTGTTCCTCCTTCCCATGCTCGGGCTGACGGACGCGGGTTCCAAGATCGGGCTGCGGCGCGGTGTTTTTCTAGGGGCGCGGTAGCAGCAGTAGGCGGCGGAGACGTGGGCTTGGGTGGCGGTGTGAAGGGGCTGAGGCGTGGTGGGATCAAACGGCGCTGGCCCTGTCGGTGCGCAGCCAGATCTGGGCCTAGGCGGCGCGGGCCGGAAGCGGCGCGAGCTGCGGGCGTCCGCCTCTGCCATGGCCGTGGCTGGAGGGGGCGGAGGCTCAGCAACGGTCGCAGGTGGGCAGGCTGGTCGGTTTCCAGGTGTCCCGCCGGCTGGACGGCAACGACATCGCAGTTGGACTCCCCGGTGAGCTTCCTCGGGGGTTGGAGGCCGTCCTGATGGGTCCTCCTTGCCTGTGGTTGCGGCTGTGTCAGTGGCTTTGCCGTGTTTCAAGAGAATTACAAGATCTGTGCAATACATTTACAGGAGAGCTAATAAGCATTACCCAGAAACCAAAACTGTAATTGAGAGCCCAAATCGTACTGAGCCGGGCAGAGGTGGCCTGTGAGGGGGGGAGAGGAAGGCGGAACCTGGCGAAGCAGAGGCAGCTCGCCGCAGCCGAACCGCAGAGAAAGGAGGTCGGAGTGGCCGCTCCTATCGATTCCCGAGGCGAAACCGGGTCAGTGACGAGCCAGTTTGAGGCCGTAGGGAAAAAAGAAACCCAAAAAAAGTCTGAAAAGCGTATTTACATATTTACAACAATTAGACACGATTTTTCGTTTTTCAGTGTTTTCAACCGTTTTCTTTGGGTTTTTTTTTTCAACACATTTCTATTTATTAATACGCGTTGTGTGCACGTGAATTTTTCTGTATACACGTTGAATATTTTTTCGAATACACGATGCACTTTTTTTTAAATACATATTTTGAACATTTTGTGAATACATGTTAAAAACATTCAAATATACATTGAACATTTTTAATGTCATTAAAACTTTTCTTAAACTGCACGAATACTTTTTTACATTGTATTCACATTTTTAAAAATCACAAACATGGTTTTGCAATGCGTGAATATTTATTTAAAATGTCATGTACATTTTTTAAACATTGTATACATTGAACAATATCTTTATACATCGTAACATTTTTTTAAATGTCATGAACATTGAAACACATAATTTTTTTTTTAAATCTCATGTACAGTTTTTGAATGGTACGAAATATTTTTTTATATTACTCCCTTCGTCCCATAATATAAGAACATTTTTCAAGCTAACGAGCTTGAAAAACGTTAAGCCTTAAAATCATTCTTTTAATATGGGAAGGAGGTAGTATATGAACATCATTTTACATTGTAGTATAAATTTCTTTTAAAGTGTCATGGACATTTTTTGAAACACGTGAACATTCTATTTGAAATGTCACGTACATATTTTGAATAGTACAAAACTTTTTTTATACTACACGAACATCATCTTATATTGTATAAATATTTTTTAAAAAATATCATGAACATTTTGACTGAAACATGTGAGCATTTCTATTGAAATGTCACGTACATATTTTGAATATTAAAAAACATTTTTGTATACTACGCGGACATCATCTTATATTGTATAAATATTTTTTTAAATGTCATGAACATTTTCACTGAAACATGTGAGCATTTTTATTGAAATTTCACGTATATTTTTTGAATAGTACAAAACATTCTTTATACTACGCAAACATCATCTTATATTGTATAAATATTGTTTTAAATGTCATGAACATTTTCACTGAAACATGTGAGCATTTCTATTGAAATTGCACGTACATTTTTTGAATAGTACGAAACATTTTTTTTTTTGATTTGTGGGAACATTTTTTGAATGTCATGACTTTTTTTTTTCAAATGCTATCAACTTTTCTTTAAAGCTGCGTGAACATTTCTTTGAATGTACGTTGAACTTTTCTAAAATTTATAAATATAATCATTTTTCTATTTCAAAAAATGTAAATAAAAGAAAAACAAAAGAAGAAAGGAAAATCCAGCGTTCCTCCCCGTCATTTGAGGCGAGTGCTCGATCGCAGGTATAGCCACGTCCACCTCGCGTTGGTCATGATGCGGTTTTGTTGCCCAGAGTTTCGCCTCCTTGCCTTTCCGGCTGGAGTTGCGAGTTTAGCATTGTGTTGCTCTGTCCCTAAACATATTTAGTGGGTTGGCCCCTTTCTATCTAGTCTATATTGTTGTTTTTGTTCTCTCCTACATATCTATAAAAAGATATGCAGTTTTACGTATTCATGAAAAAATAGCCATGTTCAAACCCCGCAAATCAAAGAGGCCGTAGGGGTAGCCATAATGTTAGCCAGAAGGAGAGTTGTAAGCAAAAAGGGTCGGGCTGGGTCGTTCCGGTTCATCTCCCCGCCTAGCCTACACAATCCAATGAAAGGATCGAAGGAAAGGGAAAAAATATGAAGAAAAAAGGGTAGCCACAGTGTTAGCCCTGGTTCATTTGGGTTCGACCGTGATTAGGACAACCCAGAGATTTGAATTTTATCCCTGTAAATGTCTTGACACTTTGAATAAAGCCTGGCGAGAATGTCTCAAAAAAAGCAAAAAGGTGCTCATATGACTAGACATATACATTGTGGAGGTTAACCTTAAGAACAATTCGTAAGGGCAGCCATTGTGGCTTACTTTATAGCAAATGTAATCTTAGGGCATGTTCAATGCGGACTCTTGCCATGTATGTAAGTGTCGAGACACGTGCCAATATAGTTTGCCATGTGTCTGAATTCCAGCAAACCAGACGCAAACGGGGAGGTTTCCGGGCGTTCGGGCCGCTGCCATGTACACGTTCGACACCCTGATCCCACCCAAAATATCTCTCGCACCCTTTCCCTGGCGTCTGCACCTCCGCTCTGTGCCGCATTCATGTCTGCCTAGAGCAGACACATTCATGTGCCTAGAGCGGACGCATTCATTTTCTGCCGAGAGCGTGCACGCGCCATGATCCAGTATATGTGCATGTTGTGCTTGTTCAATGATGGAGAGGCATGACTGGGCGCGACAGGACGACTATCTACGGTATTCAAGCCGGCTGCCCATCCATCCACTTGTCGGCATTAAAACAGGCGGGGTAGTCGAGAAACCCACCCTGCATTGAAATAGCCCGCCGCTTAGCCTGGGTGGTGCCCGCTATTTATACGTGACCGCGCCAAGCACGATCCACATTATGCCACGCATGCTTCCATTCCTTCTCTGTGCACCACCTCTATCATGATGCGCGAGCTCTAGCACGTTGTGGGGGAAGTCCCTCGATAGAGCAGAAACACGAGTTAGCCGGCCTTGAGGCCAACTGACAGGGTTGTCGTGCGTGACAGACAGAGATTGGCTTGCCGGCGAGCTCGCCAGATGTGAGCGACGATGTCCTGGCGATGAAGGAGGCGTGCGACGATGAGCCAGCTCCCGCGTCGGATCATATCGGACTTCACCATGGAGCAGACGCAAACGCACTTCAACATTGTCATGGTGGAGGACGGTCATGAATCTGGTATGCGGGCACAGGCGCACTTCACCATGGAGGGGTCAACGTCGTCATGAATTTCGATCCAGTTTGGATGAAAAATGTCTGTTTTGCATGAGATTGTCCGGTTTGTTCAAATAGTTTGTTTAAATACCAGTCGACGGGAATGTCTCCTCCCAATGAACGCACATCGCCGAAAGGCATAAAATAAACACACAAAAAATGCATCATCAACGCCAAGTCTAGTCTAGGACTTAAACCATGGTAGGTTGGTTTCACTAAACAAACCTAACCATCTAAGCTCTCAGTTCGCGGCATTATACTTTGGTGATGCCCTAAAAAGAACCCTCGTTCATCAAGGATGAAATGGCACGCATCATTTTATCATTTCTTTTGTGTTTTTTTTTTATAAAAACACCCTATCTGAATTATTTTTCTATCATCTTTTGTGCCTTGGTCCCACATGTCAGGTTTTCCTCCCGGTCGGTCGGTCGGCCTGGCTCGACCGGATCAGCTCGATCGACGCACCCATCCACCCCCTTCTTCAAGCCTCCCCCGCCCCTCCCCCCTCTGCTACCTAGGTCTCGTCTCGTCAGCAGGCCCGCGCCGCCGCCCCCATCCCGTCGCCGCCGCCGGAGAGTGACGGAACTCCTCCCTCGCCCTCTCCACAGCCCCCGGCGCGCGCGGAGGCCCGTCTCCCCCAGGTACGGTAGCCCTGACCTAGCCCGCTCGGACCGGCGGAGCAGTCGAATCTGAGCCCCCGTCTCCTCTCGCTGAGGGCTCGATTCGGTTGCTCCAGCAGCGGATTGTATGTAGCTCGCCCTCCCCGAGGTTTCCGGGGGGCGCTTCGTCCGTGGCGTCTGACGCGCCGTATCGTATCATTCATCTGAGTAGTGGGTACTGACGGTGCTGCTTGTGTTGCTAGGCAGGCTCGCCTCTCTCGCTCGCTCGCTGCCGCGCCGTCGGAGGTCCCGCGAGGATGTCGTGGTGCACCATCGAGTCTGATCCCGGTAAGCGACTAATCTCTCGCCGCTTACCCTGGTTTTCTTACAGATTAGCTGTATGTGCTCGGATTACATGCTTCGCTAGCTCTGGGGGGTTACCCCATCAGTGCAGAGTGCTGTGTTTACTTATTGGATTGGATGGCCTGCTTTTCGCATATGCATATCTTTGACCAGAGCATATGCCTTGTAGGTGTTTTCACCGAGTTGATTCAGGAGATGCAAGTAAAAGGTGTACAGGTTAGCTTCCAGGGGTCATTGTTTTCCTTATCTGAATGTCATTTAGCTATGAAACTTGTTATCAGTTAGTTTTGGTATGTAGTCATGCAATGGTGTAAAATACTTGGTTGGAATTGCTAGTTGAGCTGTGCAGTTTAAGAGTCTTCTGAGTGGGTTTGTGTCTCTGTTTTAAAGAATTTTATGAAAACCTGATTAAATCTGCAACGAGGAATTACCTCTACAGCTTTGTACTATGTCTGTATAATGAGCAGAGTATACATTAGTCAAGGCTTATGGTGAACTCGTACTCCTATACTAGTTGTGATGACATGGACCTGAATTTAAAGAACAAATCCTTTATGAATAGATGCACTTGAGTTTAAATAACAGTAATTTTCTAGGATAAGAGAACTTCTTGAAGAAAATATTGTGGGCCAGTCAAATGGCTTTGGATATAATGTGTAGACATGATAATCCTGACAGTGGTTGGGTTTTATATATGCCTGTATGCCACTGTTAAGCCAATGCAAACTTAAGGCGTCTTCGCTGAAGCTTTTTTCTACACCTGCTAATCTATTTCCGTGCATTCATGTTATGATAATGTTTATATGAGGCTATGGTTCTATTTTTAGTTTGATCATGCATGTAGCATTAGGGGATTTTATAAAATTTTTGGATAGCATTGTATTTGAGGTTTCCAGTTATATTTGAAAAAGGCTCCTACAAGCTATGCCATTTTTGGGATGTACTCCCTCCGTCCCATAATATAAGAGCATTTTGACACTAGCGTAGTGTAAAAAACGTTCTTATATTATGGGACGGAGGGAGTAGCTGTTAGCCGTCTCTTACGTTGTGATGCTATTATTAAACAGGTGGAGGAGCTTTACTCTCTTGATGTGGACTCTCTTAGTCAACTACAGTGAGGATCTTTTATTTAGTGTCATTAATCTCTTCTCTCTGGATGTCCTTGACATATTTTTATGTTCTACTTCTCATAGGCCAGTATATGGGTTGATTTTTCTCTTCAAGTGGATGCCTGGAGGAAATGATGAACGGCCTGTTGTCAGCGACCCAAACCCAAACCTGTTCTTTGCTCGCCAGGTTAATTTCGTTTTGTCCTGAAGCTGCCCGTGTTTAGTACTTAGCATTCAGTACTTGGTCTAATTCATCAATGTTCAGGTCATCACGAATGCATGTGCCACTCAAGCTATCCTCTCAATTCTCATGAACCGCCCAGAAATCGACATAGGTCCAGAGCTATCAAACCTGAAGGAGTTCACAGGGGCCTTCGCGCCTGACATGAAGGGCCTGGCTATCAACAACAGCGACTCCATCCGGGCTGCCCACAACAGCTTCGCAAGGCCAGAGCCATTCGTCTCTGATGAGCAGAAAGCCGCCACCAAGGACGACGAGGTCTACCACTTCATAAGCTACATACCATTCGATGGCGTCCTGTACGAGCTGGACGGGCTGAAGGAAGGGCCGATCAGCCTGGGGCAGTACTCGGGCGGGCCCCAGGACCTCGGGTGGCTGCAGATGGTGCAGCCGGTGATCCAGGAGAGGATCGAGCGCTACTCGCAGAGCGAGATCAGGTTCAACCTCATGGCCATCATCAAGAACAGGAAGGACGTGTACACCGCCGAGCTAAAGGAGCTGGAGAAGAAGAGGGAGCAGATCCTGCAGGAGCTGAGCAACGAGGCCACAGCCGCTGCAGAAAAGGAGTCCCTGAACGGCGCGCTGGCGGAGGTGGCGTTGGCGGTGGAGGCCGTGGGCGAGAAGATGGCGATGGAGGAGGACAAGTTCAGGAAGTGGAAGACGGAGAACGTCCGGAGGAAGCACAACTACATCCCGTTCCTGTTCAACCTCCTCAAGGCGCTGGCGGAGAAGAAGCAGCTGACGCCGCTCGTCGAGAAGGCCCGGCAGCAGAAGGCCCCCGCCGCCGGCGCCAGCACGAGCTGACCGCGTCCGCCGTAGTTGGTTGGGTAGTTGGACCTCCTCGTCATCTTTTGAGGATGCACCATGTTATCAGACACTCCTGCATACAGTACCTAGTTGGCAGCTTAGAGATGTTGCTGCTGCTGAGGCTATAAACCATTTTCTGCTGAATTCTTGTTTTGCGGTGTGCTGGATTATCGATATTATTGCTGGCTAGAGCTGTAGAAGGGGTCTATTTAATCTTGAATTAAAGGAGGGTGTGGTAGGCACTTTGTCTGAAGAATAGAATGGTGTTGCCTGGTACATCTTTGCTGTATCAATGACATGTGGGACCACGTGCCATGGTGATGTTAGCTATGTGCCGGGAAACTCGGTAGTGTTAGACCTTCCCCATTCCTGGGGTTGTGACTTGTGGTGTTAGCCTAAATTCAGGGAACAATGTGAGCGAGGTCGACGAATTCAGTGACCGAGAGTGCGTTTTACTCCAAACAGAAGACGAGGGTAAAACCACCCTCGTGTTCTCCTGTGAGCTCATAGAATAGAGCAAGAGCAATGGACCATGCTCAAGTTTCTCAGCCCATTCTTATTATTTGCAAGGAAATAGAAGGAGCAAATATCTACCATACCATGCTTTAGAAGCTGCTAGGCCGTCTCTTTAAAATAACTAGATGATTAATCTGAAAAAACTAAATGTTACCTCACGTGTTATTACGAGCATCAGTAGCAGTATATTTTAACATGAATATTTAAATAAATTAACCTAAAATGATAATGCCCACACGTGTGGCACTTATCAACATGACCCAAACGCAGTCGATACCGTTCGATTCGTTTGCACGAATATTCCAGCAGTTGCCATCTGGGTCGAGAGTCATGTAAGCACCTAGGGTCGTGTGGGCGTTATCATTTAGTGCCACAAGTGGGCACTCCTCTTTTGCACGGACACACGACGCTCGCCCGAACGTGTGGGTGAAACAGCTCTTCGCCCGCACGACGCTCGCCCGAACGTGTGGGTGAATGATGCTTGCATGGTGATAGATGACAACTACAGTTGTGCATATGTGGCAATTAGTTAATCACATATGGCAACTATGGTTGACCATACATGAGAACTATGGTTTGACCACACGTCGCAACTCCAATTAGTTGCACATGGTAACTATATTTAATGATACATGAGAACTAAAGTTAATTACACATGGCAACTAATGTTAATTACACATGTTCACGCTCACTGGGTGGGGCTGAGCAGTTGCCACACAGGGTCGTGTGGACCGTCGTAGTTGCGCCCTAACATGTGGGCGGTTTTAGTGTTCGCCTACATAGAGTCTTGTGGGCTGGCTCCTGGGCACGATCGGACGAGTTGTGTGGCCCGGTGTCTATTGTGCCACACGCCTGGCAGTTATCGGCGTCCAAAATTAATAGTATGAGAACTAAGATTTAAAGTATATATCATTTATTGTACTTGATTATATATTGTTTTAAAATATAGAACAAAAGCAGTGCCAATTAAAAAAGTATATAAGCAGTATAAATTCTAAAAAAAAACAATAGCGCAACAGAATGGAACCATGTACGTTTGCATGTTGAAAAAAATAGTTTCAGTGTGAATCATTTATTTAGATATTTAGTTATATAGGATTAAACAGCCACATGCAGGCACCAGATAAATATAATTTTTTGGCACATCGGTATTTACATTTGTTTACATGCAGGAAAATATTTTTTTCAACATGACGGTTGTTCGAACCAAGAATTTCCTTGCATGGTCATTCGCACGGCCGCACCTTTCGGAGTTTTCTCGGAACTCCGGCTTGAAGAACCCCTCAACATCCTCCTAATCATTTTCTTTTCTTTGAAAAATTTCTGAATCTAGAGGCTATATCATGCATCAAAACTACTTTAAACCGTATAAATTCAATGTTCAAGCTCATATACATGGTCACCAACAGTAGCAAAGTTTGCAAAACATAAAGCACTAGAACAACAACTATTTGGACCATCAGAGGAGTCACATACCAAGGAGCGATTGCTCAAAACAGTTTCAGAAACGGAGCTCCGAGCAAGGAGATCAAAAATTGCACGGAAATAAGCAAAAACACGAGCTAATTTCATTTAAATCATGCAAATTATAGTCCAAAACAAGAGCAAAAGTGTATGAAAAAGTAGATATGTTTGGACATATCATAAATACACAAACTTTATGTATTTATTGGTTCTATTATGACTATCTGAAACCTTAAACACAAAAAAACTGGGTCCGCTAACAAAAGGATGTAGTTGACAGGCGGAAAAAAGAAGGCTTTAGTTGAGAGGGTCCTTATTGTACAACTCTAGAGCCCGCCTTGTGTCATCTATACCCAAGTGTCTAGAATAAGCTTTGGATAGAGATCATGTTAATAGATAAGATTTCGACATAGCTCGCGGTGCTGGCCTCCCTTGTTCCTTGCGCCGTGAAGCATAATTAGAGTGTACACTAATAAAAGTGGTCGGCGAAAGATAAATACGCCTTTCTTCAAAGAAAATAAAGATAAATACACCATTTTGGATAGAGATCAAATTAACAGATAAGATTTCGACAGAGCTCGAGGTGCTGGCCTCCCTTGTTCCTTTCATTGCGAAACATGATTAGAGTGTACACAAATAAAAGTTGTCGGCCCAAGATAAATACATCTTTCTTAAAAAAAGATAAATACACTTTTGGCACCCATATTTGTATTTTGTATCCAGGAAAGTGTACTTTCCCGACACGATTGGTTGGTATATTTGTCGCATACCAAATGATACGAAATCCGGCTATTGCAGTCGTGGCGGTATCCGAGCACATACGAAAACAATGACCTAGAAGAAAGAAAGTGTTTGATGGCGGATGGATGGATGGATAGATAGACGAGTCTTGAATGACTAATTTGTATGACTTAAATGAATTACAAATGTATATTGTTCTTTGTGTCTATTTTAGTTTACTTAGATATTTATGGTAGGCATCTACAGAAGTTTGTTGATGTTTCTAGAATCGTGCTTGTCTATTTTGTGTGCAAATAAGTAAATTAGATAATTACCTTTATACCTTTTTTGCAGGGAGAACTAAAAAAGTTCTATAAATAATTTTTTGAGTGTTTTGTCCTACAGACTGTTGCGTTGGCTGTTTACCGGTTATTTGTCACCAACGATGTCTTCAATGGTTATGGGTTCATTATTTAAGATGTACCACATACATATAATGCATTTGGTCTTACGTGAGAATCGTTCAACTAAACTCGCATAAAAAATGTGGGTTTCTCTTGGTATGGTATGTAGTTCACACAGCACTTCTCGCTTTGAACTAGATAATGCACTATCATTAATAGTGTGTATGCATGGAGTGAGTTTTATGGATCATATGTTTTCCTTGATCTGCATAATAGTGCACAGTTTAATCCCAAAAAACAATAGTGACGGTCACACCTCACCGTAACTGGCCCTACTCTATGTATTTGTTGGCTCCATTGTAACTATCTCAACCCTTTAACACATAAACTGAGTCCCACTAACGTGAGGCTCTAGTTTCCAGGTGTAAAAAAGGGAAAATGACGAAGACCCGCTAGTTGAGCGTCCTTATTGTACAACAAACCATGGATAGAGATCATGTTAGCGGATAAGATTAAGATAGAGCCCGTTGTGTTGGCATTCCTTGTTCCTTGCGCCATGAACCGTGATTAGGGTGTATACTGATAAAAATTGTCGACGTCAGATAACTATGCTTTTCTTTGAATCAAAGAGAGAGAAAGAAAGATAAATGCACTGTCGGCCTATCCTGTACCCGGGGAATTTTATTTTCCCGGCACGACTATTGGTACTTCTGCAGTAGAGTAGACAAAACAAAACAAAAACCCGGCGGTTGCAGTCATGGTGGTATCCGAGAACGGTACGAAAATGACGGCCCAGAAGAAATAGAAAGTGTTTGGTCACGGATGGATAAAAAGGCCCAAGGCACGGGCGCGGCGCAGCCAAACCCTCGTCTCAATCCCTCATTTGATGGCGCAGGCCCACAACGATCCACCATCACTCCACCCCGTCTCCCCCTGCTCCCTCCCTCCACCCTCCTTCCCCCGCTGCAGGCATAAGATGGAAGCCCCGGGTACATATGAGTTTTATGCATCATATGTTTTCCCTTGATCTGATATGCAATTTTGCATAATAATATGCAATTTGACCCCAAAGAGCAATAGTAACTTTCATACCTCACCATAACTGGCTCTACTCTATGTATTTTGTTGGCTGCATTGTAACTACATCAACCCTTTAACACATGAACTGAATCCCACTAACATGAGGCTCTAATTTCCAGGTGTAAAAAAGGGAAAATAAAGAAGAGCCGCTAGTGAGCGTCCTTATTGTACAACTCTAGAGCCTGCCTAGAAGTTTCTCTCGCAAAAAAACCCTCTAGGGCCCGCCTTGTGTCAGTGACCAACTCAGGTCAGCAAAGTGCCATGAACAAAACTTGGATAGAGATCATGTTAGCGGATAAGATCAAGAATTTAAGATAGAGCCCGTTGTTTTGGCATTCCTCGTTCCTTGCTCCATGAAGCGTGATTAGGGTGTATACTGATAATAGTTGTCGATGTCAGATAACTATGCTTTTACTTCGAATCGAAGAGAAAGAAAGAAAGATAAATGCACTCCCGGCCAAGTTGATATTTGTATCTTGTATCCGGGGAATTGTATTTTCCCGGCACGACTGCTATCACTTCTGCCGTAGAGCAGACAAAACAAAACAAAACCGGCGGTTGCAGTTGTGGTGGTATGTGAGCACGATACGAAAATGACGGCCCACAAGAAATAGAAAGTGTGTGGTCGCGGATGGATAAAAAGGCCCAAGGCACGGGCGCGGCGCAACCAAACCCTCGTCTCAGTCCCTCCTTTGATGGCGTAGGCCCACAACGATCTACCATCGCTCCAACCCGTCTCCTCCTGCTCGCTCCCTCCGCCCCTGCCTCCTCCCGCACCCCCGCCCCCACCGCCGGCAGAAGATGGAAACCCTAGGTACATATGATTTTTATGTATCATTTGTTTTTCCTTGATCTGACATGCGGTTTTGCATAATAATGTGCAATTTAACCCCAAACAGCAATAGTGACTTTCATACCTCACCATAACTGGCTTTACTCTATGTATTTGTTAGCTCCATTGTAAGAGCATCTCCACCCGCCCCCTCCCCCCAAGAAGGCCCCCCAGGAGCAGTTTTTCGGCGCCGACGGACAAAAAAAGTCTCACTCCCGCCCCCACGAGCTCGATTAGCGCCAGATTTGGCCAAATTTTCGACCGGCCAACCCACCCCAAACCCAGGATCCCGAGGACAGCTGGGGGAGGAGAGAGACTGTTTTTCCTCCTATCAGCCTCTCACACCCTCTCTCTCTCTCTCATCTCTTTTTCCTCCTAGGCCCACCCAGATCGCCCACTGTCATCTCCCTTTCCTCTCTTCTCTCTTGTCTTATAACTGTCGGGTGGGGGTACGGCTGGGAACCTCCCCCCCCCCCCTCCATGCCAAAATTTTCACCAGCCCCGGCCGGCTGAAAAAATGGCTCCTGGGAGGGGCGGTGCGAGTGGAGATGCTCTAATTATCCCAACCATTTCACACAAACTGAGTCCGGAGGCTCTAATTTCTAGGCGTAAAAAAGGTAAATAAAGAAGGGCTGTACAACTCTAGAGCCTGCCTAGAAGTTTCTCTCGTAAAAAGAAATAAAAAACTCTAGGGCCCGCCTTGTGTCGGTGACCAACTCAGGTCAGCCAAGCGCCATGAACAAACCTTGGATAGAGATCATGTCAGCAGATAAGAGCCCGCGGTGTTGGCATTCCTTGTTCCTTGCGCCATGAAGCGTGATTAGCGTGTATCTATGCTGATAAAAGTTGTGTCCGGGGAATTTGTATTTTTTCCTTTTTTTTTTTTGAGGGGAATTTGTATTTTTTCCAGCACGACTGTTGGCACTTCTGTTGTAGAGCGGGCAAAAATAAACAAACAAAATCCGGCGGTTGCCGTCGCGGTGGTGGTACACGGCACGAAAACGACGGCCCACAAGAAATAGAAAGCGTTTGGATCGGATTGGATTGGATTGGATCGGATGGATAAAACGGCCCAAGGCGCGTGCGCGGCGCAGCCAAACCCTCGTCGCAGTCCCTCCTTTGATGGCGTAGGCCCACAGCGATCTACCATCGCTCCACCCCGTCTCCCCCCACACCCCTGCTCCCTCCCTCCGCCCCCCGCCCCCCACCGCCGCCCGCCCCCCGCCGCCGGCAGAAGATGGAGGCCCCGGGCTCCCCCTACGCCTCCTCGCCCGAGTCCGCGCCCAAGCGCGCGCCCCGCTCCTCCCCGCCGCCGCCGCCCCCGCAGGACCGCCACGACGCCGACCACGACGCCGCCGACCCCGAAGGTATCCTCTCTGCGAGCTGAGCTCTAGGTTCTGTTGCGCACGAGCGTGCCCGCCGCGGCCGCGCGCGCGGATCCGCGAGATCCGGGCCCCGGCGCCCCGCCGCGGGCACGAGATCTGCCCCCCGCGCGCGGCCGGCCGCTGTGGCGGCGCCGGATTTGTGGTGGCCGGTTCCATGGCAGCGGGCGCTCACAACTGACCAAGGATCATTCATGCTTAGCCCCTTCGTTCTGCGCCTCACGTGCTGCTGCGCCCGGTTGGTTGACCTCGCTGCAGTGCACGGGGGGATGGTTTAGTAATTCAGTGGGCGGTTTGGTTAATGTGCTCTGGTTCGTTCGTTGGCTGATTCGCTGTTATTGCCTACTCTCAAGTAGAGTTTACTACACTTCGGCATGGTTACACACTACTACAGCGCGCCTGATTGTGCACAGCTACACTTATTTAGTTTGTTTCAGATGCGCGATTATAGTTTATTTCTAAACATGACATTCATGGGCGGATGATTTCACTGTCACTTCGTACTTCAGTTTGTTCCAGCTGTTGACATGGTGAAAGTGTTAGTGTTTTAGGAAGTGCACGCAGGAAAACACGTCTAGTAATCAAAACCTAGTAAGTTATGCTGGGCCTTACCATGCTGGTATTGCTATGTTTATTTACTACATTGCCTAAAAAAATGCTATGTTTATTACACTGCATCATTAGTTGCTCTTTCTGCTTGACTAAAAATCATTTATGAGTAGACGACTATTAACGTAATTCTCGACTTGGAACTCTTCATGGGATGCTTACTGCCATACACCTTTCTAGCGTAACAATTCTTAATTTAATGATAAACTGTATCAGAACGCAAAGTAGGTGTGTGGTTGGAGTTGCTTGCTATTTTTTCGCTTCGTTCTGAAATTTGTTCCAATTCTTGGCATGGTGAACTAATCAACTGTCCTAGGAGCAACATGGAACATATCCTTTTGTACTGAAAATCTTCTAAATTTGCTTGCGGGCTTCTTTGGACGTTAGGTGCAATCACGTCATTATAACCTATAATACAATTGCTATGTTATCTGTCGGTTGCTTCTGTATGATTAAACTTGTAATATCATGGTTATCGCTATTGCTAATTCACCTTTCTTGCATGTAATTCTGAATCTCAAGTTGATTTTTCTCCTCAGATGACAAGGAGAAGCCAACGCATTTGAGGTTTCTGGTGTCTAATACAGCAGCAGGATGTATTATTGGCAAGGGTGGTTCAACTATTAATGACTTCCAATCTCAGTCTGGGGCTCGTATTCAATTATCGCGCAGCCATGAGTTTTTCCCTGGTACAAATGACAGAATCATCATGGTCTCTGGACTGTTTGACGAAGTAGTTAAGGCCATGGAGTTGGTTCTTGAGAAACTCTTATCAGAGGTAAATCAATTTGTTTTGCAAACGGTCATGTCTGTAGGACCATGCTGCCATTGCTTGATAGCTGATATTCTCCTGTTATTTTCCAGGGGGAAGAATCTAATGAAGCTGAAGCTAGGCCTAAATTTAGACTTGTAGTTCCTAACAGCTCATGTGGTGGAATTATTGGTAAAGGAGGAGCAACAATCAAGTATGCCTAATCAGTAAACCTGTTCTAATCTCTGATACTGTCACTAAGTTTCACCCCCACTATGATACTTTCTTAATTTCAATGTTGGTGTAGTAATGTTATTGTTATTGAGAAAACTGATGAAGTATATGTGAACCGATGCACGATAATAGGAACTGTATGGTCCTTCTCTTGATAATACTCATGTGCCTGGTCTGATTGGACTTCTATCACATGCTTCATCGTTGTTCTTGTATTTACTTTATTTTAGTTTCTGTTGCCTGGAATGTTGAGAGTTGGTGTTCCCTCTCTCTTCAGGTCATTCATTGAAGATTCACATGCTGGAATCAAGATTTCACCACAGGACAACAACTTTGTTGGTTTGCATGATAGGCTTGTTACTATCACAGGACCCTTAAACAGTCAGATGCGAGCCATACATTTGATATTAAGCAAGTTGTCTGAGGATGTTCACTACCCACCTAATTTGAGTTCCCCATTTCCATATGCAGGTAAATCCTAGAATTTTCACCGCTTTCTAGTTCTAATGTGACCACTCTGCTTCATGCTTTGCTTGAATGGATGCCTTCTCATAATACCTTTCTTGCTTGAAGAATACATGTTCTGCATTTATCATGCTTCTCTAAAAATAAGTCATAACACCATTTAAAAAAAAGTCACTACTGAGAATGCTGGGATATATTTGCATGTGCAGCTAGACATTCTCTTTGCATTCATGATATTTATAGATGGATTCACCTTTCAGATACGGCATAACCATTTTCTCTTACTCATTTCCTTCACTTCAAAATATCCAGGCCTTGGTTTCCCTAGTTACCCTGCCGCTGTTCCTGTTGGCTATATGATTCCACAGGTGCCATATAATAATGCTGTGAACTATGGACCTAATGGGTATCCTGGTGGTGGTGGTGGTGGTGGTGGTGGAAGGTACCAAAACAACAAGGTTTGTGTTTGCTGTCCTGCATGGTGTACACCTTTTTTGTAAACACCTAGTCCATCTGTGTTGATAATGATCTACCATATGTTCTCTTTTTGTTGTGCACCTGAGGAGAGATGTTGGAGTCGCGTGATATCACTGATATGTATGAGATGCTTTCTAGTAGAACCTCATTTGGAAGTGCGTAGAACACTTTTCCTATCCAAGTCTTTGAACTGCAAGGAGGCAAAATTTGATCTCATGAATTTATTATGGTTATGTCCTGATAGCTTTTGTTGGCGCTACTAATATTAGGTAGTTCATAAAAAATAAAACGGTATATTACACTTCCAGATACCTGACAGTTTTTTTGTGAATGCTATTTTCTTACTCACCGCACTGGAAATAAAAATGTGTATTACACTAGGCATTTGTTTTTGGAGAAAGAGATATGCGTAAATGTGTATTACACTTAGCATTTGTTTTTGGAGAAAGAGAGATGTGTATGTTGGAACTTCTGATTGATGTTGTGTGCGCTAGCTCCTTGATGTTAGATTGAATGTGCCCAGTTTTCTTGCATTCTAATGCTTTCAGGCTATATTCTCTATGCATATATTTTATTATTTTGTAAAACTGTTTTTGCTGAGGCAGCACCTTCTTTTTTGCTTTGTTTTTTGGGTAGTAGTGTTAACCTCATATATGTTTTCAAATTGTTCTAACCATGGTTTTCTGTTGAAACTGTTCAGCCTGGTACACCTGTTAGATCACCTGCTAATAATGATGCCCAAGAATCGCACACCATAGGTGTTGCTGACGAACACATCGGTGCAGTTGTAGGGCGTGCAGGAAGGAACATAACAGAGATCATTCAGGTATCTTCTTACACCGTGTGAATCTGAACCTCATTAGTGTTGTTTTACTGCACATGGTCAAACATGTATGCTCATTGTATAGATAGGCGAGGCTTCTGCATCATATTACTTACTCCGTTCTATAATGTAATGCATATTGATTTTTTCCTGCAGCAATCTTGTTAAGATGTATCACCCTGCATTAGTGTGGTAATAATGCTCGTTTGGTCATGTAGTTTCCCTGCAGCAGATAAATAGTTAAGAACATTGGAGCATGTTGTCTGCCCTCATTTGGGTTCAGAAAACATACTACTCTTTCATACTTGTGTGATTTATATGGCAAATCTGCATAAACCTATTGCTGCCTTGTATGGTGTGATCGCACCATGTTTCGGGGAAACCAAACTCATGTAATTTTGTTTCGACTGCAGGCTAGTGGTGCCAGAATTAAGATATCAGATAGGGGCGATTTCATACCTGGCACATCTGACAGGTAACGTTAAGCCCCCATGCTTGGCTCTGTGATCACCTCTGCCACTGAAGCTTATAATTTCCGCTCGCTGGTGCAGGAAAGTGACGATAACGGGAACATCAGAGGCCATCCAGGCGGCCGAGGCGATGATCATGCAGAGGGTGACGGCCAGTCAGGAGAGGTGATGATGAATCCAATCTCCTGGGAAGATGGAGCGCGCCCTTGCGAGTGTTAGGTGGAATGAGAGAATTTGTTTTGTCTCCCTAGCTTTAGTGAGCTTGAGAAAAATTTGAAGATGGTTGCTGTTATTTATCCCGTCCGGTCCGGTTGTGCTAGTAACTAGTCGAAATTAGCCGTGTTTTTTCCCGCCAGCCCGCAATAGAATCGTCATCATACTTTATGTCAACAGATTTGACAGTCTCCATAACACAAAAAACAAACGCTGTCTGTTTTGGGGACGCAGAGGTTGTTGCTAGGATGATCTGATATGCTCTGCTTGTTTTGGTAAATTGGAAGGCTCGTTTCATCTTATTCAACCTAGCTTTAGTGCTAGTATCTGCAAATGGTGGGGAGTTTTTACTACTATTGTTGCTTCTCGTGTCCGTGCCCCTTTGTGACAATTCCAGTGAATTTGGTGTGTACAAAATTTGGGATTCAACTTCAATCATTAGCTAGACAAATAGTATGTGAGTTAAAAGATATAACTTCCATCGTACACAATCCATAGTTTGTTGGTTAACACCATAATTTCCAAGCTTGATTATTGGTACTTCCTCCGTACACTAATATAAGAGCGTTTAGATCACTAAAAATAGTGATCTAAACGCCTTTATATTAGTTTATAGAGGGAGTAATATGTAAGTCGTGTAACTTTGAAGTTTATACTAGTGAAAAGTCTCCTGTATACAAATTTGATGACGTGATCGTCCGTATTGCAGACATGCAAGTCATGTAACTTAAAATTTATGCTAATGAAAGCGTCTTTTGTATACAAATTTGGTGATATTTTTTTAATTAAAAGTAACTGAATTTTGAATCTCAAAACCTCAGGAAATTGAGCCAAGGGAGTGTATTCTACATATTTTAACTACTCTGCAAAAGCAGACACCGTAAGCGAGGGCATGTCGCTCTTTGATTTGTAGGATTGCAAAAAACACGGAAATAGAAAGACATGCATGGCTACAACGGTATCTCTACTCGAATGCTGCAGGGTTTTGTTTCCGCAGGGTTTTGTTTATTCGGATTCGAGTAGGAAGTACTACCTTCATCCTGGTTTATTGGTTCCCTTCGTATTCTGTGTCAAACTTTGATTATAGATTTAGCTAATAAAATATTAATGCACGTCAAAAATAAATAAATTATATCGTTGGATTCGTATTTGAACACAGTTTACAATGGTATAAACCAGAGCAGAGGTAGTATAGTTCAATGAATCTTGCAGAAAAAAAAAATTCATACATGATTCAATCCTATGAACCAAACAACAACCATAGTATGCTAAAAAAAAAACAACAACCATATAAGAGTTATACGATTCTAATCATGCAAAATTCTTATGAAACTCCTTCCAATTCTTAAAGCAAGCAAGTGCGACTGACGTGTGGGGCCGATAAGTACCCGCACCCGACCCTGGTCGAACCCAGTCCAGCTGAGAGAGACCAGCCCAGGTTCTGGAACCCACCGCTCCATTCCGAGGCCACCATCACCAATTCACCATTCACCATGGCCAAGCCTCACGCCGGCGCCGTCAGCACCCCGCGCCCGCGCTCCTCCTCCGGCGCCAAGGCCGCCGCCGCCACCACCCCCGCCAACCGCAGCTCCGTGGGCTCCTCCTCGTCCGCGCCCCCGGCCCGCGACCTCGCCCCCCTCGCCAAGGTAACCTAACCTCCTCTGCACCACCGCCTCTCCTCAATCACCCGCGCCGCGCGCCTGATCGATGACCTCCTCGAGGCTCTTCCCGCTGCTCGCCAGGAGGCCGGCAAGCTCCTCACCTACGACGACGACGACGCCGCCGCCTCCCACGTCTCCGCCGCGCAGCAGCAGCCGGACCCCGCGCTGCCCGAGGGCCTCGCCGTCGCCGACCTCGCGCCGCCGCTCGACCTCCCCGACCCCGACGACGACGACGACGCCTCCTCCTCCACCGTCGTCCCCGCCCCTCCCCGCGACGCGGTCCCCGCCCCCGACCGCTCCGCCCTCGCCCAGGTGCGTACCGCTCCCCGGCCGATTACGGTTCACTGTCGGCAGAAATTCAGTCCGCGCCGCGGTTTTGGGCTCCGATTCGTCTGAATTCGAGCGCTCTCGGGCCCGTGGGGCTCGTCGGTCCTGAAGTCCAATTAATTTGAATTTGAGTTCGACTCGTTTGTGTAACTTGTTTCCTGAGATTCGAATTCCTCATCGTCGTCTTGCAGGTCGCACGTCCCGGCGACCCCGACGCCACCGCCACCGAGGGCCCCACCGTCCTCACGGAGCTGGAGGTGGTCCTGGCGGAGCTGCGGGGTGCCCGGGGCCTGAGCGCGCGCTCGAGATGCCTCCTGACCGCGCTCGCCGAGGCCGCGGCGGACGAGCTCGACCTTCTCCGCACCCGCCGCGCGGCCTTCTGGAGGAAGCTGCGCGTCGGGGTCCTCGCCGCGACGGTCTTCTCCGTGGCCGCCATGGACGCCGTCCTCCTCGCCGCGCTCCTGGGCGGCCCCCGCGGCAGCGGCCGCCACGCGCTGCCCCCCACCTGATCGCTCCGCTTCGCCGGTGCCGCCGGCCGCCTCCTGTTTTTATCCTCGTTCATCGACCAGTAGCTTGTTAATTAGCCTTGTTGCACAAGTAAGTTACGTCGTGGTGATTAATTAATTGCTGGACTTAAGTGTAGATCCGATCAGAAAGAAGCGGTAATGACTAATTTCTTTGTTACAGCATGTGTTTGGTGTACATTTCACCATTTCAGTTAAGGATTAGCTTCACTGATATTTCTTCAACGATCATTTTCTGAATAACAGCCCGAAAGGACTCCACGATTTCCACCAAAGGAGGTGAAAAGTGGCCAAGAATGGCAATAAGCGGCGATCTTACGAAAATACCGATAATTAAAATAGCGGGCTATGGCAAATAACGACTGCCGTCGAAATCAGCTGAATGCTGCCGTGGTGCAATACTAGAGTGGCGGGGTTGGATCTATCGGATCTGTGTTGGGTTTGGCTCCGTGTATCCATCCCTTGAAGGTAGAAGCATGGGTAGAAGACACATTTGTCTAAGTTCAGATGCAAACCCATAATGGGCACCACAGATGACACACATTACCACCATTAGGCATTATTCATGTTGATAAAAATAACAAGTCCGCGTAAAAAAAAAAGATAAGTCGATAGCACTGGTGCATTGGCAAATATGCAGGATATTGCACAAAAAAATATCATGGTGACTTACAATACGTTCACATGAGGGTGGTACGTGTAGACCACAAAATTCAGTGGGTTGCCGAAATTATTTAATCTTGCTGTAAAGTATTCCTTTTGGTGCTTCCAAATTCCCTTTCATCAAAGATAAATGTGCCGTGGGAGGAGCAACGATGGCGTTGCACGAGGGCGGCTTCCAACCCCATTCAGTGCTTGAGGTGGTACATTTTGTATGGACCCCACACCCTTGTTCTCCTTTTCTCTCTGGCCATCCACCTGGATGCTATGCTAGGATAGCTTTCCTTTATTTATTTATTATTCGTCAATTTTGAACTTTTGCAATCTCTCATGCAAACTCTATTGCAATCTTTTTTTTCCCCAAGTTTTTGAGTGCCTCGGATATCTTGCAGCCTTGTCATACCCAGTTTTGAATATTTTAAAAATAGAACTCTGTTGGATATATCTCTATGAATATTCGAGAATATTCTCCATTGCATTTTACACTTATGTTTATTTCATTTTTTGTACTAATGTCCACAACATTTTACGCCTATATGTAATGTACATTTTGGACTATTTGTGTACTGCAGCTTTACACGTTTGTAATGCACTTTACACAATCCTCTGCAAAACCAATCAAATATGGCACATACACTTAAAGATACCGGAGCTGGTTCTTTTTGGAATGGGGATAAGCATATTTTTCGTCCTCGAACTCTCGCCAAAGTATAGAAATCGTCCCTCAACTCTAAAACCACCAAAAGTCAGTCCCTCAACTATTTAAACCGGCTACTTTTCGTCCCTCAAAACGCTTAAGGTGGTTTTATAGTGACGTGGACCCGGTTTTGACTGAAACCGTCCACGTGGCCTAGTTTGACCGCCACGTCTACGTGACTAAGGGCACCAGCCGGCTCTCTCTCTCTCTCACTCCTGCATTCTCTTGATCCACTTTTTCATCTGAACAAGAGAAAAGTACGTTCCAGAACTGAATATAACTGAACAAAATCTGAATATTACTGAACATGGTTTGGACATTTCAGAGCATTGTACTGAATTTAGTTGAACATAGTCTGAACCAAATTTAGTTGAAAGTAGTCTGAACCCAATTTAGTTGAACATAATCTGACAAAGTACTAAATGGGAAAGGGAAACATTACTGAATATAGCTTAAAATCAACAAAAAACATGAATTCTAGGGATCTAGACAACAACAAAAAAGCACTAGTCTAGTAGTTTTGCTGGCACTTTCTTTGCTCTTTTATTTCTGCCAACTTGGGAACTTGCCAGGCGGGAGGTAATATTGACAGTAAAGGATGAACTGGAGTTCACATTTACTGTCACATTTTTGACAGCAATATTGGAAGAAGCCTTCATCTTATGCTTAGGCAATCCTAGAGATTTAGATGACCTTTTCTGCACAGGAGCAAATGTGGAGCACATTTTTTTGGATGGATGGTTTTCATCACTTGTAGTAGCTCTCTTTCGGTTAGTGCTTTGTTGAGATGTTTGCACATTTGCCTAACAGGATAGCAGAAGAAAGAAATTCATTAGGAGCATTTAACAAAACAAGAAATGTTTGCAAGTATGTAATATAGGCTTGTGTACCTTGGAAGTAGACATCTTGGAGTCTTTTCCATTGCATCTGGACTTGGATAATGATATATGATTTTGTCCAATAGTAGCCGGTCCATTTGAACTTGAAGCAGCATTTCCTGGACATGTTGTTTTGTTGTGACCAGTGCACTTGCATTTCCTGCATCTAATCACAGTTCCAACCCTTGAAACTTTGGTAGCTTTTGGTTTTTCAGTGCCCTCTCTTTTTCTCTCTTTCGGAGGCCTTCATGGCATCTTAACATATCCAGGAGCTAGTGGTTTAGGCTTGTCTGATTCCGACCAACCCTGAGGTCCTTCAACTAGTTGCAGGCAATGTGCATATGTTCTCTTGAATGCTTCCACAGTGTAGTAGCAACTAGCCCCATAACCACCTTAGCCGTTTTGAGGGACGCAAAATATCCGGTTTAAATAGTTGAGGGACTGATTTTTGGTGGTTTTGGATTTGAGGGACGATTTCTATACTTTGGCGAGAGTTCAAGAATGAAAATATACTTATCCCTTTGGAATGCCTGGTAGAAGTTTTCAATTTTCTACCAGCACTGGAGCCACTGAGTTTCAACATGTGAATGGTGGACGCAATTGAACAACAAAGTAATAATAATGGTGGAAGCAATTGGAAAGTGAGACCTCCTACTAATATCAGCCTAATCAAGACATTTTGAGTTGCTGAAATGAGGAAAAAATTGATTGAAAAAGCAAAGAGTGATTTGATGATAAGCTAAAAGAGAATAGAAGTAAAACAATCGTAGTTGCTACTAATGGAAAAGAGAGCGTTGATGTTGAAGAGAATGGTTTTTCTTTCGTAACAAAGATGCTAAAAATGAAGATGATCACCGTCCACTTATAGTTTCGATAGCATTGGTGGCTGGTGCATGGAAAAATATGCTGGACATCACACACGAAATATCATGGCGACTTACAATATCACATTCATATGGTTGTGGTATGTGTAGAACCACAAAGTTTAATGTGGTACTTTTGCTGAAACTATTAACTCTCGCTACAAAAATATTCCCGTAGTTGTGCTCTTTGACTCACATGATTCTTAAAACCAATCTATTATAGGCAGAAGATTATTAAGCACTAGAATGGAGAACACCGCCATCATATCTTATCATAATCATGTATCTTATTAAGTTATAGAAAAACAAACTGACTAACTTGGTACCCAATTTTCTTGTTAGCATTTTTTCCTTTACAGTCTTCATTTGCATTACGGTGGTGTTGAGACCCGTTTTCTACTACTCCCTCCGTCCTATATTGTAAGACGTTTTTTGATACTTTACATTATGGGGCGGAGGGAGTAGCTTCTAATTCTCTAGCCTTCATCTTTAGTATTCGTTACTTCCACATGGCTCCACATCTTATGACAAACATACCACAGTTACCCGATTCGCTCGGAAAGGTCTTAAACTCAGATCTAGATCGAATGAATCAGATCGGAGTCCGAATTCGCTGCCCAATTTGTCGAACTCTAATCAAATCAGATAAATGGGATTCAGTGGCTAGAGGTGGTGGCTGGTGAGTGGCGAGTTGAGGCCAGAATTCACACGGTGTGCAACGTGACGGATGGTGGCGGAGAGCTGGCGGCCGGTCCGTCGTTGTCGTGGAACAACATCCCCTCCTCTTCCCGCAAATGCACATGTGGAGGTTGAGCATGAGAAGGAACAAGGAAGATATGCTAAAGCGCACGAGGTAGCGGTGCTGGATTACATTTAGAAGGAGATTATCGGAAGCAGTGGAGGAGCAGCAGGTTGTGGCCTAGTAGGCCTATTTGGGTTGGACCAACCAACATTTTATCCCTATTTTTATTTATTATGTCTATCTAGGAACTTTGATGGCTATATTATAATGCGAACTATAACCTATTTCAAACCGAAGATAGCAAGTTCACGAACTGGATCTCCGATTCGTGAATCAAAGATGTATGCCCCTATCGAACTCGATTCGTAGAATTTAGTGAATTCAAACCGCGAATTGACAGAATCGTAAATCAGGTAACTATGTGATAGACACATTGAACATAATGAGTGTCACCAGATCCTTGGCTTTCAAATTCCCATTCTCCTTAGACAAATACATATTTTTCACCTAACATTAGAAGGCATAGAAGAATCGTAAAAAGGAATGTATATAGATGACATAATGTAAAAGACATAGCTAAGCAAATAATCAGAATGAACAACAACATCCCATGATCTATACTACTATATAGTGTATGAATAAAGTTAAATAAAAACTGTTGGATGAAGCCAATCCGAGGGTAGAGAGGTGGAAAATCCTTGTGTTGCTGACCGTTGGATCTTCTCACCACTTCACCAGATTTTGCCAGGTGTACTATCTACAAGATTCTATGGATGGGTTTAAGCTGTATGGACATTTTGCACAAAATTTGAAGCACACTTCTACTTTATTCTAAACTCTTCCATACTCAGACTCTTCTAACTTCTTTTTTATCCAAATTGTCATTCATTTTTTACTTTGTATTCAGGGCTATGTACCTTCATAAATCATATTTTTTCTTTGTGGATAGAAGATTAGCTTTGATATAGCCAAAAATGACACCTAGGCAAAACACAAACAATATATTTTACATGATTTTTGCATCTTATACTTCATGCATATGGCTAACAATTCCATTTCTCTGTTATAATTAATACACAACCTGTCTATCTTAGTTGTAATTTGACTATGTAAGCTCTCACGTGCTATGCACGTATAGCTTACTAGTAGTTAGAAAAGCACAATCATTCTATTCATACACACTAACGTGTTGGGTTCAGCCTTTTAGTCGTTATTCAATTACACTGTAAAATGATCCCCTTAAATGTGTTTGGCTGGATTGAGCCGTAAATGCATACCACACAAATACTCCCTCCGTTCCTAAATAATTGTCTTTCTAGAGATTTCAACAAGTGACTACATACGGAGCAAAATGAGTGAATCTACACTCTAAAACATGTCTACATACATCCGTATGTTCTAGTCCATTTGAGATGGCTAGAAAGACAATTATTTAGTGACGGCTCAACCTTCACCATGTCTACGGAGGGAGTAGATAATAAACCAACTCAAGTTGGATCCTGCCCAACCTTCACCATAAACATGTCATCCTACCGGACTCAGTGACGGCTCAATCGAATCTGCCGCTGGTGGTCGAGGCCCACATCACCTGTCAACTTAACTCACCCCCATTTCCGCCCAGCACACAACCCCTCTCCTTCATTGGCTTGGCCCACTTACTTTTTCTCATTCTTTTTAAATTTCAAAAAACTCATGCGGGCAGTGGGACTCAAACTCACTTCGTGTAGGTTTAGTTCAAGCGGACCTAACAAACTGGTACGACTCACTAGCTATGTCCACTTCCTTTTTTTTTGCTTTTTGTGTGGTAAATATAAAACGATAAAAAAAGCTACACATTCTTAGCTGGTTTTTAATTTTAGTTTTGGTTTGCCCGGTTTTTCTTCAGCTTTTTTTGTTTTATCTTTCCTTTTTGTCTTTTCTTTTCTTAATTCACAAAGTTTTAAGTGAACTTTTTTTTCCAATTTACATGCAGTTTTCCAAGTCCGTGAAATTATTTCAAATCCATGAATTTTTTTCCATATTCGTGATTTTTTAGTCGTGACCTATTTTTTTTAATCCATGCAATGTTAGTTCGTGAAGTTTTTCTTGAATTCTTGAACTTTTTCATATTTTGTGAACTTTTACCAATATTTGTGAACTTTTTGTAGTTCTCATGAACTTTTTTCCAAACCCGTTAATTTTTTCAACCTATGAACTTTTTTCATATTCATGAATTTATTATCCGTGATTTTTTTCAAATGCTTGAAGTTTTTTATTAATTTTCTCAAATTCTTGATTTTTTTCAAATTTGATTAACATTTTTGTAAACTTTCATGAACTTGTTTTCAAATTGCTGAACTTTTTCCAAATTTCCTGAACTTTGTCCTATTTTCATGAACATCTTTCCAAATCCATGAACATCTTCAGATCCGCAAACTTTTTCCCAAGTTCGTGAATTTTTTAGCCATGAACTTTTTGAAATGCATGAACTTTTAGCTCGTATTTTTGTTTTCAAAATTTGCAAATGTTTATTAAATTTTCGTGAACTTGTTTTCAAATTGCTGAACTTTTTTGAAACTGTAGAATTTATTTCAAATTTGTGAATTTTTTAGCCATAAACTTTTTTTTGACATCCTTGAAATGGCCCCAATTTTTGAAATTTGTCACATGACCCAATGTTTCCATGGGCTTGTACCACCCATTCAAGGCATCATGTCATGTCGTTTGAGTTTTGACGAATATGCATTTTCTCGAGTTTTATTGGTGAAAAGGTTGATAAATGGCCCGTCGTGACCCAAACCTGACATGGAAGCCTAGTATGGTAATGCCCACCTGCTTGCAAAAGTTGGAGTCATTTGAAAGATGTTAAAAAATAAACCATGTTCAACGAAGGGTGCCCGACCATTTATAGAAGGCTCCGTGTTAGAGAACATTTTTTCTCGACAAAGGCCGATAAATGCACGGACGTGTCGAAACATACAAACGGTGTCAGAATTTGTTTAAACCTGGCATGGAAATCTACCATAGGCATCCCATCGACTTTTAAAAGTTGGGGTCATTTCAAGGATGTCCAAAAACAGGCCACGTTGAATAAAGGGTGTTCAGATAGGATCAGAAGGCTCTGCGTGAGAGCATGTTGTTTCTTGAAATCCTTAAAATGACCCAATCTTTTTTTCACGGCCTTGCATAATCAATTCATGGCACCTTGAAAACTCTTTGGGTTTTGAATTTTATAGAGTTTTCTCGATGAAAAAGGCTGATAAGGGTGTGCATATGGTGTCGAAAGTCGTTCAAACCATACATGGATGCCTAACATGGGCAAGCCAACCTTCTTGCAAAAGTTGGGGTCATTCCTGAGATTTCACAAAATACCATGTTCGACGGAGAGTGTTTTTTGGTAGTCGAGAATGGTCTGTTTGGGAGGAACCCATTTCTTGACATCCCTTAAATGGTCCCATTTTTTCATGGACTTATATGACCAATTCAAGTCACCTTGTGATTTTTTTTGGGTTGCGACAAGATTTGCATATTCTAGAGTTTTCTCGGTTTATAAAAGCTGATAAATGGCCGGACGTGTGACGACTTGCATACGGTGGTGAAAGTCTCTCAAATCAGGTATGAGTTCCTGCCATGGGCATGCCCACCTACTTGCAAAAGATGAGGTCATTTGAACTATGTCTAAAAATAAACCATGTTTAACGGAGGGTGTTCGGGTAGAGGCGAGACGGGTGCATCCATGAGCATGTAGGTTTTCCTAAATTGAATTATTCTATTATTTGCAATTTCTATCATTATCAAATAATATTAACACTTTCTTATGGCCTAAACATTTTGAAATTTATCAACAAATTTGGAATTTTAAATTATCTCTGAAATTTCTACAAAATTGAATAATTTTTCTAGAAAAAAGAATTCTTTTCAAGAATTGGGGAAAATTTTGAACATAAATTGCAAATTGTATATTTCTTCTAAAAAAACCTATCAACTTTTTTAAAGGCGAACATTTCTTGATTTGCGAACAAACAAAAATGGAAACATTTTCTGAAATTCCACAACCTTTTTTTAACTGCAGACAATATTTTAAAACAAGAACAATTTTTGATATTCCAAACAATATTCGTACCAAAATTAAAAAAGGAGAAAATGAATTATATCATATAAGAAGAAAACAAAAAGTAAAAAAGCGCTTAGGCCTTTTCCGGGCGCCTGTTGGGCCAGACTTAGTGCTCCTTTTCTGTTTCTGTTTCTTTTTTTTACATTTTTTCTTAAATTTCTCTTCTTTAGTGTTTCTTTTTGTTTCCTTTTTATTTTCTTAATTTATTAGTTTTTCAAGGGTTTTATTAACAACCGTTCAGACATTAAAAATATTTGCACTTTTCAAAATTTGTTTTTTAAATGTTCCTGTTTCAATTTGTCTTAGAAATTCCTACAAACTTTGGAATTTAAAAAGTCGTTACCTTCCTTTTCAAAACTGTTTGGAAATTCGAAAAATTATACTTTTGAAAATTGTTTGGTTCCTTTGAAACCTTGTTGGAAAATTCAGAAAAGTTTCGAATGTTCACATTTTTACTTTTTTTTAAATTACAAAAAATGTTTAGTGATTTGACATTTATCTGTTTTTAATTCTTTTTTGTTTCAATATTTCTTGAATGCTTTTAAAAAAGCATCTGTTGTTTTCAATTCTATCATTTAGTATTTATTAGTTATGTTAGAAACTTAAAATGACAGTTTTAAGTATCTATATAAATTATGATTTTAAATGACCCAAACATTTGCTAGCAGGTGGCATGCCCATGGTAGACATCCATGCCCCAAATATTTTTTCATGGCCTCGTATGACCAATTCAATGCACCATGACAAATTGTTTTGGTTTTCGACAAATTTTGTATTTTTCTAGAGTTTTCTCGATAAGAAAATGCAAAAAAAGGCCGGACGTGTCGCAACTTGCATACGGTGTCAGAAATTGTTCAAACCTGGCATGGATGCCTATGAGGGGCATGCCCATCTGGTGGCAAAAGTTGGGGCCATCTTAAGGATGTACTCCCTCCGTCCGAAAATACTTGTCATCAAAATGGATAATAAGGGATGTATGTACAACTAAAATACATCTAGATACATCACCTTTTATTCATTTTGATGACAAGTATTTTCGGATGGAGGGAGTATAAAATAGACCACATTGAACAAAGTGTGTTCTCGGGCAGAAGGCTCCGTCTGAGAGCATGTTATTTCTCAACATCCTTGAAATTAATCCAATTTTTTTCAAGGGCCTCGTATGACCAATTCAAGGCATCATGGCAAGTTGTTTGGGTTTTCAACAAGTTTTGCATTTCCTGGAGTTTCTCGGTGAAAAAATAACAATTAATGATATAACATGTCGCAACGTGCATACGGTGTCAGAAGTCATTCAGACCAAGTATGGATGCCTAACATGGGCATGCCCACTTGCTCGCAAAATTTGGGGGTAGTCCTGATATTTCTGAAGAAATACCATGTGTCGACGCAGAGTGTTCGAATAGGCCAGAAGGATCTGTTTGGGAGCTCCATTTCTCATGGCCTTGTATGACCAATTCAAGGCACCACACCAAATTGTTTTGGTTTCGTCCAATTTTGCGTTTTCTGAAGTTTTCGTGGTTAAGAAGGCCGATAAATGACCGGATGTGTCACCACTTGCATATGGTGTCGAAAAACGTCCAAACCAGGCATGTACCTACCATGGGCATGCCTACCTTCTTGCAAAAGTGGGGTTCATTTTAAAGATGTCCAAAAATAGACTATGTTCAACGGAGAGTGTTCGAATAGTGCAGAAGGGTCCGTTTGAAAGTTCGTTGTTTTTTGACATATGTCAAATAACCCCAAATATTTTTCATGAGCTTCTATGCCAATTATAGATTTTTCAATTTTTTTGTATTTTCTAGAGTTTTCTCATTGAAAATAGGCCGATAAATGGTCGGACGTGTCACAACATGTAAAGGGTGTCGAAAGTCGTTCAAACCTGGCATGGATGCCTCATATGTCCATGACAGGTTCTTACAAGAAGGTGGGATCATTTATCAATAGCCTAAAATATACCAGTTAGATGAGTTTATTTCTAATTCCCGTTATTATCACTCAACATAAACAATTTTTTTTCCTAACAATTTGTTGAAATTTCTCAACAATTCTGGAATTTCAAGTGTGTACGAAAATTTACTAATTTGAACACTTTTTTCCAAAATTGTTAACAAATTACGAAAAAATGATGAAAATTTCAAACAAAAATGGCAAACCACGTACTTCTTAAAAAATAGTCAACTTTTTTGAAACACATACATTTCTTAAATTTGTGAACAACAAAATTCGAAAACTGGAACATTTTATGAAATACCAGAATATGTTTTATAATTTAAACGATATTTGAAAACAGGATCATTTTATGTTATGCCAAACATTTTTTCCAAATTTTGAACAAGTTTCACAAAGATTAATAAAGTTCAAAAGTAGAAAAATGAATTAACAAAAACAGAAAAAAAACTAAAATAATTGGGATGAAAAAATGCTTAGGCCCAAGAAAATAAGAAATGTTTTCGGAAAATTTTAGTATATTTGGAAAAAGACTCGTAAATTTGAAAAATTGTTTGTGTTTTTGAATAATGCTCGCCAATTTGAAAAAGTGTTTGCGTTTTAGAAAAATGTTCAGATATTTAAAAATTGCTTACGTTTTCAAGAAAATGTTCACAAATGTGATAAATTATACGTCTTTTCAAAAAAATCCCTGCAGTTTCAGATATATGTTTACAATGCTGAAAAACTGTTCTTAAACTTTCAAAAAAATTCACAAAATCAAAGATTTTTCATAAAAAAATGGGTTTGGAAATTTAAAAAAAAACACGTTTCCAAAAGAAGTCCAAATTTTGAAAAACGTTTCGTATTTTTAAATAAATTACAATAGATGAAAAAACACATTAGGTTTTTTATCTATAAAAAACGCTTTAGCTAGAATGTCCGGCCCAGTTGTGTTTTCCAAAAGAAGTCCGTGCACCAATTTTGATCTGCTAGAGTACGTCCGTTCTAGCTAATAAACAAATGCACTTCAAAAATATCACAAAATCGAGATGGTTCATGTGGCTATTAGCATTTTCCCAACCGCTGGAGGTCCTGTGTTCGATGCCTAATAGGTGCACTATTTTTTTTTGTTTTCGATCCGTGCTACCGCACATACTCTCTCTAATGGCCGGCCCAAGATGGACTCAGAACGTGATAGATCTCCGTGATGTATTTTCTTGAAAGACCATCCTATTCTTTATTATGAAAGGGTATGGATAGATCTCGTCCATTGATGTGTTCAGGGGGTTGTACCGAAGAAGAAGTGAAGTTTGACATGATACCTCTAGTTCAAATCAGCCCACTAACAAAAGAGTTGCTAGTTAGGCCAGCCTAGGGGTCTAGCACTCCAGCCCACTTCGGCACTTTGACATAATAGGTGCACTATTTTTTGTATTTTCGATCCGTGCTACCGCACATACTCTCTCTAATGGCCGGCCCAAGATGGACTCAGAACGTGATAGATCTCCGTGATGTATTTTCTTGAAAGACCATCCTATTCTTTATTATGAAAGGGTATGGATAGATCTCGTCCATTGATGTGTTCAGGGGGTTGTACCGAAGAAGAAGTGAAGTTTGACATGATACCTCTAGTTCAAATCAGCCCACTAACAAAAGAGTTGCTAGTTAGGCCAGCCTAGGGGTCTAGCACTCCAGCCCACTTCGGCACTTCGACCTAGGACCCTAGAGTCAACCTGGAGCCAGCCGCTAGGAACCAAACGTCCTTCTTTAATGTATGCCGTTGTGAATTTTTGATGGGATCATATGGGATTCTTCTGTTTTGTTTATTACCTTAACGTTCTTGTTTAATTTATTCTATTATGGATTTTTATGGGATCATGGGATTCTTCTGTGTTGTTTATTACCTTAACAAGCACTCGTGAACATTCGTGAGCATAACGAACCGAGCTGAACAGAGGTTTGAGCTCTTTAATGTTAACGAGCTTAATGATAATGAGCCGAATGAGCCAAGCAGCTCGTTAATCCAGCCCTAATCGTCGACGCCCACCCAAATTGTTCGTGGAGCAACCGTGCTCACCCAAATTGTTCGAAGAAGAGCTACCATTCCAAGAAGACCAAGAGGAGATAGGCATCAAAGAGCGTTTTGATTATGTGGGAGAGCACTACAAGAAATATGTCAACTTATGACCACCACTATTCGTCACTGAAAGGTCACAAATTTCCATTTATGACCTTTTTGTGACCAAAAACAGAAGGTCAAAGTCGCCGTCAGAATCGACTATAGCGACCTTTCTTCCGGAATGGTCAAAGACGCTTTACCAAAATATTCCTTGTGGCGTTTTGGTCACTAGCAACCTCCCCAGTCACGTAGGCATCCAAATGTGGCAAGTCGATGTGGCACAAGATTCAGCCCGGTCCAATTGGTTGTTTATATGGGCCGAGCCCATTAATTCAGCCTTTTAATGTATTTTTCCCTGTTCATTTTGGTCAGCTACATGGGCCAGGCCCAACAATTCAGCCTTTTAATGTATTTTTCCCTGTTCATTTTGGTCAGCTACATGGGCCAGGCCCAACAATTCAGCCTTTTATTTTCTAGGCCTTTGGCCTTTTTGCTTCGATTTCTTATTTGGGCCTCAGCCTTTTTACAATCCATTTTGGACCAGGTCCCACTAGTCAGGTCATCTAATTAGGTCCCACTTGTCGGGCTTTTTTTTTTTCATTTTAAAGGACCCACGTCTTCTCTATTTGGGCAAGAACCAATAACTTGATTCAAACAGAGCCAATAACACATAAAATTTCAAACAACAGCCAAACAAAGTACTTTACAATCGGGTATTCAACAGCCAAACACGTCTTCTCTATTTGGGCAAGATAAACATCTATTCAACTATAAAATACAGCTGAATATTAACATGACCGGTGGCGTTGTTTGTCGCCTGGTGAAGATCTCATTGGCTGGACTAGATTGACACCATCCCGATGAGTCCCCTCTCCATTAGGTCCTTGATGGCCCTGCGAGCCAATTCGCTGATCTGCGGCACCATAAAAATCAAACAAACATATGACACACTAATATACATTGTGCATACTTGAAAATGCACGGTGCTCACATCAATCAAGAGTTCTAATGAACAAGGCATGTCGAGCACATATTGTTGATGAAGAAGCGAGGACATGTTAATTAAGTGTAAAGCGGCGAGATCAAACCACATTTAACTATATGAAACACTACAAATCAATGGCTATGTTGAATATCCGTGACACATGACATAAATGATGACCAGATGGCCATATCAAATCCATCGCACCCTATCTATAACATGGCACACCAAGCAAAATCTGCACAAAAACTGATGCAAAGACGAATCCAAAGATCCAATCAATTCATAACACTAAGCGCATGGGTGTGTTCTTACAATTGTACAGACTGACCCCAAAACAGAGCATCACAGTAAAGTACTTGACCAGGAGCCATGATGCATCACACACATATCCTACCATCCCCAGATGTCACTTCACATAGGAAGGAAGGAAGCAAGTAAGTGAAGGAAATATGCCCTAGAGGCAATAATAAAGTTATTATTTATTTCCTTATATCATGATAAATGTTTATTATTCATGCTAGAATTGTATTAACCGGAAACATAATACATGTGTGAATATATAGACAAACAAGTATGTCACTAGTATGCCTCTACTTGACTAGCTTGTTAATCAAAGATGGTTATGTTTCCTAACCATGAACAAGGAGTTGTTATTTGATTAACAAGGTCACATCATTAGTTGAATGATCTGATTGACATGACCCATTCCGTTAGCTTAACACTTGATCGTTTAGTATGTTAATGCTTTCTTCATGACCCATACATGTTCCTATAACTATGAGATTATGCAACTCCTGCTTACCGGAGGAACACTTTGGTACTACCAAACGTCACAACGTAATCGGGTGATTATAAAGGAGTACTACAGTGTCTCCAAAGGTACTTGTTGGGTTGGCGTATTTCGAGATTAGGTTTTGTCACTCCGATTGTCGGAGAGGTATCTCTAGGCCTTCTCGGTAATACACATCACTTAAGCCTTGCAAGCATTACAACTAATGAGTTAGTTGTGAGATGATGTATTACGGAACGAGTAAAGAGACTTACCGGTAACAAGATTGAACTAGGTATTGGATACCGACGATCGAATCTCGGGCAAGTAACATACCGATGACAAAGGGAACAAAGTATGTTGTTATGCGGTTTGACCGATAAAGATCTTCGTAGAATATGTAGGAGCCAATATGGGCATCCGTGTTCCGCTATTGGTTATTGACCAAGAATAGTTCTAGGTCATGTCTACATAGTTCTCGAACCCGTAGGGTCCGCACGCTTAACGCTTCGATGACAGTTCATAATGAGTTTATAAGTATTGATGCAATCGAAGGTTGTTCGAGTCC
This sequence comes from Aegilops bicornis, assembly GCA_021605145.1. NCBI lineage: Eukaryota > Viridiplantae > Streptophyta > Magnoliopsida > Poales > Poaceae > Aegilops > Aegilops bicornis. Next base: position 688,452,651 of record CM038674.1, read on the forward strand.
CGGATGTGATCACGGACATGACGAGGAGTCTCGAAATGGTCGAGACATAAAGATTGATATATTGGAAGCCTACATTTGGACATCGGAAGTGTTCCGTGAAATCGGATTTTGAGTACCGGAGGTTACCGGAACCCCCGGAGGTCAATGGGCCTTAATGGGCCATAGGAGAAGAGGAAGGGCAGCCCAAGGTGGGCTGCGCCTTCTCCCCTCTAGTCCGAATAGGACAAGGAAGGGGCGGCGCCTTCCCCTTTTCCTCCTCCAATCCTAGTCCAACTAGGAGAGGGGAGTCCTACTCGGTGGGAGTAGGACTCCTCCTTGCGCGCCCCCTTGGGCCGCCACCTCCCCTTGCCTCCTTTATATCTGAGGCAGGGGCACCCTTGACACACAAGTTGATCTACGGATCGTTCCTTAGCCGTGTGCGGTGCCCCTCCACCATATTCCACTTCGGTCATATCGTCAGAGAGCTTAGGCGAAGCCCTGCGCCGGAGAAGTCATATCGTCAGCGGTGCTTAAGCGAAGCCCTGCGTCGGTGGAGCATCAACATCGCCACCACGCCGTCAGGTCGACGGAACTCATCCCCGACACTTTGCCGGGATCGGAGTCCGGATCGCCATCGAGCCGAACGTGTGCGTAACTCGGAGGTGCCGTGACGTTCGGTGCTTGGATCGGTCGGATCGTGAAGACGCACGACTACATCAACCGCGTTGTTATAACGCTTCCGCTTTCGGTCTCACGAGGGTACGTGGACGTACATTCTTTTCCTCTCGTTGCTATGCCATCACCATGGTCCCGTGTGTGCGTAGGAATTTTTTTGAAATTACTACGTTCCCCAACAAAGGGCATCCGAGCCTGGTTTTATGCGTTGATGTCATATGCACGAGTAGAACACAAGTGAGTTGTGGGCGATACAAGTCATACCGCCTACCAAAGATGTCATACTTTGGTTCAGCGGTATTGTGAGATGAAGCGGCCCGGACCGACATTACGCCAGACGCTTACGCGAGACTGGTTTCACCGCTCCGAGCACTCGTTGCTTAAAGGTGACCGGCGGGTGTCTGTCTCTCTCACTTTAGTTGAATCGAGTGTGGCTCGCCCGGTCCTTGAGAAGGTTAAACGGAGTCTATTTGACGAAGTATCGTTGTGGTTTTGATGCGTAGGTAAGAACGGTTCTTGCTCAGCCCGTAGCAGCCACGTAAAACTTGCAACAACAAAGTAGAGGACGCCTAACTTGTTTTTGCAGGGCATGTTGTGATGTGATATGGTCAAGACGTGATGCTATATTTTATTGTATGAGATGATCATGTTTTGTAACCGAAGTTATCGGCAATCGGCAGGAGCCATATGGTTGTCGCTTTATTGTATGAAATGCAACGCCATGTAATTGCTTTACTTTATCACTAAGGAGTAGCGATAGTCGTAGAAGCAATAGTTGGCGAGACGACAACGATGCTACGATGGAGATCAAGGTGTCGCGCCGGTGACGATGGTGATCATGACGGTGCTTGGCGATGGAGTTCACAAGCACAAGATGATGATGACCATATCATATCACTTATATTGATTGCATGTGATGTTTATCCTTTATGCATCTTATCTTGCTTTGTTTGACGGTAGCATTATAAGATGATCTCTCACTAAAATTATCAAGAAGTGTTCTCCACAGTATGCACCGTTGCCAAAGTTCGTAGTACCCGGACACCACGTGATGACCGGGTGTGATAAGTTCTACGTCCATCTACAACGGGTGCAAAACAGTTGCACACGCGAATACTTAGGTTAAACTTGACGAGCCTAGCATATAATGTATATGGCCTCGGAACACGGAGATCGAAGGTCGGCGTGAATCATATAGTAGATATGATCAACATAGTGATGTTCACCATTGAAACTACTCCATCTCACGTGATGATCGGACATGGTTTAGTTGATTTGGATCACGTAATCACTTAGAGGATTAGAGGATGTCTATCTAAGTGGGAGTTCTTAAGTAATATGATTAATTGAACTTTAATTTATCATGAACTTAGTCCCGTAGTATTTTGCAAATTATGTTGTAGATCAATAAGCTCGCGTTGTTGCTTCCCTATGTTTTTTATATGTGTTCCTAGAGAAAATTGTATTGAAAAATGTTAGTAGCAATGATGCGGATTGGATCCGTGATCTGAGGTTTATCCTCATTGCTGCACAGAACAATTATGTCCTTAATGCACCGCTAGGTGATGTACCTATTGCAGGAGCGGATGCGGGCGTTATGAACTTTTGGCTAGCTCAATATGATGACTACTTTATAGTTTAGTTCACCTTACTTAACGGCTTAGAATCGGGACTTCAAAGACGTTTTGAACGACATGGAACATATGAGATGTTCCAGGAATTGAAGTTAATATTTCAAGCAAATACCCGAGGTTAGAGATATGAAGTCTCCAACAAGTTCTATAGCTAAAAGATGGAGGAGAATCGCTCAACTAGTGAGCATGTGCTCAGATTGTCCGGGTACTTCAATCGCTTGAATCAAGTGGGAGTTAATCTTCCGTATAAGATAGTGATTGATGTAATTCTCTAGTCACCATCACTAAGTTAGTAAGAACTTCGTGATGAACTATAGTATGCAAGGGATGACGAAAAGGATTCTGAAGTTCTTCGAGATGCTAAAATCGGCGAAGGTAGTAATCTAGAAATACATCATTTGTTGATGATGGACAAGACAACTAGTATCAAGGTATTGGGCAAAGGGAAGATGGGGATCTTCAAGAAGAACGGCAAGCAAGTTGCTGCTCGAGTGAAGAAGCCCAAGTCCGGACCTAAGCACGAGACTAAGTGCTTTTTGCTGCAATGGAACTGGTCACTAGAAGCGGAACTACCCCAAGTATTTGGCGGATAAGAAGGATGGCAAAGTGAACAAAGGTATATTTGATATACAGATTATTGATGTGTATTTTACTAGTGTTCGTAGCAACCCTTCGGTATTTGATACTGGTTCAGTTGCTAAGAGTAGTAACTTGAAACAGGAGTTGCCGAATGAATGAAACTAGTTGAAGGGGAAGTGACGATGAGTGTTGGAAGTAGTTCCAAGATTGATATGATCATCATCGCACACTCCCTATACTTTCGGGATTAGTGTGGAACCTAAATAAGTGTTATTTGGTGTTGAGCATAAATATGATTTGATCATGTTTATTGCAATACGGTTATTCATTTAAGTAAGAGAATAAATTGTTGTTCTGCTTACATGAATAAAACCTTATATGGTTACACACCCAATGAAAATGGTTCATTGGATCTCGATCATAGTGATACACATATTCATAATAATGAAACCAAAAGATGCAAAGTTAATAATGATAGTGCAACTTATTTGTGGCAATCGCCGTTTAGGTCATATTGGTGTAAAGCGCATGAAGAAAACTCCATGATGATGGACTTTTGGAATCACTTGATTATGAATCATTTGATGCTTGCGAACCGTGCCTTTTGGGCAAGATGACTAAAACTCCGTTCTCGGAACAATGGAACAAGCTACCGACTTATTGGAAATAATACATACCGATGTATGCGATTCAATGAGTGTTGATGCTCGTGGCAAGTATCATTATTTTCGACCTTCACAGATGATTTGAGCAGATATGCGTATATCTTCTTGATGAAACATAAGTCTGAAATAGTTGAAAAGTTCAAAGAATTTCAGAATGAAGTAGAAAATCATCGTAACAAGAAAATAAAGTTTCTGCGATCTGATCGTGGAGATGAATATTTGAGTTACGAGTTTGGTCTTCAATTAAAACAAAGTGGAATAGTTTCACCGCCCACGCCACCGAACACCACAACGTTATGGTGTGTCCGAACGTCAGAACCGTACTTTATTTTGATATGGTGCGATCAATGATGTCTCTTACTGATTTACCAATATCGTTTTGGGGTTATGCATTAGAGACAAACTGCATTCACGCTTAATAGGGCACCATCTAAATCCGTTGAGACGACACCATATGAACTATGGTTTAACAAGAAACCTAAGTCGTCGTTTCTTAAAAGTTTGGAGTTTTGATACTTATGTGAAAAAGTTTTCACCGATAAGCTCGAACCCAAATCGGAGAAGTGCGTCTTCATAGAATACCCAAAGGTAACTATTGGGTACACCTTCTATCACAGATCCAAAGGCAAGTTTTTCGTTGCTAAGATGGATCCTTTCTAGAGAAGAAAGTTTCTCTCGAAAGAAGTGAATGGGAGGAAAGTAGAACTTGATGAGGTAATTGTACCTTCTCCCTTATTGGAAAGTAGTTCATCACAGAAATCAGTTCTAGTGATTCCTACACCAATTAGTGAGGAAGTTAATGATAATGAAACTTCAGATCAAGTTGCTACCAAACCTCGTAGGTCTTCCAGAGCAAAATCCGCACCAGAGTGGTATGGTAATCGTGTTCTGGAAGTCATGTTACTAGACCATGATGAACCTACGGACTATGAGGAAGCGATGATGAGCCCAGATTCCGAGAAATGGCTTGAGGCAATGAAATCTGAGATAGGATCCATGTATGAGAACAAAGTATGGACTTTGATTGACTTGCTCGATGATCAACAAGCCATGTTAAATAAATGGATCTTCAAGAGGAAGACGGACATTGATAGTAGTGTTACTATCTACAAAGCTCGACTTGTCACAAAAAGGTTTTCGACAAGTTCAAGGTGTTGACTACAATGAGATTTTCTCAAACTGTAGCGATTCTTAAGTCTGTCCGAATCATGTTAGCAATTGCCACATTTTATGAAATCTGGCAAAACGATGTCAAAACTACATTCTTAAATGGATTTATTAAAGAAGAGATGTATATGATGCAACAAGAAGGTTTTTCAATCCTAAAGGAGCTAACAAAATATGCAAGCTCCAAATGATCCATCTATGGACCGGTGCAAGCATCTCGAGTTGGAATAAACGCTTTGATAGTGTGATCAAAGCATATGGTTTTATACAGACTTTTGGAGAAGCTCAGATTTACAAGAAAGTGAGTGGGAGCATTACAACATTTACGATAAGTATATGTGAATGACATATTGTTAATCGGAAATAATGTAGAATTATTCTGCAAAGCATAAAGGAGTATTTGAAAGGAGTTTTTCAAAGAAGGACCTCAAAGTGAAGCTGCTTACATATTGAGCATCAAGATCTATAGAGATAGATCAAGACGCTTGATAAGTTTTTCAATAAGTACATACCTTGTCAAGATTTTGAAGTAGTTCAAAATGGAACAGTCAAAAAAAAGTTCTTGCCTGTGTTGCAAAACGTATGAAATTGAGTAAGACTCAAATCCCGACCACGGCAGAAAATAGAAAAGAGAATGAAAGTCATTCCCTATGCCTCAGTCATAGGTTCTATGAAGTATGCTATGCTATGTACCAGACCTATTGTATACCTTGCTCTGAATTTGGCAAGGAGTACAATAGTGATCTAGGAGTAGATCATCGACATTGGTCAAGAACATCCTTAGTGAGGACTAAGGAAATATTTCTCGATTATGGAGGTGATAAAAGAGCCCGTCGTAAAGAGTTACATCGATGCAAGCTTTTTACACAGATCCGGATGACTCTAAGACTCAATCTGGATACATATTGAAAGTGGGAGCAATTAGCTAGAGTAGCTCCGCAAGAGCATTGTAGACATAGAGTATTTGCAAAATACATACGGCTCACGAATGTGATGCACCCGTTGACTAAGCTTCTCTCACGAGCAAAACATGATCATACCTTAGTACTCTTTGGGTGTTAATCACATAGCAATGTGAACTAGATTATTGACTCTAGTAAACCCTTTGGGTGTTGGTCACATGACGATGTGAACTATGTGTGTTAATCACATACAGATGTGAATATTAGTGTTGAATCACATGATGATGTGAACTAGATTATTGACTCTAGTGCAAGTGGGAGACTCAAGGAAATATGCCCTAGAGGCAATAATAAAGTTATTATTTATTTCCTTATATCATGATAAATGTTTATTATTCATGCTAGAATTGTATTAACCGGAAACATAATACATGTGTGAATATATAGACAAACAAGATGTCACTAGTATGCCTCTACTTGACTAGCTTGTTAATCAAAGATGGTTATGTTTCCTAACCATGAACAAGGAGTTGTTATTTGATTAACAAGGTCACATCATTAGTTGAATGATCTGATTGACATGACCCATTCCGTTAGCTTAACACTTGATCGCTTAGTATGTTAATGCTTTCTTCATGACCCATACATGTTCCTATAACTATGAGATTATGCAACTCCGCCACCGGAGGAACACTTTGGGTACTACCAAACGTCACAACGTAATCGGGTGATTATAAAGGAGTACTACAGGTGTCTCCAAAGGTACTTGTTGGGTTGGCGTATTTCGAGATTAGGTTTTGTCACTCCGATTGTGGAGAGGTATCTCTAGGCCTTCTCGGTAATACACATCACTTAAGCCTTGCAAGCATTACAACTAATGAGTTAGTTGTGAGATGATGTATTACGGAACGAGTAAAGAGACTTACCGGTAACAAGATTGAACTAGGTATTGGATACCGACGATCGAATCTCGCAAGTAACATACCGATGACAAAGGGAACAAAGTATGTTGTTATGCGGTTTGACCGATAAAGATCTTCAGAGAATATGTAGGAGCCAATATGGGCATCCAGGTTCCGCTTATTGGTTATTGACCAAGAATAGTTCTAGGTCATGTCTACATAGTTCTCGAACCCGTAGGGTCCGCACGCTTAACGCTTCGATGACAGTTCATAATGAGTTTATAAGTATTGATGCACGAAGGTTGTTCGAGTCCCGGATGTGATCACGGACATGACGAGGAGTCTCGAAATGGTCGAGACATAAAGATTGATATATTGGAAGCCTACATTTGGACATCGGAAGTGTTCCGTGAAATCGGGATTTTAGAGTACCGGAGGTTACCGGAACCCCCGGGAGGTCAATGGGCCTTAATGGGCCATAGGAGAAGAGGAAGGGCAGCCCAAGGTGGGCTGCGCGCCTCCCCTCTAGTCCGAATAGGACAAGGAAGGGGGGCGCCTTCCCCTTTCCCTCCTCCAATCCTAGTCCAACTAGGAGAGGAGTCCTACTCGGTGGGAGTAGGACTCCTCCTGGTGCGCCTCCCCTTGGGCCGCCACCTCCCCTTGCCTCCTTTATATACAGCAGGGGCACCCCTTGACACACAAGTTGATCTACGGATCGTTCCTTAGCCGTGTGCGGTGCCCTCCACCATATTCCACTTCGGTCATATCGTCAGAGAGCTTAGGCGAAGCCTGCGCCGGAGAAGTCATATCGTCAGCGGTGCTTAGGCGAAGCCCTGCGTCGGTGGAGCATCAACATCGTCACCACGCCGTCGTCTTGACGGAACTCATCCCCGACACTTTCTGGATCGGAGTCCGGGATCGTCATCGAGCTGAACGTGTGCGTAACTCGGAGGTGCCGTCGTTCGGTGCTTGGATCGGTCGGATCGTGAAGACGCATTTACTACATCAACCGCGTTGTTATAACGCTTCCGCTTTCGGTCTACGAGGGTACGTGGACGGACACTCTTTCCTCTCGTTGCTATGCCATCACCATGGTCCTGTGTGTGCGTAGGAATTTTTTTTTGAAATTACTACGTTCCCCAACAGTAAGAATAACAAATCCAGAGGGAGTGCGTTACCCTGAGTCGCTCGGACAGGACGGAGGGCGTGATCTGCTTGTACTTGGGCACCTTGGTGAGCAGCTTGTCGTAGGTGGCCTGGTCGAAGATCACCGTGTTGTTCACCTTCTCCTTTTGCTTGCCCTTGCTCCACTTCTTCGCTTGCCTCCACCCGACTTGGCCGGCTTCGACGACGCGGTGGGTGCTAAACACATTGTTGGGTGCGGTGGTGCGGGTTTTCGTTGGGATTCTTCTCCTAGAGTTCCTTGTACACCAACTTTTGACGAATGAAGCCCAAAATCTGCGGGTTATAAATCATAAAAGTTAGGAATATAATCAAGTGAAGCCGTGCATATATTTCTGGACAGCAAACTAAATAGACGGCTGCTCTCAAACCGTACATCCAAACGAAGCAAATAAGTACTCTCGGAAACCTTAGAACATGCTTTACAACTCATATGTAGAGGCCAACTTGAAATTATGAGCATAACAAACTCGTTTTTCAGTTAGAAGCTCGCTGCCCTAAACAGTCAGGTAGTGCAGTTTTTTAACCGAACCAAATTCAGTTTAGAGAACAGCCGCAGTAAATCCAAAAACAGGATCACTAGACCGAGTAAACTGAAACTGCATAGCCGTCTAGTTTAGAGAACTAAAACTTAGCTAGATGAGGTACAAACTGAAACAACATTCATTCAAGAGCAAAACAACCACCTTAGCTAGCTAGTCCGTGAGCATTAACCAAGCATGCATCATACGAGGAAGGAACAAATATGATATGAACTAAGACCAAGGCCACATACAGACCTCATCAATCAGGCCACCCTAGTTTGGTTTCACAGCCACAACAGAAACTAGACTACAACATAGCAGCGATAGGAAAAACATCACAGTAAGGATCAAACCTTGTTTGGGGAGTTGATTTCCTCCTCGTCGATGTCGTCCATGGAGGGCTCCTGCTCCATCTAAATGGAAGAAACAAGTAAATATGGGCTTACAGACAGAGCTAGCAACAATTTTTACAAACAGAGAAGCTGTCAAATTTTCTGTGATTATAAAATCTTCTTCCATTTAGCAGTTCTCTTTTGATTAATTATAATCATTTACTCCCTCCATTCCTAAATATATGACGTTTTGGTAATTCAAATTGAATAACCAAAAGGTCATATAGTTAGGAACGGAGGGAGTAGTTCATTGTCCACAAAATAACAGGTTGCAACTAACACTGCTGAATCAAGCAGAGGAATGCAGAGTTTATGTGAGTTAATTCATACAAGCATGATAAACAATTCTTCATGGCACTCAAACCATTCGAGGGGCAACAATTTATTTACGCTGCAGCTCCAAAGTGCTAGATTACTAAAACATGAGATTAAATCAAACCCATTTTAGAGTATTGCTGGAAACAATGCATTGATACAAGACTCGAATAAAGGAAACATTGCTCGTTCTTCTTGCCGAGTACCACTACAAATGCTACGTGCAGGGAGCGATTATGTCATTTACTTTGTTTTTATACAAGTAACATGGACAGTATTGGCTGGAAGTTTGTCTAGCAAGCGAGAAAGATCAGCGATCATGCTTTGTGTACAAAGTTCCATAGGTTTGCAACCCATTCTATAGTTCAATACAATATAACATGAAGGAAGGAGGAGGCAGCGAGTTGCACGGGCAGTTCCATCCATCCGGGCAACATACATACTACTACTACATAGAGAAAGAGGTGAAATGAAGGGGTCGGTCACCTTCTTGTCCTTGATCTCGCTGGACTGGATCCGTGTCTTGATCTGGTCGCGGTAGTGCTGCAGCCTTCTTGATCTCCTTCTTGAGGTCCGCCTCAAACTTTTCCTTCCGTTCGTGACCATGTGTCGTAGACCTGGCCGAGACCCCGGAGAATCATGAGAAACCGTGCAAAATCCTGAGAATCAGGGGTGGGTGAGAAGGGGAAGAGGAGGGGGGACCTTGTTCCAGATGCTGTCGAAGACGTCGACGCCCTCCTTGACCTTCTTGAGCACGCGGTCGATCTCGCCCTGCAGCTTCCGACTTGCGCCCATGGCATTCGGTGCACACAGCCTTGCCGGACTTGCCCACCTCCAGCTGCCATGGAGGGCGTCGAGGGGAGGGAGGAGGGAGGCGACCCCCATCACGATGGCTGCCAAATCCCTCCCTCCGGATCGAGGTCATGTCCGCCAGATCGGCGTGGCCAAGGCCGCCAATCCGCCTCGCCTGCTCGAGGAGGTGGTGGCCGTCGACGGTGGGGATGGGGGGCGGCGGCGGCGTCCATCTCCGCCTGGATCGCGCGCGTGGGGGTGCGGGGAGGGGAGGGAACTGGCGGAGGGATCCGAAGGTGGGTGGCGCGAGCGGGTGGAGGGATCCGAAGGTGGGTGGCGCGAGCGGGCGGAGGGATCTGACGTCGTGGCTGCGGCAGGGGACGGGGCGGCGGCCGAGGACGGGGCGCGGGCTGGATCTGGATCAGGGAGAAGGGGAAAGAGAGAGTCGGCGGAGAGGGGGAGAGAGAGGCGAGCGCGGGCTGCTAGGGTTAGGATTAGGCTGCTGAGAGGTGGACTGTTCAGATCGGCTAGGACGGACGGTTCAGATCGGCTAAGGGGGGTGATCCGTGGGATGAGCCCTGATTGGCTCAGAAAATTTATGGTTTAAAATAGTTTCTAAGTACTAAAACTATGGGTGTTTTGTGAAGCAGCTATCAAAAATATTTTGCAAAACGGCACAACTAATTTTTTCTCTGAAGTTAGACCACATTTTTTGGATGATCGCCAATTTGCATGCATTTTTATCTTTCTAGCTATTTTTAATCATTTTTCGAGTGCCCAAAATAAGTTTTTTTGTGAAGTACCTATAATATATTTGTTGCAAAATTGGACTAAATCAATTTTATAAAATACTAGGCCATGTTTAATGCACAATTGACCAAATGGTTGGGTGTAAAAAGTTTTGATCCACCTCTGGTGAAAAAGACAAATTGTCGCCGATTCAGCTGGAAGCGGGTCAAATTTGAACTGTAGCTGCCTCATAGTTTGCTCTTTATTTTTTACAAAAATCATTTCTAGGTACATAAGTATCTATTTAATCATAGAAACACCAAAAAAATTCCAAGATTCAACCACTAGCTAGGAACGGTCAAGCCCGCCGTTTTGACCGCATTTTGAAACGGGCATAGAAAATTCAAAAAAAAATCAAAAAATTGGGAAACCTTCGCATTGCGTCATCATATGTGGCCAAGTTCCTAGGAAAAATAACAAACTTGTAATACGACAATTATTTTAAAAAAGTGTTCTCAGAAACGAGCTATCACGTATGGAGATCAATGGCTTTCAAGCCAAATGATCAATCTTATGGCCACATTCATGGCATAGTTTGTTCAAATGATCTCATATAGTGCACAAGGGTGCATATTGGAATGGCAAACAATGTTGCCTAAGGAAGTTTTCATTTTCTTTGGACGAAAAAACCATGTTTCATTTTCCGAGTGCCTGAAAGGAGGTTTTTTTGTGAAGGAACTACCAAATAATTGTTGCAAAATTGGACCAAATCAATTTTCTAAAATACTAGGACATATTTAATGCACAATTGACAAAATGGTTGGGTGTAAAAGTTTTGATCCACCTCTCGTGAAAAAGACAAATTTCCATGGAATTCACCGGAAGCGGGTCAAATTTGAACTGCAGCTGCCCCATAGTTTGCTATTTATTTTTTTTAAAAATCATTTCTAGGTACATAAGTATCTATTTAATCAGAGAAACACCAAAAGTTTTCCAAGATTCAACCACTAGCTAGGAACGGTCAAGCCCGCCGTTTTGACCGCATTTTGAAACGGGCATAAAATATTAAAAAAAAATCAAAAAATTGGAAAACCTTCGCATTGTGTCATTATATGTGACCAAGTTTCCAGGAAAAATAATAAACTTGTAATACGGTAATTAGTTTAAAAAAGTGTTCTCAGAAATGAGCTATCAAGTGTGAAGATTCATGGCTTTCAAGCCAAATGATCAATCTTATGGCCACATTCATGGCATAGTTTGTTCAAATGATCTCATATTGTGCACAAGGGTGCATATTGGAATAGCAAACAATGTTGCCTAAGGAAGTTTTCATTTTCGTTGGACGAAAAAAACATTTACCATTTTTCGAAAGTGCGAAAGGAGGTTTTTTGTGAAGGAACTACCAAATAATTGTTGCAAAATTGGACCAAATCATTTTTATAAAATACTAGGCCATATTTAATGCACAATTGAAAAATGGTCTGGTGTAAATTTTTTGATCCACCTCTCGTGAAAAAGACAAATTCTGCTTGGAATTCGGTTGGAAGCGGGTCAAATTTGAACTGCAATGCCTCATAGTTTGCTATTTATTTTTTCCAAAAATCATTTCTAGTTACATAAGGACCTATTTAATCATAACTACATGGTTTGGTGGCGATACGTCGAGGTTTGGGCGGTGGCGAGGGCCCCAACTCTAGAGCTGCCAGAACTCAAGCATGCCCTTGGCGTGGTCACTGTGGACTGGCGTTGCCATGTGTTCTGGGCGGCCTAGGCATGTCTAGTGGGTTGGGCACTCCCAGGTTGGTGCTAGGAAGAAAACTACAACATAAGATTCTCACGAGGAGACCAATACAATCTCAAACATTAATTAGCAGCCAAGTGTTTGATTAGCGGTACGGGAAATGTACATGGCTAATGGGCGTGAGTTTTGGCTGAGGATGATCAGTTACTAAGAAGACCATGTTCACAATTTTTCAGCTTAAAAGGAGGAGCCTAGGTGGTACTTGCTTTGCAAACCACCACACTGGACATAAATACGAATGTTGAAGCTCGGCTCAAAATAATGAATGGATTGAGCTGGCATTTGGTGGAGGATGGTTATTTGGGCATAGGAAAGCATTGTAGAAAATGGATACTATTTGGACATGCCAAAGTGGTACTTCCTTCACAAACTGTTACTCTGAATGTAATAGGAAAATGAATATTTTTGAATTATTTTTGAACTAGGCAAGGAAGGTTTTTACATATTTGACGAAGATATGACCCAAAGAATTTATGAGATTTTTTCGGAATTTTGAGAATGACAGAAATATAGGTTGCTTCACAACCTAGGGCAAAAACTGCCACATGGACATGACACATAGGCAAAACTGATGAGGTGGCGCCTAGTCATAGCAACCCACCACAATTTACAAGGCTATGACCATCTATATTGGTCGTTAACAACTAGAAATAAGGCAGCGGACTAGCGCTGTTAGCTTTATGACCATTTCATGTAAGGAAATTATGACCTTTCTGACCAAAATGGTCGCAATGGTTTAGGGTTTGGAGCCCCTCGAATGCCTTTTGACCAATTGGTCTCAAATGGTCATAAATCTATGACCAATTCTTCCAGGGTCACTGACAGAAGGTCATAAGTTGACATATTTCTTGTAGTGGAGTCTTATGCATGGCCGCCACCAAGACTAGAAGTGTTGGCCGAGGAATTGCCAGAGCCATCACTACAAGGCAATGTTTCACCGTTGGAGCAACAAGAGATGCATGTATATGTGTGCCAGGGGACGACGGGCCAGAGGATAAGGTGATTTATGTACTTGTATTCTCAGCACAGACCAACCAATGGGAGAGCCGGGAGTTTGTGCCAGGGCCTTGTGCCCCAGATCTCTCTATGACATGGTGACTGATGCCACACCCTAGCTGTTTGCGGATATGGAAGTCAGCGGAATACTGGCGGGGTCACTCTACATACATTGTTGGAACGACATCATTATGATCCTGTGCAACTCGAATGGGGTGTACTACACGGCTTGGCTGCCGAGGAAAGCTTACAATGATAAACAACATTTAGGTTCGTCTCACCAGCCCGATAGGTCCGTTTTAGCGAGCTACGATGAAGGGGATTATTATGTGGTGCACGACAAATTCCAATTACAGATATGGACACTGACAAAATCGGGAAATGGCCAGATGGGGTGGATGCTAGCACATGAGGCCGGCCTTAGTCCTTATAATCATGAAGTACAACAGTTGATGCAGCCTAGAGTGCCGTGGGAGGTTTTTGAAGACAACGAAGCCTTGCATAGATTGTTTGAACCTTGCATCATTAAGAAATGCATATATGACAAGGAGGATGGTCAGAGTGACATTATTGGTGACAGTGACATCTTCAGTGAGGATGATGAAGAAGGCATTCATGAGGTGTATGAGTTCAATGGCACAACCAATGATGGAGATGACGATGGTCATGATGAAGAAGAAGATTCACACGAATATGAAGAAGGTGAATTCAAAAGAAAATAGGGATGCGAGTACTCTTGGGACTCCGACGAGGAAAACTTCATTGACCTAGATGAAAGTGCTGCATACGTGTGGGATGAAGAGTATTGCTTTTACAAGATCATAGGATTACATCCGCACAAGCAGGTGGTGCTTTTCCAAACGAGTGGCGGCGTTGTGGCATACCATCTTGGACCTCGAGAATGCAATATTTAGGACACCGGGTTGTGAAAAACCCTCACTCATGCTCATTGCATCAAAGCAACATTCCCTTACTGCCATTGCAACGTCGACGCGCTTCCAGCAACAAACATAACCTCCAATTTGTATGCATCATATTGTGGTTGGTGATCCGTGTAAGCTAAATCTTTGGGAGGAAGAAAGAACAAGCATGATGCAAATATAGCGTACGGGTCCTTCAGTACGTTGCAGCTATGCTATTTTGTTTCACGTGCTATGGCAGCTGGATTAATCTCACTCTTGTACCAACCTTCCAATTTTTGAACAAACTGTCTGCCTACTTACAAGCCGAGTTCTTATACGGGTATCTAAGAATTTATATTGTACTACTATATAATTATGAATAATTTAAAATCTGCATGGATTTATATCCTCTCGTTGCATACAAGCATGTAGTGCTAATTAGTAGCATGGATAATGTGCAATCCCTTCAATTATTCTCTATCGGTCTCATGAGCAGAGATTGATACTCTAATAGCTGGCCGTCGAATCATCAAAAATATAAATACTTCCGTTGTTGCTTATGTACACATGCTAAAATGTGATATTCTTCGAGGATTTTGCAGAAAACAAATAACGAACTGCAAGAGAGACGATCAATGAGGCTTCTCATTAACTCACCTTCTCGAGTTTCTAAATAAATAGTGGCAAGTTGCGCTTTTGTGTTCTCTTCCGCCCTTTTGTATTCATTACGGCGAGGACGATTCTTGAACTTGGATATGTAAAACTCTCTCTTCGCCATAACTAAGAGAGATCACTTGCCTTTTGCAATTTATCATTGCTCCGGGAGTGTTCAAAAAGGGTCTTCCAAAATAATAGAGAAAACATCATCTTCAGGATTATACTACACCCTCATCCAAAACCGCACTCAATCTCGAATTGATTCTTGAGGGTGAGAAACCAGGGAGATTAAAGACAACTAAGTATTCATCAAAATTTTCATTAACATATTATCTACCATTATTTGTTAAAAATATTTTCACCCGATCACCATACTGAGTCATAATTAATAATAGAAATATCTAGAACACAGAAACACATCATTGCGAGTCTAACTATAGTTTGTTTGAGAAAGGAGGGTACATGTATCATTAAACCAATCACAAAGAAGTCGAAGTACGCAAAGGACTAATCATGTAGAATCGAATTAAGGTCTTTACGAATTTTTTATTCTCCACACGTGATTGTTGAGAATCACCTAAAAAAACTGGCCATATTTGCTAGCGTATTCATATCTCCGAAGTTGATGCTCTAGAAGTTGTTGCCGTGGGTATACCTATATCTCTACGTTTTTGCATTACTCATGGACCATATACATATAATTTATATTAAACTTTTTTATTTTATATTTATTTTATCCTACTAAGTTCGTAATGAGCATACTTTTTTATTTGGTTATTGTACCACATAATAATGTTGTTCACTATTGATTATAGTGGTGTCCGTTATACAATTGTATTTTATTCCCTACATCCAAAAATGCTTGTTGGAAAATGGATGTATCTAGACGTATTTTAATACTAGATACATCCATTTTTATCCATTTGTTCAACAAGTATTTCCAGACCGAGAGAGTATATCATGAAAAACACACTTATTTTGTCCAAATTGAAACTATTTTTTTGTATGATGTTAAGTTTTTTTACTTGAATTTTTAATAATTTTGGTTGCTGGAACTGTTTTAACAGATTCATGGATTATATAATATCTATGTATATTTCTTTGTGTTTGTAAGTTTGTGTATTTTAATAACCTTTAGGATCTTTGTTGTGGGGATATACACTTAAGTATCTTGGTAGATATTTCTAGCGTGTATGACTGTACGATTATTTTAACAGTGACATGTAATATTTGAAAAGGTAACCACTTAAGTATCCATGGTCTTGTTTAAGGTTGACACGCTGTCGTAACCCTTCTTTCCCTTAAATTACACATCGGTTACAAAGACATTTAATTTTTTTAAACTTATTTCAATTCCAGACTTTTTGTGCGTTCAAAATGCATCATTCAAAGCTACATCATCAATTTTCAACCCTTTCTGACATCATTTGCTATTTTTTATATATTTACTGATTTGTTTTAGATAAATGACCCTGAAATTAAAAAGCAATACAAATAAACTCTGAAAAGGTTGAAAGTTGGCATGGTATCATCATTTCACCCACATAGCATGTGCTAACAAGTTGAGAAGGTTACGGCAAAAACTAGATGCACTTCGTGTATAAAATGGACAGTCTCTTTCGAAGTATCAGGGGTTCGAATGAAAACTCATCTGTTACAAAAGGCATATCATTTCTTGACATGTAACTCCAGTGATATTCTAGATAAAAGGCATCATCAGAATAGTTATGGAGAGAAAGTCTTCACTTTTTCTTCGCGTGTGTCCCTTGCTTATTACGCCATAACCATGGATAATCTTCACCACTTAACAGGATGCCTGGGCCAGCCTTCACTTTGGAGGGAGGAATTTCATGGAACTTTTCATAATCTTCAAACATGTTTGTGTTGTCCCCCACTTCCACGATGTCTCTTTTTCCTGAAAGAACCATGTGGCGCTTTGGCTCATCATATGATGTATTCGCTTCCTTATCTTTTTTTCTCGGTTTGGTAGATATGTCCTTCACAGAGAAAACCCAGGCCACATCATTGGATAGGACAAATTGTTCGTCTGTGTACCCAAGATTGTTCAGATGAACTATTATCATTCCGTACTGCGGGTCTACCTGTACCCCGCCACATGACAGATTGATCCATTTGCAGCGAAACAGAGGAACCTTAAATTCATGTCCATAGTCAAGTTCTCATATGTCCACTATGTAACCATAATATGTGTCCTTTTCCTTGTTGGTTGCTGCATCAAAACGGACACCACTGTTTTGGTTGGTTCTCTTTTGATCTTGGGCGATTGTGTAAAATGTATTCCCATTTATCTCGTACCCTTGTTAAGTCAATAGAGTCGAAGATGGTGTCCTGGCCAATGAGTACAACTCATCTCCAACAATGTTGTTACCCATGAGATGAGCAACCAACTGCCAGAAGTCCTTAATTATGTGTTCACATGTAATCCAGTCGTCAGATTGCTCCGGGTGTTTGGAGCGCAGAGTATTCTTGTGTTCATTGACATATACCAAGGCAGAATTCTGTAGAACTGCGTAGTGTGCTTGACCCTAAGAATGCCCATCCTACATATTATTGACTCCGCTCCTAGCGTGCCTTTTCCAATCAGTCTCCCCTCATACCGCGATTGAGGGACACCAGTCCGCTTAAGGTCAGGAATAAAGTCAACACAAAACCCAACGACCTCCTCTGTTTGATGGCCCATTGAGATGCTACCTTCTGGCCTAGCACGGTTACGAACATATTTCTTTAAGACTCCCATGAACATCTCAAAAGGAAACATATTGTCTAGAAATACAGGGCCCAAAATGGCAATCTTATCGACTAGATGAACTAGGACGTGCGTCATGATATTGAAGAAGGATGGTGGGAAAACCAGCTCGAAACTGACAATACATTGCATCAAATCATTCCATAACCTTGGTAGGATTTCTGGATCGATTACCTTCTGAGATATTGCATTGAGGAATGCACATAGCTTCACAATGGCTAATCGAACGTTTTTCGATAGAAGCCCCCTCAATGCAATCAAAAGCAGTTGCGTCATAAGCACGTGACAGTCATGAGACTTTAGGTTCTGGAACTTTAGGTTCTGGAACTTTTTCTGACGGTGCTATGGATGCAGTGCACAGCGCACGAGGACCATGAGCATTTGAAAAATACTTTGGCCCATGCAAGATAATTCGGCCCCAAGCATCTTGCTTAGTTGTTTGTATATAAATGTTCTGAAAACATTCCAAAGATGATCTCTCCAGTTTCCAACAAAGTAACCATATGCTACTCGCAAAGAAATCATACATGAATGTGATTATCTGTAACATCCATGAGTAT
Source organism: Aegilops bicornis (assembly GCA_021605145.1). Lineage (NCBI taxonomy): Eukaryota > Viridiplantae > Streptophyta > Magnoliopsida > Poales > Poaceae > Aegilops > Aegilops bicornis. The sequence continues at coordinate 688,470,771 of CM038674.1, forward strand.
TTTATACTCTGATATACACATCCTCAAAATTCTATGGATAAGATGGATGCACAGTGGTTCAAGCTTTTTGCTTTCAAAAGCTTACAAACTTAACCGTATAATTTTGCTAAACAGCGCAAAGTGGACAAGTCCAGTGTCCATAAACCAGGTCCCTGAACAAAGTGCAACATGAGAAACCACTCAGCACTTTCACAAGCACAGACAAAAGTTGAAAGCAAACTCAACAGTGTTCACCAAACAAACAAGTGCAACAAGCATTACGAGGAACAAGTATATATTCTTAGACACAATTACATAAGTCATAACCACTGGTCCATGGCACACAACGGATCAAGACACGTATATATGCAACAATCCATTATCTGTACATGCATGGTTATCTGCTCTTGCCACTTTGCCACAACGAGAGTGCTTACCGCGAGCGCACATGCATCGGCGCCAATGAACCTTCATGTCTGTGGCGGCGGATGGCCATTAGGCCATCGCATGGTCTGATAAACAATCCCTTTTATGACCACAGTACCAACGACCAAAGGACAACCCACCTTATAAACCAAATCAAAAAAGATAGCCGCCCTTTCAGACCACACAACCTCACGCCTGCCAAAAAAGATGAGGCATTACGCCATAATAATCAATCATTTGAGTAGTAGTGATGAACAATACTAATATGTTAGTTGTTGTAGCTTTTACCTGAAGTTTTTGAACTCTCTTGTCACATCGTCATAACGTGTTCGCTGAAACTCATACCAGTCTCTAGCGGCCTACAATTCAACAAGGTAAAAGAAGCTGAGAAGGTAGTAACCAGTGCAAGGTTTAGCCTTGCTATCCTACAATTCAAGACCTTTGACTGTTAGTGCTCTAATTTCAGATCTTACAAAACATACCCCATATATACATGACATACGATTTGCTATCCTCCCAAAACCAAGTTGTGAATCTCTAGTTAGGGAAATCCAATCCAAGAGATGACCAATCTATGGATTGGTCAATTTGATGTACCGACTCCAACTAACGATTTACGAGAGAGAGAGAGGGAGAGAGAGAGAGAGAGAGAGAGAGAGAGAGAGAGAGAGAGCACTGGTGGAAAAAAGGCCTTTGGTCGCGGTTCGCAACTGCCATTAGTCGCGGTTGCGCAACATGACCAAATAAGCGACTAAAGCCCCCACCTTTAGTCGGCTACTTAAGAACATGACTAATGGCCCGTCCACGTGGGCGCAAAGTGACGTCAAGTGAGGACCTTTAGTCGCGGTTCTTCCGCCAATCATGACTAAAGGCTGTGTTTAGGGTTTTAGCCACCCCCTAAACCTGTTTTCTGCTTAATTTGTATTGTTTTATTTCTTTTGTGCTTTATTTTAATTTTGAAGGAGTTTCATATATTCTACGGTACTATACATACATGCATATGAATGTACAATTTCAAATAAATTTGAAATTAGAACCAAAAGAATTCAAGAAGAATATACAATATATATTCAATATCATCGGATGACCATATACAATTTTGAACAAGTTTCCATACATGATTTAATCCATATAAAGTTCTACGTCCTCGTAATAGTGTTCTCCTTTAGGATGGAGGACTTCCTGTTGAACCATCCAGCTAGTTCCTCTTGAAGTGGTCGGAGCGAGCTTGGACTAAGCATCCACCGGAGGTTATTCCTCCGAGCATTGGTATCACTCGGAACCCGCTCGGAGGTGTATCTCCGGATCATCTCACGTACATAGTATCCACATAGATTGGTCTCCGGTGGCTGAATATCCCCAAGATTCTTAGGCTTTAACCTTTTGAATTCTAGCTCTTTTATGAATTCACCGACCTTTGTATCTACGAACCGTCTCCAAACCCTACGAGGCAAAGAAAATTAAATGAACAAGAGAGTTATTAGTTACTTGATATTAGGAAATGAACGAAATAGGCCGATCGATATAGAGCGCAAATGAATGAAAATAATTACTTCTGCAGCATTTTTCTCATGTCGGCCCAAAGCTTTGGATCCATATTCAGAGAGTCGTGGGCGAGACATTACGAGGTGTTAACTTTAATTACTAGCAGAATCCGGTGGAACCTGCGGACACGATACATGCACAATACGTCATGCATAACTCATCGATTAGCCGCCACATACCATGCATGGAGTAAACAAAAGAGAATGTGCTCAAGATGTAAACACTCACCCAAAATGGTAAGGAAATAGAATATCACTTTTGAGTTCCTGCTTTGTAAGAAAGCGCCACAGTGCGCCTCCACGTCGGCGGGGTGACGCTCCAACACATGTCCATTAACGATGTGTGGGTCAATGAACCCAACATCATGGATGTTCCTTACTCTGCATTCCTTAATCTTCATTCTGCATGTATAATAGCGGACACAACAATATAGTTAGGATATATATATAGTGCAGGCAATATGAACGAGATGGGGTAGAAATTAATAAATCACTTACGTAACGTAGCAACCGATGATAGATTTGTCGAGCTCGCGCAGATTGAAAAGCTGGAACAATTCACTCAAAGGCAATTTGTACATAGTAATGTTTGAAGTGATGCTCATGTCTAACTTCCGCATAAATATATTCTTTGGCGTTTTTATTTTTTATGTAACCCTTGTACCAATTCAGCAGACCTTTCATTTGGTCGTAGATCATTTTCCTGCGCAGCTCGGCGAGAGGCCCATTCTTGACATATGTAATTACTACCTCCTTCATCGGGCGCCTCATCAAGGCCTAACAGTTCCACGAAGAGTAATACCTAAGTTGGCCGCTTGTTCTCGCACTCGTTCTGATCAATCCACTGTGTTGCCGCAGCTTGTATGATCTCGGGTCATCCGGACGGAAGGCTTGCACTATAAGCGGGGCAATCGATTGTTTACTTTGTTCCCCGAGCTGGGCAACTTGTTTCCCGCTTTTTTACTTTCGGCCTTCTCCGCTCTTTGTTCTCCTTGAACATGAGTGCCTGCCTGCGAAGTTCACGTGCATAGTCGTTAGGCAGATTCTTCGCGGCTTGGGACGGTGTGCTCAAAATGACTTAGCCCACTTCTTTTGCTCATCGAATATACTTGGCTTGGGCTCGGGCTCTCTTTTCTTCTTGCAGTCCGCCTTCCATTTCTCATAATGAGCAGCCGCGGCAGCGTCGACTTCCTCGGCACTACGTTCGCAAGGCCTTGTGGGGAGAGGCTTGATGATGGCTCCGGTACCTTTGTGGTCTTAGGTACATAAGGGTCCGGGTTATTAATCCAGGGCTTACGCTTCTTTGTCGGAGGTGGATTGGGGGCGTCGATCACCACGGACGAGGATCGGGGGCGGCCGATCACCAGCCGGACGTTGTGGATCGGGGCGGCGTCGGGCCGACGTGGCGGAGGTGTAGGTGAACCGCCACCACCACCACCACCACCACCGCCACCGCCACCACCACCACCGTAGGGGGGTGGACTTGTTGTCCTTGGCGCCTCGCCTGGAAACTTGATAAACTTCTTTTTGTTGGGGAACGTAGTAATTTCAAAAAATTTCCTACGATCACGCAAGACCATGGTGATGGCATAGCAACGAGAGGGAAGAGTGTCCGTCCACGTACCCTCGTAGACCGAAAGCGGAAGCGTTATATCAACGCGGTTGATGTAGTCGTACGTCTTCACGATCCGACCGATCCGAGCACCGAACGTACGGCACCTCCGAGTTTTGCACACGTTCAGCTCGATGACGATCCCCGGACTCCGATCCAGCAAAGTGTCGGGGATGAGTTCCACAAGACGACGGCGTGGTGGCGATGATGATGCTCCACCGACGCAGGGCTTCGCCTAAGCTCCGCGATGATATGACTTCTCCGGTAGCGAGGCTTCGCCTAAGCTCATGACGATATGACCGAGGTGTGTCTGGTGGAAGGGGCACCGCACACGGCTAAGGAAAGATCCGTAGATCAACTTGTGTGTCAAGGGTGCCCCCTGCCCCGTATATAAAGGAGGCAAGGGGAGGTGGCGGCCCTAGGGGAGGCGCAAGGAGGAGTCCTACTCCCACCGGGAGTAGGACTCCCCCTCTCCTAGTTGGACTAGGATTGGAGGAGGGAGAAGGGAAGGCGCCGCCCTTCCTTGTCCTATTCGGACTAGAGGGGGGAGGGGGGCGCGCCGCCCCCCATGGGCTGCCCTTCCTCTTCTCCAATGGCCCATTAAGGCCCCATGACCTCCCGGGGGGGTACCGTAACCTCCCGGTACACCGGTAAAATCCGATTTCACCGGAACACTTCCGATGTCCAAATGTAGGCTTCCAATATATCAATCTTTATGTCTCGACCATTTCGAGACTCCTCGTCATGTCCGTGATCACATCCGGGACTCGAACAACCTTCGGTGCATCAATACTTATAAATTCATTATGAACTGTCATCGAAACGTTAAGCGTGCGGACCCTACGGGTTCGAGAACTATGTAGACATGACCTAGAACCATTCTCGGTCAATAACCAATAGCGGAACCTGGATGCCCATATTGGTTCCTACATATTCTACGAAGATCTTTATCGGTCAAACCGCATAACAACATACGTTGTTCCCTTTGTCATCGGTATGTTACTTACCCGAGATTCGATCGTCGGTATCCAATACCTAGTTCAATCTCGTTACGGTAAGTCTCTTTACTCGTTCCGTAATACATCATCTCACAACTAACTCATTAGTTGTAATGCTTGCAAGGCTTAGGTGATGTGTATTACCGAGAAGGCCTAGAGATACCTCTCCGACGATCGGAGTGACAAAACCTAATCTCGAAATACGCCAACCCAACAAGTACCTTTGGAGACACCTGTAGTACTCCTTTATAATCACCCGATTACGTTGTGACGTTTGGTAGTACCCAAAGTGTTCCTCCGGTAAACGGAGTTGCATAATCTCATAGTTACGAGGAACATGTATGGGTCATGAAGAAAGCATTAACATACTAAGCGATCAAGTGTTAAGCTAACAGGAACGGGTCATGTCAATCAGATCATTCAACTAATGATGTGACCTTGTTAATCAAATAACAACTCCTTGTTTATGGTTAGGAAACATAACCATCTTTGATTAACAAGCTAGTCAAGTAGAGGCATACTAGTGACATACTGTTTGTCTATATATTCACACATGTATTATGTTTCCGGTTAATACAATTCTAGCATGAAATAATAAACATTTATCATGATATAAGGAAATAAATAATAACTTTATTATTGCCTCTAGGGCATATTTCCTTCAGTCTCCCACTTGCACTAGAGTCAATAATCTAGATTACAAAGTAATGATCCTTACACCCATGGAGTCTTGGTGCTGATCATGTTTTGCTCGTGGAAGAGGCTTAGTCAACGGTCTCGCAACATTCAGATCCGTATGTATTTTGCAAATCTCTATGTCTCCCACTTGGACTTGGTCCCGAATGGAATTGAAGCGTCTCTTGATGTGCTTGGTCCTCTTGTGAAATCTGGATTCCTTTGCCAAGGCAATTGCACCAAGATTGTCACGTAAGATTTTCATCGGTCCCGATGCACTAGGTATGACACCTAGATCGGAAATGAACTCTTTCATCCAGACTCCTTCATTCGCTGCTTCGAAGCAGCTATGTACTCCGCTTCACATGTAGATCCCGCCACGGCGCTTTGTTTAGAACTGCACCAACCGACAGCTCCACCGTTTAATAAAAACACGTATCCGGTTTGAGATTTAGAATCGTCCGGATCGATTGTCAAAGCTTACATCGACGTAACCATTTACGACTAGCTCTTTGTCACCTCCATATACGAGAAACATATCCTTAGTCCTTTTCGGGTATTTCGGGATGTTCTTGACCGCTGTCGATGATCCACTCTGGATTACTTTGGTACCTTCCTGCCAAGCTTACAGCTAAGCATACGTCGGTCTGGTACACAGACATTGCATACATGATAGAGCCTATGGCTGAAGCATAGGGAACATCTTTCATTTTCTCTCTATCTTCTGTGTGGTCGGGCATTGAGTCCGACTCAATCTTACACCTTGTAATCTGAGTAAAAAACCTTTCTTTGCCTGATCCATTTTGAACTTTTTCAAAACTTTATCAAGGTATGTGTTTTGTGAAAGTCCAATCAAGCGTCTTGATCTATCTCTATAGATCTTGATGCCCAATATGTAAGCAGCTTCACCGAGGTCTTTCATTGAAAAACTTTTATTCAAGTATCCTTTTATGCTATCCAGAAATTCTATATCATTTCCAATCAATAATATGTCGTCCACATATAATATTAGAAATGCTACAGAGCTCCCACTCACTTTCTTGTAAATACAGAGGCTTCTCCAAAAGTCTGTACAAACCCATATGCTTTGATCACACTATCAAAGCGTTTATTCCAACTCCGAGAGGCTTGCACTGGACCATAAATTGATCGTTGGAGCTTGCACACTTTGTTAGCACCCTTTGGATCGACAAAACCTTCTGGTTGCATCATATACAACTCTTCTTCTAGAAATCCATTCAAGAATGCGGTTTTACATCCATTTGCCAAATTTCATAATCATAAAATGCGGCAATTGCTAACATGATTCGGACAGACTTAAGCATCGCTTCTGGTGAGAAAGTCTCATCGTAGTCAACCCCTTGAACTTGTCGAAAACCTTTTGCAACAAGTCGAGCTTTGTAGATGATTACATTACCATCGGCGTCAGTCTTCTTCTTAAAGATCCATTTATTTTCAATGGCTTGCCGATCATCGGGCAAGTCAACCAAAGTCCATACTTTGTTCTCATACATGGATCCCATCTCAGATTTCATGGCTTCCACCATTTTGCGAATCTGGGCTCACCATCGCTTCTTCATAGTTTGTAGGTTCGCCATGGTCAAGTAACATGACTTCCATAATAGGATTACCGTACCACTCTGGTGCGTATTTTACTCTGGTTGACCTACGAGGTTCAGTAGCAACTTGATCTGAAGCTTCATGATCATCATCATTAGCTTCTTCACTAATTGGTGTAGTGGTCACAGGAACCATTTCTTGTGATGAACTACTTTCCAATAAGGGAGCAGATACATTTATCTCATCAAGTTCTACTTTCCTCCCACTCACTTCTTTCGAGAGAAACTCCTTCTCTAGAAAGGATCCGAATTTAGCAACGAAAATCTTGCCTTCAGATCTGTGATAGAAGGTGTACCCAACAGTCTCCTTTGGGTATCCTATGAAGACGCATTTTTCCGATTTGGGTTCGAGCTTATCTGGTTGAAGTATCTTCACATAAGCATCGCAGCCCCAAACTTTAAGAAACGACAACTTTGGTTTCTTGCCAAACCATAGTTCATAAGGCGTCGTCTCAACGGATTTTGACGGTGTCCTATTCAACGTGAATGCGGCCGTCTCTAAAGCATAACCCCAAAACGATAGCGGTAAATCGGAAATAGACATCATAGATCGCACCATATCTAGTAAAGTACGACACTGACGTTCGGACACACCATTTCTCTGTGGTGTTCCGGGTGGCGTGAGTTGCGAAACTATTCCACATTGTTTCAAATGTAAACCAAACTCGTAACTCAAATATTCTCCTCCACGATCAGATCGTAGAAACTTTATTTTCTTGTTACGATGATTTTCCACTTCATTCTGAAATTCTTTGAACTTTTCAAATGTTTCAGATTTGTGTTTCATTAAGTAGATATACCCATATCTGCTCAAATCATATGTGAAGGTGAGAAAATAACGATACCGCCATGTAGCCTCAACATTCATTGGACCACAAACATCGGTATGTATGATTTCCAACAAATCAGTTGCTCGCTCCATAGTTCCGCATGAACGCAGCGTTTTGGTCATCTTGCCCATGAGGCACGGTTACGCAAGTACCAAGTGATTCATAATCAAGTGATTCCGAAGCCCATCAAGATGGAGTTTCTTCATGCGTTTTACACCGATATGACCTAAACGGCGATTGCCACAAATAAGTTGCACTATCATTATCAACTCTGCATCTTTTGGTTTCAACATTATGAATATGTGTATCACTCTTGTCGAGATTCAACAAGAATAGACCATTCTTCAAGGGTGCATGACCATAAAAGATATTATTCATATAAATAGAACAACCATTATTCTCTGATTTAAATGAATAACCGTCTCGCATTAAACAAGATCCAGATATAATGTTCATGCTCAACGGCACCAAATAACAATTATTTAGGTCTAAAACTAATCCCGAAGGTAGATGTAGAGGTAGCGTGCCGACCGCGATCACATTGACTTTGGAACCATTTCCCACGCCGATCGTCACCTCGTTCTTTGCCGGTGCTCGTCTATTCCGTAGTCCCTGTTTGAGTTGCAAATATTAGCAACGGAACCAGTATCAAATACCGTGTACTACTACGAGCTCTAGTAAGGTACACATCAATAACATGTATATCATATATACCTTTGTTCACCTTGCCATCCTTTTTATCCGCCAAATACTTGGGGCAGTTCCGCTTCCGGTGTCATCTGCCTTGCGGTAAAACACTCGATTTCGGGCTTAGGTCCAGACTTGGGTTTCTTCTCTTGATCAAGAACTTTCTTGCTGTTCTTTTTGAAGTTTCCTTCTTCTTCCCTTTGCCCTTTTTCTTGAAACTAGTGGTCTTGTTGACCATCAACACTTGATGCTCTTTCTTGATTTCTACCTCCGCAGCTTTTAGCATCGCGAAGAGCTCGAGAATTGTCTTAGTCATCCCTTGCATATTATAGTTCATCACGAAGCTCTTGTAGCTTGGTGGCGATGATTGGAGAATTACATCAATGACACTATCATCCGGAAGATTAACTCCCAGCTGAATTAAGTGATTGTTATACCCGGACATTTTGAGTATGTGCTCACCGACGTGAACTATTCTCCTCCATCTTGCAGCTATAGAACTTATTGGAGACTTCATATCTCTCAATCCGGGCATTTGCTTGAAATATTAACTTCAACTCTGGAACATCTCATATGCTCCATGACGTTCAAAACGTCGTTGAAGACCCGGTTCTAAGCCGTAAAGCATGGCACACCGAACTATAGAGTAGTCATCACCGCTTTGCGGACGTTCACAACTTCGGCTCAGATCTGCGCAGCACTGTCACCCAGCGGTGCTTCCGGGGCGTAATTTTTACGTGCAGCAATGAGGATAATCCTCAAATTCTGGACCCGGTCCGTGTAATTGCTACCATCATCTTTCAACTTTGCTTTCTCAAGGAACGCATTAAAATTCAACGGAACAACCACGAGCCATCTATCTACAAAGAAACATAGACAAGCAAAATACTATCAGGTACTAAGTTCATGATAAATTTAAGTTCAATTAATCATATTAAAAAAAACTCCCACTTAGACAGACATCTCTCTAGTCATCTAAGTGATTACGTGATCCATATTAACTAAACCGTGTCCGATCATCACGTGAGACGGAGTAGTTTCAACGGTGAACATCAATATGTTGATCATATCTACTATATGATTCACGTTCGACCTTTCGGTCTCCGTGTTCCGAGGCCATATCTGTTATATGCTAGGCTCACAAGTTTAACCTGAGTATTCCGCGTGTGCAACTGTTTTGCACCGTTGTAGATGAACGTAGAACTTATCACACCCGATCATCACGTGGTGTCCGGGTACTACGAACTTTGGCAACGGTGCATACTCGTGGAGAACACTTCTTGATAATTTTAGTGAGAGATCATCTTATAATGCTACCGTCAAACAAAGCAAGATAAGATGCATAAAGGATAAACATCACATGCAATCAATATAAGTGATATGATATGGTCATCATCATCTTGTGCTTGTGATCTCCATCGCCCAAGCACCGTCATGATCACCATCGTCACCGGCGCGACACCTTGATCTCCATCGTAGCATCGTTGTCGTCTCGCCAACTATTGCTTCTACGACTATCGCTACTCCTTAGTGATAAAGTAAAGCAATTACATGGCGTTGCATTTCATACAATAAAGCGACAACCATATGGCTCTCGCCGATTGCCGATAACTCGGTTACAAAACATGATCATCTCATACAATAAAATATAGCATCACGTCTTGACCATATCACATCACAACATGCCTGCAAAAACAAGTTAGACGTCCTCTACTTTGTTGTTGCAAGTTTTACGTGGCTGCTACGGGCTGAGCAAGAACCGTTCTTACCTACGCATCAAAACCACAGCGATACTTCGTCAAATAGACTCCGTTTAACCTTCTCAAGGACCGGGCGTAGCCACACTCGATTCAACTAAAGTGAGAGAGACAGACACCCGCCGGTCACCTTTAAGCAACGAGTGCTCGGGCGGTGAAACCGATCTCGCGTAAGCGTCTGGCGTAATGTCGGTCCGGGCCGCTTCATCTCACAATACCGCTGAACCAAAGTATGACATGCTGGTAGGCGGTATGACTTGTATCGCCCACAACTCACTTGTGTTCTACTCGTGCATATGACATCAACGCATAAAACCAGGCTCGATACCCTTTGTTGGGGAACGTAGTAATTTCAAAAATTTTCCCTACGATCACGCCAAGACCATGGTGATGGCATAGCAACGAGAGGGAAGAGTGTCCGCCCACGCACTCGTAGACCGAAAGCGGAGCGTTATATCAACGCGGTTGATGTGAGTAAATGCGTCTTCACGATCCGACCGATCCGAGCACCGAGCGTCACGGCACCTCCGAGTTCTGCACACGTTCAGCTCGATGGCGATCCCGGACTCGATCCGGCCAAAGTGTCGGGATGAGTTCCACAAGACGACGGCGTGGTGGCGATGATGATGCTCCACCGGCGCGGGGCTTCGCCTAAGCTCCGCGATGATATGACTTCTCCGGCAGGCTTCGCCCTAAGCTCATGACGATATGACCGAGGTGTAATCTGGTGGAAGGGGGCACCGCACACGGCTAAGGAAAGATCCGTAGATCAACTTGTGTGTCAAGGGGTGCCCCCTGCCCCCGTATATAAAGGAGGCAAGGGGGAGGTGGCCGGCCCTAGGGGGAGGCGCACCAGGAGGAGTCCTACTCCCACCGGGAGTAGGACTCCCCCCCTTTCCTAGTTGGACTAGGATTGGAGGAGGGGAGAAGGGGAAGGCGCCGCCCCTTCCTTGTCCTATTCGGACTAGAGGGGGGAGGGGGGCGCGCAGCCCACCTTGGGCTGCCCTTCCTCTTCTCCTATGGCCCATTAAGGCCCATTGACCTCCCGGGGTTCCGGTAACCTCCGGTACTCCGATAAATCCCGATTTCACCGGAACACTTCCGATGTCCAAATGTAGGCTTCCAATATATCAATCTTTATGTCTCGACCATTTCGAGACTCCTCGTCATGTCCGTGATCACATCCGGGACTCGAACAACCTTGATTGCATCAATACTTATAAACTCATTATGAACTGTCATCGAAGCGTTAGCGTGCGGACCCTACGGGTTCGAGAACTATGTAGACATGACCTAGAACCATTCTCGGTCAATAACCAATAAGCGGAACCTGGATGCCCATATTGGTTCCTACATATTCTACGAAGATCTTTATCGGTCAAACCGCATAACAACATACGTTGTTCCCTTTGTCATCGGTATGTTACTTACCCGAGATTCGATCGTCGGTATCCAATACCTAGTTCAATCTAGTTCTGCGGTAAGTCTCTTTACTCGTTCCGTAATACATCATCTCACAACTAACTCATTAGTTGTAATGCTTGCAAGGCTTAGGTGATGTGTATTACCGAGAAGGCCTAGAGATACCTCTCCGACGATCGGAGTGACAAAACCTAATCTCGAAATCGCCAACCCAACAAGTACCTTTGGAGACACTGTAGTACTCCTTTATAATCACCCGATTCGTTGTGACGTTTGGTAGTACCCAAAGTGTTCCTCCGGTAAGCAGAGTTGCATAATCTCATAGTTACGAGGAACATGTATGGGTCATGAAGAAAGCATTAACATACTAAACGATCAAGTGTTAAGCTAACGGAACGGGTCATGTCAATCAGATCATTCAACTAATGATGTGACCTTGTTAATCAAATAACAACTCCTTGTTTATGGTTAGGAAACATAACCATCTTTGATTAACAAGCTAGTCAAGTAGAGGCATACTAGTGACATCTTGTTTGTCTATATATTCACACATGTATTATGTTTCCGGTTAATACAATTCTAGCATGAAATAATAAACATTTATCATGATATAAGGAAATAAATAATAACTTTATTATTGCCTCTAGGGCATATTTCCTTCACTTTTGCCATAGAATGAAATGGCGCTTGACATCTCCAAGTCTTTTCTCCCCTTCAGGTGTAGCAATGTCAATCTCCAGGTCCTCAAACCCTTGGACTATGTCTTCCACCGTGACACGAGCATAGCCATCTTGAATGGGGTTGTTGTGGTGGAGTGCTCCAGGTAAACATGGTAAAGCACTGCCGATGGCTACCTTCATGGACATGTTCCCGATAGGATAATACAGATGACATTCTTTCATCTCCTTTATATCGCCCACGGGTAGCGAGGAGGCTCCGGTGCAGTAATTTCGACCACCGGAGGCTCCGGTGCAGTAATTTCGACCACCGGAGGCTCCGGTGCAGTAATTTCGATCGTCGGTGCATCTGCACCAGCCGGTGGGCCTCCGTGGAAGCCACGCTGCTTCTCCATTCTTTGGCTTCGAGATCCATTGGATGATCTTCATCTTTGCACCCGAGCTGCATCTCTTCGACTACTAGTACACTCATGGTTTTCTTCATCACATCCATTTCCGATGCCAACCGCGCCACAACATCCGATTCCCGATCCATCTTTCTCTTACGGCTTACAGAATCACGGGTCATCGTTACGGGGAACCCTATTTTCCACGGAATGTGCCCCATGCCTCGTCTACCGTCCTCCGTGTTCGGGATTCCCGAGGGCTTTTGTCGGTAGCGTCGTTCTCTCTGTTGAACTTGATCTTCCCTGTTGAGCATCCTTCATTGCGTCAATAAGGGCTTGGGTGGGTTTAATTAATTTGCCCGGTAAACACACTCCCCTGTCTCCGGGTTCAGCGTTCCCCATGCCCGTACCACCAGCTTTTGGCCCTTGGGTCCCATCCTCCGTGCACTGGACGGATTCCTCGCGCCCTCATCTCGTTCTCCATCTTCTCCAACCTAGGCACCAAAATGCGATACCCTCCGGCCCCATAACATGATTGTACTCCTTCTTAGCCGCATTTTCCTTATTTTTTTCGATATTTCAATGAACTGCTCCGATTTCTTTTGCTTCACAAATTACGGCCAATCATGTTTCAGGTTCTCATATTGTCCTTTGAAATCCGGAGTCTTGTTCTGCTTGACAAAGTCACGGGCTAGATTTTGCTTGAATTTCCGGAATGCGTCGGCCATCTTATGAAGAGCGAACTGTTTGACTAGCCTCCTCCTCTCCTTGTTTTCCTCAATCTTGTTACCCTCCTCATCAATTTGTTGTATTCGGAGGTAGAGCGAAATGTTCCATAAGCTTCTTGAAGCAATCTTTTTTGTTCTCTTATCGACAAAAGTGAAACCATCAATTCGTGCCTTCTTTGGCTCATTCCACTCCTGGGCGGTGATCGAGACGTTGTCTCTAACAATGGCTCCGCATTGGCTGACAAACTTGGTGGCGTTCTTGCGGGGCTCCAGCTGCCTGCGGTTGCCTTTGTCGACAACCTCGATGGTGCATGTTTCTCCTTGTTTCATCGTCTTGGTTGCGCCCACGCTTTGACGACGTACTCGATTGTTTCGACGATCCGCCGAGGGCTAAAATAAGAAAGAGAGTCGCTGCGTTAGTACACACATATTTATTCAAATCAGTTAGTTTGTATCACCAGAGGCTCAATGTATATATATACCTCGGCCACGGAGGTGGTTGCTACTTCCATTTGAAGATAAATGCGTTTATCGGCGTTTCTTGACATCTTCTTCTTGTGGCGCCCTTCATCTTCACCGTCAAGGTTCAGATAAGAAGAGATATCATCTTCTTCTTCTCCGGTCGGCACATATTGAATATCGCCGTTTATGATGCCGAACATATGTGCTTCACCGTCCGGATCATAGTTGTCCATAATCGGGTCAGCTCTATCGTCCGCCATTATGTCGATCCTGAAAACATGTAGTAAAACAAATTAATTAAGTGAAGAAGGGGCGGTGGCGGTGGCGGTGGCGAAGGGCGGTGGCAAAAGGAGGGGCGAGAAGGGGTGGGAGAGGGTGTCGCGGTGAGAGCGCGAGGCAGGCGGCAGACGACGGCGTCACGGAGAGGGAGGCGAGGACAACACACATGTATAACCCTCGCTGCCCCCTCTCGATCCCAAAAAAAACACCGCGCGCATCGCCGCCCCCCTCGCCGCCCCCTCCATTTTATTTTTTTGTTTTTCTTTGGCGGTTTTACATTGTTTTTGTTTTTCACTTTATATGTATTTTTTGATTTTATTTCTCTTTCAAATTTCGTCAAATTTTCTTATAAAATTCTAAATACATAGCAGGCAAGTGCATAACAGGTCAACAGACAAAGCTAGACGTGTTCTAACGCAGCGCTTAGGCGATACGGCGAAGGGAAACATCCGGAAAGTTTTCCGGTTAGAGACGTCTGTCAGACAGATGAACCGGAGAGGAAAGTTTGCAGGTTCGATAGGTTAGGGGTGTGTGGCGGACGAGCGGTCTGCGTAATCGATTCGTCTCGTCGTTACGAGCAACTTTCATGTACAAAGTTTTTCCATCCGAGCTACGGTTTATTTTCTATGATTTTCTAAAGTTTTATTGATATATTGTAATTAAAACTAATTCGAGAATAAAGATTAAATTGCTACGTGCACACACAAAGTGTACACAGCAAAGCAGCATAGAGGCTGACAGGTGGGGTCCTGTTGACTGCCCAGTCAGCAGTCAACTGAGACTGTTGACTAGTCAAAGGGACAAGGGGACCCGCATGTCATTGACCCTGTTTAACTAACAGACTATTAGTGTTAACATAACAGTTTTAATTAGGTTAATTAAACTCAACTATTTAAGTTAATTAATTTAGTTAATTAATTAATTAATTAATTAATATATTTTTATTATTCTTTTTTTATATCATTTTTAACGTTTTGGGGGTGGGACCCATTTGTCATAAACACGAGGGCACATCGAGGCGTCGGTTCTGGCGCGCGTGCAGGCGCCGGCCTGCCAAGCGCTTCGCCCGAACCAGAGGCGTGTGGCAGCGTTAACAAGATAAGCGGAAGAAACCATGGCGCGGCAAGGCGCCCGGCGAAGCGGCGATGGCGAAACTAGCGGCTAGTGAGGAGCCAAGCGGCGCGAAGGCAAGCGCGCCTGCCTTGACGTCAGAGGAGCCGCGACAGCGCCGCCATCTGAGGCGGCGCGGCAGCAGGACGGCCAGACGGACGCGGCGGCCGTAGGGGAGGAGGAGGAGGTCGGGCGGCGGCGTTAGCGGCGGACGGCGTCGAGGAATTCTGAGGCGGCGGCGACGGCGTCGGCGGCAGCGGCAATGACGGCGGGCGGCGTCGGCGAAAGCGACGGCGAAGCGGCGTCGGTAGCAACTAAACGAAACGCGGCAATGGCGGCGTCGAGGGCTTGTATTTATAGCCCCCACCTTTAGTCGCGGTTGGCGACGAGGCCCGCGACTAAAGGTACCCTTTAGTCGCGGTCCTCCTGCCCAACCGCGACTAAAGGGTTTTGGCGGTTTTTGCGATCCGCGCCCCCCTTTAGTCGCGGTTGGGCGGCGACCAGCGACTAAAAGGTACCTTTAATCGCGGTCCTCACCAACCGCGACTAAAGGCCTTGTCTTGCCCAGCTTGAAAGTTTAGTCCCACCTCGCTAGTTGAGAGAGCTCGAGAGTGGTTTATAAGCGGCTGCGCCCACCCTCTCGAGCTCCTCTCAACCGCAGGCTTCGGGCCTAATCATCACTAGCTATGTGCTGTGGGCCTACTTGGCCTCATGCGGGCCTGAATCACAGCCCATGTAGGGTTTCTAGTCGTATTCAGCCGTGGGGCTCCGATGGCGGCACTATTTTTCCAGTTTTTTGTTTTGTTTTCTGCATTATTATTTATTTTTGTTGTTTTTTGCTTTATTTTTTAATTCTTTTTGCTTTTAGTTTTAGAAAAATTATAAACTTTCTGTTAGTGCCATTAGTTTTCAAATTTGAAAACACTTTTTTGTTTTCTTTGTTGCTTTATTTATTTTATTTTGTTTCTACTTACAACAAAATACTTATTGTTGCTATTTTAGTTTTACGCATTATTATTTATTTTTGTTGTTTTTTGCTTTATTTTTTAATTCTTTTTGCTTTTAGTTTTAGAAAAATTATAAACTTTCTGTTAGTGCCATTAGTTTTCAAATTTGAAAACACTTTTTTTATTTTCTTTGTTGCTTTATTTATTTTATTTTGTTTATACTTACAACAAAATACTTAGGCGGCACTATTTTTTTCCAGTTTTTTTGTTTTGTTTTCTGCATTATTATTTATTTTTTGTTGTTTTTTGCTTTATTTTTTAATTCTTTTTGCTTTTAGTTTTAGAAAAATTATAAACTTTCTGTTAGTGCCATTAGTTTAGGGTTTTCCCGCCATTTCTTCCCATCTTCCAACCTCTTTCTTCCGCCACTTTCTTCCCGCCTCCTGTCTTCCGCTCCCATTTTTCCCGCCATTTCTCACTACATATATATGTAGCCCGGCCAGCATTATCACATCTCTACAATCTCTCATCACTCTCTCATGGACACCAAACACATCACGGGTAATATAATTCACATGATCCATTCAACAAAGTTTGGTACAATAAATTATTACACATCATTTCTTCCCTTGTGTCCTCGCTTGCTTACGATTGTCCGTATCCATGGAGCATCCTCATCATTTAACTTAATGCTTGGGTCGGTGTTCACTTTGAAGGGCGGAATTTCAGCAAACATATTATAATCTTGACATGTCTGTCTTGTCCTCCACTCCCACGATGTTTCTTTTCCTGAAAGAACAATGTGGCGCTTTGGATCATCGCATGATGTCTTGATCGTTTTCTTATCTTTCCGTTTCCTCGGTTTGCTACTCATGTCCTTCACATAGAAAACCTGAGCGACATCTTTCGCTAGGACGAATGGTTCGTCAAGGTAACCAAGATTGTTGAAATCCACCATTGTCATTCCGTATTGCTGGTCCACCTTTACCCCACCTCCTGTTAGCTTGAACCATTTGCACGGAACAAAGGGACCTTAAAGGAGGGTCCATAGTCAAGTTCCCATATCTCCTCTATGTAACCATAATATGTGACACGATGCCCATTCTCGGTTGCTGCATCAAAGCGGACACCACTGTTTTGGTTGGTGCTTTTTTTATCTTGGGCGATCGTGTAAAATGTATTCCCATTTATCTCGTACCCTTGGAAAGTCGTTATAGTCGAAGATGGTGTCTTGGCCAACATGTACTGATCTACAACATCATTGTCATTCATTAAATGTTTTCTCAACCAACTGCGCGAAAGTCTCCATGTGGGCCTTCCTAATCCGAGATTCGAGGCTTCCCCGGGTTGTCGAACGTAAAATATTCTTGTGTTTCTCAAAGTACGGAGCCACCAAGCTGGAATTGGTCAAGACAGGTGGTGTGCTTCAATCGGAAGAATGGCCGTCCATACATATCGTTGATTTCCTTCCGATCGTGCCTTTTCCACTTAGTCTCCCCTCGTGCATGATCGAGGAAGACCAATCGGCTTAAGGTCGAACAAAGTCAACACAAAACTCAATTACCTCCTCATTTCCATAGCCCTTGGCGATGCTTCCTTCCGCCTAGCACGGTTACGAACATATTTCTTTAATACTCCCATGAACCTCTCAAGGGGAACATATTGTGTAGAAATACAGGACCGAGAACGAAAATCTCTTCGACTAGGTGAACCAGAGGTGCGTCATAATATTGAAGAAGGATGGCGGGAACACCAACTCGAAACCGACAAGACATTGGATCACATCGTTCAGAACCGTGGTAGAACTTCCGGATTGATTACCTTCCGAGAGATTGCATTGAGGAATGCACATAGCTTCACAATGGCTACTCGAACATTTTCCGGCAGAGCCCCTCAAAGCAATCGGAAGCAATTGCGTCATAATCACGTGGCGGTCGTGAGACTTCAGGTTTTGGAACTTTTTCTCCGCCATGTTTATTATTCCCTTTATATTGGACGAGAATCCAGACGGGACCTTCATACCGCTCGGGCATTCAAAAGATGACCTTCTCTTCTTTGGTCGAGCGTAGCGGCACGACCTTGAAACCATTCCGGATGCCGGTCATCGTGGTCTTTCAAACGTTCTTTGGTCTGCCGTGCTTCCTTTGTATCATTTGTCTTCCCATACACGCCCAAGAAGCTTAGGAGGTTCACGCAAATATTCTTCGTAACGTGCATCACGTCGATTGCAGAGCGGACATCTAGGACTTTCCAATATTCTAGCTCCCGAATATAGATTTCTTCTTCCACATGGCTGCGTGCCCGTCGGCTCCCTTCGAACTGATTGTCCGCCAGACCTTTCCAAAGATGACTTTCAAATCCTTGACCATATCAAATACCTCAGCACCGGTCGTTCGCGAGCTTCGCCGGTGATCTGCCTTGCCGTTGTAATGCTTGCCTTTCTTTCTTCTTGGATGAATTTTCGGAAGAAATCGACGATGCCCAAGGTACACGTTCTTCTTACAATTTGGCAAATGTACACTTTCGGTCTCATGTAAGCGGTGCGTGCATGCATTGTATCCCTTATTTGACAGTCCCGAAAGGTTACTAAGAGCAGGCCAATCGTTGATGGTTACGAAAAGCAACGTCAGAGGGTCAAATTCCTCTTGTTTGTGCTCATCCCACACACGGACACCACCCCACAGCTGTAAAAGTTCATCAACTAATGGCCTTAGGTACACATCGATGTCGTTGCCGGGTTGCTTCGGACCTTGGATGAGCACCGCATCATAATGAACTTCCGCTTCATGCACAACCAAGGAGGAAGGTTGTAGATGCATAGAGTCACGGGCAGTGCTATGGCTGGAGCTCTGCTCGCCAAAAGGATTCATGCCATCCGTACTTAGAGCAAATCTTATGTTCCTTGCGTCACCGCAAAATCTTTGAACCATCTCGTCGATCTTTCTCCATTGCGTTCCATCTGCGGTGTGTCTCAACTCCCGTCCGACTTACGGTCCTCTTTGTGCCATCGCAACAACTTGGCATGCTCTTTGTTCCTGAGCAGACGTTTCAACCGTGGTATTATAGGAGCATACCACATCACCTTGGCGGAACCCTCTTCACAGGTTTACGGCCCTCAACATCGTCACCGGGGTCATCGTCTACGATCTTATAACGCAATGTCACGGTGCATACCGGGCATTCATTCAAATTCTCGTATTCACCGCGGTAGAGGATGCGATCGTTGATGCATGCATGTATCTTCGTAACCTCTAAACCTAGAGGGCGGACAACCTTCTTTGCTTCGTGCGTCTTTGGCGGGCAACTCGTTATCCTTTGGAAACATATTCTTCAACATTTTCAGCAAGTTTTCAAATGCCGAGTCAGCTACACCTGCCTCGCCTTCCATTTCAGCAAATCCGATTGTGCAGCCCAGCTTTTTTGCACCATCATCGCATCCGGGTACAGCGCCTTTACGTGATCCTCTAACATGCGATCCAAATTCTCCTCTCCTTTTCGGTTTAGCGGCGTCTCCGTGCATCAAGAATGGTCCGACCAAGATCATCAACGGATCATCACGTGCCTCTTCTTCACCTTCCCTTCACCTTCAAAGATCCTCCATGAAAGTATCACCGAAATGAGCAAGATAGCTTTCATCGATGAAATCATCCCCTTCTTCATCTTCTTCCATTATAACCCCTCTTTCTCCATGCTTGGTCCAACAATTATAGCTTGGCATGAAACCCTTCAAGCGAGATGCATGTGAACAACTCTTGAGGAAGAGTAACCCTTCTCATTCTTACAGATAACACATGGACGGATAACAAAACCCCCCGCTTGTTCGCATTAGCCACTACGAGGAAATCTTTCAAACCCGTAGTGAACTCACGGAGAGTCGGTTACCGTACATCCATTGCCGATTCATCTGCATTATTATAATATAAAATATATAATTAACCATCATGCATTTGTTAAACTAACTAGCTACAAACAATATAAATTAAACAATGAACTACACACATGCATATTGACACATCAAAGGTTCATCAAGTTGCTAACCGCGATCGAAGAGTGTGGCTCCAACACTTCATGTCATGTTTGTTTCATGCTCTTGGGGCATTTCATCAAACACCTTATGTGCATAAGAGGAACCAAAAGCAAACCTACACCCACTTGTGAAGAGAATGGCTCCAAATGGCTAAGTGTTGGCTGCTTTGGATGGGTATATATAGGGAGGGGCTTTAGTCGCGGTTGGCACAGCAAACCGTGACTAAAAGGTGAAAACCTTTAGTCGCGGTTGTCTGGCCAACCGCGACTAAAAACCTCACGTGCACCAGCTGGCCACCGAGCGCCACAGGCCGGAGCCTTTGGTCGCGGTTCATCTCCAGAACCGCGACTAAAGGTCCCATTAGTCGCGGTTCCTACAGCTTCGCGACTTATGGGGCTGGACGGAAGCCTGTTTTTCCACTAGTGAAGAGAGAGAGAGAGAGAGAGAGAGAGAGAGGTGTGCAGGAAGGAGAAGAGGCCGGCATACGTATACCTGGTACCGGTTAATGGACGCCCGCGAAACGCCAGGGTCCGGTGGGAGCCGGAAAGTAGCTGGGTCGGGGGCCAACGGGAGCCGGGCAGCAGCAGAGGTGGGGATCCGCAAGTTGCCGGCCAGCTTGTGCAGCGCCATGGATGGATTGCCGGCCGGACGAGCTAGGTTTTGCTAGGGTTTGGGTTAGGCGTGTCTTCTGTATCTTGTCTTCTTTCTTGCGATGAAGGCTTCTCTCCTCTTCTTTTACGCCTTCCCAGCACCGTATATCTTGAATATCTTCCAACAGACGTAGTATACGTGCAGGGATTGGATCAACGCACAGCACAATTCGACCTAGACTCAACTACCAGCGGACACGATCTGGAAAAACTATTTATTTATAATACAACTCGATCGCCTCCATCGATGGCCACCTATCCTCTTCATTGCTCTCCATCGCCGCCATCTCTATCCGATTGACTTGATCGATGTGCAGCTGCACCCTCGACGGCCGGCCAGACCCAGATGGACACGATGCGCTAATGAAGTCCGTTGTCGCCTACTCCTTCCTGGCGCTGCCATGTGCCCGATCCGCTGCGATCTGATCTCGTTTGTATTCCTCTGATCCGCCCGAGCATATGGGTATCTCCGTCATGCTTGACAAGTCTGAGCGTGCACCGGTATCCACAAGAAATCAAGTCAGCCGACGGCAAGTGCAGGTGATAGGCGGCGGGCTGGCAAGTGCAAGTGTAAGTGAGGCTACCTTCTTCAAAAATTTTTTTTTTGCTGTTTCCTCACTGGCCGGCTAATTAAAGCATCTCTAGCAGACCCCTTAACACGTGGACCATTATAATTAGCATAATGACCGGAAAAACGTGTGTTGTTGCAAAAACCGAACCACCGGAGCACGGCGATCACCGGAGACATGACCGGAGTGGAGGAAGAAGAACACAGAAGGATTGCCGGCGCACAAACGCCTCCCCGCACGTACGGGACTTTCTGTTATTCACCACGAGCACGAACTCGTCCTCCTCAGCGATTACACAGGGGTGGTGTGGATCTTATACCCGCGAGCTCCGACATCCCGGGCCGCGCTCAAACGCACCCACCTGCCACTCGCCACGTCCCGCGCGCACCAGCTCGCGCGCTCCGATCGCGCCCGCACGCGATCGCCGCGGCCATGCAGCGCCCGACGCAGTCCACTCCCCCTAAACCTCGCTTAGAGCCGTGCAGCCACGAGCACACACGCGCTGACCCGCACCCCCACACACACACGCCTACACGCACGCACGCACACTTGGTTCGAGCCCGACACGGCCACCACGCGCACACACGCGCTCGCCGTGTCCGCAGCCTAGTCGAGGCTTATATGCCCTACAACGTGTTTTGAGGGCTGGCGCGAGATGCGGCCGAACAGACCATGCAAGGCTGAAGGGTAAAATGAATATTCTGTTTTACCGTTTGGCCTTGCGGATTTTCTGGTCCGGTGTAGGGTGGCGACGGAGGTAGCTGTCATGGAGTGGTCAGCGAGCTCCGTGAGAGGCGAGATGGGCTGGGGTGGACATGCAAGGCAGGCGAGATTTACTCACCCATGCCGCGAGGACGAAGGAGCTGGTTGATACGGGACAGCCGGCGGGATTTGTATGCTGTTCATGTTCTCCTTGCCGTTAAGCTAAAGCTTTAATTTGCTCCAACGCACATGCATGCATAAAGCTCAAAGTGCGAGGCAAAATGAAGATTTCTTGCATTTAAGACTTGCTCTTGCTAATTCAAACACGACTTGGTCTATTACGTATGGTACATATGACATACTAACTTTATTGGAAACACAGGTGTTGTGAAGGACAAACGAAACAAAAATAGTGGTACACAATTCCGCGTAACATTTTATTTGGATACAACTATTTATATCTTGAACTTATTAAACTCTAGAGAGCTGATAGATCAAGCAAGCTAGCAGCGTAATGTATTGTGTATTGTATGTAGTTACTCCGATGGCACAACGAAGGACAACGAGTGAGAGCTGCTAGCATGTACCATGGCATGGCACGACCTTGGCACGGAGTGGGTGCTTCATCACTATGGTGAGCTCCAGCGTCTCAGTGAAGTCCACCGTCTCGCCGGGCACCTCGCTCCACTGGAAGGCCCTGACCATGGTGGCCACAAGGAGGTTGACGTGCAGCAGCGAAACGTCGATGCCAGGGCACATCCGGCGGCCGGCACCGAACGGCATCATTTTGATCTCCTTGCTCCCCGTGAGGTCCAGGTTCTCCCCCTCGCCGCCGGGCAGGAACCGCTCTGGCCGGAACTGCGTGGGGTCCGGCCACACCTTCCTGTCCATGGCCATGTCGCCCAGCGTGAAGTTCACCGACACCTCTTTGGGCACGGTGAAGCCGTCCAGCACCGTGCCGTTCTCCCCGGCCGCCGCGTGCGGCAGGATGAAGCGCGCCGGTGGGTGCCGCCTCAGCGACTCCAGGACCACCGCCCGGAGGTACGGCAGGTGCTCCTCCTCCAGGACCTGCAAAAGTTTATGTTCTTTAAGAAAAAAATAAAAAATTCAAATGTGTTTTTTGAATTCGCACAAAATTTGCCCGAGCTAGACCTGGCCGTCGGCGACGCTGTTTATTTCGGCCCGGAGCTTCGCCTGGATGTCCGGCCGTGTGACGAGGTTCGCCATGGCCCACTGCAACATGTTTACCGTAGAGTCGACGGGCCCGGACAAGAGTTCCGTGCACAAGGCGACGATCTCGCCGTCCGTCAGGTGCCTGCTGCTGCCATCTTGCTCCGGGATGCGGAGGCTGATGAGCGAGTCGACGTAGCAATCCATCTCAAAGCTCTTGCCGGCGGTGTTGCGCCGCGCACGGCACGCTCGTATCAGCGGGATGAACACCTCCTCCTGCCGCCTACGCATGGACAGCATCCTTTGGTACCGTCGCCAGAAGAGGAGCTTGCTAACCTTAGGGCTCGACCCGAACACCTGGAACCCCACCACCTCCTTGAGAAACTGCCTCTGCAGCGACGTGACTGCCGCGATGGCGGCGTCGTCGAGCGCCTGGCCGAAGCACATGCATGCAATCACGTGGAAGACAGCGTCGTGCAGGAGCCCCTCGATGACGACGACCCCTTTGCCGCTTCGCATCTGGCGCGTGATGGCGTCGACGAGGCCCGAGGCGGCGCGGCGCCGGGCGGCGGCATACCGCGGGATGCTTGATGGGTGGAGCGCCCGGCCGGTGAGGTTTTGTCGGAGCGTGCGCCACAACGGGCCGTACGCGGCGGACGTGATGTTGTGCTGGTCGCTGGAGAAGATGCGGGTGGCGAGGTTGGCCGGAGGCCGGTTGGCGAAGGCGGAGCCGAGCTGCACGAGGACGCGGTGCGCGACGGCCCGGTCGGCGACGAACACGACGGGGAAGGATGGGAGGAGGTAGAGCGTGAAGACGGGGCCGTACCAGGACCGTGCCACGCGGACCACCGACTCGATGTTGACGCTTGTCCAGGCGAGCAACAGCAGCGGGCCGAAAGCCGTGAGCGAGGTCGGCCCAGGCGGGAGGAACGACGAGCCCGCCGCCTTGCATTTGCAGACGGACGAGAATACAAGGGACAGGGTGAGGCACAAGGTGATGGAGAGGGAGTAGTACACCCAGTCCTCCATGCCTAGCTAACCTCAAGATGCCTAAGCTACCTTCGCTTCTTCATCCCTTTTTATAGAGTAGTGTCGATCGGCTGCAACACACACGTGTACGTCCTCTGAGACTGGTAGGGCACTTCAAAAATAGTTAAATATGGTCACGACAATCACGCTGATAGCTCTAGCCATGGGTACAGCTAACGCTGGTCCTCCATCCATCACTACTGGTCGATCGGTCATCAAATCTCACATCTGCTATATACGTACTCTCTCCGTTTCTAAATATAAGTTTTTTTTAAGATTTCAATACAAACTATATCCGAAGCAAAATAAATAAATCTACGCTCTAAAATATGTCTATATATATATATATATTAGTATGCAGTCTTTTATTAAAATCTCTAAAAATATTTATATTTAAAACGGAGAGATATACATAGTACAACGGGAAATAGACACTCCTGATGGCTGATGCATGGCAGCATGGGTCCAAGTTATTAGTTTGGCATGACCCCGCAGCTCACCCAACACAAGCGGAAACCACGCAGGTTCGCGTGGCCTGATCATGCGATCGATGTTGAGTATTTCTTGTAGGCATGCATAGGCGATGGTTCATATAACCACTACATACTTTAATTATGTACTCCCTCGGTTTTTAAATATAAGTCCATTTAAAGATTTCAATATAAACTACATATGAAGCAAAATGAGAATTTACACTCTAAAGCAACATTCAGGTAAGTCTTTGTCACTACAACAGTACATCCACCAAGTTTAAAAAGGGTTCCCTACTCACCTCCTGGGAAAACTCAAAAAATTATAATGGATTCACACAGCTTTAAAGTAGGCTTTTCTGAAAAGAAAATCTAAATTAAATTAGAACACAAATTACAGAATTAAGGTAACTAGGAGAAAGATATGAAAAAGTTCTTGAAATTCTTATAACATTTGTACTCTAAATGACAACAGAAAAACAAAATTTGAATAACAATAATTGGAAGGATAGAACCACATTTGCTTAAAATAAAATTAGCTAGTCGATGCTGCAATAACAACAGACAAGCTTACATAGTTACACACACCAATTGAGGTTGGGTCCTACCGGTTTAATCAGTTTTAGTTGGTCATGACGATCGACAAACTAACTCCCTTAAAGCAAAAAAAGAATGGATTATATATAGTATGATCAATCAAAATGTCGGATTTCTGACTATTGGTTATAATTTACCCTATTCTCACAGGGTTATATAAATTCAGACTAAAATGTCAGATTTCGTTTTGCCGGGGAAGATGCTGATTATCACCCTAGTTTGTTATGTTCGTAAACCGGGCCCCACTCAGAACGAAAAGGATCTTCGCCATTTTTTTTAACACGGTACAGATGCAAGCGCTCATATAAACGCGCATGCACTCCACACTATGAATGTACACACGCACACCTTACCCCTATGAGCACCTCAGAAGGACCGAGTCGGCATGTCATCTCGAGATTTTACAAACTCATCATAGGCGCCTCGTAATCTACGAGAACATCTCCTCCCACTGATTACGCATCATCGAAAATCCTGAAATAAATCCAGGATAAATGCAAGAACCAGGATTTGAACCCTATTGAACTGGGGATACCACTGTCCTCCTAACATCGAACCACAGGTTGGTTCGCAAGATCTCGACAAGTTGGTTATTCATCTGCAACGGAAATATGAATTGGTTTGTTACAAATTACGTGAAAAATGCACATGCACCAAATCATGAAGAAAATGCAAGGCGACTGAAAATACAAAGACCCGGTACCCCGCATTAGTTTAACATGAGAAGAAGTACAAACGCAGAGTTCATATTTTCACATTGAACGTTCGGGCCGTACCATGACCGTGCCACGTGGACTACTGACTCGATGTTGACGCTTGTCCAAGCAAGCATCAGCAGCAGGCCAAAAGCCGTCAGCGAGGCTGGCCTAGGCGGGAGGAACGATGAGCCTGCCGCCTTGCACTTGCACAGGGATGAGAATACAAGGGACAGGGTCAGGCACAAGGTGATGGAGAGGGAGTATTTCACCCAGTCCTCCATGGCCCCCTCAAGATGCCTGCCTAAGCTACCTTCTTCATCTTTTCTATAGAGCAAGTGTCGATCATTCGGCAGCGAGTGAATGAGTGGCCAGCGCGAGAATGGCGACGGTGCCGACGAGCTCGCGCGCTCCTGCTAGCTGGACGAGCGAGTGAAGGACACGTTGCATACTTTGTTCTATATGGGCGCATGGATACAGCAAGAGTACGGACGTCCAGTAACGACGCGCGGAGACGGAGCCGTGGGAAATGACGCGTACATATCGATCCAGGATTACCATGTTCCGTTGGTACAGGTGTGTTGATACTGTACAGAACAACGTCCGTCCGGTGCATCCGTGCGCCGAATGGATTTCCCGTTGATACTGTACATAACGCGATTTCGGCTTTTTTAACGGAGCTTTTCAATCAAAAAATATTAATATTTTTTGTGCGAAAAAATACTTTTTTTTCCTTTTGCGAGGGTCACGGTTTTTGCTTTCATGAGAGGCACGGTTTTTTCTTTCGCGAGTCACAACCGTGCCTCTCGAAAACGAAAAAAAAAATGCATTTTATGTTTTTTTTTCCTTTCGCGAAAGTCACGGTTTTGCTTCCACGAGAGGCACAGTTGTGCTTTTAGCGAGAGTCACGACCGTGCCTCCCGGAAACAATAAAAACATGGTTTCTGTTTTTTTCCTTTCGCGAGAGTCACCGTTTTGCTTTCGCGAGAGGCACGGTTGTGCTTTCGCGAGAGTCGCGGCCGTGCCTCTCGGAAACGGAAAAAACACGTTTTTTGTTTTTTTCTTTCGTGAGAGGCACGGTTGTGCTTTCGCGGGAGTCATGGCCGTGCCTCCTTGCAAACGAAAAAAACATGTTTTCTCTTCTTTTTTTCCTTCCATGAGAGTCACGGTTTTGCTTCCGCGAGAGGCACGGTTGTGGTTTCGCGAGAGTCACGGCCGTTCCTCTCGGAAACGGAAAAAAACGTGTTTTCTATTTTTTCTTTCGCGAGAGTCAAGGTTTTGCTTCCGCGAGAGGCATGGTTGTGCTTTAGCGGGAGTCATGGCCGTGCCTCCTCGGAAACGAAAAAAAACGTTTTTTCTTCTTTTTATTCTTCCCTGAGAGTCCCGGTTTTACTTCCACAAGAAGTACGATTGTGATTTCGTGAGAGGCACAAGCGTGCCTCTTTCGGAAAGGGAAAAAACCCGTGCTCCCGGTTCGGTTTTTTCGTCTGGTTTTTTCGTGAGAAAAAAGTTTGTCAAAACCTATCAACATGCGATCTAGTTTTAAAGACCTCGAAGCAAGGAAGCCAACGGTGAAAGCGGTTCGACATTTGGACGCACGGTTTAAGAGATAAAATATTTTGAATAAACGGATATATGAAAAAAAAAACTCCCAGGTTGTCGCAACCTCGAGAGGTTGGAGTAATCTTTGCAATGAGTACTCATCAACTAGTGATTTAGTGGTGAACCAACCTGTGGTTGGATGGTTAGAGGGACTGTGGTATCCCAGCCCACCAGGGTTCAAGTCCTGGTGCTCGCATTTATTGCTGAATTTATTTCAGGATTTCAGGCGATGCGCATTCGGTTGGAGGAGACGTTCCCGTCGACGACGAGGTGCCTATAGTGACTTCGTAAATTCCAAGATGATATGCCGGCTCATTATTTTGGAGATGCTAATAGGGGTAGGGTGTGTGTGTTCATAGGGGTGAGTGTATGCGCGTATAATGACCGCTTGCGTCTGTACTGTGTTAAAAAAACTACTGATTTAGTGTATGAATGGATGGATATTTTCTACAGGTTTAACCACGTTATGGGCCTTGTTGGCATTGTTATGCTAAAAAATACAAAGTTCGCCAACAAAATGAACAGTGAAGCAGGCACCCTTCATAATTTAATGAACATCGAACTACTTTTAGCAGAAACCATTGGAATTACAATCCGGGTAGGCGAGGCGAGACTTACATTTATTTTTCCATACAAACCTAGTAGCATACCATTCTCAGCACAACCGTCTTCTCACGTCGGCAACAACATCGACTCCCACGGCGTCTCTTGCCCGTCAGCGTACGCGCATTAACTCTCCTCAGGCGCCACCTGCAATACGGAGGGCACCTCGCATCTCCAGCGGATCGAACGCGCGACGATACCGAGAGCGCGCGAGCTCGTCCACGCCGAGCAAATTTCGTGGCCAGTGCCAGGTTCAGTCACCAACCCATATACGTGTACGTCCTCTGAAACTTGTAGGGCAGTTTAAAATGAAATATGTCCAATCACGCTGATAGCTCTAGCCATGGGTATGTATGTACGCTGGTCCTCCACTACAACTGGTGCATCGCGTCTCACGTCAATCTCACTAGTACCATGTCTTAATAGTCCACTAGATGAGGTAAATGATGATGGTTCAGCTAACGCTCGCTGGTCCTCCGATCCATTACTACTGGTCGATTGGTAGTCAGATCATCGCATTGAGTGACTGGTCCATTGCTAGATGGAATTATTTGATCATCTTTTGTCTTTCAAGCGTAGTTATATTGGTATATTTGCAGGAACATATGAACCCTACGGCAGTGCTAAGTTCGAGGCCAGAGTGACCCGCTAGTACTTGGATCTACATCAACACTGGCGAAACCATCTTTCCGGCCAGCGAAGCCTAAGAGAATGCCGTTGGTGTCGAGGGTTTGGCCACGGAATAGCCCCAGGACTGCCCACCTACATTACCGGTGCTGCAGCTGCATGTACCCCTGGGAAGCTGCAGTGGCGGAAATGGACACGAAATGCTGGATGGGCAAAATGCACAAGCAACAACTTCTGAGGGGGACAAAAGGTATACTTTGCCTAGTTAATTAAGCACAACCAAAAGAAATTTCTTCAAATATTTTGCCAAATCAACATGTAGCTCCGCCAGTGCGAAGCTGTAATAGAAACTGTAATAATCAGTTAACCAACAAGTTTCAAAGAGTGGCTGACTCGTTCCAAAGCGTCGCTGACTGGTAAGAGCTTTGCTACACCTACGGTTTTCTACTTGGCAGATTTAAATTGATGATAAACAGGGGCACGGGCCCACCCTAAAAATCAGGGGGAGTGGAGGGGGGGGGGGGGGCAAGTTTGATTACTGTGAAGGAAAGTTTCGTAGGCTTAGGCCAACTCCACCGCACGACCCCAAACGGACGTCCGGATTGGCCGGATTTTGTCCCTTTGGGGCACGGATGGGTTCGCCCGTGTCCGACTGTGTCCGGTGGGTCGTGCGTGCGTCGCAGCATGCGTCACCCAAATCACGTCCGTGTCAGGAAAGCAATAAAAAAAAGAAGAAAACATAAAAAAATGACTAAAAAGGTAAAAAAAACGTAGTTTAATAAAGATAAAAACTTAGTTAGGGGGTTCCATGGCCACAAAACGGCCCAGTTTCGTCACATTAATAATTCAACATAAAAAAGTAAAAAAAAAATGGTCGCCGCCCGGCCCTCCTGCCGTGCCGTCGTTGCTGTTGCGGTAGCCCTCTTGATGTACCGGTGTCGTCGTCGTCGCTGACGAGGTCGACGTAGTCCGACGGCGTCCACAGGTGGGGCAGCGGTGCGTGGTAGACGGGGGCGGGCTGGACGGTGGGAGGTGCCTGCACCACCTCCTCCCGTGGCGACGCCTCCCGCTCCGGTGACTGCGGCGGAGTGGCGCGCCAGTCCACGCCCACGTCGGCGGCCATCTCCAGAGCAGTGCAGGACCAGGCCCACCCCGATCCCAGCAGCTGCTGGAAGGAGGCCGACTGCTCCTCCTCCATGGCGTCCTCCCTCCTCTCCTCCCTCAAGGCCGCCATCTGCAGCTCCGGGAAGGCCACGTCGCCGGCGGCAGACAGTGCCATGGCCTCCTCCAAGCCGTCCCATTGCCGCTCGTCGTGCGTGTTCATGGAGTCCTCCATGACACGCTGCACGAGACGGGCCTCCTCCTCCGCCGTCATGCGAGGAGGTGGTGGTGGCGATGGAGATGGCGACGGCGACGGCGTGGGCATGAGGCCGCGCGCGCCTACGCTGCGCTCACGGGAAGCGGCCGCTACGGCGCTCTGGCGTGGCCGCCCGTGGCCCGTCGGCGTCTTGGCGTAGTAGGGCGCCCTCCGGCGTGTCGTGCTCATCGCGGAACCAGTGTCCCACAATGGCGAAGTCGGGGCATACACAGGGTCGTAGTAGAGGTCGGCCGAGGAGACAAGCGGCGCTTCGATCTCTGTCGGCGCGCACGGCGGTCACCGGAATCAGCGGGATCGACGCAGTCGGCCGACAGTGCCGATTGTTGGGCGGGCGTCGCTCGAGGATCGGCGTCCTCGTCTCCCAATAACGGCGTACACCGACGCTGGATGTAGTGCGGTCGCTTCGCCGGGACGCGGGCGATGGAGAACGCGGGCGGCGAGGGGGCCCGGCGTGGTGGCGATGGCGAGGCCGGCTCCTCCTTCTTCACAGAACCACGGCGACGCCCCGACGAGGAGCCAGACTCGCGGTCGTGCTTGCCTTTGCGGCCGTAGTTCCAGAGCCCCATGGCTGCGGGCGGCCGGCCGGCGAGTTCTTGGCTAGGGTTTGGGGCCTGGGGCTGTCGGGTTTCGAGGAGGCCGCGGGATGGCGTGGGGCGATGTGGGCGGCGACCGGTCCACGGTTTCCACTTAAAGAAGGACGGCGACCATTCGATGTGTGGATGACAGGTGGGGCCGCCCGCCCGTACGCATTGATGTGGGCGGGTGGGAGGTAGGTGGCCGCCTGCCACGCGGCCTCGACGCGGACGAGGCGCGCGTCCGTTTGGTGTCCGCCGCGACCCAAAACCGACGTAAGTTTGCGCTTAAAATGGGTTGACCCGGACACAAAACGAACAAGATGGGTCCGGGTTGTCGCGCGCTGGGCCGTCTCATTTGTCCCTTTTACCCTAAACGGACGGGGACGGATAGGATAGAGTCGCGCGGTGGAGTTGGCCTTATGTAGATGACTTCGTAGGTTTACCATTTTTTGACTGATTGCTGGCATGGACCACGGGATGTCCTTATCATGTGGCTCACTGCCTATCCCTGTTTAGCCAAGAAATGATGTACTCTTGTCGACAAAATCATTTAAAACAACAAGTGGGTATCTTCGTCATGCTTGACAAATCTGGGCCTGCACTGGTACCCGTGTTTTGTTACGTTCATAAACCGGGGCACACTAGACTGAAAAGGATGCGCGCCAGTTTCACGCACACTCTATCTTTTTGAGCAGCTCTGAAAAATTATACCGACATGTCATCTTGAGATTTTACAAAGTCACCGTAGACGCCTCGTATTCGACAGAAACATCTCCTCCCACTGAATGCGCATCGCCAAAAATTCTGAATTTTTTTAGAATAAATGCAAGCAACGGGATTTGAACTCTGATAGGCTAGGGATACCACTGTCGTCCTAACCATTCAACCACAGGCTGGTTCGTAGGATCTACGTCAGGTTGGTTCATTTTGATGGAGAGGGAGTAGTACACACAATCCTCCATGCCTCCCTCGA
Organism: Aegilops bicornis; assembly: GCA_021605145.1. Taxonomy (NCBI): domain Eukaryota; kingdom Viridiplantae; phylum Streptophyta; class Magnoliopsida; order Poales; family Poaceae; genus Aegilops; species Aegilops bicornis. Next base: position 688,502,576 of record CM038674.1, read on the forward strand.
GATGCCTAAGGGCATCTCCAACAGTTTGTTTGTTAGGTTGTTGGCAAAATATGCCGTGTCATCAACCAACAGTGTAACATGCAGTACTTCAATAGGTTGTATCTAGTTTGCCCAACAGGATGTGAGATATTAAATAAAGTGTTCTCTCATTTTATATTGGAGCTTGTGTAAGGGGTGTTTGTTCATGTACATAGTACAAGCTTACTCTCTTTCCTCATTTATTATATGACATGTCATCAAAAATTATTTATGACAAAGTATACCAACAACTATCTTCTTACAATCATTGAAAATGCGCTAAGCTAGCTACCTTCTTCATCTGTGTTTATAGTGTTGATCGATCAGCACCGAGTGAATGAGTGGCTAGCGGCTTGCAGGTTCAGTCACCAACACACACCGTGTACATCCTCTAAAACTTGTAGGGCAGTCTAAAAGTAATAACATATGGCCATGACAATCACGCTCATAGCTCTAGCCATGGCCATGGGTACGTAAATGATGATTCGGCCAACGTTGGTCCTCCATTTACTACCGATCGATCGGTAGTCAGATCATCGCCTCTCACGCCTGCGTTATATGTACTCCCTCCATTTCTAAGTATAAGTATTTTTAGAGATTTCAATACAGACTACATGTGAAGCAAAATAAGTGAATCTACATTTTAAAATGCATATATCCATGCGTAGTCTATTAAAATCTTTAAAAGGACTCATATTTAGGAATCGAGGGATTAATTGACATATACACAGCACAAGGAAAAACAAACACTCCTATCCAAGTTATTAGTTTGGCATGACCCCGCAGCTAAGCTAACACAAGGGGAAACTACGCAGGTTCGCCTGGCCTGATCGTACGATTTTGAAAATTTCTTGTAGGCAGGCATAAGCGATGCTTCATATAACCACTACATACTTTAATTATGTAGGATGTAGATTTACCGATAAATCGCGAGCGAACATGTAGCTACGCGTGGTCGGTATCCACACCATATGTTACCATGCGATTTGTGCATGTACAATACTTATGGATGGTATAAAGTTTCCATCTTTTGGTATAGCTCTTGCATTTGCAACTGACATCGGCAGGAGATGGCCCGCAAGGCAGGTCGAGCATCGAAGTGAGGCGCAGGTCAAATGCATCCAGTCCCAATAGTAGCTGCACCACGTGGACACTTCACACGGCCTTTTGAAACTTTGTACTTGCTTCTTGTTGCCGCCAGCCTTCTTCCCACTACTCCCTCTCCATTTCTCGGAGTCTCGTCGCCACTCACCACTATGTGTACATCCATGTCCCAGCATAGCTCCACACCTTCTGCATCACACCACACCGCCAACCAGGTGCCGCCGCTCCCTCTCACCCGTTGCCCGGAATGCAACATGGGCTACGTGATCTAATTTGTATCAGGAACGGAAGAAAACCCATGGAGGTATTTCTACATGTGCGAACAACATGATGTTTTTCAAGATCCTTCCTGTACATCTTCTCCATGCCTTGCTAAGCATTTGTTGTGTGTTCTTCAGTACGGGAAATGCGGTTTCTAGAAGTGGGAGACCAAGTACATACAGTACTTCAGCGTGCGGTGGAGACATCTCACTTCACATGCATCAGTTTAATTATCGCCATGTATATGAACAGAATCAAGCATGGCTAAAGAGCATTTTCATCCTGGGCGTCATCAACCTGCTGGTCAAGGCCATGATCTTCATGTGAAAACTCTGAAGCTCCCCTCATGTGTGTTCGGATTGCTTTAGTTTCCATATGTGATCCCCCCCTTTTTCTGCACTCGTGTATCTACCAGCTCATGTTGCGGCAGCAAGCTCGCCTATCAATAGTGCATAACGATTGTGCGCATTGAGTTTTACATAATTAGGTGAACCCCAATCACGAGATACCATGCAAACAAATGTAAATACACCATCAAGCAGGGACGGCATTAATACCCCGCAATAAAAAATGCCACGTGCTACACCTGCACCACACCCGTACGCACACAATAATTTAGCACTGAACAGGAACTGGAGTTGATTAAAACCGCCGAGAGGGCGCATCAATTACACTCAGCTGCCCTGCAGCCCATAATGGAGCCGAACTTTCTCATTAATGATAGGACAATTTAGAAATTAAATATGGCCACATCAATCACGCTGAGACTGGTCATAGTGAGAGTAACATACATAGTGACATAGATACCACATAAGTAAAAAAAGTGATGTGGCAAGTTGTTATTGAAAAGAGAAAGGCAAATAGAATAACATAATATGTAACCATCACATAGCATAGAGCTTTTCAATGCAAAATGAGTCTACAAATAAATAAATAAAAATATATATGTTACCCCACTTATGACAGTACCCATTATGAAAGTTGTAATATAGACTAATAATATATGCATGTTACTAGTCTAAATCACACTCCACTATAACTAGCCTGATAGCTCAAGCTATGCATGGACGTAAATGATGATTCAGCTAACTCTGCTCCTCCATTACTACTGGCTGATTGATCGGTAGTCAGATCATTGCATCTCAAAGTTATTACTAGTTTGGCATGACCCCGCGGCTAAGCTTTTCTTTTCGAGAAAATTTTCAGTCTATTCCTCAACTGTCATTGCAGTACTAAAAACACTAAAAATAATAAAAGTCACAGCCAGGTCAATTGACTACCTAGTGGTGAATACAAGCACTAGAGGGACCCTGCCGCTAAGCCCAATCGTATGATGTTGAGTATTTCTTGTAGGCATGCATGCATAGTCGATGGTTCATATAACCACTACGTACTAGTCTCCTGTGGCAATTGACTATTCTGCATTACGATTCACAAAATTGAGTTTGTTTCGTATAATCATTTTGCTTCAAGTTCGTCGTGTGGCTTTCTTGTGGCTGTGATGCACTTTCCTCTACTCCCTCTGTTTTTTCCTTTTGGACGTTAGAACAAAGGAGCTAGTTAAAAGACAAGAAAATAAAATTGGAGATAGTAATTTCTGTGCTAGTGTATACTGCATATACCAGCCTGAGATTATGCTGAAATATGCAACTCATGCAGCCTTGGCGTCGTCGGTGGCCTCTTTCTTGGCGGCAGCATCGTTGGCCATGGGGTGTGGAGACGGGGAGAAAGAAAAAGTAGATAACAGCTAGGGTTGCATAATGACAAGTGGTAAAGCAGCCCTTAAGAATGGGTTTCAACCACTCTAAAGTAGGAAAATAATACTCTCTCCGTCTTAAAATTCTTGTCTTATATTTGTCTAAAATTCTTGTCCTACATTTGTCTAACATCCGTATCTAGACAAATGTAAGACAAGAATTTAGGACGGAGGGAGTACTACTAAATATCCCACCATCTATCATACACCTATATAAATCTCAAGATTAACTTGGAATCATTGTACGCCCATCAATGATTCAACATATTAGATGGTGTTTAATCCGCACGCGCTAATGACGTCCGCTGTTGCGGTTCTCTCTGATCCGGTGCGATCTCGTTTGTATTCCTTCGATCAGCAGGTCGATCGGCCACGCCTTAATTGGCATGTCGATGCAACCCAATAATCTTGACAACTTTGTTTACACAACTCAGACAATTTGAGTAAAGAGCTGACTCGCCCGCTGTGCTCTGCACTGCTCTGCTCTGCTAACCACACCAAGATTTCCATGGTAGTTGCTGAGTGTGCATCGCAAATAGTTCACCGTGTGGTCAGCCATGTGGCTCACGGCCTATCCCTGTTAGCCAAGAAATGATGTACTCATGTCAACAAAATCATTAAAAACAGCAATACTCTCGTGGGTATCTCCGTCATGCTTGACAAGTCTGGGCCTGTACCGGTACCCACAAGAAATCAAGTCTGCTACATGCAGCTTGTTCAGATCTCCAGACTGTGTCGGCAACGGACATCTCTGAGCTTATTTCCGCAAAATTGGGTAATTAACTCCGTACATTTCAACTGCGTCGAAGCCAAACCAAAATTTTGGGTTTTACCATGTACCTGGTTCTGTGATCTGATTTTGGAACGGATAATGGAATCTTCGAATTTTTCCAAAAAATATACTCTCTCCGTCCCAAAATTCTTGTCTTACATTTGTCTAAATATGAATGTATCAAGTCACGTTTTAATATTAGATATATCCTTATCTAAACAAATTTAAGACAAGAATTTTGAGACGAAGGGAGTACGTCCGATGAAGATTCCGTATGTATGAACTGTGTCGTGTCTCCTCTGGGGATGGGATGCGGGACCAGGAGCATCTCTAAACTTAATCGGTGATCCTTTGATGGTTCAGTGCCCAGTGCATCTCATTTGTTTTCTCAGGCATCTCTGAACTTGTATTACAGGACCAAACCAAGTATTACAGGACCCGGAAAAGTCTGTGCGGGCTCGTCAGCGGTCAGATCTTCCTTGCCAACAGTATGTTCCAGTCAGCAATAATATTATTTTGGTGAGGGAAAGTTCGATCTATTCATCTTTAATAAAGGTTGTACAATGAACACTACAAATAATAAAACTTACATCCAGATCTGTAGACCACCTAGCGAAGACTACAACCACCGAAGCGAGACGAAGGAGCCACTGTCATTCGCTCCTCCCTCGTTGGAACGGGACAAAACTTGTTATAGTAGACAGTCTTGAAAGCCATCGTGCTAGGGCCCTATAGGACCAGCGCACCAGAACAGTAATTAACCGCCGCCATGAAGAGAAACATAAACCAGAAGGATCTGACCAAAAGACACACAACCATAGATGAACAAAAATCGTATTCGAAAAGATCCACCAAAGACGAACACCGACCAAAATCATGTGACATTCTTCAGAAAAAAACATCCACACGCCCTCCGAAGATGCTAGACACCCCACCAGGATAGGGCTAGGCGGGGAGAACTTTAGTCCATCTTCATGGAGCCGTCGCCGTCTCACCTTCCTAGAACATGACACAACCCTAAACCAAACTCAAACAAACTTCTAAAAGTATAGCACTTCCGTCGGCAAGAGTCGAGACCCACCACGCCCCATGACCCTAGAACCATCTACAACCGGGCGCCCTGTATCCAACCCAAATGACGGGCCAGCTATTCGATCACTATCCGTACGAAAAAAGCGCACCCAACATGGCTCCCCAAAACCAGCCCAAACGCCCCGACTAACTGGCACTCCTCATATTCGACACATATCTGCGGCGGATAAGGAGAGGTCCGGCACGCTCGCCACGTAGGGTTTTGCCGCTATGGCCCACGTAGGGATGCATGGCTCGCCGGGAGTAGGGATGTGGGAGCGCCTAGTCAGCGCCTTAAGCACCAGTTTCCCCAGCTGGCACTCAAGTGCCGCCTCGCCTGGCCGGCCCAATAAGAATGCAATATTTCATACATCAATCGCTTCGCCGACCATGTTCGCTTGCTCGGTTGACCAGGTTCTATGCAGTTAACGAGATGACGTGGACCGTTTGACTAGTTGACACGTCAACCATTAACTTTTCAAAAAATACCAAAAAATAGGAAAAATCACAAAAAATAGAAAACGTTTGTGAATTTAAAAAGAAATCACAGATTTTGGAAATAAGTTCACAAACTTAAAAAAAAGTCCTAGAATTTTGAAAAGGAAAACATCACACTAGGAAAAAAGTTCATCCATTTTGAAAAAAGTTCAAAATATTATGAAAAACCATTGATTTTGAATAAAATTTGACATAGTTAATTAATTTTTAAATAATTTCATCATTTTTGAAAACAAATATCACAAAATTTGAAGAATCATCAATTTTCAAAAAAGTTTATTGAATTTGGAACTAAAAACCATCAATTTTGATGTAAGTTCACCAATTTTTGAAAAAAAGTTCATCGATTTGAAAAAATTCACTAAAAAAATAACTAAAAACAAAAAGAAATGTAAAAAGAAAAAAAAAGTATAAGAAAATTGGTCCAGAAAAAACCAAAAAGAAAAAAATGTCTGGGCCTTTTTTTGAGAGAAATGAAAGTTTATCAAAAGGCGACTGATAAGCGCCGGTGCGCCGGCCTAACTTTCGGCCGGTGAGCGCCCGAGCGTCCGATCTAGATGTCTACAGCGGTTGATTCCTTCTTCCTCCCCGAAACAACTTCAATTCGCACGCGCACAACACCCCCACTCGCCCAGCGCACAACGTGGTCACTACCCCCGGCGTCCTCCATGGCTGCCGTTGTCGCTGACAAACGCAGCTTGCTGCCCCGCCGTCCCGGTCATCGCACGGCCTCCCAATCTCGTAGTCGTTTCCAGCGACACACACTGCCAGATGCAACTCCACTGAAACCTAATGCAGCTTGCAGCCAAGCCGGTTCGAGCAACCAATCGAAGCACGGCGGCCCCCCACCGCCTGGCTCGCCGCCGCCGTCGAGTTTGCATCACTATTTTCCAGCAAACAAAAATCCAAGCAACTAGAGAAACCAAATAAGCCTGTTGAAGCAATAAAATTAGCCGGTTCCAGCAAACAAAACTGCCGGTTTCAGCAAATACCATAGATTGTGATCGTCGAGTCGTAGCAAAATTTCTAGCCGGTCGTAGCAAACCAGAAGCATGTTCCAGCTTCTGGCAATTACGGTTGCAACACCTGCTATGCATGGTTACTGCTGGTTCCAGCATCTCCTTCTACTAGTTCCAGCACCATTGCATCATCTTGTCATCGTTGTAGCTCGCGGACGCCGCGATTGCAGCTTTTTTCTTGCTGGTTGTAGCTTCGCCGGTGGGCAATTCCAGCTTTTTCGCTGGCTGGTCGCAGCTATGGCGCCCGATTGTAGCTTTCTGATGGCCGATTCCAGCATTGCCGGCGGCGGGTTGCAACATCTCGCGGTGCCGGTTCCAGCTCCGGGTCAGGCGGTAGGCAGCGCACCGAGGGAAGGTCGTCGGGCTCGAAAAAAGAGTGAGAGAGGGTGGGATGTGGGATGCGGAGGTCGTCGGGCTAGAGGAGGCCGCCGGCGTTGTTGGAATTTGCGGCAGCGGTGAGCTCCAGCGATTGGAACCCGCGACTGGTGAAGAGATAAGAAGGGGAGAAGGGGAGGCGCGGTGCGGTGGGTGGGTCCCAGCTCCACGTATCAAGTCCGAGATGTACGATTTGTTGTGATCGAACGCATGCGGCGCGACCGGCCAACGCTTGGCTGGCGCGCCGCATAGGAATGTTTCCCTTATCAAAACCAGCGATCTTGCTCCCACGTTTGCACCGATGCCTCCTTTAACCGACGCAATGTGCGCCAAATAGGGTTCGCCAAGGGATGAAGAGGTCAGGAGGAACTGCTCGGCGGCCACGCCTCTGCTGCTCTGCTTGCTGGGTTCGCCGGTGCCTCAGTGGCGGCCAACCCTTCCAGTGCCTCTGAATTCGATCTACCATTTTTTTTTAATGGTTCTCCACATAAATTGATGGATGGACGCAGGCGGATGTATTGTATGTTATGAAGCTCCAATTACTTTGATTAATTCCTCCGTTCATTGTAGTGAACTCCAAGTGCAGGATTTGGTCTATCGGACATGTACGGTTTCATTCTCAAATTTCACCTGCTTCTCGCTTCAGATGTCAAAGTTTGCACCTATCATCTGAATGCCTCAAGGAATTTTTACGGGTGATGAGATTCTTGCCTTGGCCATATGAACTGCAGGTTAGTCTTTGGGGAATGAAAACCAACCATTTTATTAACTATGATGGACATTAACACGACTTTCAGTACGGAACCAACCATTTTCTGTCCTACTAGTCAATTTATTCTTTCTCTGTAATTAGTTATTTATCCTTGTTTTCGTTCCTTCATTACTTGGCTGGCTGGTGCTCTCGATGTTGGGTGCATTTGTGTAATTCAGACTCTGTATTTTGTAGGATATACGGTTCCTTTTCATGTTCGGTAGCCTTTCTTACGAATGAAGGGAAAGTGAATTGTGCTGCAAGACAAATAATGTTGTTGCGCCTGACATCATAGATGAAAAAAATGCATCTCGTCAAATTTGACAAAAATGGATAAGTGAAAACAGAGGAGGAAGTGCAATACACCACTGTTTATATTATGCCTTGTGTAGGTAGGAGAGTTGCCTATCCTGCTCGCTATTAATGAAGTTTAGTTCATTGTATGTACAGGGTTAGGGGTTCTCAACTTCCTAGATACTGGAGGTTCCTGGATCACCTTCATTATCACCTTGATGGTCTTGAGCAAACGGACCCTTCCACCCTGAGAAAAATTACGGAGCTTGTCGATTCAGTCCATCAGAATTATCAATCTCTACTCTCTTTTCTTTCTTGTATGTACTACATGCTATTCTGTCCCAGCGTATCATATGGGGAGTGCTTGCGTGTGTAAGGTTTGATGTTCTTTCCTGACGCCTAAGTAAATTTTCTTGATGCGTTTGTTCTGAAACCTAATCTGCTGCATTTTTTCCGTCGAATTGAACCCTTTAACAGTGGCGGCATGGGCGCCCGCTCACGAGTGCCACGTCCGCAGGTTTCACTGTCGCGTTTTACTGTGTCAAAGAGGACAGAAACAACGCACCCCTCGCACCTCTCGCTCACAGCCTTCGTTCTCTTCTCTCCGCCGCCGCCGCCAGCCTCACCAGCGCTCGTGCTTCATCTCCCGTCCCAAGCCCTCGACCCCAACACGCCGCCGCCTCATCTCCCCATCCCAGTCCCCCTCCCCCTCTATGTGACCTATCTCGTTCCCCTTTCTCTTCTCAATCTCGATCCATGAAAGTGGGCGGCAGGGGCGCCATCGACCGCGACGCTAGCCGCTGCCACACGAAGGATCGAGTCCCACGTCCATGTCCTCGTCTCCACGCCACCTCTCTCATCACGTCGAGGTGGCAAGAGGGCGTCGCTCGCACCACTCCCTCCTCTCTCGTCTGTCATCCTCTCGGTTAGGGGGGGGTGGGGGGTAGGGGATCCCGCCGGATCAGAGGCTTGCGGGCACGGTGGCGGGCGTCTCCAGTAGCGGCGGCAACCTGCAGGCCAAGGGCTACGGCGGGGGCGCTCGATTTGATCCAGCCTAATGGACTGGTCCCTTCAGGAGAGAGAGAGAAGGAAGGAGAGGAGGGAGAAAGAGAGGAACGAGGAGAGGGAGCTGCAGCGGCGGATGGGAGAGCTGAGGATGTAAAGGTTAGAAAATGGTATCTGAATTGAGTGTTCTCTTTTTTCTGCCTCTGACTTGAAGAAATATATTTGTTAATATATAGAAGCTTAGATCTGTAATCAAGCTGTTAAAGAGAGTACTGTAATAGAGACTTCTATAAGCAGAGGTATGTACCTGCATTTACACCTTAAATATCCCTTAATTAGTTCTGTATGGTTCGTCTAATTCATGTTGAAATGATTTCTTTAGTCTGTTAATTGTATAGGTAATTAGACGGTGTAGTACTATGGCGGTGGTATACTGATTTGGCGTAATAATTACTGACATGACTTCGTGTGTACAATCTTACAGGTTTATGATATTAAGAATTAGCAGCGTGTTTTTTTGTTTACTGCTGGATTTCCTAACAATCTGTCTCTTCTGTTGTTAATTGATATGCAGACTTGCTGTTTTTCATTCAGTTGAAGAGCTCTCCAGGCTTAACATCTTTCTTGGATAATTGTGTTGTTAAATATGAAGGTATATGATTGGCTTCTCAACTCATGTATCGATAAGCATTTTTTTCATCCTCAATATATTGTTGCTTGCCTGACTTGTCCTACATTTGTCAGGTGTCCGAGGACGTTCAGTTCTTGTATGCGGCGTAAAACTTGAACTACCTACAGATGATTTCGCCAGTTCAACGGAAACTTAGAATAACCAAGAGAACTTTCTCAGTTTTTTTGTTTTTGCTCTTCTCAGATTTTAGGCTGGGGGTATTAACATATATGCCAACCATAAATTTAGATATTAATGTAAGATTAAATAGGGATAAATCCTTCTGCCATGTTGACTAATTAGAATTACAAAGAAGAAAAGAAATTATTAAAGAAGAGATATAGTCGAATAGGTTGTTGTGGTGTTTCTTTGATCTTCACTAGACCTCTCATTTTGGATTGGCATGGCGATGATCTGTTTCTTCTGGTGTTTCTCTGCTTCAGGATTTGCTCATGTGCCAAAGCCAGCTCGGAGAAGCCTTCCTGGACTCATGATCAACCAGGACAATCACGACACTGTGAGTAGATTTTCAAGCTTTCTTGCTTCGTCGGATCAGATTCGATGTGTATATGGTAGTTATGGACTGCTGACTTCTTAATGTTGTGTTTCCTCTGTGTACTATGGTGCGTGTTGTTTTCAGAGCTTAAGCGAGCGGAACGTCGAAGGGGGATCTTGGGGATGACGGAGGCGTCGACGACAACCTCAAAGGCGAGAGGTATTGCTTTCATGTCTCTGCGTTTCTTACTTTATGCAACTCTGTCGGTATTAAGGCCGTATATTCGGTGGGAGCAACGAAAACTGAATTTGTTAATGTTTAGAATTTGGACGATCTGTTTGATACGATACGTCTGCACTGGTGATGCCGAACATTGTTCAAGACACTGTGGGGTCAGATGTGAGGAATACAATTTGGCTTGCAGGGTTCAGGCTACTCTCTTGTGCTTGTTTTGCCTTGTGATTACTTGAAACTGCAGCCTGCAGATTGAATGGGCACTTGATTTGTTAGGGCGGAAGGCTGAAGCAAAGAAAGCTGTTGCTCTTTGAGCTGTAGTACGTTTCATTTGAGAGCCAGATGAGGTCCGTTAAATTAGGATTAAAGTCTACACAATAATTAAAAACATTGAATAAGCAAGGCCATTCAGAAGAAGTTTGCACTTAACACCATGCAGCACCATTGCTACTAGCTAAGGTAGATTAGGCCACGACATGTCCAAGCCATGTTGTGCTTGTACCCTGTGCATATCCAGCTGTTTTCTTCAGCTCCGCTAGCATCATAAATTAATTGTGGGATATGATGCACATAGTCTTCTGTTTATTTTTCACCAGCAAAGTACCACTCTTATTAGTGCATTTGTTTTTTTTTTCAAGATGTGTACATTTAGGAACAGGTTTCAAAATTAAATGAACACAATAGTTTGGTTTGCAACTCCCCACTTAGTTTGCAATCATCTACATCAAATGGCAATGATTTAGTACTCAATGTTTGTGTTATGTCTAGATGAACTTTGTAGTTAGAAAGGAGTTCTGAAATTGCTAGGGGCCATGTTTGGTTTAATGTAAAGTTGACATATATATATAGACACAAGTTTTCCTGATTCATGTGTATATAACCAAACTCGTCCAAAAGATAGCATATGGAAAATGGAGTCAAAATCATGGATTTCTACTTTATATCAAAGCTCTTACCCAACTCGTCCATTTGGAATTTGGTAGATATAGTCAAGTATATTCACTCGCATCATGAAGAAGTTCCTCTTTTGGTTTGGAGGTCCATTTGTTGATATGAATTGCTTCATAATATATCTAACCAATGAAAGTTTGATGTATACGTATTAACACATATGTATGTCCTGACCTTTTGTTCTTTTTTTTTTCAGGTTCATTTATCATCGCACTGATTTATTTTTTCATTAGGTTGTGATGTCAAGGTTACATATGTACACCACTTATTCATTAGTTCACTGTAAATTATTTAGGTATATAATTATATCAACAACCAAAAAGCTCACTGGCCTGAATCCTGGGATATGGGAAGTTTGAAGAGGCCCAACAGGCCCGCCCCAGTGGCTACAATGAACTCATTTCGAATTGTCAAAGATGTGAAAATGCTTTTCTGGACACACTTAAGAATTCACTTTATTTAGTATTCATTTCGTACAATGAACTCATGTCATTTAGTATTCAACAAGACCATCTTTTTTTCCATGGACACACCTATGAACATGATTGAATTGTGTTTCCATGAAGCGTAATTGTCGGTTCGCAGGGTGTGCTATATCATCCACCTTGTAAGACTGCCACTATCTGTTAATATAGACCTATTACCTTGCTATGCCTGATGCAAGTTTGTAATAAATTCTGGAACAAATCGGGATGTTAAAGTCAGCAAAGATTTGCATATTCACCTGTAGTCAATCTTTGCATATTCATCTATAGTTAAATCACTTTGGTTGTATATAAATGTCATCAAGGATTAACCTGGACCAACGGACGTGCGTAGGCTGATAAGTGCGCACATGAACGCTCAGGAGGCGTGCCATTGCCAACCACTAGTTAGTAGAGCATACGTTGCGCCTCCATCCCTAAGCAGGCCAAGTGAAGAACAAACTGCTCTGAAGTTCTTCATGGAGAACCAATTTTCAGCTTTAAAGCTATAAGACTATGAGGTACAGCATTATTGAACAATCAAACATTATATTGGCTTGAAAAAATTATTCTTGTGTCATTTCAAAGTAATTCCAACATGTAAATATAATATGATATAAAAGCTTTTTCGAAAAGGAGGATTATCCCCGGCCTCTACATCAGAATGATGCATGCAGCCACATTATTAAAGTAAGGACTATGCTAACTTCCACACGTACGGAAGTTAAGCAACAGATCCGCATGGTTCCTCCCTAACTTGCATGCATGCATTAGCTTCATCTTATTTTCTTTATTTTTTCTGTGCGTGTCCACTGTCCATTAGCAATTAATTAGCAGCTACTAATTATATACATGCAGAAAAAACGAAATTGATGATGTCATCAAAGATTCTTCCCAATGCGAAAATTTAGAATATTTTGTAGCTCAAACCGTTGGTCCGATTGAGAAACTGTTTTCACATAAATGATTCGTCGCGATGAGACCTTCGAAACTAGATCCCATGTTGGTATGTTTCGACGATATTTTTTTCGGGTCAAAAGTTACCACGTGTGTGCTACACGAGTTATCATGTGGTTGTATATAAGTTATCATGTTATTTATACAGAAATTACTGGGACATAGAAGTAGTTCTTGTAATTATCTCTTCACATGCACATGGAGGCATGCATTAGAAGGGGAAAAATGGATGCGTCCTTGATTCTACATATTTCAAAACTTTAGAATGTGTCATAGGTCAAAGCGTCGGAAGTTATCGTGACATTTGTACGGAAGTTATCGGGAGGGGTATGTTTTCAAACTACTTTCTCCCCTCCCACCACCCCGGATCAAAGTTGTCGTGGTATGTATGCATAAGTTATCACGTATAATGTGTGTACAGTACCAAGCTATTTACACGAAAGTTTCCGGGGGTGTTTTTAAACACCTTCCCACATCCCACACCCGTCGCCAAAATTACTAAGACTAGGGTAAAAAGTTGTCAGGTTTGTGATGTGTGAGTTACCGGGGGTATCATCAACCCCCCTCCCCCCTGGTCGCTAAAGTTACCAGGACTGAGGTACATAAGTTATCATGTCTGCAACATGTGAGTTACAGTGGGTATATTTCATCAGCCCCTTCCTCCCTCGCTCCCAAAGTTACCAGGACTGAGGCACATAAGTTATCAGGTCTGCAACGTGTGAGTTTTTATGTTATTCACACAAAAATTTACAACCCACTCCCCCCCCCCCCCCCGGTCGCCAGAGTTACCAGGACTGGGGTCATAAGTTATCATGTTTGCGACGTGTGAGTGCACATAAGTTATCATGTATGCAATGTGTGAGCTATCATGCTATTCACACAAAAGTTACCGGTGGGCTATTTAATCAACCCCCACTCCCCATGTCAAAGTTATCAGGACCGCAATACATATGTTATTAGGTTTGTGATGTGCGAGTCACCAACTTTAACATGATTTTCACACAAAAGTGACCAGGGGATATTTTATCACCCCCCCCCCCACCCCCGGCGCCAAAGTTATCAGGACCGGGGTATATAAGTTATCAGGTTTCTGATGTGTGAGTTACATGATATTGACACAAAAGTGACTGGGGGATATCCCCCCCCCCCCCTATCAGGACCGGGGTACATAAGTTACCAGGTCTGTGATGTGTGATTTACCATGTTGTACACAAAAAAATCAACGATATATTTCATCAACCCCCCCTCCCTCCAAGTCGCCAAAGTTACCATGGTGTCATCAACTCGAGATGAGTTGGTAAAATAATCTACTTAAGTGCGGAAAAGATCAGACATCACATTAACTTTTGTGCAAACCTAGCACGGAACGTAGGTGAGGTGGTTGGCTAGTAGAGTTACCTCATAAAGTAATAAGAGGTACAAAGGATCAAAACATCTTGTGCATATATAACCATACTAATAGAGTAGATGAGTCATCGGACTAGAAAACAATAAGAAAACAAATGCCAAAACGGTAAGAAAAAAGGTGAGCAACGGGAAACACAAGCTTAGTGTAGGACATGTAGGTTACCTGCCACAGTTTTCTACCAGGAGGTAAGGGATCGCGCGCGTACCATGTGATTAAAAATTAACAGCGTCACCTGCGTTCGGATCTATTGCGAGTTTCCGGTCGACTGGAAGTTAGCTTTCTCGTATTTACACAGAAAATATCGGATTACGTTTCAACATACATTTTTTACTAGGTCAAAAAGTAAGTTATCAAGTCTACAATGTGTAAACTACTTGAACAAAAAATATTAGCCGGTAAAAGATTACCACAGTGTTTTTAGGCGTAAGTTATCTAGACTTTTAGCGTGTCTTCTAACTAGAAAAAAAGAAAAGAAAATGTTCAGACAAGGGGAAAGGAATTTGGTTCACAAAAAGAAAAGAAATAAAATATTTTTGTCACGTTACATGCAGTGTGGTAAAAAAAAACTACCTAACTAATCATATAACAAAGATCTGGACCTTATTGACAACCACTAATCAGGTGTGAGTTTGCTAGCTCGATCCATTATGTTGCACGAGGTCATGGCTTCGATCCTCATCCCCACGTAATTCTTTTTCTCGCCCCAGAAAATTGGTGAGCGCGTGAATTGCGGGATGGCAGTTCGATAGCGACGTGCTAGGAAGGTTTGCCTAAAAATCAGGAAAACAGATCGAGGCCCAGGCGTGTGTCGGACGGCGATGAGATCGTCCGGATCTGTTGCGAAATTCCGGTCGACTGTTATTTAGCTTTATCGTTAAAGTAAATAGTCATCAGGTCTCAAATTTGGTACAAGCTCGCAACATGAGCTGAAAAGAAAATAAAAGAAGCGCCACAACCGGCAAAAATAGGACAAGACGACTAAACACCTGGCCTAATAGGATACAAAAGCTAGAGTGCATAAGATGAATAATTTCTACTCATAGCCACCCATTTCACCTTGGGCCGGATAATACAGATGCTTGTGCTGGAACTGAGCATGTTGATGCATTATGTTGAACCGACATGACTGAATTTGCATCGAAAGTTTCTACACTCATAGAACCTTCCAATACCTTGATTACTACTGACATTGAAGGTCTTCGAATGCTGTCATTTTGCAGGCACCATATTGCGAGCTTCATCATTTCAATTACTTCTTCCTGATGTGAAATCATATCATCACTATGCTTGTCAACCAGATCAACCAAATGGTCGGTTTGAGCTTTTTCCCGCAGTACATTTATAAGCTGAACTTCCTCCTCGGGCTGAGAATGGTCAATATTTTTTCTTCCACTTACTATTTCCATGACAACAACTCCAAAGCTATAGACATCAACTTTTTCAGTGATCCGCGATGTCAACCATTCAGGGGCCAGATATCCAGGTGTTCCTCTCATCACAGTAACTACCTTGCTTTGATCCCTGTTTATTAACTTACATAGTCCAAAATCAGCCACTTTGGCATTGAAGTAATCATCCAGGAGAATATTTTGTGGTTTGACGTCTAGATGAGCAATTTTCCGCTTGCACTGCTCATGGAGATAACACAGGCCCTTGGCAATATCCAATATGATCCTAGAACGGGTGCACCAATCAAGAGGGCCACTGTTATGACGGTAATAGATCCACCTATCAAGCGATCCTCTTGACATATATTCATATACCAGAAGCCTCTCAGTCTTCTCTGCACAGAACCCAATCAGCTTGACAAGATTGATGTGTTCAATGCTTCCAATAGTCTCGATCTCTGCCAAGAATTCTTTCTTTCCTTGTCTAGCACCTTCCAAACGTTTAACTGCAACTCTCTCTTCACCTAATTTCCCTTCAAAAACCGACCCAAACCCACCTTCTCCGAGCTTCTTAATGAATCCTTCAGTGCATTGGCTCAATTTTTCAAATGAAAACCTTGTCAGCATTCCAGGCAATTGATCAAAATAAAGTTCATCTTTCTCTTCATATTTCCTTCTCTTTTGTAGATAAAGAGCAACAACAATCACAAGCAATACAAGAGCAGTAATAGTTCCAAGCGTAGCACCTATCATCACCTTCTTTTTGTTTTTGTGGGAGGTGCTAACTTGAACCTTGAGGTAAACCGAGGAGTTGCTAACTTCAACATTCTCAGCCTGTTTTGATTGCAAGGAGAAGACCTTCGTTATCCATTCACAAACTCCATATCTGAATTGAACGGCCATGCATGAGCAGTTCTTCAAGCAGAGTTGTTTACAGTCATCGATGCTTGTTGCATTCCGAACCATGTGGCTTCGATCAAAGTAAGAAATGTGGGGAAGGGTCAAGAGCTTATGGTGTTGAGTTTCTTGACAAGAGATTGATATTATTGGAGCGCAACCAAGATTTGGTTTCCACTCATCCACCAGCTTGAAGTAGCTTGAACTAGAACTTTCTTGAAGTGGACAAGTGCATTGCCCCTCTGTGCATATGCCGTACTCCCCACAAACTGTTGGGTAATCACAATCATGTATCTCCATTACATCATAGACATTAGTCCATTTTGTACCAGACAATTCATACAACCTTAGGTGTCCATCTGAATCAATTGACATGACCTGGGCGGATTTAGCTTCTGGCAGCAGTGAGATACTGTCATTTATATCTGGTCGTACAACAAAGTTGAGGCTTCCATTCGTGAACGTAACCTTCACTGGATCGTTTCCTATCTTGGCCAGGTATGTCTTGTATTCAAAATAGGGTTGTGGTGGTGTGGATTCAACATAAGCATACAATCATCATGGTGTACAGTGATATAGAACTGACCCTTGGTGGTATTTGTTGGAGAGCTACTTGCTGTGAGCCTGTTACCTTCCAAAAGCGACTGCCCAGGGAGCAGTGTGTCAGTAGGATGATCAGACGACTGCCAAACAGTCGCATTCTTGTGATCAAACAACACCAGATTGCCAATCTCGGTGATCACCATGCTTGCTACAGATCGGCCGGAGCTGTTGCTTGACCATACTTGGCTGCCATCAGCATCACGGAGAACCAAATTTCCGTCGGAGGTAAACTCAAGGGTGGCATTCTCCCGAACAGGGTGATCTCGGTTGGCAGACCAGACCAGCCGATCGCCAAAGAATACTCCGAAGAGGAACTCATTGCACGGGCTTCTATTGTAATTACTACAAAAGAACCATGCGCTGGTGCCAAATTCGGAGTCGTAGTCAGCTCCTAACGCACGGAAGAGAACACACTCGGTGTCGTAATTGTTGATCCACACCGTCGAGGGTTTGGCGGTGGAATTATAGCCCGAGGTGGAGGTGGAATTATGGGTCTTTGCTGCGAAGATCAACGGTGCTGCAACTGTAAGCACAAGGAAGAAGAGAACGGCCGGACCCATGGTACTTCCAGCCTTCCACAGAGGCTGCAATAAGTTAACAAGAGAATCAGTTAGTTCTTTGCTTATGAGATGCCATCAAGAAACTCGAGGTGGGTTAGCACCTAGCAGAGTAGAAACAAGGCCACAGGGTCTCACCGTCACCTGACCTCCTGGCTGATGATCGCCGGAAGAAGGATGTATCGCCTCGCCGGCGTTGGGAGGCTGGACTCGGAGTAGCCAAGAATGTGTTGGGATTTCCAAGACTGATTGGTCTGGCTACTAGTCCCAACTTCCAAAGCGACGCTGACTGCTTGGCTGGTCTCCGTGGGGTGGTCATGTGGCTTACGGCTCTTCCCTGTTAGACACGGAAGCATGATGTCAAGACAATAAAATTCGTGAGAGTGCAGATAGTCAAGACAACCAGCTTTCATGATTAATCTTACAGTAAACATGCTACACATCACAGGGCAAATTAACGCTATGGTCTATGGTCCACCGTTCATGGTCTTCTTACCAAAAAAAGCTTTTGCCCCGCTTTATAAATACAGCAAACCGCCACAGAGCACACATATATGGACTAGTTCAAACACACGCACCCAAGTCTCACACACAAGTCGAAGATTCTGCTGAGGGCACAGCTCAACAAGCCCAAAAAACTAAAAGAAAAGAGCCGGGGAGCCAAACAAGCATCCGGCAGGGGCGGTGGAGACAGACGGACGGCCATCAAGCGGAGGTCGGCGATGAAGGCAGAGATGGCGTCACGGTCGTCGGGGCGGCTAAGCGGCCGCCAAAACTGCAAGAAATCAGACAGTTTGAAGATAGCATCAGTAGCCCGTCGAAGAGGAGCGCGCTGGATCACAAGCTTATTATAGATCGTCCAGAGGGTCCAAGCGATGACCCCAATCTCAAGCCACCTAATGTGGCGAGAGGCCAAGGGGGAGGACTGGAGCTCCGTATACAGGTTGGAGAAGTTGGTGTGGCACCAATTTTCACCCACTACCTCGCGGAAGCAGCTCCACACGAATTGCGCGGACACAAAGGAAAAGAAGATGTGGTTCAAGTCTTTGGGGGTAGCGCAAAGCGGGCAAATGCCAGTGCCTGGGCCATTACGTTTGCGGACCTCCACGCCCGACGGTATCCGACCGCGAATCCACTGCCACATGAAGATCCGGATTTTCAGAGGCAAGCGGATGGACCAAACCGTCGCAAGGGGGGGAGGGGCGGCGGAGGGGGCGATGGCATGGTAGAGAGACTTAGTGGAGAATTGGCCCGAAGGCTCGAGCCGCCATCTCACCTGGTCCGGGCCACCGTCCACCATAGGCTCGTGGAGAGCCACGCAATCTAGTAAATCACGCCAGGCGGTGGACTCCGGGGGGGCAAAGGGCCTCCGGAAAGCAAGGCGCCCTAAGTCAATAAGGGCCCTCTCAACTGAGATCAAGGGGTCTACAGCGATGGAGAAGAGGTCGGGGAAGCGCGCAGCGAAGGGGGAGTCTCCGACCCACCGGTCAAACCAGAACAAAGTCTCCGTGCCGGACCCCACCGAGAGGGAAGTTCCGATGCGAAGGACAGGGAGAAGCTGGACGACCGACTGCCAGAACTGCGAGCCGCCAGTTCTCTGACAAAAGGCAAGGCGCTGTCCACGCAGGTACTTGTTCCGGATGATGTCGAGCAAGAGACCACCCTGGCCTTGCGAGATGCGCCAGAGCCAGCGGGATAGGAGAGCGATATTCATGCGATTGGAGCACATGATACCGAGGCCGCCTTGTTCCCTGGGCTTGCAAATGTCAGGCCAGCTGATCATATGATATTTCTGCTTATTGTTGTCGCCAACCCAATAGAAGCGGGACTGGATTTTGACGATCTCATGGTGCAGAGTCTCGTGTAGGCTGTAGAAGCTCATGAGAAACAATCTCTTCCATATGAAAGCAGTGCTTGAATTCTGTTTAATTTATTTTTTGTGCGTGTAACTTAATTGGTTGGTTTGTTTGCTAGATGAAAATCACAACTGAAATTCCTAGTGGACGAAAATTATGTGATTTTCTACATCTTGACTGACTCGAGATAGTTTTGCAGTAATTGTGGAAACTCTATATGGTAGCAAGACAAACCAGAGTGAGTGGCAGATGAGCAGATTTCCTGTTCACAATTCATAGTTCAGGTCGTAAGTTCTGGATAATTTCTTTTTTTTAGCAAAAGAGGGTTTCCTCTCCGATTTCATTTAGAGAAAGCAAACACATGCATGAGGCCAGTTCAGCCCCAAGCGACAGAACCGGACAAGTAGCACGTCCCCGTAAATTGCACAAAAATTACCACAATTGGGACATTGGAAACACATGACTCCATCATTTTCAGTCTTCTGTGCATGCATGTGTGTGCCACACTTGAGCGAACACGTGGCGCCTCCTGATTGGGCAGCACTTGACGGCGGCACCGGCAGCCACCGTTAGGCGTGGAGCGTTGCCGACGGCCCTGGCCGTCGAAATAGATGTACGGACACCGTCTGGATAGCATCTATGCCGACGGCATCCTGGGATACGCCGACGTATATGTTGCCGACGGGAATCAGGGCTATGCAGGCGGCGCCCGCCGTCGGCATAGGGGCTAAGTGTGGTGGTGCGCGCGCCATCTCTCCCCGCCGCTTCTTCACGGCGTCGCTGCCTGGCCCCCGTTAGCAGCCGTGTTCTTTGGATCCGGCCGCCGTTCCACCACCCACCCCACTCATGCCCTACCTCAGCGCTCTCGACGCCTGCGAGGCAGTGTCATGATTCCTTGGCTTGGGATCCAGGCCGGCTGCGGGGATTGTGGCACACGGCTGGTGTGCTTTTGGGTCTTCTTTGCCATGGAGGCGACGCTAGTGAGTGAAGGAATGAGGTACGAGTACTGGATGTTCTCAACTCCACGTCAAACATCATCACAAAGGAAAAAAAGAAAAGAAAAAGTTCAGGGAGAGCCATAGTTAAACTTGTCCCAAAGTCCCCGAAAGTTGTGCTTGGCCATGTGCAAGGCATATGTGCGAACATACGCTTTATGAAAACGAACAAACCAACCGCGTCAAGACCTGACCAACCCACACACCCACTGATTAATCATTCTGTCCAGTGGAACATCAAACATGTGCCATCATTTCCACGAAAAATAGTTGAGAAGAAAGTATGCTTTTCATGTGGAAATGGTTGTTCCTAGCTAGCTAGTGTCTTGAAGAAACCTACCCATCCCCACAGCTAGCATAAAGAAAGAACAAGTTCAGAGATTGCTGTACGTAGTTAAACTAAACCTCAAACCACGGGAAAGCGGCGTTCGACCTATGTCCCACCTACTAGCTAATTATCATTGCCAGCATAAAGGAATATTTCGCTGGACCTATGTCCAACACGATTAGGACATGCACACTCGAGACTGTCCCATGAAAGGCCAAGGGAAACAGGTGAGAGTTAGCAAACTTTATATACCTTTAAAATTAATCTCGTTGTCCCCTCTTCCTTTATATCATTTGGTGTGCCTCGATCCCTACGCGCTGCATGTGAGGCTGATCTGGCTATCCATTTCATTGTGGTTGTGTGCATCTGAATGAGTTTCCAAATTCTTTTTCGAAAAAACGTGAAAAACTAAGCCCCCTGGTTGATGAAGTATATGCTACATATATAGAAGAAGGAATACGAATGATCCACGTCTAGGAATTTAGAACTAACAAACATTTCGGTGCTGGAATTTGTTCTCGTTTAGTATGTTTTGAAAATCTGCTATGTACTTACTTATTTATGTCCTGTATCCGTATACCTCTTCATCATGTTGTTTGTTCTCGTTTTTCAAGTATTTTCAGCTATTGAGAATCATACTTTAGTTCAGTCATGCTGATATTCTAGGAGCATGTTTGCTGCTGCATTTCAGTATTTCTATGCCAACTGTCATATCTTGATATTGGCAGAGTCATCTCTACTACCTAAAAGAAACGGAGTGTTCCGTCTCCCGTCTTACGTTTCGTCCGACCTCTTCGTCACTCCGACGTACGCTCCCTTCCCCCTCCTCTTCCGATTTTTTACCCCCACCAATTTTAAAACCGGAAGGTCTTCCTCCCGCAGCATAGTTTCCTCCAAATCAAAGGTAGATCAGGGGAAAACCCACGCATGCACGACTCTCGTGGGATACCTACGCTAATATCTCTCGATCCCTTCCATCTATACCTCCTAAAATCTCTCTCGATCCCTTCCATCTATTCATCCAATCAGTCATGCTTTCCATTGGGCTTCCAATTGTATAAAACCCGACGCACAATCGCTCCATGTGATCTGACCTGAAAAGCTTCGGGATGGCCCCGTGCACAATCGCTCATGTGCTCTATTGTTACCTGGCGGCTGTGTTGCGCGGAACCTCGCCATCCATCATGATCAATGCATCCCGTCCGCCGCGCCATCCAATATCCTCCGTGCCCATCTGCCATTCCGCCCGTTCGCCGCGATCTTCCTCCATTGACTGATAGAATTGGCACCAGGCGAGCATCAGTCACCGCATGGGGAGCCCGGCAGCTCGTGGCGGACTCGAGCATGCTGAGACCTGACCAGTGACGCCCCGAAGGCCGAGCCGTTGCAGTAGAAGAAGGTGCATCGGACTGACGCGGTGGTGTGCATCGCCCACGACGCCTCTGACCAGATTGAGCATGGCCAGCACCACGAGGTACTGGTGCAAGAACATCGACACCACGTACAGGTATATGCTGGAAGAATAATATGACCTGAATCATGTCATAGCAGCTCCCTGATGCTGTTATGTTGGTGCAATCTTCCAGATCTCGCTGGATGAGAAGGCAATTATTTTCACGCCCAGGTGTTAATGGATTTAGCCGCTCCACCCTTGATGATTCATTTAAATGTAGGTTGCTTTGTCAATTAATATTTTACCCATGAATACCTGATGTACTCCCTCCGTAAACTTTTATAAGAGCGTTTAGAATCTGTAGTTCAATTCTGGTCACGCTACAGAACTTTTACGGTTTCCAGTTTTGCCCCTCCGCACTCACTTGATTCTGGTCGGTCGTTCCCCTCCCTAGCACTCCACTCTCGCTCCCCAAATCCCTAGCACTCTCTGCTCCTCCAATGTCGCCGGCCCGCGTCGCCTCCCGCATCCCTCTCGCCCGCCTCGCCGCCCGCCTCGCCGCCCCCATCGCCGTAGCCGTGGTCGTCTCTTCCTCTCGCCCCGCGCCAGCTCTTCTTCTCGCCCCGCGTCACCTCTCGGTCTGAGGTAAATATTGTGTTTTTTAGTCAAGCGGAGGTGTGGCGGCAGCGAGGAGCAGCGGCAGGAGCTGTTCCACACGATGGATTTGAAGCAGGAGGACGTCGCCGTGAGCTGGAGTAAGAGGAGCGCGGCACGGCGGCCTGCTCGACGACGGCGGAGTCTCGGCGCGTGCAAAGGCCAACGCTGGCACGTGAAGTAGGATGGCGTCCTGCTCGGCGACGTCCATGGTGGAGAAGCTTCATGCCCTGGATCCGCTTCGCCAAGGCGGCAGGTGGCGTCGCCTGGGAGTCGCTGCCCATGGTGCAACCAGTGCGGACTCCGTTCACGTCTTGCTCAGGCAGGCGCTGCGGGCTGGCGACCGCTGCTGAGCTGCTGGGCTGCCTGTACAACAGAGATGGCAAGGTGCACGAGCTTCTCTAGTCTCTATATTTCTCATCTGTGGCTTTATAGTTTTATCTCTCTGCCATGGCAAGCTGTGCTCATGTTCAGTGCACATGTTCAGAGTAGGATGTTCAGTGTATAGTTTCAGGATTTACATTACTGTGTGACATGTTCAGTGCACATGTTCAGAGTAGGATGCAAGGTGTAGATGTTCACTGCAAATGGCAAGGTGTACTTCTAAAAATTCAGTGCACATGTTGAGATTAGGATGCAATGGTATCTTGATTTCAACTGAGTGTTTCTATAGCTGACTAGTTCAGGATGTTTGTACTACTCCATGATTAACTAGAGTACTCTTACTTACATTTGCAAACTTTCTAGGAGTTGTGGTTCAGCTGCTTAACTGGAATAATACTCACATCAAACTGTTTCTCTTGTGGATCTGCTGCTCAGCCCAGCATCAAACTGTTTCTAGGAGTATAAAGTTGCTAAGTTTCACTATAAATTGGCAAAAGAATCCCATGCCAAACAGTTGTGGATCTTAGTGTTGAAATAATCTCAAAAGCCAGACTGGGTTAGTTGGATGTAATGGCAAGTATAATGTTTCAAGCACATTAAACATTTATTTTGCGAGATTTGATCATAATTTGACAGAAAACTTGTAAAAAATTCTTGTGTAGAATTTGACAGAAAACTTGTCAAAATTTTGTTTGCAAGATTAAATTTCAAGTTTAGTGCTTGTAGGACTAGGACTAGGAGTATGACTTGTAGTCTAGGACTAGGAGTCTCCTAATTTCATAAACTTCCATATTAAATTCAGAAACTATCATAATTTCATAAACTTAATATAAAATTCAGAAACTTCATATAAATTCAGAAACTTCATATAAATTCAGAAACTTCCATAATTTCACAAGCCTTTCCACACTAGTCAATGCCTTTTCACTACGAACATGGAGTACAAGCCTTTCCACACTAGTCAATGCCTTTCCACTACAAACATGGAGTACAAGCCTTTCCACACTAGTCAATGCCTTTCCACTACAAACATGGAGTACAAGCCTTTCTACACAAGTCATTGCCTTTCGACTACAAACATGGAGTACAAGCCAAACGCGGAGTACTAGCATCTCCGCCTTTCCCATCCAAGCTCATTAGACATCTTGTTCTAGAATATCCATGGCATTTGCATAAACTTCACGGGGAAAGTGAATCCTAGGTGGTAGGATTCCTTGCCTTTCCAATCTATCCTTGCGCAAATGTGGAATTTTGTATGAATTTTCCCCTCCATGGTTCATCACTTCTACCATGACGGTCTGAAGTGTAAGAAATATTTGTTGAGTTTTCCGGCATCATATTCATCAAATTCTTCCTGCACACCTTGAATCAGTTCTTTAATAGTTGTTGGTGCTCTACAGTCGGTCAAAGACTCAAGGGATCTAAAATATCCAAGATCAAGTGCGTTTAGATCAGGAGAATTTGGAGGCTGGTTTATTATTTTAATGTCCATACCAGTTGTAGCAACAGCTTCTGCAAACTCTGCATCACCAGGAAGAATGTGCGTTCTTGCATTATCTTGCTGGATCAATATTGGATTAGTATCATCTGCGGGCCAGACTTCCTTTATTCCAGGAACCACTTTTTCTATCATATACCTCCTCATTACCCGTCGGTTCACGTTGACAGACTTGATTTCAATGGTCCCTCTTGCTCTATAGTCACTTCTTCTAGCAGCAGGAATCTCTTGCACAAAGGGCCAGGCACCAATTTTACCTGAGAATGTCATATTGCCTTCAGCGTCATATCTAGGTCGAGCAACAACAGTCAGAAACATCACTTTCCCAATACAGTTTTTGTTCCGAACAGTTCTGACCGGGTCATCTTCCTCGGGGAGGAGGTAGTAGCATCTGTTCATTTTTGTCATATAGAACCACTTTTCGTCAATATGCACAATGTTGTGCATACTGATGAATTTTGGTCTTGGAGCTGCTAAGGTGGTCTCGTCAAGCATTGACAAACAAAACTTGATCCTTTCTCTTTTATTCTTTTCTTTCAAGGATGGCTTCAAACGATTGGAGTGCCTTCTAATCTTGCGAAGCTTGAGTTTCTTGTAGAGTGTAGTATGACTGACACCCAATTGACGAGCAAGTGACCTGAGAGTCGACCTTCTATTCAAAGGAACTGTGGGGATTTGGGATAGAGTATCATCTTTTCCTTTCCTTCCGCATCATTGTTTCCTTCTGCTGGATACATCCACCTCTTGACCAAGCGCTTTTTGTTGCTCTGCTATCTTCCAGATTTTCCGAATATGTTGAACACAAACTTGAAAAATTTGAGCAACATCCTTCCTGTCATTTCTTTTGAACTTGCCACCCCTAGCCAGATGCAAGGTATGTAGTGCCATGTAGGCAGCATATCTCTGCTCATCTGTCATTGAATTTCTTTGCCTACGCAATTGCTGACCACCTACAGTAGCAAAATAAAAAGAAACTTAGGGAAATAATGGAGGCCTTGATGATCACAAGATAGACCACATGTTGCAGGTAGCTAGCTAGAGTGGCTAGCAGGAGTACCTGCTGCTTGACCATGCACTGCTTCTTCTTCTTGGAGTTCCATGTCAACTTCTTCTTGGAGTTCCATGTCAACGTCTTCTTGGAGTTCCATGTCAACTTCTTCTCGTGCAGGTTGAGTACTTGCTTGAGGTCCAGGTTCATCCTCTTCTGGTGGAGAACAATTCAGGTCAAGGTTCAACATCTTCGTGTTGCTGTTGCTGTTGTTGCTTGAGCTACTGCTGCTGCTGCTGCTGTGTTTGTTGCTGGAGTACTTGCTTGAGCTACTGCTGCTAATTTGTTGATGGAGTACTTGATTGAGCGACTGCTGCTGCCATTGTGTTGCTGCTTCTCTTGCTTATATCTGCATGAACAAGTCCATCAAATGACACAATCTTCAGTTTATATGGTTCAGAACTGGTTAAGTTTATAAGCTAAAACATCATACATGCAGATGTTTGAACTCTCGATAATAAATTTATATGGGGTATCATTAGATGCTGCTGCAAAGATTCATAGTAATGTTGTTGTAGAGACAAAATGCACCTTTATAGTACTCCTTTTATTTATAAAGAATCCATACAGAAGTTTGCTGAGTGTAAATTCTGCTAACTGGTAATTTTAATACAGACAAGTGCTATATATGATGTTCCTGACCCACAATCAGTAGGAGTACAATGCTCTTACAAATGTTGCATACTGTAGAAATTAAACTTGTGAATGTTGTACTCATACTTTTGTAGAGATTCATGTTGTGACAGTCATAGTTGATCCATTTAGACAAGGAGTATTGTGCAGTAGGAGTACAATAGTCTGTATTTTGACAGACAAGTGCAGCATCCCATAGTGAATTCTCCTGTAAATTATGTAAATAATGCATAGATAGACAAGTGCAGAATCTCATGGAGTAATTTCTGTTGTTGTGCAAGGGGCGAGGCAAGGAGAACCTGCCTGGAGACCACGTGCTGCGTGCGGCAGCGACGAGCCAGGTGGGCTGGGCGCGGCGAGGACCAAGCTGAGGGGGCGGCGACCAAGCTGAGGCGGAGGCGACCAAACTAGGCGCCTGGGCGCGGGGCCGAGCGCCTGGACGAAGGTGCCGAGCGCCTGGATGATGCGGACGACGCGTGCTCGTGGAGGAGGGGGACGGCGCAAGCTACTGGAGGAGGGGGACGGCACAAGCTTCTGGAGAAAGACGACGACACGAGCTCCTGGAGGAAGACGACGGCACGAGCTCCTGACGATGGGGACGACGCGAGCTCCTGGAGGATGGGGACGGCGCGAGCTCCTGGGGGATGGGGACGGCGCGAGCTCCTACGGGAAGGGGACGGCGCGAGCTCCTGGGGGATAGGGACGGCGCGAGCTCCTGGAGGAGGAAGACGACGCGAATTCAAATCGAGGGTAAAATGGTCTAATTCGCCATTTGTCGGCTGTGTCCTAAAATTCTATACGCTCTTATAAGAGTTTACAGAGGGAGTATCAGTTAACTGGTTTGCCATATCTCCCTACAATGTTTGTGCAAATATTTGTGCAACTTTGTTTTGTCATGATGTATTGACAAATTTCTGTCTTAACCTACAGGTTGCTAAAAATGACAGCAGAAAATAACACAATTCTACCCAACTGGCGATCGATAGAACCTCGATCATCAATCTTGTGTATGTATGCATGCGTGTTCATCAGGAATCAGCATGCGGATATATGGATTTTGGGCGCCCTCTGCTAATCTATCACCGGTGGGGTCGACAAACCATCCTGATACGTGCACGCCGCGGTGTCAAAATTGTTTCAGCCAGCAGAGGCGGAGGCAGCACAGTTGGCAGACAAAAGCGGGGAATGTTAAACGAGATGCATGTGTGTCCTTTCCCGCCGCAAGTGAAGGGAGGAAAGCTGCGAGCTTTGAAGGCGCTGTCCTCGTCGACGAAGACAACCACAGCGAACAGCGCGGAAGAGGCCGGGGACATGGCGCGGCGGCGGGAGCAGGACAACCTCGAGGTCCCACACAACGGTAAGTCCGTCGCTGCCACTGTCGGCTGCATGGCCGGCGTCTGCGACTCTCTTCAGCTGATCAACGTGCTCGCGGCAACCATCGTCTTGCATGGGAGATGACCATATTATCCTTTTTGGCTCAATAGATTAGGTCTTCAATTTGTACTACCACTGCTCTGGATTGAGATCTGTGCAACTTTTTAGGGGTGTACCAAGGTGTACCAAAGCATTTCCTATTTTAATTTTTAACTTAATGTGATTGCGATTTAGTTTTGCTCATTTATTGAAAAAGGTTTCAGAACTATACAATGAGATAGTGTGTACTATTTCTACCTTCAATAGAGAAGTTAAAGATATAGATTTAGATTTGCGTCACGTAATCTAATTGTAGAAAAACTGAATTATTTATGCACAAAAGTGGTTGTTGTGATTATATTTATCCTGGATTTTGTTATAGCCATATATGCAGGGACATTTTGATACGATAATTTACTACTCCCTCTGTCAACAAATATAAGATGTTTTAGATTACTAAAATAATATCACGACTATTTATTCACAAAAATACTATATTTAGATATATATGATATTTTAAAGAAGGGACAATGAACATATATGGAAGTAAATGAATATGGCTGAGAACTAATACTTTTCTGCCGACCCATTGACGCAGCTATGGTAGTGATTTTGTCCAAAATAGTCATGTTTTATTGTCATGGGAAAGTTTATTCCCGTTGCAACGCACGAGCAGATACCTAGTTTATGCAAATATCTGGCCGTGCAACATTTTTTTGTGACACAACCCATTGTTAGTTCCCAGATAAAAACGTGAAGTAGCTAGCTTAGGAAAAATAAGGACAGAGACGATGGTTTTTGGTGCTGCCCAGATTCGCAGCTTTTTAATCTCGTTTCTTTTGCTTTATATATATGGCTCAATGAACCGAACTCACGTCCAACACGGCCTCCTAACTTGCCCAACACGATGTGACCCAGACCACAAGTCAATCTGGTTTAGGACTCTACTTAACTCCTAGAGATTGGATGGAAAACGACTAAGGAATCACCTCATACTTCGGCTATCCTGTACAGACTCGAACGAACTCTATTTAGCCTAATATAGCATGTGCTGTAACTCACATTCACCCCCCTAAGCACAAATGTGACTACTTAACAGCCACAACTCCAATCTTCTCGTGCATCTCCTGAAACTTCAGTCTTCCCAACGACTTCGTTAGTATATCTGCGAGTTGATCTTTAGTGCTGACATAATCCACCTCCACCTTTGTGACGCCCGGATAATTGGGCTACAGTAAACCCCGTTAATGATGCCCCGTCACCTCTGTCATAGTAGTTGATCTTGGGTTAGTTCAAAAACCGATCCAAATTCAAATTTGAAAATCAAGTTAAACAACAAAAGTTTCAAAACATTAAAACTAAAATGTCCGGTTTGCGACAAATAATCCATACATTATTTTGGTGAAGAAACCACATTTTTATAAAGTAACTAATTGTTCTAAGATAAGTAAAACAGTAGCTGAAACGATTATTTAAACATCTCTTAAATGATTAAATTATTGAAAACCTATTTTTATAACTACAAACATAATTATGGTAGTGGTATAACTACTATTACTAATTTTGGTGCTAACTATATGATTTACAAAACAAAAACAATTTGAAAGATTAAATAAAAAGAAAAGAAAATACAAAAAAGGCAGAAAACACAACTAACAAAAGGATAGAGGGGAAAACCCTCTAATCCCCTGGGCCAACCGACCCCACTGCAGCCCAATTGGCCCATCCGGTCCACCCCTCTCCCCATATCCCCCAACCGAACCAAACCCTAACCCACTCGCTCCCACCCCCCACGCCGCCATCTTCCCTCCCGATCCAATCTGGATCGAGGCAAACCCCACCCCCTCTCCCCTCGATCTCGCCCGCCTCTCTCTCCCTTCCCCCCCGTGCGGATCCCGTCGGTGGCAACCGCCGCCCCCGACGCCTTGCACCCGCGCCGTCGCCGGAAACACGCCACCGATGCCCACCGCTCGACCCCGTCACCCTTGGATCCCATCACCGTCGCTCGGAACGCCCCTCGCCGGAAGCATCGCCGCCGGCCTCCTCGAGCTCCTCCTCGACCCGATGCCGTCGCCCGTCGTCGCCACCACCACGTCGCCGGCCTGCCTCCTTCTCCTCCTCCCCAGCGGCTGCATCGCGCCGTCTCCGTCCTCGTCATCGATCATCGCGACCCCGAGCTCCGGCGCCTCCCCGAGCTCATTTTAGCACAACTACAGGGCCCCGTGAGCACGCTTCCCCCATTCCCCCCTCTGTTCCGCCGCCGTTTCGCCGTGGCTGCGCGCTCGCCGTGTCCGCGCCCACTAGCCGGCCCGACCGCGTCCACCCTCCCGGCTGCTTGCCGCCTTGGGGCTCCGTCCCTCGCCCGGTCCGTCGCCCGCCTCGCCTACCTCACTCGCCCGCACCACCGCACTGTGTGGCACCGCCGGTCCTTGCCTCCGTCGCCCTGCTTCCACTCCGCTTACGCGTCGCCTCTGACGCGATCCACCGGTTCAAGTCGTCGCCGCCCGCCGGCGAGGGTGCGCGCTTCGCCATCCCCCGTTGGCGGCGCTGAGGCGTGAATGGCGCCACGCCCGATTCGGGTTGCCCAACGCCCGCTAGCACCCAAATCCATTATGGCCCCTGGCCCAATGACAGTCGGGGCCCATCCCAGAATGTTAGAGAAAAGAATTAAAAATAATAATAAAATAAATAAATAATATTAATTAATTAATTAATTAAAGAATTAATTAACTTAATTAATTCTGTTAACTAACTATTAAACCAAATTAACCTGCTAATTAATTTGACTAAACAGTTAGTTAGTTAGTTAGGCAATGACATGCGGGACCCCCATGTCAGGTTGACCAGGTCAACTGCTGACGTCATGATGACGTCAGCAAACACTATTCTGGATAATGTTAGTTTAAATTAATTAAATAAAATCTAAAAATGATTAAAACTTTAGAAAATCATATAAAATAAACCGTAGCTCAGATGAAAATACTTTCTACATGAAAGTTGCTCAGAACGATGAGACGATTCTGGAAACGCAACCCGTTCGTCCGCCACACCCCCCTAACCTATCGAACTTGCAACTTTCCCCCTCCGCCTTCCTCAAACGCTAAACACCGGGATATTTTCCGGATGTTTTCCCCTTCATCGGTATCACCTCATACCGCGTTAGAACACGTCTAGCTCTTTGTTATCCTGTTATGTACTTGCTTGCTATGTATTTGCTGTTTCTCCCCCTCTTCTCTTGGTAGACCCGTGGCGATCTTTGATGCCCCTGTGGTCGACTCACGCCACCGACGACCCCTCCTTCTTGTCTCGAGCAACCAGGCAAGCCCCCCACCTTGATCACCAGATATCGCCTATTCTACTCTATACAGCTTGCATTATAGTAGTGTAGCATGTTACCGCTTCTCATTATACCTATCACGATGCATAGCATCCTTGCTACTCATTTGTTACCTTTACCGCAATCCTACATGCTTAGTATAGGATGCTAGTATTCCATCTGTGGCCCTACATTCTTGTCCGTCTGCTGTGCTATACTATCGGGCCGTGATCACTCGGGAGGTGATCACGGGTATATACTATATACTTTATACATGATACATAACTAAAGTCGGGTCGGCTTGTGGAGCACCCGCGAGTGATTCACGGATTGGGGGCTGAAAGGACCTTTGTCCCAACGGCTCTCCGTGTGGATCTTTGTGGCGGAGCGACAGGGCAGGTTGAGACCGCCTAGGAAAGAGGTGGGCCTAGCCCTGTTCGGCGTCCATGGATACTTAACACGCTTAACGAGATCTTGGTATTTGATCTGAGTTGGGTCGTTGACCTTATACGCACTAACCGCCACGTGGGACAAGATATGGGCAACCGGCATCGTGGTATCAGCCGAAGCATTTCGTGACGTCAGCGACTATGCGGCGCGCGCCGGATTGGAACTTAAGCCTGCTCTTGTATTAAGGGGGCTAGTTCTGCTTTCGGCCGCCCTTAACGTCTTGGTGTGCTAAGGCGATGGGCCCAGACCCTGTGCGCTTAGGTTTAGACCGGCGTCGACCTCTCTATTATGCCTAGGTGGGGCTGTGACGTGTTGATCTTCATGGCGGGCATGACCCAGAAAAGTGTGTCTGGCCAAATGGGATCGAGCGTGTCGGGTAATGTGGTGCACCCCTGCAGGGAAGTTAATCTATTCGAATAGCCGTGATCTTCGGTAACATGACGACTTGGAGTTGTACCTTGACCTTATGACAACTAGAACCGGATACTTAATAAAACACACCCTTCCAAGTGCCAGATATAACCCGGTGATCGCTCTCTAGCAGGGCAATGAGGAGGGGATCGCCGGGTAGGATTATTGCTATGCGATGCTACTTGGATGACTTAAGACTACTCTCTGCTACATGCTGCAAGACGGAGGCTGCCAGAAGCGTAGTCTTTGATAGGATTAGCTATCCCCCTCTTATTCTGGCATTCTGCAATTCAGTCCACCGATATGGCCCTTTACACATATATCCATGCATATGTAGTGTAGCTCCTTGCTTGCGAGTACTTTGGATGAGTACTCACGGTTGCCTTGTTCCCCCTTTTCCCCCTTTCTTTACCCGGTTGCTGCGACCAGATGATGGAGACCAGGAGCTAGACGCCACCGTCAATGACGACTACTACACCGGAGGTGCCTACTACTACGTGCAGCCCGCTGACGACGACCAGGAGTAGCTAGGAGGATCCCAGGTAGGAGGCCTACGCCTCTTTCGATCTGTATCCCAGTTTGTGCTAGCCTTCTTAAGGCAAACTTGTTTAACTTATGTTTGTACTCAGATATTGTCGCTTCCGCTGACTCGTCTAGGATCGAGCACTTGTATTCGAGCCCTCGAGGCCCCTGGCTTGTATTATGATGCTTGTATGACTTATTTATGTTTTAGAGTTGTGTTGTGATATCTTCCCGTGAGTCCCTGATCTTGATCGTACATATTTGCGTGCATGATTAGTGTACGATTGAATCGGGGGCGTCACAAGTTGGTATCAGAGCCGACTGCCTGTAGGAATCCCCCTTCCAAACTCCTTGGCCGAAGTCGAGTCTAGACATTGCAAAAACTTTTACTAACATGGTTGTGTGTCTTACGGGCACACGTCGCCATCGGGTGATAGTAGGATCTTTTACTCCTTGACCTATACTCTGGGATTCTGACATCTCTTCTATTCGGGTTAAATGATTTTGCTAAAATCTAACTCTAGGTTCTCATTACCACTTCCTGCCGGAGACCCCTTTAATTACGGATGATCGACTGCTTCAACAGAAGATTCTGACAATACCCTTGGATGTTCCCTCGATACTTTGTGCCATCCCTCTTGCAATTCCATTCCATCGATAAACCCCAATGGATAACCAAGTACACTTGCCATTCGTGCAATTACTCCCCGTTGATCTTGTTATTACAAGATACACCGAAATTCTCTCTATTGTTTCAAGAATACTTTGTGCCTACTGCTTTGCAGTTCTTTGCCACATGAATACCCCTACGGATAATTCCTCGCTCTTACTGAGTATCCGCTCATCCCTAGTTGTTCATGTGTTTCACAAAACTCTTCAAAATACTATCCGATCTTTCGAGAATCCTCATTAGCCTATGGCTCTTGAAATGCTTGTCTGCTTGCATTTTGGTTAATTCCAAATGACTAGCAATATTCATGGATGTCCTTTGCCTTTATCGTCTTAGGTTCCTTGATTCAATATGTTGCGAATATTGCAATCCGTAATCAGATCCTAGAATTCATCTTTTCGGCTCAGATGTCATTTTAAACATGAGCTGGATCTCGACCAATCAAATTGCCATTGATTGTACCCCTAAGCCTACTCAACTTATCCATCCTTGATCAGAGCGTTTGCTCCTGATTCCTTGACTTTAAAATCATAATTCCTTTGTTATTTAAACGATGAATTATTCAGATGTTCTATAAACCGATGCCTTTTGCATTCTTTTTCCTTCTGATCGAGTACCGATACTCACATAAGATTTCGGGTGGTCCGCGAGACCAATTGCTTGGTTATTATCCGACAGTGTCCTTCGTATCCAATAACCTTGAGAGTTTCTCCCCTGATACATAATGCCTTTGGTAAATTGTGACCTCTGCCTTTGGCAAGTTATATCCTATCCTTGTGTCAACCATGTGCTCTGCTTCGAGCATGTGTTAATTGATCCTAAAGTTCATGATATATGTTCTAAGATGCCCCGCTGGGTTGAACCTATGCTTTTCTTAAATCTGTGTGATCCTGAAAGATTTCACGTGTCATACTTATCTGGTATTGCACCAGGTAAAAACTTTCAACAGCTAATGTCATTTTTGAAATACGAGAGGTGAATGGAAGGTTATGCATTGAGGAAGTGGGAGTCGACCTTGAACTTTGTGTTCATGCCCATGGAAACGATGTTGAGCTTATCATGATAGCTTCTCGTAACAATTGTTATTCACTTTATTTGATCTTGTGTCTATGATTTTGTCCTTTGCGATCGTGGTTCCAACCGTGATTGTTCTTCTTTGATCCCATTCTCGGACAAGTTAAAAGTACTTGCCTTCTGCAGATCATTACGTCGCCCAACCTCTATTTTGATCTACCTTCGAGTACTACCCCACAGTATCTCGAGGATATCAACCATTACACTACATCTTATGAATTTCTGATGAAGTAGTACCTTCCCTATCATGGTGGCTCCACGGGTTCTGGGTTGTCGTCAATCGAGAACACCGATTCCACATTTCGGTTCGATAACCCTAATTAATTTTCGTTGGTTACGAGTTTATTAATCCTTTAAGTCTTTTCTAGCATGATCGGCTGTATCATTATCGTGCTAAAATTTTAACCGTGCTACCTGGTCCTTCTTTCCGGAGCACAATTTTCGATGATGAGCTAAGTTTACGTTGCTCTTCCTCGTCATATCATTTCACCTTGAACAACAAGCTAGATTTAGAGTTTGTGTCATATGCATGGTTCCAATAACCCTTTGCTTCATAATTCCTTTGACTTGATGTTATCGCCGATCGATTACATCTTCATGAAATCTCTCGACAAATGTGTCATGATCATCATCAACATTCCGAGCTCTGCAAGGATATCAATTGAATTCATGATGAGAAATACCATCCTTGCTCTCGATGATTTGTGTTATCATCGACCACTCGATTGCCTTCCGTTCAACACAAACTTGTTCGTGTTTTGTGTTACCTTGAGATCCTTGCTATCCAGCATTTGTTCTTCTTTACCTTGGAGTATTACCATATTTTATGTCAAGAATATCATGAGAATTTCACCACCTCTTAAGAATTCTTGATGCAGGTGATACCTTTTGCCATATCCGTTCATTCCTTGGTCCCCGTGTTGTTTTTAACCGGAATATCGACAATTGAGCTATGACGTGTGAATTCAAAACTTCTAGCAACCCTATTGCTTTGAAGTGAATGGGCGATAGTTCATTCTAAGTCTTTCGATAATTGAATCACCATTCTAACTTTGGTCGTGCAACCCAGCCCATATTTCGGGTGCACCTTTCAACCAATGTTTAATTATGTATGTTTTCCTCGAGCATACCTCACTATATCATTTGATCTGACAAAGGTTATCTCCTTGTTCATATAATCGCGGAAATCCATCTTTTAGTAAAACTCGAGGAATTGTCGCTGAGTCCATCAGCCACCCCCTCATCATTTCCTTGGTTTAATGATGAACTCATGATTCGGAACAACCTTCCATAGTTCATTTGAATCTTACGGTGTCTTCTCGTCAATTCGTGTCGCACCTTTTTCTTCTCCGGCATCCTAAGTCCGAGGTATCCTGACCCCAATCAAATCTGAATCTCGGTCGGATATGATGGTTGGAACATATTTTCAAGAGTTATAACATTGATCCTCATGTGACCCGGTAAGGTGATGTCATACCTAGCACAACTGGCCGTAAGACCTATTGTTATAGTTCCCTTCTTAGCACGGATAACCATTCTTCCATGAGGAAATTGTAAGACTTATACTACAAGTTATTCCTGATGGATCCTTTGTGTTCCCAAAGTCTGATCTTCACCTGATGACCATGTCAATGCTATCGCGAAGCATGTCAATGGTACTCCGATTTTCAACAGGAACATTTGAAGCACGATGCTAAATTTTATTTATCATTTATCCTAACACCGTTGTATGGGTAATATCATGAGATTCCTCCCCCATTACCTAAATGGTTTTCTACTTTATATCCTGTCTTGGATATCATCCTCTGCTTGACTTTGGGGAGGATATACCCCTGATATATGTGTTTAAACACATTTTCCTTTCCATTGTTCTGATTAATTTGATAATCATATTATCCTTTCCATTGTTTAGTTTAACCTTTCTTGAGGTTTATATGATTTAAGCAGTAATATTTTCCTGCTTACGAAAACACCTCGGTGTACCACCTTATCAGTCAGACCCTGTTATTATTGTTGATGACATTTCGGTAACCACCGATGGGCGGTAACTTTGCCTATTGGTCCGCCTCGTTCAACGAGCGGGAAAATGGTTCTCTTCGTCCCTCGCCCTTGGTATCGATGTTGTTGCCGACATAACTAACAAGCTACCCTCTGGCATGCCTTGCTATTGTGACCGTGCAAGATGTCAGCCCCCCCCCCCCATTCTTACCTTTAACCCACATGGTGGGCCCATAACCCACAGTCCCACAGGATCGAAACCTGACTCCCCTATACACCCTGTTGTCAAAGTTATTCCTCGCACTTGACCTTGAAAGTAATTCACGGGCCACCTGCCCAGTGATCTATTCTGGTATCTGATGCAATGCTTATTCACATTGCTCTAAACCCCTTCAACACTTCGTTTCAGGCATCGAACGATTGCCTGCCCGCTCGAAACTTCCCATGAAACCTCATTACTTGCTCTCGATATTTACTTAAGTTTCAATTCGAGAGTTACTTTCCGCCACCTTCCCCGATGTTATCGACCAGATAGTCAACCTTGTAGAGGTTCGTTCTCCCGGAATAACCCCCTTATTCTTTCGTAAGTACGATGGAACCCCCAAAGAAAGCATGTCGACTTCATCTTGATGACCCGAAGTAGAAAAATGAAGACATCAATATAATGGAACGACCACTTTGAGAGGAGCAACCAAGACCGAGAAGATTCGTTAGAATTTCGTAACCAAACGTTTCCCCCTTCGACCCCTCTTAAATCTCGGGACGAGATTTCTTGTAGTGGAGGAGAATTATGACGCCCGGATAATTAGGCTACAGTAAACCCCGTTAATGATGCCCCGTCACCTCTGTCACAGTAGTTGATCTTGGGTTAGTTCAAAAACCGATCCAAATTCAAATTTAAAAATCAAGTTAAACAACAAAAGTTTCAAAACACTAAAACTAAAATGTCTGGTTTGCGACAAATAATCCATACATTATTTTGGTGAAGAAACCACATTTTTATAAAGTAACTAATTGTTCTAAGATAAGTAAAACAGTAGCTAAAACGATTATTTAAACATCTCTTAAATGATTAAATTATTGAAAACCTATTTTTATAACTACAAACATAATTATGGTAGTGGTATAACTACTATTACTAATTTTGGTGCTAACTATATGATTTACAAAACAAAACCAGTTTGAAAGATTAAAGAAAAAGAAAATAAAATACAAAAAAGGCAGAAAACACAACTAACAAAAGGATAGAGGGGAAAACCCTCTAATCCCCTGGGCCAATCGACCCCACTGCAGCCCAATTGGCCCATCCGTCCACCCTCTCCCTTATCCCCCACCGAACCAAACCCTAACCCACTCGCTCCCACTCCCCCACGCCGCCACCTTCCTCCCGATCCAATGCGGATCGAGGCAACCCCCTCTCCCTCGATCTCGCCCGCCTCTCTCCTCCCCCGTGCGGATCCCATCGGTGGCAACCGCCGCCCCCGACGCCTTGCACCCGCGCCGTCACCGGAAACACGCCGCCGATGCCCACCGCTCGACCCCGTCGCCCTTGGATCCCATCGTCGTCGCTCGGAACGCCCCTCGCCGAAAGCATCGCTGCCGGCCTCCTCGAGCTCCTCCTCGACCTGATGCCGTCGCCCGTCGTCGCCACCACCACGTCGCCGGCCTGCCTCCTTCTCCTCCTCCCCAGCGGCTGCATCGCGTAGTCTCCGTCCTCATCATCGATCATCGCGACCCCGAGCTCCGGCGCCTCCCCGAGCTCATTTTAGCACAACTACAGGGCCCCGAGAGCACGCTTCCCCCATTCCCCCCTATGTTCCGCCGCCGTTTTGCCGTGGCTGCGCGCTCGCCGTGTCCGCGCGCGCCCCTGCTAGCCGGCCCTGACCGCGTCCACCCCTTCCAGCTGCTTAACGAGATCTTGGTATTTGATCTGAGTTGGGTCGTTGATCTTATACGCACTAACTGCCACGTGGGACAAGATATGGGCAACCGACGTCGTGGTATCAGCCGAAGCATTTCGTGACGTCGGCGAATGAGCGGCGCGCGCCGGATTGGAACGTAAGCCTGCTCTTGTATTAAGGGGGCTAGTTCTGCTTTCGGCCGCCCTACTTAGCGTCGCGGTGTGCTAAGGGCGATGGGCCCAGACCCCTGTGCGCTTAGGTTTAGACCGGCGTGCTGACCTCTCTGTTATGCCTAGGTGGGGCTGCGGCGTGTTGATCTTCCGCGGCCGGGCATGACCCAAAAAAGTGTGTCCGACCAAATGGGATCGAGCGTGTCGGGTAATGTGGTGCACCCTGCAGGAAGTTAATCTATTCGAATAGTCGTGATCTTCGTAATGTGGCGACTTGGAGTTGTACCTTGACCTTATGACAACTAGAACCGGATACTTAATAAAACACACCCTTCCAAGTGCCAGATATAACCCGGTGATCGCTCTCTAACAGCGCAATGAGGAGGGGATCGCCGGGTAGGATTATTGCTATGCGATTCTACTTGGAGGACTTCAGACTACTCTCTGCTACATGCTGCAAGACGGAGGCTGCCAGAAGCGTAGTCTTCGACAGGATTAGCTATCCCCCTCTTATTCTGGCATTCTGCAATTCAGTCCACCGATATGGCCCTTTACACATATATCCATGCATATGTAGTGTAGCTCCTTGCTTGCGAGTACTTTGGATGAGTAATCACGGTTGCCTTGTTCCCCTTTTCCCCTTTCTTTACCCGGTTGCTGCGACTGCACGATGGAGCCCTGTGAGCGACGCCACCGTCGATGGCGACTACTACACCGGAGGTGCCTACTACTATGTGCAGCCCGGCGGACGCATTTACCGAGAGTAGCTAGGAGGATCCTGTGCGGAGGCCTGCGCCTCTTCCGATCTGTATCCCAGCTTTTGTGCTAGCCTTCTTAAGGCAAACTTGTTTAACTTATGTCCGTACTCAGATATTGTTGCTTCCGCTGACTGCGTCTAGGATCGAGCACTTGTATTCGAGCCTTGAGGCCCCTGCTTGTATTATGATGCTTGTATGACTTATTTATGTTTTAGAGTTGTGTTGTGATATCTTCCCGTGAGTCCCTGATCTTGATCGTACACATTTGCGTGCATGATTAGTGTATGATTGAATCGGGGGCGTCACAACTTTGCCTTCTTCTACACATTCTCTGATGTAATGGTACCTTATATCAATGTGCTTGCTGCGATCATGATGAACGGGGTTTTTGCACAATGATATTGTGGATTTGTTATCAACTCTAAGCTTTACTTGCTCTGATACCAATTGTTAGTTCCCAGATAAAAACGTGAAGTAGCTAGTTTAGGAAAAATAAGGACAGAGACGATGGTTTTTGGTGCTGCCCAGATTCGCCAAATCAGCAAGGAGTCTACTGAGCCACACTCCTTGACACGCCGCTGTCGCTGCTGTAATGTATTCAGCTTCACAAGATGAGAGGGCAACCACCTTTTGGTTCTGCGATAACCAAGTGATCAGATTTTCTCCCAGAAAGTATGCAACGCCCGATGTACTCTTTCGGTCATCCACATCCCCTGCCAAGTCACTATCGCTATAGCCAACTAAAAGTGATTTGTCCTCCTTCTTCCTTGTGTACTTGCAGCCATACTTCAGAGTCCCTTTCACATATCTCAAAATCTGTTTCACAACAGTCAAATGCTCAGTGGTAGGGTTCTCCATGTACCTGCTTACTATGCCAACCGAGTATGCCAAATCTGGCCTAGTGTTCACAAGATATCGTAAACTTCCGACGATACTTGATTTTCGGTTGAATCAACAATGGGTGCCTTGCTCCTCCTGCTCAACTTCAGCCTCGCCTCCATAGGCGCTATGGCGATTACAATCCTCCATGCCACAATTCTGCAAGATCTTCAAGGCATATGCCTCCTGACACAACGTGATCCCGTCTTTACTTTGACGCACCTCGATCCCGAGGTAATAGCTTAACAAGCCCAGATCACTCATTTTAAATAATTCCTTCATTTGCTTCTTGAACCTTCCAATTTCCCTTTCATCAGCTCATGTGATCAAGAGATCATCTACATACACGCCAATAAGGAGACAGTCTGAACCGGTGCCTCTCTTGTACATAGCGTGCTCAAGCGGACACTTCACAAAACCGAGTGAAATCAAGGTGCTATCAAGTTTGGTATTCTATGCCCTAGGTGCCTGCCGCAAGCCGTACAAAGCTTTGTGCAATTTGAATACTTTATGCTCTTCTCCCTTCTTGATAAAACCAGTGGGCTGCTTCACGTACACTTCTTCCTCTAGTTCTCCATTGTAAACGCAGACTTCACATCCATATGGTGTAAAACCAAGCTTCTTGGGCTGCTAGAGCAATCAACAACCGTACTGATTCCATTCTTGCAACTGGAGCAAATACTTCTTCAAAATCTACACCGTGCTGCTGGACATATCCTTTGGCTACCAAACGAGCCTTATGCTTCACCACGACACCCTGTGATTCCTTTTTAACTTTGAAGACCCACTTGAGACCTATTGCTTTGTGCCCATCAGGAAGATTAACAAGACTCCATGTGTCATTATCCTGAATTGAACCAAGCTCGTCATCCATAGCTTTACGCCATGATTCTTCTTCGTTCGCCTCCTCGAACGTGGCTGGTTCTTCTGTTATGAGTAGACACTCCCTTCTGACCCTTTTCATCCTCACAGGATTGATCTTCTGAAGGGCCTCCTTAGGGTAGAGATCTAGGACTCGCCGGAGTTTCACCGGCGTTGGTGCTCTTCCCGGAGTCCGCTCAGGGGACCCAGCCACCGTGCTTCGTCCCACTGAACTTGGAGAGTCTTCATCTACTATTGTGGACATTGTTGGCTGCTGCGTGTCTACCGTGGCACCAGGTGCTGCACCACCAGTAGCCGATCCTGTGTCGCCGTCTTCAGTCCACCATGGATCGTCCACCCATGGTGAGGAGCAGCTCGGCGACTCATAACTTGGCACTTTTGTTTGTGCTGATGGAGTAGCCGGCGCACCGTCACCTAGGTCATCGTCGTCGTCGTCGACATCATGGCCATCTCCGTGCCCGTCGTCGTCATGGTCATGGCCTGCATGGTTGATGTGATTATATGTCACAACGAAAATATCATCACCTTGCGTGGGGCGATCTGCCGTCCCAATTCCATGCCTTTTCTTCGTCAAATACTATGTCACGTGACACTTGCACTTTCTTCGTCATAGGATTGTAGACTCGATATGCTTTGGACCCGGCTTCATAACCGAGTAGGATAGTTGGGGAACTCCGGTCCGCCAACTTCCCAACATGCCCTCCCACGGTCTTCACATGTGCTATGCATCCGAATGTGCGGAGGTGGTCGACTGTGGGTTTTCTGCCGCACCATGCTTCATACGGCGTTCTTCTGACAACACTCTTCGTCGGAGCTCTATTGAGTAAATACATCATGTAGTAACGGCTTCTCCCCAGAATTTTCCTGGCAAATTCTTGCTTTTCAAAGATACTTCTTGCCATTGCAACTATGGTCTGATTTCTGCGCTCCACAATGCCGTTCTGCTGCGGAGTATAGGGTGCTGTCAAGTACCGCTTAGTGCCATGTTTCTCACAGTATGCCTTGAACTCATTAGAGTTAAATTCCCCACCATGATTTGTACGTAACGCTTTCAACTTCTCTTCTGACTACACTTCAGCGGCAGTCTTGATTTTCCTGAAAGCTTCCAAAGCCTCATCTTTGGTCTTCAGTAGTACTAGCCACATGTACCGACTGAAATCATCAACAATCAGCAAGAAATACTTCTTCCCTGCAGGAGTCGCTGGTGTGATTGGTCCACACAAGTCGCCATGAACAAGCTCCAGACCTTGAAGCTCTAAACTTTGCCTCCCTCGAACGCAGCTCGCCGCTGCTTGCCAACAAGGCAGCCATTGCACAGGTGATCAACATGATCTATACATGGCAGCCCTCGTACCATATTCTTTCCGCCGAGCTGCCAGAGGGCATGGAAATTAAGATGCCCATAGCATGAGTGCCACCTCCAAGCTTCTTCATCAAAGTTTGCCAACAGACACACCAGATCAGCACGGTCTAGGTTCAAAACATACAGCCTGTTCCTCGACCGCTTCACATGCATCATCAGTTTTCTCTCGCGATCATACCCCCATAGGTATCCTTCCTCGAGCACAATTTTACACCCATGCTCCTCAAGTTGTCCTAGACTTATAATGTTTGTCTTTAGACAGGGGATGTAATACACATCTGTAAGCACCTTGTGCTCACCACTCTTTCACTCAAAGATGACAGTCCCTTTACCTTTGATTGGGACCGTCGTGCCATCGCCAAACCCGACTGCTCCGTTGATCGCTGCACTCAACTCGCAGAACTGTGCACTGTCCCCCATCATATGGTTGCTAGCGCTGTGTCCAAGTACCAAACATTGCCGGCCCTCTTCTCTTCTTCCTCGTGGAGATATACTTTTTTCTCCACAAGTGTGACGGTCTCGACTTCCTCTGGCTGCGTGTCATCCTCCGTGTACTCGCATATCTCACATAAGAGGAGGTTCGCGGGATCGTCATCCTTGTTGCCTTTCTTGGCAACATACGCCCGCTCCTTTACGGGTTTCCGGCACTCCGACTTGAAGTGCCCCATCAGGCCACAATTGTGGCACTTTATCTTGCGCTTGTCAAATTTCTTTTTCTTTGGAGCACCATCGACACCGGTGCCCTTCTTGTTCTGATCTCGTGGTGCCCAGTCCTGCTTCGAGTCCGCCGGATGCCTCGCT
Source organism: Aegilops bicornis (assembly GCA_021605145.1). Lineage (NCBI taxonomy): Eukaryota > Viridiplantae > Streptophyta > Magnoliopsida > Poales > Poaceae > Aegilops > Aegilops bicornis. Next base: position 688,545,522 of record CM038674.1, read on the forward strand.
GCCTCCCTTCTTTTCCCTTAAGCTTAGTGCTTGCCACATCGTGCTGTGGTGAGCATTACTTGCTCATCATGCTTCGCATCTCCTTGGCTGTAACGCATACATTCGTCGTGCGCCTTGTAGCGCCCGACTAGGTCGTCGATACTAAGCGTCGCCAAATCGACGCACTGCTCAATTGCAGTCACGATCTGCATATACCGAGGAGGCGCAGCGCGCAAGAATCTCCGGATAATGTATGTTTCACCAGATTTTCACCAAGGGCACGAATTCCGTTGACAAGTGTGACCACCCGTGACGCGAAACGCATCTACGGTTTCATCATCAGCCATCACCGGTGTCTCGTAATTCCTCAACATAGTTTGCAAGTTGGCTCGCTTCACACGAGCATGCCCTCGCATGTAACCTTCAAGGCGTCCCATGCTTCTTTGGCTGTTTCCTTTGAGATCGATGTCGCAAGACATCCATTGGCAATACAGAGTAAATTGCCGATGCTGCTGTCTATCCTTACGATGTTCTCGCTCCATCTTTCTTGAGAGCATTACCGCCGGATCAACGGCGTCCCACAGCTCATTGCCTCGAGGGCGACTCCATCGTGACCTGCCAGACCTGAAATTCTCACGATCGAATCATGGGTACTGCTACCCGCACTGCAAGTAATTTAGCGGCACGGACGCTTCGCTGGGCTCTTCCTCTTGTCCGCCATCGCTGATGCAGGCTGCTTCGACGAAGTTCCTCCCGTCCCGGGCGTGTTCTTTCCGCCTGGATGAGTTTCTCCCGTCCTAGACGAGTACCTTCCGCCCGGACTGCACGATCCTCCTCGATGAGCTCCTTCCGCCGAGAAGATACGTACACGCTGATTTAGTACCTTCCGCCCGGACTGCACGATCCTCCTCGATGAGCTCCTTCCGCCGAGAAGATACGTACACGATGACGAGTACCTTCCGCCCCGGACTGCACGATCCTCCTCGATGAGCTCCTTCCGCCGAGAAGATACGTACACGTTGACGAGTACCTTCCGCCCCGGACTGCACGATCCTCCTCGATGAGCTCCTTCCGCCGAGAAGATACGTACACGTTGACGAGTACCTTCCGCCCCGGACTGCACGATCCTCCTCGATGAGCTCCTTCCGCCGAGAAGATACGTACACGTTGACGAGTACCTTCCGCCCCGGACTGCACGATCCTCCTCGATGAGCTCCTTCCGCCGAGAAGATACGCATTACCGCTGACGAGTACCTTCCGCCCGGACTGCACGATCCTCCTCGATGAGCTCCTTCCGCCGAGAAGATACGTACACGTTGACGAGTACCTTCCGCCCGGACTGCACGATCCTCCTCGATGAGCTCCTTCCGCCGAGAAGATACGTACACGTTGGCCAGTACCTTCCGCCCGGACTGCACGATCCTCCTCGATGAGCTCCTTCCGCCGAGAAGATACGTACACGTTGACGAGTACCTTCCGCCCCGGACTGCACGATCCTCCTCGTTGAGCTCCATCCGCCGGGAGGGTACGTACACGTTGGCGGGTACCTTCCGCCCCGGACTGCACGATCCTCCTCGATGAGCTCCTTCCGCCGAGAAGATACGTGACACGTTGACGAGTTCCTTCCGCCCCGGACTGCACGATCCTCCTCGATGAGCTCCTTCCGCCGAGAAGATACGTACACGTTGACGAGTACCTTCCGCCCCGGACTGCACGATCCTCCTCGATGCACTGGTGGAAAAACAGGCTTCCGTCCAGCCCCATAAGTCGCGAAGCTGTAGGAACCGCGACTAATGGGACCTTTAGTCGCGGTTCTGGAGGTGAACCGCGACCAAAGGCCCAGGCCTGTGGCGCCGGTGGCTACCAAGACGTGAGGTCTTTAGTCGCGGTTGGCCAGGACAACCGCGACTAAAGGCTCTTTCGGGCACCTTTAGTCACGGTTTGCCGTGCCAACCGCAACTAAAGCCCCTCCCTATATATACCCATCCAGCAGCCAACACTTAGCCATTTGGAGCCATTCTCTTCACAAGTGGGTGTAGGTTTGCTTTTGGTTCCTCTTATGCACATAAGGTGTTTGATGAAATGCCCCAAGAGCATGAAACAAACATGACATGAAGTGTTGGAGCCACACTCTTCGATCATGATTAGCAACTTGATGAACCTTTGATGTGTCATTGATAAAATATGCATGTGTGTAGTTCATTGTTTAATTTATATTGTTTGTAGCTAGTTAGTTTAACAAATGCATGATGGTTAATTATATATTTTATATTATAATAATGCGGATGAATCGGCAATGGATGTACGGTAACCGACTCTCCGCGAGTTCACTACGGGTTTGAAAGATTTCCTCGTAGTGGCTAATGCGAACAAGCGGGGTTTTGTTATCTCATCCATGTGTTATCTGTAAGAATCGGAAGGGTTACTCTTCCTCAAGAGATGTTCACATGCATCTGCTTGTAAGGGTTTCATGCCAAGCTATAATTGTTGGACCAAGCATGGAGAAAGAGGGGTTATAATGGAAGAAGATGAAGAAGGGATGATTTCATCGATGAAAGCTATCTTGCTCATTTCGGATACTTTCATGGAGGATGTCAAGGTGAAGGGAAGGTGAAGAAGAGGCACGTGATGATCCCGTTGATGATCTTGGTCGGACCATTGCCGATGCACGGAGACGCCGCGAAACCGAAAAGGAGAGGGAGAATTTGGATCGCATGTTAGAGGATCACGTAAAGGCGTTGTACCCCGGATGCGATGATGGTCTGAAAAAGCTGGGCTGCACAATCGGATTTCCTGAAATGGAAGGCGAGGCAGGTGTAGCTAACTCGGCATTTGAAAACTTGCTGAAAATGTTGAAGAATATGTTTCCAAAGGATAACGAGTTGCCCGCCAAAGACGTCTGAAGCAAAGAAGGTTGTCTGCCCTCTAGGTTTAGAGGTTACGAAGATACATGCATGCATCAACGATCGCATCCTCTACCGCATGATGAATACGAGAATTTGAATGAATGCCCGTATGCACTTTGCATGCTATAAGATCGTGAGGCGATGACCTGGTGACGATGTTGAGGGCCGAAACCCGTGAAGAGGGTTCCCGCCAAGGTGATGTGGTATGCTCCTATAATACCACGGTTGAAACGTCTGCTCAGAACAAAGAGCATGCCAAGTTGTTCCGATGGCACAAAGAGGACCGTAAGTCGGACGGGAGTTGAGACACACCGCAGATGGAACGCAATGGAGAAAGATCGACAGATGGTTCAAAGATTTTGCAGCCGACGCAAGGAACATAAGATTTGCTCTAAGTACGGATGGCATGAATCCTTTTGGCGGCAGAGCTCCAGCCATAGCACTGGCCCGTGACTCTATGCATCTACAACCTTCCTCCTTGGTTGTGCATGAAGCGGAAGTTCATTATGATGGCAGTGCTCATCCAAGGTCCGAAGCAACCCGGCAACGACATCGATGTGTACCTAAGGCCATTAGTTGATGAACTTTTACAGCTGTGGGGTGGTGTCCGTGTGTGGGATGAGCACAAACAAGAGGAATTTGACCCTCTGACGTTGCTTTTCGTAACCATCAACGATTGGCCTGCTCTTAGTAACCTTTCGGGACTGTCAAATAAGGGATACAATGCATGCACGCATCGCTTACATGAGACTGGAAGTGTACATTTGCCAAATTGTAAGAAGAACGTGTACCTTGGGCATCGTCGATTTCTTCCGAAAATTCATCCAAGAAGAAAGAAAGGCAAGCATTACAACGGCAAGGCAGATCACCGGCGAAGCTGCGGAACGCACCGGTGCCGAGGTATTTGATATGGTCAAGGATTTGAAAGTCATCTTTGGAAAGGGTCCCGGCGGACAATCAGTTCGAAGGGAGCCGACGGGCACGCAGCCATGTGGAAGAAGAAATCTATATTCGGGAGCTAGAATATTGGAAAGTCCTAGATGTCCGCTCTGCAATCGACGTGATGCACGTTACGAAGAATATTTGCGTGAACCTCCTAAGCTTCTTGGGCGTGTATGGGAAGACAAATGATACAAAGGAAGCACGGCAGAACCAGCAACGTTTGAAAGACCACGATGACCGCATCCGGAATGGTTTCAAGGTCGTGCGCCTACGCTCGACCAAAGAAGAGAAGGTCATCTTTTGAATGCCCGAGCAGTATGAAGGTCCCGTCTGGATTCTCGCCCAATATAAAGGGAATAATAAACATGGCGGAGAAAAGTTCCAAAACCTGAAGTCTCCACGACCGCCACGTGATTATGACGCAATTGCTTCCGATTGCTTTGAGGGGCTCCTACCGGAAAATGTTCGAGTAGCCATTGTGAAGCTATGTGCATTCCTCAATGCAATCTCTCGTAAGGTAATCAATCCATAATTTCTACCATGGTTACAGAACGATGTGATCCAATGTCTTGTCAGTTTCGAGTTGGTGTTCCCGCCATCCTTCTTCAATATTATGACGCACCTCCTGGTTCACCTAGTCGAAGAGATTTTCGTTCTCGGTCCTGTATTTCTACACAATATGTTCCCCTTCGATAGGTTCATGGGAGTATTAAAGAAATATGTTCGTAACCGTGCTAGGCCAGAAGGAAGCATCGCCAAGGGCTATGGAAATGAGGAGGTAATTGAGTTTTGTGTTGACTTTGTTCCCGACCTTAAGCCGATTGGTCTTCCTCGATCGCGTACGAGGGGAGACTAAGTGGAAAAGGCACGATCGGAAGGAAATCAACGATATGTATGGACGACCATTCTCCGATCAAGCACACCACAGATCTTGACCAATTCCAGCTTGGTGGCTCCGCATTTTGAGAAACACAAGAATATTTTACGCTCGACAACCCGGGAAGCCCGAATCCTGGATTAGGAAGGCCCACATGGAGACTTTCGGCAGTTGGTTGAGAAAACATTTAATGAATGACAATGATGTTGTAGATCAGCTGTACATGTTGGCCAAGACACCATCTTCGACTATAACGACTTTCCAAGGGTACGAGATAAATGGAAATACATTTTACACGATCGCCCAAGAGCACCAACCAAAACAGTGGTGTCCGCTTTGATGCAGCAACCGAGAATGGGCATCAGGTCACATATTATGGTTACAGAGAGGAGATATGGGAACTTGACTATGGACCCTCCTGTGAGGTCCCTGTGTTCCGTGCAAATGGTTCAAGCTAACAGGAGGTGGGGTAAAGGTGGACCAGCAATACGGAATGACAATGGTGGATTTCAACAATCTTGGTTACCTTGACGAACCATTCGTCCTAGCGAAAGATGTCGCTCAGGTTTTCTATGTGAAGGACATGAGTAGAAAACCGAGGAAACGGAAAGATAAGAAAACGATCAGTACATCATGCGATGATCCAAAGCGCCACATTGTTCTTTCAGGGAAAAGAAACATCGTGGGAGTGGAGGACAAGACAGACATGTCAAGATTATAATATGTTTGCTGAAATTCCGCCCTTCAAAGTGAACACCGACCCAAGCATTAAGTTAAATGATGAGGATGCTCCATGGATACGGCACAATCGTAAGCAAGCAGGGACACAAGGGAAGAAATGATGTGTAATAATTTATTGTACCAAACTTTGTTGAATGGATCATGTGAATTATATTACCCGTGATGTGTTTGGTGTCCATTTTCAATGATTCGAGATACCACTGATGATACATGAAATTTGGAGTGATTTAGTCATACTCCTGCCTAGGCATATAATATGCATACTGTAGTCTTCATAGCCGCCGTCGTCGTTGTACTGGTAGTAAATAGCCTTCTAAGTTGCCGCCCGTCGTAAATCGCTCTTTGTCGTCGCTGCTGTCGTCATTTGTCGTCGGCGGCGCTAAATGGCTCGAAGCGAGGGTAGCGCAGCGGGGATATCGCCGCCGTGATGTAGTCCATGACGCTCTGAGTCCGCCATACCACCATAGCCGACGGCCGCCTCGTGGAAGTTCCTGTGAGGCGACCGTCCTCCTCATACTGGCGGCGCCCTCTCACGCCGATTGATGAAGAAGGCGTCCCAAGTATGCTGGTTATCGGGATGCCGGGATTCATCCGCTGCTCGGCGTGAGGTCGAGGTAGTAGTGGTTCGTGATGGCCGCCGCCGCAGTACCACGAGGGACGGAGGGACTGCACGCCGCCGGCGCTTAGGCTCCAGCCGGTGGGGGACGCGGTAGCCCGGTGGACAAGGGTAGTTCGGCGCAAAGCTCCTCCACCTGCTGGTAGGTTAGAGTGGGTGCGGTGGAAGCCATGAGAGAGTGATGAGAGATTGTAGAGATGTGATAATGCTGGCCAAGCCGGGCTACATATATGTAGTGAGAAATGGCGGGAAAAATGGGAGCGGGAAGACAGGAGGCGGGAAGAAAGTGGCGGGAAGAAAGAGGCGGGAAGACAGGGAAGAAATGGCGGGAAGAAGAGGAATCCAGAGCTGGTCATCTAACCTTTAGTCCCGGCTGGTTGGTGCAACCGGGACTAAAGGTTAGACAGGATGCGTGGGTAGCGCACGACGCCCTGTCGGAGGAACAAGACAAAGCAGAAGCGGCGCCGTGCCTATAAAAGGAGCATCGATACACGCGAAGATAGAGGCGTGAAGAAATGGCGGGAAGACATAGGCGGAAAGAATGGCGGGAAGACTGGCGGGGAAGAACTTGTGGGAAGACAGGCGGCCGGGAAGAACTTCTCTGAATTTTTGATATATTATTTGTATTTTTAGAATTTTGAAATGAATTAGTTCTATTTTTCTGAATTTTTGATATATTATTTGTATTTTTAACATATTGAATTGAATTAGTTTTATTTTTGACATATTATTTGTATTTGCCTCGTAGGGTTTGGAGACGGTTCGTAGATACAAAGGACGTAGAACTTTATATGCATTAAATTATGTATGGAAACTTGTTCAAAATTGTATATGGTCATCCGATGATATTGAATATATATTGTATATTCCTCTTGAATTCTTTTTGGTTCTAATTTCAAATTTGTTTGAAATTGTACATTCATATGCATGTATGTAGTACCGTAGAATATGTGAAACTCCTTCAAAATTAAAATAAAGCACAAAAGAAATAAAACAATACAAATTAAACAGAAAACAATACAAATTAAAAAGAAAACAATACAAATTAAACAGAAAACAGGTTTGGGGGGCTAAAACCCTAAACTGCAATGGCCTTTAGTCGCGGTTGGCCGAACCAACCGCGACTAAAAATGAGACCTTTAATCATGATTGGCAGACCAACGCGACTAAAATGAAAGCGAGAGCATAAAAAACCCGCAAAACCCCTTTAGTCGCGGTTGGGCAGGAGACCCGCGACTAAAGGGCACCTTTAATCATGGTCTCGTCGCCAACCGACTAAAGAGGGCTATAAATACAAAACTCCCTCGGCGCCGCCCGCCGTTTCTCGCTTTGTTCGTCTCTGCAGCGCCCTCGGCGCCGCCGCGTCGCCCTCGCCCTCGCGCCGCCCGCCCGTCGCCCTCGCCCTCGGCGCCGCCCGCCGTCGCCCTCGCCCGCCTTGCGCGCCGCCCGGCCGGCCTCGATCTTGCCGCCTCGCTCTCCCCTCCGGCCGATCCTGAGCTCGCGTACGCCCCTCATCTCCTCCCCTCCTTGCCCGCATCGGCCGCCGGACGGCCGCCTCCACCGCTCCCGTTCGAGGCCGCCGCGTCAGCGCGATCGGCGCACCACGTGCTCCACGTACCTCGCGTTGCCCATCCGTCGCCAAGCGGGGCGGCGAGCATGGGCACGCCTCAAGCCGCGCCCTCCAGGCGAAGTTCCACCGCCGTGCGTCGAGAACCCGCCCACGGCGCGTGCGCCGGCACCTCCTCTGCGGCGCCCAGCCCACGACCAGGCCACGGCCTTGGTCGCCAAGGCGAACCGTCGGGAAGAAGCGGACCAGCAGGCGAGGCCCGGCGGAGTGCCCACGAGAGCAGTGGCAGCTGTCGCCCACGCCGCCTCGGAACATTTTAAAAATTATGTAAACATGAATATTTTTTGAAACTTCGAACAAAATTCAAAAGCACAAACATTTTTTGGATCCATGAACAAAATTTAAATACGGGAAATTTTTTGAAACTCCTAAATTTTTGTGAAAACCCGAACATTTTTTGAAACTCCCGAACAAAATTTCAAAACACGAATAATTTTATAAAAAGTGAAGAAAATTTGAATATGTGAATTTTTCTTGAAATCGGAAACATTTTTGAAACAACCGCAAAAAAATTGAAAACACAAACAATTTTCTGAAACTACGTAACAAAATTTGAAAACACGAACAAATTTGTGAAAATCGAACATTTTTTGAAAATATGAACATTTTTGAAAAATAGAACATTTTTTAAAAGGAGAACATTTTTTAAAAAGAAAAAGAAAAAGAACAATAAACAAAAAAGAAAAGAAAAAGCGAAACAGAAAAGAAAGGAAAAGAAATGAAAATAAAAAAAGGGTTGGGAACCCTCGGAAGGTTCCTAAAACCGGACGTGAAGGATTTTCGTGATGGGCCGACCCAAATCGTTCGCTCTGGTCGCTCGTAGGTGCGTTCGCTCGACAGTTTGACGCAGACAGCGTCATATAGGAAATTCCAACGTATCCTAATCACTGTTTCGGCGTCGGCTACAACGGGCGGTGCATTAGCAGCAGTACAGCAGCGGAGGCTGCAACTGCAGCCCGGCTAAGACACAGGCTCGGCCATATCCAGCCCTGTGTGACGCTCTTTGCATCAAAAAGTCGACGCGTCTCACAGGGCGTAGCTCACCTGGGCCGCCCATTTTGGGTTCGCGACATGACAAATTGGAATTTCCTCCTCTCCGTGACGCTGCGTCTGCCCGCCCGTCTCGCGCTCTACCGCGACACCCTCTCCCACCCCTTCCTCGCCCCCTCCTTTTGCCACCGCCCTTTCGCCACCGCCACCGCCACCGCCCCCCTTCTTCACTTAATTTATTTTTTTTTACTACATATTTTCAGGACTGACATAATGGCGGACGATAGAGCTGACCCGATTATGGACAACTATGATCCGGACGGTGAAGCACATATGTTCGGCATCATAAACGGCGATATTCTATATGTGCCGACCGGAGAAGAAGAAGATGATATCTCTTCTTATCTGAACCTTGACGGTGAAGATGAAGGGCGCCGTCGGCAAGATGATGCGAACAAACGTCGATAAACGCATTTATCTTCAAATGGAAGTAGCAACCACCTCCGGCGCCGAGGTATATATATACATTGAGCCTCTGGTGATACAAACTAACTGATTTGAATAAATATGTGTGTACTAACGCGACTCTCTTTCTTATTTTAGCCCTCGGCGGATCGTCGAAACAATCGAGTACGTCGTCAAAGCGTGGCGCAACCAAGACGATGAAACAAGGAGAAACATGCACCATCGAGGTTGTCGACGATTACCCGGCAAGGCAGCTGGAGCCCCGCAAGAACGCCACCAAGTTTGTCAGCCAATGCGGAGCCATTGTTAGAGACAACGTCTCGATCACCGCCCGAAGTGGAATGAGCCAAAGAAGGCACGAATTGATGATTTCACTTTTGTCGATAAGAGAACAAAAAAGATTGCTTCAAGAAGCTTATGGAACATTTCGTTCTACCTCCGAATACAACAAATTCGATGAGGAGGGTAACAAGATTGAGGAAAACAAGGAGAGGAGGAGGCTAGTCAAACAGTTCGCTCTTCATAAGATGGCCGACGCATTCCGGAAATTCAAGCAAAATCTAGCCCGTGACTTTGTCAAGCAGAACAAGACTGAAACATGATTGGCCAGAATTTGTGAAGCAAAAGAAATCGGAGCAGTTCATTCAAATATCGAAAAAATAAGGAAAATGCGGCTAAGAAGGAGTACAATCATGTTATGGGCCAGGAGGGTATCGCATTTGGGTGCCTAGGTTGGAGAAGATGGAGAACGAAATGAGGGCGCGAGGAATCCGTCCAGTGCTGGAGGGATGGGACCCAAGGGCCAAAAGCTGGTGGTACGGGCATGGGGAACGCTGAACCCGGAGACAGGGAGTGTGTTTACGGGGCAAATTAATTAAACCCACCCAAGCCCTTATTGACGCAGTGAAGGATGCTCAACGAGGGAAGATCAAGTTCAACAGAGAGAACGACGCTACCGACAAAAGCCCTCGGGAATCCCTGAACACGGAGGGCGTGTGCGAGGCATGGGGCACATTCCGTGGAAAATAGGGTTCCCCGAGCGATGACCCGTCTGATTCTGAAGCCGTAAGAAAGATGGATCGGGAATCGGATGTTGTGGCGCGGTTGGCATCGGAAATGGATGTGATGAAGAAAACCATGAGTGTACTAGTAGCCGAAAGAGATGCAGCTCGGGTGCAGCATGAAGATCATCCAGCGGATCTCGGAAGCCAGCAGCGGAGAAGCAGCGTGGCTTCCACGGAGGCTCCCACCGGCTGGTGCAGATGCACCGACGATCGAAATTACTGCACCGGAGCCTCCGTGGTCGAAATTACTGCATCGGAGCCTCTGGTGGTCGAAATTACTGCACCGAGCCTCCTCGCTACCCGTGGGCGATATAAAGGAGATGAAAGAATGTCATCTGTATTATCCTATCGGGAACATGTCCATGAAGGTAGCCATCGGCGGTGCTTTACCATGTTTACAGAGCACTCCACCACAACAACCCCATTCAAGATGGCTATGCTCGTGTCACGGTGGAGGACATAGTCCAAGGGTTTGAGGACACGGAGATTGACATTGCTACACACGAAGGGAGAAAAGACTTGGAGATGTCAAGCGCCATTTCATTCTATGGCAAAAGAAGTTTATCAAGTTTCGAGGCGGCGCCAAGGACAACAAGTCCACCCCCTACGGTGGTGGTGGTGGCGGTGGCGGTGGTGGTGGTGGTGGTGGTGGTGGCGGTTCACCTACACCTCCGTCACGTGAGCCGACGCCGCCCCCCAGTCCACAACGTCCGGCTGGTGATCATTCGCCGCCCCCCAGTCCTCGTCCAGCGGGTGATCAGACGCCGCCCCCCAATCCACCTACGGCAAAGAAGCAGAAGCAGTCCTGGATTATTAACCCGGACCCTTATGTACCTAAGACCACAAAGGTACCGGAGCCATCACTGAAGCCTCTCCCCACAAGGCCTTGGGAACGTAGTGCCGAGGAAGTCGACGCTGGCTGCTGATTTGGAGAAATGGAAGGCGGACTGCAAGAAGAAAAGAGAGCCCGAGCCCAAGCCGGTATTTTACGATGAGCAAAAGAAGTGGGCTAAGTCATTTTTGAGCACACCGTCCCAAGCCGCGAAGAATCTGCCTAACGACTATGCACGTGAACTTCGCGAGGCAGGCACTCATGTTCAAGGAGAACAAAGAGCGGGAGAAGGCGAAAGTAAAAAAGCGGAAACAAGTTGCCCAGCTCGGGGAACAAAGTAAACAATCGATTGCCCCGCTTATAGTGGAAGCCTTCTGTCCAGATGCCCCGAGATCATACAAGCTGCGGCAACACGAGGATTGATCAGTAACGAGTGCCGTAGAACAAAGCGGCCAACTTAGGTATTACTCTTCGTGAACTGTTAGGCCTTGATGAGGCGCCAAATGAAGGAGGTAGTAATTACATATGTCAAGAATGGGCCTCTCGTCGAACTGCTTGAGAAAAGGATCTACCTACACAAATGAAAGGTCTGCTGAATTGGTACAAGGGTTACATAAAAAATAAAAACGCCAAAGAATATATTTATGCGGAAGTTAGACATGAGCATCACTTCAAACATTACTATGTACAAATTGCACTGAGTGAATTGTTCCAGCTTTTCAATCTGCGCGAGCTCGACAAATCTATCATCGGTTGCTTTCGTTATGTAAGTGATTTATTAATTTCTACCCCATCTCGTTCATATTGCCTGCACTATATATATGTCCTAACTATATTGTTGTGTCCGCTATTGTACATGCAGAATGAAGATTAAGGAATGCAGAGTAAGGAACATCCATGATGTTGGGTTCATTGACCCACACATCGTTAATGGACATGTGTTGGAGGCGTCACGCCGCCGACGTGGAGGCAGACCTGTGGCAGTTTCTTACAAAGCAGGAACTCAAAAGTGATATTCTATTTCCTTACCATTTTGGGTGAGTGTTTCTGTCTTGAGCACATTCTCTTTTGTTTACTCCATGCATGGTATGTGGCGGCTAATCGATGAGTTATGCATGACGTCTTGTGCATGTATCGTGTCCGCAGGTTCCACCGGATTCTGCTAGTAATTAAAGTTAACACCTCAGAATGTCTCGTCCACGACTCTCTGAATATGGATCCACAGCTTTGGGGCGACATGAGAAGAATGCTGCAGAAGTAATTATTTTCATTCATTTGCGCTCTATATCGATCGGCCTATTTCTTTCATTTCCTAATATCAAGTAACTAATAACTCTCTTGTTCATTTAATTTTCTTTGCCTCGTAGGGTTTGAAGACGGTTCGTAGATACAAAGGTCGGGGAATTCAAAAAAGAGCTAGAATTCAAAAGGTCAAAGCCTAAGAATGCTGGGGATATTCAGCCACCGGAGACCAATCTATGTGGATACTATGTTCGTGAGATGATCCGAGATACACCTCTGGCGGGTTCGAGTGATACCAATGCTCGGAGGAATAACCTCCGGATGATGCTTAGTCCGTAAGCTCGCTTCCGACCACTTCAAGAGGAACTAGCTGGATGGTTCAGCAGGAAGTCCTCCATCCTAAAGGAGAACACTATTACGAGGGCGTAGAACTTTATATGCATTAAATCATGTATGGAAACTTGTTCAAAATTGTATATGGTCATCCGATGATATTGAATATATATTGTATATTCCTCTTGAATTCTTTTGGTTCTAATTTCAAATTTATTTGAAATTGTACATTCATATGCATGTATGTAGTACCGCAGAATATATGAAACTCCTTCAAAATTAAAATAAAGCACAAAAGAAATAAAACAATACAAATTAAACAGAAAACAGGTTTAGGGGGGGCTAAAACCCTAAACCTGTGGCGGCCTTTAGTCGCGGTTGGCGAAGAACGCGACTAAAGGTCCTCCGCTTGACACGACGCTGGCGCCCACGTGGACGGGCCGTTAGTCGCGGTTCTTAAGCAGCCGCGACTAAAGGTGGGGGGCTTTAGTCGCGCTTATTTGGTCGCGGTTGCCCAACCGCGACTAATGGCAGTTGCGAACCGCGACCAAAGGCCTTTTTTCCACCAGTGATGAGCTCCTTCCGCCGAGAAGATACGTACACGTTGACGAGTACCTTCCGCCCCGGACTGCACGATCCTCCTCGATGAGCTCCTTCCGCCGAGAAGATACGTACACGTTGTCTGCCTCCATGCCGAAGCTCTGATTACCAATTGTTAGTTCCCAGATAAAAACGTGAAGTAGCTAGCTTAGGAAAAATAAGGACAGAGACGATGGTTTTTGGTGCTGCCCAGATTCGCAGCTTTTTAATCTCGTTTCTTTTGCTTTATATATATGGCTCAATGAACCGACCTCACGTCCAACACGGCCTCCTAACTTGCCCAACACGACGTGACCCAGACCACAAGTCAATTTGGTTTAGGACTCTACTTAACTCCTAGAGATTGGATAGAAAACGACTAAGGAATCACCTCATACTTCGGCTATCATGTACAGACTCGAACGAACTCTATTTAGCCTAATATAGCATGTGCTGTAACTCACACCCATTATTATATGATTCTCATGGACAAATTTTATGTGTCTTCAATTTCTCCCCCCTGGATAGATGACCTCTCTAGTACGTTATTAATGGATAGTACTAATTATTTATGTATCTTTTCGTGATAACTTTGTTAGGCAGTACATCCTTCTAAATATCTCACAGGATTGAGTTTTTGAATGTGACTGACTTTTTCTGTGTGTGTGTACTAACCAAGAAGCTTTGCGAGTACAAACAATCTGTGTTAATTAACATAAAATTTATTTGAATTCTTGGTTTTTGGCCGGCTTCTTGGTTAACAAGCTGAGGTACGGTGTCACCGTGCCACAGGCTGCTGACCAAGACGATGCTATATTCATGGAAGATGACGTCCAAGCGCCCAGTGGACCGGAAGCAGAGGAGGAAGATGCTCGGAGGCGCGCCCTTCTTGTCAAGTGTTCTTCGCAGGAGGACAAAGAGGCTTATGAACAGAAAATCATCGATGATACAATCAAGTCCGTGTTGCTGTCTGAGGAGGAACCTGTTGAAGAGCTGGCAAACGGGGAATCACACCCGAGGATATTCCTGATGACCTGGAATGCATTCACAAATCTTATTGCACGGAAAACTTCATGAGCAGGAAATGAGCTCATTTAGTTGCAAAGCGTTGGTCAAGGTCGACGGATTCAATGTTAGACCTTTGGTCCCGTTATTGCGGGAAATACTGGACCAAGTGGCTAAACATGATCCGCCCAGGATGGAAACAGAGCAGAGTACGGAAACATCCCAGGGTGATGATGATGAGAAGGCCATGCAACTCACCAAGACCCTTGAGGGGCATCTCAGAGGTAAACGGTTCTTGATCATTCTTCAAGTTGTCAATCATGGTCCTTACATGAAGGAAGCGTGGAATAGGATATGGTCTGCTGTGTTACATGCTACTGCTCATGGCTCTCCTCGTAGCGCTATAGTCATTACCACAGAAGATTCTGATTTAGTGGAGACCCCCTATGAACTCCTCAAACCACAAAGTCTATATGGTGCTTTCGTCAGTAAAACTAAGGAACTTGCTAGTTGTTATAGAGGTTCTGAGGAATTTATTACTATACAAGATATTTTAGAATTATGTCACCCCAATGTCTTTGCAATGAAGATGTTCCAACATCTTCTGTATGTTAACCTTGGAAGAGGTAAAACACAGTTAGACCAGTTTAAAGCAAACTTAAATGCTTGTCGGGACTCGAACAAAAGTGTGGCAAAGCAAATGGTGAAGATCTCCTATAATGACCTGCCTGCCAAGTACAAGAGCTGCTTGCTGTACCTAACCATCTTCCCAGAAGGTGACCCCATTAGGAGAACTACCGTGTGTAGAAGATGGATAGCTGAAGGGCTGATAACGTCAAGGGAGAATCGTGCAGAAGATGAAGCTGACTGCTGTATTGAGGCACTTCTCCCAAGGTGTCTCATTCAACCCGGGGAGACCAGTGACACGGGCAAGATCAAGACCTTTACATTGCATCGTGTTGTTCGTGAAGTCATCACCAAGATTGCTCGAGATGTTAACTTTCTGGACACGGACTTACCGCCTGATTTGGCTCGCCACCTTCCCGTTCACAGCAGAACCGGGGTGCAAGCAACTCAGGCCAACCGTTCCGTGGAAGCAGCTGATGGCAATGGCATCATAGCATTTCTTCCAGACTTGGCAAAATCATCTCAGTGGCAGCTTATGAAGATGTTGGATCTTGAAGGTTGCAGGGGCTTAAAGAAGCAGCACTTGAAGAGCATCTGTAAAATAATACTGCTCAAGTACTTGAGCCTCAGGAACACAGATATCACTGAGCTACCCAAGCAGATCGAGAAGCTGCAGTGCCTGGAGACCTTGGACATCCGGCAAACAGTGGTACACTCATTCGCCACTAAATCGATCATGCTTCCAATGCTAAAACATCTACTTGCTGGTCAGGCTGAGTCTCCAAGCAATAGCTCCGATGGGCCTCAAGATTTGTTTACGGCGGTGCGCCTTCCCAGCAGCATCAGGAGAATGGAACAGTTGGAGACACTGTCCCATGTTGAAGCTTCCCACCGTTTGAGTGATTTAACTGATGTTGGCCATCTATTACGACTGAGGAAACTGGGTGTGATTCTTTCTGGTAAGAAAGGTGGCTTGGGTCTTTTGTTCCAGCAGCTTGAAAAACTGCATGGTTGCCTCCGTTCCTTGTCAATCCAGATCAACCAACCACCCAAAGTTGAGGATACTCTTGCTGCAGAGGAGGTGATCACATTAGTCTCGCCTCCAAAACTTCTTCAGAGCCTAAACATTAGAGGCATCAGGAGTGATCTTCTCATGTGGATTGCAGATCTCGATCAACTTACTAAGATAACAATAAGCGAGACCTACCTTAATGAGGATTATGCAAGCATCCTTGGCAAGCTTACAGCTATGCGTTGCCTCAGGCTTCGGCACAATTCATACGCCGGAAGCAGGCTCACATTCAAGGATGGAGAGTTCAAGAGCCTCAAGTCATTGGTCGTTGAAGATGGCATCATCATCAACATTACCTTTGACACTGGAGCTGCTCCCAAGCTCGAGACCATTGTGTGGTCTTTCGCCACAATGGAGTCCATTTCTGGAGTTCTCTGCCTTCCCAAGCTGAAGAATGTTGAGCTCAATGGTGACTGTGACCCAGATCCAGTGAGACTAGAACTTGAAGAGCACACCAACAGTGTTGATTTCAAGCACAAGCCACGCCATGGACACCAAGAAGATGGAGCTACTGTTGCTGCCTCCACCTCCATGAGCAAGTGATTGATTACTCTCCGTCAACTGGAAACGCGCTTTGGTTGGTGTTTGCCTCACTCATTTATCTTCCTGAATAAAGAGGCAGCTGCCTGTAGCTGTAGGAATGCCCCGTTCGTCTTCTTTCAGTCTCATGCCTCGTTGTATCTGAATCCTATCTGTTTCCGTTGTGTAATTTGTGCACCTTTTCTGGATGCACTTTCATGTTTCATTTTAACTCTGTACTCTCCAGACCTGGATTCTGTTATGTGCGTGGCTGTTTGTATGTGAGAGCCGCATGCTCTGTACTGTAGTGTGGTATTGGAGTTTCATTGTACAATTTTGTGTACCACCAAAGCAAACAAGATTGTTATTTGATAATGTGTCTGTGCTGTTTATTTTGATTGTTATTTACTCCGTTTACAAGGTCTTATATTCAGAAATGGAGGGAGTAGTTCATAGTTGTCCAACGAAATCGGGAGCGGTAAGTTGGCTATTCGATCAGAAGTGGCCAGCTGATTGATCTACATACTTGATGTATCTGTGCTGTATGACCACCGGTGGTGAAAAGATTGGAGGCTCCCCAACCGGTCACTGTTTTTTTTCTCATTCAGAAACTACTATACTGTTGTGCTGACTGTAACTTTCATCTTTCACTGTTAAATTGATCAGATTTGTAAAATCACTAGACCAATATAATGCACATAACTGTGGACCTCAGATATTATTCTGTTTTTGAAACAAATAGGGCTGTCTTTGATTAACCTGTGTAGAGAACATGATGTTATATGGCATTGATGCTCCAGAAGTTGATATCCTTCCTCTCATGACATCAGTCGAGGCAAAGCTGCTGCGAACATGGGTAATCTCAACTCTGAAGATCGTAAGCCATCTCTATCACATTAGTAAGGAACACCACCCTCTAACTGAATTCTTGTACACAAACACAAACATGTACCACACAAGACTAAAAATAATTCGGATTCAAGGACGCACACAAGACTGGAAAAAGAAGATTCCTTTAGGCCTCGTTTGTTTAGCGTGGATTGGAGGGGTTTGCAGAGGATAAACCCCGCGAGGCCCAGAATCCCCGCAAATACCCGTTGGCCCATTTGGTAGGCGCGGTTTGGACGGCCCAATCCCCTCCATTCCCTTTCGACCCACCTGTTCCCACGCGGTTCAGAACCCTCGAGGCCCCCCTCGAGGATTTGGTCGCCCGCCTCACGCCGCCGCCGACTCCTCCCGACCCGAGACGCCGCCGCCGACTCCTCCCGACCCGAGACGCCGCCGCCGACTCCTCCCAAGACGCCGCCGCCGACTCCTTCCCAATACGCCGCGCCGCTCGACGCCGGCGATCTCCTCCGGCGTAAGTCGTTGTCTCCCCTCCCTCCTCCTCTCCCGGGAGAAGTCTTTGCCGTGGCTGCCACCTCCCGCAGCCCTCCGTCCGCCTCGTCCTCACCGGCGAGCACGCCAAGAACGGCGTATCCTACCCTAACCCTACCTGGCTAGCTCGCCAAGGACGGCGTCCTCTTCTAGCCCCTCTTATACCCTAACCCTAGCTCGTCTGATGCATCTAGGGGGATAAAAGGAGAGGAGCGGCGTCCCTTTTTTCTTTTTTTGCATGGGAAGCGTGCGGACGCCATTGTACATGATAGTTGTTCAGCCATCATCTCAAGCCAGATGTTGGAGAGAAAAGAAATAAATGAGTATCCAGGGAGGAGAGGAGTTGAGACTTGTAGTAGTAACTTGTTAAGATAGCAAGAAAGAAGCATGCACAAACTAGGTACATTTTAGATTCATCTCATCATCATTATGTAACTTGAGACTTTGGATTTCATAATTGGTTGCGGATGCTGGGTAAGCTCAATGTCAGTGCTCTTCTGTCAACTCGCATGCTGCGTACTCCCCTCATAATGTGAGATATTTTCCTATGTAGTCTTTCCATATTATAGCAAGGGTGCGGGTACTCTGAATTGCTCTTTGCACAAAGGAAAAGCTATCTAGATGACATACCACATCTGAACAGATGTCTTCCATGCTACTTTTTTAGCAGCAGAGATAAATAAGAGCCTGTGATGGTGATTTCTGGACCTTGTGAATTGTATTAGTGATGGTGATGGTGATGGTCGGATGTTGTAACTGTTAATCGTATGTGCGGTGAGCCTGTGACCATGGACAACTCAAGTTACAAGTCTAATTTCTGTGCACTTTTAGTGAAGCAAATAGTCCTCTAGCTAGCTAGCTAACTTGGTCTTGTATTGATGGTATCACGCAGATTGGTTCTTATGTCTGTCATTCATTTATTATCTAGCTAGCTAGCATTTCCATTGAACTGAATCTATGTAATGGACCTTGCTAACTTGTTCTCCCTCCATGGACCTTGCAGCCTCTTCCACGCTCAACCACCATCAGCCTCCTTAACCCTGACCGAAGAGCTGGCCTTTTCCCCGGTAAGATGTAACTTTTGGTTAATTCTCCGTGAGTGTTGGTGAAACAATGCAGTAGGGATGTTTGTTTCTATAGTATATATGAATGATTGTGTGTCATCTTACATGCTGCTGGTATGTTCTTATTTTGACAGAGGCCTGCTGCTTGGATTCTTGTTGGGGTGGACGAGTTGCCTCCATCTTGGGATCCAGTTGTCACGCCTAAATTCGGTAATATACACCAACTTTTTGGCCTCTTGACCTTATCTCTATCATGTCTTAACCGAAGTACTATATCCTGTTGGGGAACGTAGTAATTTCAAAAATTTCCTACGATCACGCAAGACCATGGTGATGGCATAGCAACGAGAGGGGAGTGTCCGTCCACGCACTCGTGAGACCGAAAGCGGAAGCGTTATATTAACGCGGTTGATGTAGTCGTCGTCTTCACGATCCGACCGCTCCAAGCACCGTTACTCCGGCACCTCCGAGTTCTTGGCACACGTTCAGCTCGATGACGATCCCCGGGCTCCGATCCAGCAAAGCGTCGGGGAAGGAGTTCCGTCAGCACGACGGCGTGGTGACGATCTTGATGTTCTACCGTCGCAGGGCTTCGCCTAAGCACCGCTACAATATGATCGAGGTGGAATATGGTGGAGGGGGGCACCGCACACGGCTAAGGAACGATCACGAAGATCAACTTGTGTGTTCTAGGGTGCCCCCCTGCCCCCGTATATAAAGGAGCAAGGGGAGGGCGGCCAGCCCTTGGGGCGCACCAAGGGGGGAGTCCTCCTCCTAGTAGGAGTAGGACTCCCTTTCCTAGTCCTACTAGGAAGAGGGAAGGGAAAGGAAAGAGAGGGAGAGGGAGAGGGAAAGGGGCTGCGCCCCCTCCTAGTCCAGTCGGACTCCCCCATGGAGGGGGGGCGCACCACCTCCTGGTGCAGCCCTCTCTCTCCCCTCTTGGCCCAATAAGGCCCATAACTTCCCCGGGGGGTTCCGGTAACCCCTCCGGCACTTCGGTTTTCTCCGGAAACTTCCGGAACCTTTCCGGTGTCCGAATATAACCATCCAATATATCAATCTTTATGTCTCGACCATTTCGAGACTCCTCGTCATGTCCGTGATCACATCCGGGACTCCGAACTCCTTCGGTACATCAAAATACATAAACTCATAATAACCGTCATTGAAACCTTAAGCGTGCGGACCCTACGGTTCGAGAACTATGTAGACATGACCTAGAACTATTCTCGGTCAATAACCAATAGCGGAACCTGGATGCTCATATTGGTTCCTACATATTCTACGAAGATCTTTATCGGTCAAACCGCATAACAACATACGTTGTTCCCTTTGTCATTGGTATGTTACTTACCCGAGATTCGATCGTCGGTATCCAATACCTAGTTCAATCTCGTTACCGGTAAGTCTCTTTACTCGTTCCGTAATACATCATCTCACAACTAACTCATTAGTTGTAATGCTTGCAAGGCTTAAGTGATGTGTATTACCGAGAAGGCCTAGAGATACCTCCGACAATCGGAGTGACAAAACCTAATCTCGAAATACGCCAACCCAACAAGTACCTTTGGAGACACCTGTAGTACTCCTTTATAATCACCCAGATTCGTTGTGACGTTTGGTAGTACCAAAGTGTTCCTCCGATGGCAGGAGTTGCATAATCTCATAGTTACAGGAACATGTATGGGTCATGAAGAAAGCATTAACATACTAAGCGATCAAGTGTTAAGCTAACGGAATGGGTCATGTCAATCAGATCATTCAACTAATGATGTGACCTTGTTAATCAAATAACAACTCCTTGTTCATGGTTAGGAAACATAACCATCTTTGATTAACAAGCTAGTCAAGTAGAGGCATACTAGTGACATACTGTTTGTCTATATATTCACACATGTATTATGTTTCCGGTTAATACAATTCTAGCATGAATAATAAACATTTATCATGATATAAGGAAATAAATAATAACTTTATTATTGCCTCTAGGGCATATTTCCTTCAGTCTCCCACTTGCACTAGAGTCAATAATCTAGTTCACATCATAATGTGATTCAACACTAATATTCACATCTGTATGTGATTAACACCCATAGTTCACATCGTTATGTGACCAATACCCAAAGGGTTTACTAGAGTCAATAATCTAGTTCACATCGCTATGTGATTAACACCCAAAGAGTACTAAGGGATGATCATGTTTTGCTCGTGAGAGAAGCTTAGTCAACGGGTCTGTCACATTCAGAGCCGTATGTATTTTGCAAATATTCTATGTCTACAATGCTCGCACGGGCTACTCTAGCTAATTGCTCCCACTTACAATATGTATCCAGATTGAGACTTAGAGTCATCTGGATCAGTGTAAAAAGCTTGCATCGATGTAACTCTTTCTGACGGGCTCTTTTATCACCTCCATAATCGAGAAATATTTCCTTAGTCCTTACTAAGGATGTTCTTGACCAATGTCCGGTGATCTACTCCTAGATCACTATTGTACCTCCTTGCCTAATTGAGCAAGGTATACAATAGATGCAGTACATAGCATAGCATACTTTATAGAACCTATGACTGAGGCATAGGGAATGACTTTCATTCTCTTTTCTTTTTTCTGCTTGTGGTCGGGATTTGAGTCTTACTCAATTTCACACCTTTGCAACACATGCAAGAACTTTTCTTTGACTGTTCCATTTTGAACTATTTCAAAATCTTGACAAGGTATGTACTTATTGAAAAACTTATCAAGCGTCTTGATCTATCTCAATAGATCTTGATGCTCAATATGTAAGCAGCTTCACCGAGGTCTTTTCTTTTGAAAAACTCCTTTCAAATACTCCTTTATGCTTTGCAGAATAATTTTACATTATTTCCGATCAACAATATGTCATTCACATATACTTATCAGAAATGCTGTAGTGCTCCCACTCACTTTCTTGTAAATACAGGCCTTTCCGAAAGTCTGTATAAAATCATATGCTTTGATCAACACATCAAAGCGTATATTCCAACTCCGAGATGCTTGCACCAGTCCATTGATGGATCGCTGGAGCTTGCACATTTTGTTAGCACCTTTAGGATTGACAAAATCTTCTGGTTGCATCATATACAACTCTTCTTTTAAGAAAACCATTAAGGAATGCAGTTTTGACATCCATTTGCCAGATTTCATAAAATGTGGCAATTGCTAACATGATTCGGACAGACTTTTAAGCATCGATACAAGTGAGAAAATCTCATTGTATTCAACATCTTGAACTTTGTCTAAAACCTTTTTCGACAAGTCTAGCTTTGTAGATAGTAACACTACTATCAGTGTCCATCTTCCTCTTGAAGATCCATTTATTTAACATGGCTTGCTGATCATAGAGCAAGTCAATCAAAGTCCATACTTTGTTCTCATACATGGATCCTATCTCAGATTTCATGGTCTCAAACCATTTCGCGGAATCTGGGCTCACCATCGCTTCCTCATAGTTCGTAGGTTCATCATGGTCTAGTAACATGACTTCTAGAATAGGATTACCGTACCACTCTGGTGCGGATCTTACTCTGGAAGAACTTCGAGGTTTGGTAGCAACTTGATCTGAAGTTTCATGATCATCATCATTAACTTCCTCACTAATTGGTGTAGGAATCACCGGAACTGATTTCTGTGATGAACTACTTTCCAATAAGGGAGAAGGTAAAATTACCTTATCAAGTTCTACTTTCCTCCCACTCACTTCTTTCGAGAGAAACTTCTTCTCTAGAAAGGATCCATCTTAGCAACGAAAAACTTGCCTTCGGATCTGTGATAGGAGGTGTACCCAACATTTTCTTTTGGGTATGAAGACGCACTTCTCCGATTTGGGTTCGAGCTTATCAGGTGAAAACTTTTTCACATAAGCATCACAACTCCAAACTTTAAGAAACGACAGCTTAGGTTTACTGTTAAACCATAGTTCATACGGTGTCGCCTCAACGGATTTAGATGGTGCCCTATTAAACGTGAATGCAGCTGTCTCTAATGCATAACCCCAAAACGATATTGGTAAATCGGTAAGAGACATCATTGATCGCACCATATCAGAATAAAGTACGGTTACGATGTTCGGACACACCATAATGTTGTAGTGTTCCAGGTGGCGTGAGCTGTGAAACTATTCCACTTTGTTTTAATTGAAGACCAAACTCGTAACTCAAATATTCATCTCCACGATCAGATCGCGAAACTTTATTTTCTTGTTACGATGATTTTCTACTTCACTCTGAAATTCTTTGAACTTTTCAACTATTTCAGACTTATGTTTCATCAAGAAGATATACGCATATCTGCTCAAATCATCTGTGAAGGTCAGAAAATAATGATACTTGCCACGAGCATCAACACTCATTGAATCGCATACATCGGTATGTATTATTTCCAATAAGTCAAGAGCTTGTTCCATTGTTCCGAGAAGCGGAGTTTTAGTCATCTTGCCCAAAAGGCACGGTTCGCAAGCATCAAATGATTCATAATCAAGTGATTCCAAAATCCATCGGCATGGAGTTTCTTCATCGCTTTATACCAATATGACCTAAACGGCGATTGCCACAAATAAGTTGCACTATCATTATTAACTTTGCATCTTTTGGTTTCAATATTATGAATATGTGTATCACTATGATCGAGATCCAATGAACCATTTTCATTGGGTGTGTAACCATATAAGGTTTTATTCATGTAAGCAGAACAACAATTTATTCTCTTACTTAAATGAATAACCGTATTGCAATAAACATGATCAAATCATATTTATGCTCAACACCAAATAACACTTATTTAGGTTCCACACTAATCCCGAAAGTATAGGGAGTGTGTGATGATGATCAAATCAATCTTGGAACTACTTCCAACACTCATCGTCACTTCCTCTTCAACTAGTTTCTGTTCATCTTTGCAACTCCGTTTCAAGTTACTACTCTTAGCAACTGAACCAGTATCAAATACCGAGGGGTTGCTACGAACACTAGCAAAATACACATCAATAATCTGTATATCAAATATACCTTTGTTCACTTTGCCATCCTTCTTATCCGCCAAATACTTGGGGTAGTTCCGCTTCTAGTGACCAGTTCCATTGCAGCAAAAGCACTTAGTCTCGTGCTTAGGTCCAGACTTGGGCTTCTTCACTCGAGCAGCAACTTGCTTGCCGTTCTTCTTGAAGTTCCCCTTCTTCCCTTTGCCCTTTTCCTTGAGACTAGTGGTCTTGTCAATCATCAACACTTGATGCTCTTCTTGATTTCTACCTTCGCCGATTTTAGCATCGCGAAGAGCTTGGGAATTGTTTTCGTCATCCCTTGCATACTATAGTTCATCACGAAGTTCTAGTAACTTAGTGATGGTGACTAGAGAATTCTGTCAATCACTATCTTATCCGGAAGATTAACTCCCACTTGATTCAAGCGATTGAAGTACCTGACAATCTGAGAACATGCTCACTAGTTGAGCGATTCTCCTCCATCTTTTAGCTATAGAACTTGTTGGAGACTTCATATCTCTCAACTCGGGTATTTGCTTGAAATATTAACTTCAACTCCTGGAACATCTCATATGGTCCATGACGTTCAAAACGTCTTTGAAGTCCCGATTCTAAGCCATAAAGCATGGTGCACAAAACTATCAAGTAGTCATCATATTGAGCTAGCCAAACGTTCATAACGTCTGCATCTGCTCCTGCAATAGGTCTGTCACCTAGCGGTGCATTAAGGACATAATACTTCTGTGTAGCATTGAGGATAAACCTCAGATCGCGGATCTAATCCGCATCATTGCTACTAACATTTTTCAACACAATTTTCTCTAGGAACATATGAAAATAAACATATGAAAGCAACAACGCGAGTTATTGATCTATAACATAATTTGCAAAATACTACCAGGACTAAGTTCATGATAAATTAAAGTTCAATTAATCATATTACTTAAGAACTCCCACTTAGACAGACATCTCTCTAGTCATCTAAGTGATCACGTGATCCAAATCAACTAAACCATAACCGATCATCACGTGAGATGGAGTAGTTTTCAATGGTGAACATCTTATGTTGATCATATCTACTATATGATTCACGCCGACCTTTCGGTCTCCGTGTTCCGAGGCCATATCTGCATATGCTAGGCTCGTCAAGTATAACCTGAGTATTCTGCGTGTGCAAAACTGGCTTACACCCGTTGTAGATGGACGTAGAGCTTATCACACCCGATCATCACGTGGTGTCTCGGCACGACGAACTTTGGCAACGGTGCATACTTAGGGAGAACACTACTTGATAATTTTTAGTGAGAGATCATCTTAAAATGCTACCGTCAATCAAAGCAAGATAAGATGCATAAAGGATAAACATCACATGCAATCAATATAAGTGATATGATATGGCCATCATCATCTTGTGCTTGTGATCTCCATCTCCGAAGCACCGTCATGATCACCATCGTCACCGGCGCGACACCTTGATCTCCATCGTAGCATCGTTGTCGTCTCGCCAACTATTGCTTCCACGACTATCGCTACCGCTTAGTGATAAAGTAAAGCAATTACATGGCGTTTGCATTTCATACAATAAAGCGACAACCATATGGCTCCTGCCAGATGCCGATAACTCGGTTACAAAACATGATCATCTCATACAATAAAATATAGCATCACGTCTTGACCATATCACATCACAACATGCCCTGCAAAAACAAGTTAGACGTCCTCTACTTTGTTGTTGCAAGTTTTACGTGGCTGCTACGGGCTGAGCAAGAACCGTTCTTACCTACGCATCAAAACCACAACGATACTTCGTCAAATAGACTCGTTTTAACCTTCTCAAGGACCGGGCGTATGCACTCGATTCAACTAAAGTGAGAGAGATGACACCCGCCAGTCACCTTTAAGCAACGAGTGCTCACAGCGGTGAAACCAGTCTCGCGTAAGCGTCTGGCGTAATGTCGGTCCGGGCCGCTTCATCTCACAATACCGCTGAACCAAAGTATGACATGCTGGTAGGTAGTATGACTTGTATCGCCCACAACTCACTTGTGTTCTACTCGTGCATATGACATCAACGCATAAAACCAGGCTCGGATGCCTTTGTTGGGGAACGTAGTAATTTCAAAAATTTCCTACGATCACGCAAGACCATGGTGATGGCATAGCAACGAGAGGGAGAGTGTCCGTCCACGCACCCTCGTGAGACCGAAAGCGGAAGCGTTATATTAACGCGGTTGATGTAGTCGTACGTCTTCACGATCCGACCGATCCAAGCACCGTTACTCCAGCACCTCCGAGTTCTTGGCACACGTTCAGCTCGATGACGATCCCCGGGCTCCGATCCAGCAAAGCGTCGGGGAAGGAGTTCCGTCAGCACGACGGCGTGGTGACGATCTTGATGTTCTACCGTCGCAGGCTTCGCCTAAGCACCGCTACAATATGATCGAGGTGGAATATGGTGGAGGGGGCACCGCACGGCTAAGGAACGATCACGAAGATCAACTTGTGTGTCCTAGGGTGCCCCCTGCCCCCTTATATAAAGGAGCAAGGGGGGATGCCTGCCGGCCGTTGGGGCGCTCCAAGGAGGGGGGAGTCATCCTCCTAGTAGGAGTAGGACTCCCCTTTCCTAGTCCTACTAGGAAGAGGAAAGGGGGTAGGAAACAGAGGGATAGGAGAGGGAAAGGGGCTGCGCCCCTCCTAGTCCAGTCGGACTCCCCATGGAGGGGCGCACCACCTCCTGGTGCAGCCCTCTCTCTCCCCTCTTGGCCCAATAAGGCCCATAACTTCCCGGGGTTCCGGTAACCCCTCCGCACTTCGGGTTTTCTCCGAAACTTCCGGAACCTTTCCGTGTCCGAATATAACCATCCAATATATCAATCTTTATGTCTCGACCATTTCGAGACTCCTCGTCATGTCCGTGATCACATCCGGGACTCGAACTCCTTCGGTACATCAAAATACATAAACTCATAATAACCGTCATTGAAACCTTAGCGTGCGGACCCTACGGTTCGAGAACTATGTAGACATGACCTAGAACTATTCTCGGTCAATAACCAATAGCGGAACCTGGATGCTCATATTGGTTCCTACATATTCTACGAAGATCTTTATCGGTCAAACCGCATAACAACATACGTTGTTCCCTTTGTCATTGGTATGTTACTTACCCGAGATTCGATCGTCGGTATCCAATACCTAGTTCAATCTAGATTTGCAGTAAGTCTCTTTACTCGTTCCGTAATACATCATCTCACAACTAACTCATTAGTTGTAATGCTTGCAAGGCTTAAGTGATGTGTATTACCGAGAAGGCCTAGAGATACCTCTCGACAATCGGAGTGACAAAACCTAATCTCGAAATACGCCAACCCAACAAGTACCTTTGGAGACACCTGTAGTACTCCTTTATAATCACCCGATTACGTTGTGACGTTTGGTAGTACCCAAAGTGTTCCTCCGTAAACGGGAGTTGCATAATCTCATAGTTACAGGAACATGTATGGGTCATGAAGAAAGCATTAACATACTAAGCGATCAAGTGTTAAGCTAACGGAATGGGTCATGTCAATCAGATCATTCAACTAATGATGTGACCTTGTTAATCAAATAACAACTCCTTGTTCATGGTTAGGAAACATAACCATCTTTGATTAACAAGCTAGTCAAGTAGAGGCATACTAGTGACATACTGTTTGTCTATATATTCACACATGTATTATGTTTCCGGTTAATACAATTCTAGCATGAATAATAAACATTTATCATGATATAAGGAAATAAATAATAACTTTATTATTGCCTCTAGGGCATATTTCCTTCATATCCTCCCCATTTTAGCTTCATTTATCATGATATAAGGAAATAAATAATAACTTTATTATTGTTTCATGAGTACATCAATGAGTTCTTCAACATCGTCCCCATTTTAGCTAGTCGATTTTTGAAGCCCCCGAACATTGATGAGCCACATCCAGTAATCTCCACCGACACAAGATTTTATCCTTACTTCCAGGTTTCCATTTTTAACGCTTCCACAATTTCTTTTCTTATCTAACTTATAGTTCTTTATTGACCTGCAATCTTTGCTTCCAGAACTGTTTAGGAGCCATTGATGGGTCACATGTTCCTATAACGGCAACACCTGGAATTGCTGCTCCATTTCGGAATAGGAAGGGTACCTTGAGTCATAATATTATGGTTGCCTGTGACTTCGATCTGAGATTCACTTTCATATCATGTGGTTGGGAGGGTTCAACTACGGATGCGAGGGTTCTTCATTCTGCAATTAGCAAAGGATTTAGAGTACCCGAGGGAAAGTTTTACCTAGTTGATGGGGGTTATGCAAACACTCAGTCATTTCTCGCACCTTATCGGGGTGTCCGGTATCATTTGAAGGAATTTGGTCATGGACACCCTCGACCACAAAACCACAGGGAATTGTTCAATCATCGGCATGCTGTTCCACGGAACCATGTGGAAAGGTCTCTAGGAATTCTTAAGAAGCGCTTTTCAATTCTTCATGTTGGCACACTGCATTCAATCGAGAACCAAGTGAAACTTCCCGCAGCTGCCGCAGTTCTTCACAATATCATCAAAATGGAGAATGGTGATGAGACTTGGCTTGACAACCAGCCCGATAATATAGCGCCAAATGTTTTTGTTGATCTCCCGAATGGCGACGAGAATAACTATGAGAACAACGACTTAGGGAACACTCTAAGGGATGAAATAGCAATGCAAATGTGGGAAGCATACCATCCTGAATAGCCAACATGATGGTGTGTGTTTTAATCATATATATATATATATATATATATATATATATATATATATATTAACTTCATCATCTAATAATGTAGTGTGTGTTGAAATGCAGATATGTATCCAAAGGGTCTCCAAAGTATAATGTGATGAAAGCAAGTGGGAGAAAAGCTTCACACGGTGCCAAGAAGCCATCACCCAAAATTAAAAAGACACCTCCAAGAGGTATTTGGTCTACTTAATCTCCATTTCTCAGATCTTGTGCTGGAGTTTTGATGTTTGTGATTGTTCTACTTAATATTTCTCATTTTGAATATTAGCTAGCTCATGATAGTTCATCACTATTTGTTTTCAAATTGAATGATAGTAACTCCTCTTATCATGTTGAGCATTAAGTTTGAACAATGTAAATTTTGTGTTGGTGTAGTTAAAAAGCCAAAAGCTCAATGGAACCCAGCTTTGGAGAAGGGTTTAGTGGAGATACTTCAGGAGCACACCACTCCGTATCATCGAGGACAAAATGGTTGGTCAACTGAAGCATGGAATAGGATGGCGGATTTGTTTCATGAAAGATATGGCCACACAAATTTTACAAAGTCACAGATTCAGGAAAAAGCAGAGAAAGACTTGAAAGGTCAATACAGAATTCTTAAGGATGCCCGCAAACAGAGTGGTGTCAGCTGGAACTATCATACACACATGATAGATGCGGACGCTAATCTTTGGCAAAACTTGATGACTGTAAGTTCTAGTGTAGTGCATTTTGTCTTTGCAAAACTTGATCACTGTAAGTTCTAGTGTAGTGCATTTTGTCTTTGCAAAACTTGATGACTTGTATTCCATTCTTTTGTAATCAATCTTATTTTTTAGCAGTCTAAGTTTGATAAATCATTTCTTTTATATATATAGTCGTGGCCAGAAATAGCTAAGTTCTAGAATAAGCCCTTTCCCCTCTACGATAAGCTTGGTGATCTGTATGATGGTGAGTTACTGAGTTGAATGGATTTTCATTTCCTCTCTTTTTGTTGTCCTTTATAATGAATTTTCATTTCATTGCTGTGTGGCCTTTAATGATAACTTGGGTGTTTGTGCAGGGCATATAGCAGAAGGTAACTTCAATTTCACATCAACTGAGGTTACAGAAGTGAGTGATGGTGATCTCGAAGTTGAAAGAGAGAAGACTGCCTTCTCTTTTGACCTGAATCAATATGGTGATGATTTACACATGTATGATGATCCAAGAGATGCCGCCCCAAGTGATGGTTCAAGTGATGCTGCCCCAAATGATGGTCCCAGAGATGCTGCCCCAAGTGATGGTCCAAGAGGTGCTGCCCCAAGTGATGGTTTAAGAGATGCTACACAAAGAGGTGGTGCTGCTACTTCAAGCAACAAGCATGTGAAGGAATCAAAGAAGGGTAAGAAGCGTGATGATCCTATGGTGGAAGTGATGGAACAATATGTGGAGATCAAACGAAAGCAAGCGGAGGAGGAGTCTGCTCTATTGGTCGGGGCAAAAAATGCCCAAGAATTCTTCATCAGCAAGTGCATTGCTGTTTTGCACAAGATGGAAAGCATCCGCCGCGATGAACGAGCCACTGCCTACAAAGTGTTCAAAAGTGTTGAGAACCGTGAGATTTTTCTTAATTCTGTCGCCGAAGATGAAGAGAGTGCTGCAGTGTTTCTTCGGAGCGAAATGGCAGAGTTGACTCAACGTACTTAAGGTAAGCTACCTTACTCCGTTTCTCTTGTGACATTTTGCCCCACTTCATGAAAACTAAGATTGTTGTTCTTGCTCCTGTGAACATCTATCTAGTTGATAATATAATATTTCATGAACCTAGTGTCACTATCATTTAGCACTCCCTCATCTTGTTGTAGTACGCCTAACAAATCAAATCAAATCTGCCAAGGTTTTTGGTGGTGCCGAGTTATTACATATGACAGAATCTGTCTAGTCTACATGTTTGAATCTGTCTAGAAAACTCTGGCAATTCTGTCTAAACTTATTTGTGCTCTGAAGCTCCTGGCAAAAAACTCGCACTATAGTTCATCTCATGGTTGTGTGCCTTGAGGCGAACCTGCACATACATAGGCATCAGGCGGTTTGCTGTTGGCGAAGTGTGGCGATGTTTCCATGTATTTGTATGGGTGTTGTGGCTTACATAGTTGCAGTGGTATCAAGGAAATTATCAGTATCTCGGTAACTAAAATGACATTTTAATTAGCAGCGACTATTGAGATTTTCTTGGAATATTATTGTCCTTTGTCCTAACACCCTGTCAAGTTAAACTTGAATAATCAAGAGAGCGTGGCCTTTGGTCTTGTCCCAGCTTCTAATGAGTAAAATGAATTTGTACATGGAAAATTTCTTTGCTACTCCGGAGTGTCTACACTGAAAATTTGATACCATTGTACACTGAAAATCGGGAGTACAAATTTGCCTGCTTGATCTTGCTCCTTGCTTGCTTGCTGTTGGAACAAATCAGGAGTAGTATCGAACTTCAATAAAATTGTTGATCTTGTGTACAAATGCCATTAAACTGTTGGAGTACTCTTGTTTGCTTGTTGCGCACCTACAAAAAGAAAATGAAGAAAAAATTAAATTAATGTTGCTTGCTGGAAACTTTGCTTTAATATATACAACTTGTTTCTTGCTAGTAGTACAATGCTCCTACTACAAGTACAATACTCCTTGCTTGCTCTATTCCCGAAACTTGCTGTACTACAGGCCTACTTATGTTCCAGAAGGCACTCTAATGTTCATCTAGCAAAACTTATAGTTATAAGTTATTCTGAAGGCACTCTAATATTCATCTCTTTTTGTTTCATCAGGTTCTCAAGCACCAAAAGAAGCAACAATAAACAAGCTGGAGGGATAACTTTCTCTCAGATTCTCAAAGATAGATGATCATGACACCAAAAGATGGATATATCTGTATGCGAAATTATAACTGATCTTGAGCTATTCCAGAAGTACTTGTGTTGTGTTATCTTTGCTGCAAAATTATGTTGGGGCTGTGATGAACTGTTGTTGCTGCGAAAGATCATGTTGTCATGATAAATTATTATTCCTGGGATTTGGGTTTCGAAGTCATGTTGTTATGATAAATTATGATGTTGTGATGATATATTGATTTCGAGTCATGCAAAATTATGTTGCTGCTGGGAAAAACTACAGCTAAATTATTCCCCTGTAGCAACTTTTCTTATTTTTATTAGATGGCCTTTACAATTCTATAGCAAGGATATAAGGGAGTTAGTTTTACATTGTAAAGATTGAATTTTTAGATGTTCTATACCATATTATGTCAATTTGGCAAACCCTGCCTATCAAACAGAAATTTTAAACGAAGAGGATTGGGGATGGAGGGGTTTTGGGGATTCAAGGGGTTTTGAGGGGATTGGGTGGAAGGGAGGGATTCACCAAATCCTCCCAAATCCCCTCCTCCGAAATCCTCCCAAATCCCTTTGTGCCAAACGAGGCCTTATGGACCGGTGGCCACCGGAATCCCCGTTCCCCTCCATGATTTGCCACCATATGTAGCGCAGTACTAGACCGCTGCCACTCAACACCAACACCGGAGAGGACCTCCAGTGCTCTGCTTGCCGGAACGCCGCGTCCGCCGGTGGGTTCGGTCGCGGCCTATCCCTACCGGCTGCCGTGCCAGCTCGACCCGGCGTTAGTGGTACCTCTGAATATTTGTCTGACCAGCTGCCTCTAATGAATGAGCAGTTGACAAACCAGGTCCAGTTAAATTCTGTTGCGTGCCCACAGCCACAGCAAGAGAGCGGCCAGGAAAACAGAGGAGTTGCTCGACCGTCGACTTGCCACCGCCGCCTCCGGCGCTCTGCTTTCCAGGACGCCGCGTCCGCCGGTGGGTTCCATCAAGGCCAACTCGACTCCATGTCAGTGCATGGTATTGGTACCTCTGAATTACAATCTGATTTTGTTCTGTTTTTTTTTTCACAACTCTGCGTCTTGCACCTTTTGCTGATGGATCGATGCCACTTGACACATCCTGAATCTTGCAACTCTTTCTTTCTTTCTTTCTTTTTGCGGGGTCTGAATCTTGCAACTCTTGCGTTAGTGGTACCTCTGAATTTTAGTGTGATGTTTTCATGTATATCTTTGTTTGCGGATGGATCAATAACGCGAGCCCTATACTTTCGCCATAGCTGCTATTATTATTTTCGTGTCTGTTTTCATGGAGCTTCTGTTTACCCTGCATGTAAAGTCCATGGAGAGCTCGAGTGGTGATTGGGTCATATCTATTTCCAGTTCAGTCATCTGAAGTAGAAAAAGATCTGGGTATGACAAGATTAGGAGGAATAGAAAGGCAACCCAATTTGTATTTGTATCCTGCTCTCTACTAATGAAGACTTCATTCCAGGCATTGTATTTATTGTTCTTCCTATGCATGACAAGATTAGGGTACTTGAGATTGCTATTACTACTGCCTCCTTGATACTGGCAGTTACTGAATCACCTTCAATAGTCTTGTAAACTGTCCCTTCCATACTCAACAAAATTACGGGACTCCTAGATTCAGTCCAGCAGAATTATAAAATTGTAGCTTATTTCCCTTCAGAATTTAGATGTTATACTGTCCCATTGTGTCACATGGGTTGCAGCAGAGGTGGGGTTCCCAATCAAGATTAGGGTTTGTGGTTTTTTCGTCCAAATCAAGCATCATATCAGGTTGCTACCTACATGTTCTGTTGAGTAACGGAAACAATACATTCATGTATATGGATTGGTAGTCCTCAATCAATATTCAATCATGACATGATTTATCTTGCCCGTTTCTTCTACAAGAAACACTATCAGATTAAGAGTCCACTGGTTGTCATTTTGTAGACTGTATGACACTGTCTGGCAGCAGCATCCCTCCCCCCACAATGCTTTAGTCTTCTTATTACATGGTTGGCTGTTTGAGGGTAAGCTTTTGTGTGCATCAGTAGACTGTATGTATGACACTGTGTCCTTGCTTTTATCACTTCAGTATCTTTGAAAATGTGGAAGATATCAAGGCATTGAAGTGACTACTTAGAAAAATGGATAGATAGAAAATTACCGGAAGAATTATGCCTCTAACTCCTTATGTGGTTTGTATGTGTTGTTTCTTTTTAGGGCTTCCAACACAACAGAATTGCTTCTAATATTTTGTGTTATCTTTTGTCATGGAAGTAGCTATGTGCTGCTTCAGTGTGTAGTTCAGTTGTGCATTACGGCTTAAATAAGAATCTCGGGAAAAATTTGTAGCACATTGGCACCGACATGTACCACCTTGTTTTTCTATGTCGTTCTTCTATAGAATCTGAAGTTTTTGAAGCTCTGTTGGTAATGTTGCAGGGTTCTGGTGGCGATGCTGACGGTCGTCGAGAGGTTCGTGGACCGGATGGTGTCGTGGCTGCCGATGTATGGAGAAGCGAAGCTGATGCTCGTCCTCTACCTCTGGCACCCCAGCACACGGGTAAGCAGTCGACCAGACACCCCGAGCCCGAGAGATGATCAACATATAGATACACTTGATTTGGTATGTGGCCAATACTGAATCTGTATCTTGATGGTGTTTGGGTTTCAAGGGTGCGGGGCACGTGTACGATGGCTTCCTCCGTCCGCTGGTGGCGAGGCACGAGGACAACATCGACTGATGCCTGCTGGAGCTGAGGGCTAGGGTGAGGGACGTGACGGCGTCACAACGGCGGCTGCCGTTGGTCAGGTGTGGCTCGTGGGCAGTGGGGTGACGATGGCGACAATGCGTATGGAGATGGTCACCACCGGGGATCCTCGTCCACGGGAGGGGGACGGGGGTATGCCTGGCAGAGCGATGGTTCGGCCGAAAGGCCTTTCTTGGGGCCGACAGGAGGTTTTGTCGAAGGGGCTTCTGGACCGGCTCATCGTAACAGAGGCGGTTTCCGTGGCAATCGGGGTGGCCGCGGTGGCCGAGGGGGTAGCTACCGTCCAAGGCAGCAGCATGTTTCTTTTGAGGAGACGGTGGTCCACGCTGTTACTGAGGAGACAGGTTTGTCTCGCCAGGCAATGGAAGTGGTGACGGAACTGGCGGCTGTGGAGGCTCCTGATGTGATTGAGGCCCAGCCAATGTCGGTGGAGGCTTCTGACAGTTCTGAGATGGACAGGGCTGCAAAGTTTGCTAGGAAAAAGGAAAGAATGCTTTGTTATCGATGTGGGGATAAGGGCCATTTTATTGCTGAATGTGTGGCTATTTTATGTGATGCTTGTGGTAAGCCTGCACACGAGTCTGGGGCCTGTCCGCTATTGCGGGAGCAGACCCCGAGCCTTATGACGTATGGTGTGTTCTGTTCTGAGCTCACGTTTTTTGAGGCGCCGACTCTGAGGGAGGTTCCTCAAGTGGTGCGCAATACGACAACTGGGGTGGTGAAAGTGACTAGAGGTCAAGTGTCTGAGGCCCAGATTATTCAGCCTCAGGAGCTGGCATCGGGGAGACTTCCATTGGGAGCTTGTCAGCCGAGACCAACTTATTCAGGGTTCAGTTCCCATTGTGGAGGATTTAGAGAGGTTGCTGAGCTTTGGGATGTGTAAGGTTCCAGTGCACGGAGGCCATTCTTGAGTTCCATGAGTGGAAGCTGGTTGAGCCTCAGGGTAAACCCCTCACCCAGGCCTGGCTACGCTTTTCGGGAGCTCCGTCCGAGCTCCTGCAGGATGCCACGGTTGTGGCTAGTCTGGGTATCTTGGTGGGCAAGACCGAGCGAGTGGATATGGCTTTTACTCGAGCTCATGGGATTGCTCGCCTATTAGTCAGTATTTTGGACATTGACTTCGTGCCGGATGTCGTTAAGTGGGTTTTTCGTGGTCAGGTTTACAACCTTGAGATTGAGTTTGAGGATGATAGCCTCTTTGCCGAGGTTACGGCTGCCACTGGTGACGATATGAGTGAGGATGATGATGGTACGGCCGGTAAGGAAGCACCGGCCGATGAGTCTGGGTCTGAGATGGCCAAGAGACCGGAAGTGTCGGATAAGGCAGCAGGAGGAGGGATGGCGCCTAATTCGTCTGTGCCGTCGACTACCTTGAGATTTGGTTCCTTTGGTCCCGCGTCTGCACCTCCGGGACTCTGGAGCGAGCGGGTGGAGTCTCTTGAGGAGTTTGAGCACTCTTTGCCTGCGTTGGATTTTGAGGGCGTGGGTGTGGAGGATTCCGATATGGCTGCGAGGCTGCAGATGCTTTCGCCTTCCTCGGCGTGCGGTGACGTGGCTGTGTTGCAGGGGGGGTGGTCCGAGCCTGTCTGGGGGTTCGGGGCAGGGTGCTTTGGAGAACCCTTCTCCTCTTATTCCCGATGAGGTTACCGGGAGAGACCTGAAGGAAATATGCCCTAGAGGCAATAATAAAGTTATTATTTATTTCCTTATATCATGATAAATGTTTATTATTCATGCTAGAATTGTATTAACCGGAAACATAATACATGTGTGAATACATAGACAAACAGATAGTCACTAGTATGCCTCTACAAGACTAGCTCATTAATCGAAGATGGTTATGTTTCCTAACCATAGACATGTGTTGTCATTTGATTAATGGGATCACATCATTAGGAGAATGATGTGATTGACATGACCCATTTCGTTAGCTTAGCACTTGATCGTTTAGTATGTTGCTTATGCTTTCTTCATGACTTATACAAAGTTCCTGAAACTATGAGATTATGCAACTCCCGTTTACTAGAGGAACACTTTGTGTGCTACCAAATGTCACAACGTAACTGGGTGATTATAAAGGTACTCTACAGGTGTCTCCAAAAGTATATGTTGAGTTGGCATGAATCGAGATTAGGTTTTGTCACTCCGATTGTCGGAGAGGTATCTCTAGGCCTTCTCGGTAATACACATCACATAAGCCTTGCAAGCATTGCAACTAATAAGTTAGTTGTGAGATGATGTATTACGGAACGAGTAAAGAGACTTTCCGGTAACGAGATTGAACTAGGTATTGGATACCGACGATCGAATCTCGGGTAAGTAACATACCGATGACAAAAGGAACAACGTATTTAGTTATGCGGTTTGACCGATAAAGATCTTCGTAGAATATGTAGGAACCAATATGGACATCCAGGTTCCGCTATTGGTTATTGACAGAGACTGGTTCTAGGTCATGTCTACATAGTTCTCGAACCCGTAGGGTCCGCACGCTTAACGCTTCGATGACAGTTCATTATGAGTTTATAAGTATTGATGTACCGAAGGTTGTTGAGTCCCGGATGTGATCACGGACATGACGAGGAGTCTCGAAATGGTCGAGACATAAAGATTGATATATTGGAAGCCTACATTTGGACATCGGAAATGTTCCGAGTGAAATCGAGAATTCTTAGAGATGCAGGGAGGTTACCGAACCCCGGGAACTATATGGGCCATAGTGGGCCTTGGCGGAAAGGAGAAAGGGCCAGCCCTAGGTGGTCGCGCCTTCCCCTTCCCTAGTCCTACTAGGACTAGGAAAGGTGGGCCGGCCCCTCTCTCTCTTTCCCCTCCGGGAATCCTATTCCAACTAGGATTGGAGGAATCCTACTCCGGAGGGAGTAGGACTCCTGGCGCCTCCTCTAGGCCGGCCGGCCCCTCCCCTTGGCTCCTTTATATACGGGGCAGGGGGCACCCAAGACACACTAGTTGATCTACGGATCGTTCCTTAGCCGTGTCGGTGCCCCCTCCACCATATTCCACTTGGTCATATCGTCAGCGGAGCTTAGGCGAAGCCTCGCCGGAGAAGTCATATCGTCATGAGCTTAGGCGAAGCCCTGCGTCGGTGGAGCATCATCATCGTCCACCACGCCGTCGTGCTGACGGAACTCATCCCGACACTTTGCCGGATCGAGTCCGGGATCGTCATCGAGCTGAGCGTGTGCTGAACACGGAGGTGCCGTCGTTCGGTACTTGGATCGGTCGGATCGTAAAGGCGACGACTACATCAACCACGTTGTTATAGCGCTTCCGCTTTCGGTCTCACAGTGCGTGGACAGACATCTCCCCTCTCGTTGCTATGCCATCACCATGGTCCCGTGTGTGCGTGGGAAATTTTTTGAAATTACTACGTTCCCCAACAGTGGCATCCGAGCCTGGTTTTATGCGTTGATGTCATGTGCACGAGTAGAACACAAGTGAGTTGTGGGCGATATAAGTCATACTGCTTACCAGCATGTCATACTTTGGTTCGGCGGTATTGTGAGATGAAGCGGCCCGGACCGACATTACGCGTACGCTTACGCGAGACTGGTTTCACCGCTCCGAGCACTCGTTGCTTAAAGGTGACCGGCAGGTGTCTGTCTCTCTCACTTTAGTTGAACCGAGTGTGGCTACGCCCGGTCCTTGCGAAGGTTAAAACAGCACCAACTTGACAAACTATCGTTGTGGTTTTGATACGTAGGTAAGAACGGTTCTTGCTCAGCCCGTAGCAGCCACGTAAAACTTGCAACAACAAAGTAGAGGACGTCTAACTTGTTTTTGTAGGGCATGTTGT
This sequence comes from Aegilops bicornis, assembly GCA_021605145.1. Taxonomy (NCBI): domain Eukaryota; kingdom Viridiplantae; phylum Streptophyta; class Magnoliopsida; order Poales; family Poaceae; genus Aegilops; species Aegilops bicornis. The sequence goes on from CM038674.1 coordinate 688,583,633, forward strand.
AATGTGATGTGGTCAAGACATGATGCTATATTTTATTGTATGAGATGATCATGTTTTGTAACCGAGTTATCGGCAACTGGCAGGAGCCATATGGTTGTCGCTTTATTGTATGAAATGCAAACGCCATGTAATTGCTTTACTTTATCACTAAGTAGTAGCGATAGTCGTAGAAGCAATAGTTGGCGACGACAACGATGCTACGATGGAGATCAAGGTGTCGCCCGGTGACAATGGTGATCATGACGGTGCTTGGCGATGGAGATCACAAGCACAAGATGATGATGACCATATCATATCACTTATATTGATTGCATGTGATGTTTATCCTTTATGCATCTTATCTTGCTTTGATTGACGGTAGCATTATAAGATGATCTCTCACTAAAATTATCAAGAAGTGTTCTCCTGAGTATGCACCGTTGCTAAAAGTTCGTAGTACCCGGACACCACGTGATGATCGGGTGTGATAAGTTCTACGACACCTACAACGGTGCAAGCCAGTTTTGCACACGCAGAATACTCGGGTTAAACTTGACGAGCCTAGCATATGCAGATATGGCCTCGGAACACGGAGACCGAAGGTCGAGCGTGAATCATATAGTAGATATGATCAACATAGTGATGTTCACCATTGAAACTACTCCATCTCACGTGATGATGGGACATGGTTTAGTTGATTTGGATCACGTAATCACTTAGATGACTAGAGATGTCTGTCTAAGTGGGAGGTTTTTAATATGATTAATTAAACTTAAATTTATCATGAACTTAGTACTGATAGTATTTTGCTTGTCTATGTTTACTGTAGATAGATGGCTCGTCTTTGTTGTTCCGTTGAATTTTAATGCGTTCTTTGAGAAAGCAAAGTTGAAAGATGATGGTAGCAATTACACGGACTGGGTCCGTAACGAGGATTATCCTCATTGCTGCACGTAAGAATTAAATCACTGGAAGCACCAGGTGCCAGGCCTGCTTGCAGGAGCTGCACCAGAAGTTGTGAACGTCTGGAAAAGCAAAGCTGATGACTACTCTATAGTTCATTGTGCAATGCTTTACGGCTTAGAACCTGGTCTTCAACGACGTTTTGAACGTCATGGAGCATATGAGATGTTCCAGGAGTTGAAGTTAATATTTCAAGCAAATGCCCGGATTGAGAGATATGAAGTCTCCAATAAGTTCTATAGCTGCAAGTGGAGGAGAATAGTTCTGTCAGTGAGCACATACTCAAAATGTCTGGGTATAATAATCACTTAATTCAGCTAGGAGTTAATCTTCCGGATGATAGTGTCATTGACAGAATTCTCCAATCACTGCCACCAAGCTACAAGAGCTTCGTGATGAACTATAATATGCAAGGAATGACTAAGACAATTCCTGAGCTCTTCGCAATGCTAAAAGCCGCGGAGGTAGAAATCAAGAAAGAGCATCAAGTGTTGATGGTCAACAAGACCACTAGTTTCAAGAAAAGGGCAAAGGGAAGAAGGGAAACTTCAAAAAGAACAGCAAGAAAGTTGCTGATCAAGAGAAGAAACCCAAGTCTGGACCTAAACCTGAAACTGAGTGTTTTTACTGCAAGCAGACTGGACACTGGAAGCGGAACTGCCCCAAGTATTTGGCGGATAAGAAGGATGGCAAGGTGAACAAAGGTATATGTGATATACATGTTATTGATGTGTACCTTACTAGAGCTCGTAGTAGCACTGGTATTTGATCTTGGTTACATTGCTAATATTTGCAACTTCGAAGCAGGGGACTACGGAATAAACGAGCACTGGCAAAGGGCGAGGTGACGATGCGCGTGGGAAATGGTTCCAAAGTCAATGTGATCGCGGTCGGCACGCTACCTCTACATCTACCTTCGGGATTACTTTTAGACCTAAATAATTGTTATTTGGTGCCAGCGTTGAGCATGAACATTATATCTGGATCTTGTTTGATGCGAGACGGTTATTCATTTAAATCAGAGAATAATGGTTGTTCTATTTATATGAGTAATATCTTTTATGGTCATGCACCCTTGAAGAATGGTCTATTCTTGTTGAATCTCGACAGTAGTGATACACATATTCATAATGTCGAAGCCAAAAGATGCAGAGTTGATAATGATAGTGCAACTTATTTGTGGCACCGCCGTTTAGGTCATATCGATGTAAACGCATGAAGAAACTCCATACAGATGGACTTTTGGAATCACTTGATTATGAATCACTTGGTACTTGCGAACCGTGCATCATGGGCAAGATGACTAAAACACCGTTCTCCGGTTGTATGGAGAGAACAACAGACTTGTTGGAAATCATACATACAGATGTATGTGGTCCGATGAATGTTGAAGCTCGTGGCGGATATCGTTATTTTCTCACCTTCACAGATGATTTAAGCGTATACGGGTATATCTACTTGATGAAACATAAATCTGAAACATTTGAAAAGTTCAAAGAATTTCAGAGTGAAGATGAAAATCATCGTAACAAGAAAATAAATTTTCTACGATCTGATCGTGGAGGAGAATATTTGAGTTACGAGTTTGGTCTACATTTGAAGCAATGCGGAATAGTTTCGCAACTCACGCCACCGGGAACACCACAGCGTAATGGTGTGTCCGAACGTCAGAATCGTGCTTTACTAGATATGGTGCGATCTATGATGTCTATTTCCGATTTACCGCTATCGTTTTGGGGTTATGCTTTAGAGACGGCCGCATTCACGTTAAATAGGACACCGTCAAAATCCGTTGAGACGACGCCTTATGAACTATGGTTTAGCAAGAAACCAAAGTTGTCGTTTCTGAAAGTTTGGGGTTGTGATGCTTATGTGAAAAACTTCAACCTGATAAGCTTGAACCCAAATCGGAAAAATGTGTCTTCATAGGATACCCAAAGGAGACAATTGGGTATACCTTCTATCACAGATCCGAAGGCAAGACATTCGTTGCTAAGAATGGATCCTTTCTAGAGAAGGAGTTTCTCTCGAAAGAAGTGAGTGGGAGGAAAGTGGAACTTTATGAGGTAATAGTACCAGCTCCCTTATTGGAAAGTAGTTCATCACAAATCAGTTTACGTAACAACTACACCGATTAGCGAGGAAGATAATGATAATGATCATGAAACTTCAGATCAAGTTGTCACTTTGAACTTCAGAGATCAACCAGAATAAAATCCGCACTGAGTGGTACGGCAATCCTATTCTGGAAGTCATGCTACTAGATCATGGTGAACCTACGAACTATGAAGAAGCGATGGTGAGCCCAGATTCCGCAAAATGGCTTGAAGCCATGAAATCTGAGATGGGATCCATGTATGAGAACAAAGTATGGACTTTGGTAGACTTGCCCGATGATCGGCAAGCTATTGAGAATAAATGGATCTTTAAGAAGAAGACTAACGCTGATGGTAATGTAACTGTCTACAAAGCTCGACTTGTTGCAAAAGGTTTTCGACAAGTTCAAGGGGTTGACTACGATGAGACTTTCTCACCCGTAGCGATGCTTAAGTCTGTCCGAATCATGTTAGCAATTGCCGCATTTTATGATTATGAAATTTGGCAAATGGATGTAAAACTGCATTCTTGAATGGATTTCTAGAAGAAGAGTTGTATATGATGCAACCAGAAGGTTTTGTTGATCCAAAGGGTTCTAACAAAGTGTGCAAGCTCTAACGATCAATTTATGGTGCCTGCAAGCCTCTCGGAGTTGGAATAAACGTTTTGATAGTGTGATCAAAGCATATGGTTTTATCTGAGACTTTTAGAGAAGCCTGTATTTACAAGAAAGTGAGTGGGAGCTCTGTAGCATTTCGATATTATATGTGGACGACATATTATTGATTGGAAATGATATAGAATTTCTGGATAGCATAAAAGGATACTTGAATAAAAGTTTTTCAATGAAAGACCTCGGTGAAGCTGCTTACATATTGGGCACCAAGATCTATAGAGATAGATCAAGACGTTTAATTGGACTTTCACAAAGCACATACCTTGATAAAGTTTTGAAGAAGTTCAAAATGGATCGAGCAAAGAAAGGTTTTTTACCTGTATTACAAGGTGTGAGATTGAGTCAGACTCAATGCCCGACCACAACAGAAGATAGAGAGAAAATGAAGAATGTTCCCTATGCTTCAGCCATAGGCTCTATCATGTATGCAATGCTGTGTACCAGACCTGACGTATGCTTAGCTGTAAGCTTGGCGGTAGGTACCAAAGTAATCCAGAGTGGATCACTGGACAGCGGTCAAGAACATCCTGAAATACACGAAAAGGACTAAGGATATGTGTCTCGTATATGGAGGTGACAAAGAGCTAGTCGTAAATGGTTACGTCGATGCAAGCTTTGACATCGATCCGGACGATTCTAAATCGCAAACCGGATCGTATTTTTATTAAGCGGTGGAGCTGTCGGTTGGTGCAGTTCTAAACAAAGCGTCGTGGCGGGATCTACATGTGAAGCGGAATACATAGCTGCTTGGAAGCAGCAAATGAAGGAGTCTGGATGAAAGAGTTCATTTCCGATCTAGGTGTCATACCTAGTGCATCGGGACCAATGAAGATCTTCTGTGACAATCTTGGTGCAATTGCCTTGGCAAAGGAATCCAGATTTCACAAGAGGACAAAGCATATCAAGAGGCGCTTCAATTCCATTCGGGACCAAGTCCAAGTGGGAGACATATAGATTTGAAAGAAACATACGGAACTGAATGTTGCAGACAAGATGACTAATACTCTACCACGAGCAAAACAAGATCACCACCAAGACTCCATGGGTGTTAGAATCATTCTTGTGTAATCTAGATTATTGACTCTAGTGCAAGTGGGAGACTGAAGGAAATATGCCCTAGAGGCAATAATAAAGTTATTATTTATTTCCTTATATCATGATAAATGTTTATTATTCATGCTAGAATTGTATTAACCGGAAACATAATACATGTGTGAATATATAGACAAACAGATAGTCACTAGTATGCCTCTACAAGACTAGCTCATTAATCGAAGATGGTTATGTTTCCTAACCATAGACATGTGTTGTCATTTGATTAATGGGATCACATCATTAGGAGAATGATGTGATTGACATGACCCATTTCGTTAGCTTAGCACTTGATCGTTTAGTATGTTGCTTATGCTTTCTTCATGACTTATACAAAGTTCACGAAACTATGAGATTATGCAACTCCGTTTACCGTGAGGAACACTTTGTGTGCTACCAAACGTCACAACGTGAATCGGGTGATTATAAAGGTACTCTCAGGTGTCTCCAAATGTATATGTTGAGTTGGCATGAATCGAGATTAGGTTTTGTCACTCCGATTGTCGGAGAGGTATCTCTAGGCCTTCTCGGTAATACACATCACATAAGCCTTGCAAGCATTGCAACTAATAAGTTAGTTGTGAGATGATGTATTACGGAACGAGTAAAGAGACTTTTCCGGTAACGAGATTGAACTAGGTATTGGATACCGACGATCGAATCTCGGGTAAGTAACATACCGATGACAAAAGGAACAACGTATTTAGTTATGCGGTTTGACCGATAAAGATCTTCATAGAATATGTAGGAACCAATATGGACATCCAGGTTCCGCTATTGGTTATTGACAGAGAATGGTTCTAGGTCATGTCTACATAGTTCTCGAACCCGTAGGGTCCGCACGCTTAACGTTTCGATGACAGTTCATTATGAGTTTATAAGTATTGATGTACCGAAGGTTGTTCGGAGTCCCGGATGTGATCACGGACATGACGAGGAGTCTCAAAATGGTCGAGACATAAAGATTGATATATTGGAATCCTACAATTGGACATCGTAAATGTTCCGAGAGAAATCGGGAATTTACCTGAGTACCGGAGGTTACCGAACCCCGGGAACTATATGGGCCATAGTGGGCCTTGGTGGAAAGGAGAAAGGGCCAGCCCTAGGTGGTCAAGCGCCTTCCCCTTCCCCTAGTCCTACTAGGACTAGGAAAGGTGGGCCGCCCCTCTCTCTCTTTCCTCCTCCGGGAATCCTATTCCAACTAGGATTGGAGGAATCCTACTCCCGGAGGAGTAGGACTCCTGGCCAGCGCCTCCTCTAGGGCCGGCCGGCCCCTCCCCTTGGCTCCTTTATATCACAGGGCAGGGGGCACCCAAGACACACAAGTTGATCTACGGATCGTTCCTTAGCCGTGTGCGGTGCCCCTCCACCATATTCCACTTCGGTCATATCGTCATGAGCTTAGGCGAAGCCTGCTACCGGAGAAGTCATATCGTTGCGGAGCTTAGGCGAAGCCCTGCGTCGGTGGAGCATCATCATCGCCACCACGCCGTCGTCTGACGGAACTCATCCCCGACACTTTGCCGGATCGAGTCCGGGATCGTCATCGAGCTGAACGTGTCTTTGAACACGGAGGTGCCGTCACGTTCGGTACTGGATCGGTCGGATCGTAAAGGCGTGCGACTACATCAACCGCGTTGTTATAACGCTTCCGCTTTCGGTCTCACGAGTACGTGGACAGACACTCTCCCCTCTCGTTGCTATGCCATCACCATGGTCCTGTGTGTGCGTAGGAAAATTTTTGAAATTACTACGTTCCCCAACAAGACCACGGGCCGACGGTAGGGGGGCCGGGGCAGGTGGCCCCCGCACCTTCTACGCCTGTTGCTGCGGCGACACTGCAGGCGGCCGGACAGGCTCCGCGTGAGGGCTTGGGGCAGGCGGCCTCACGGCTCTCTTCACCCTCGGTGCCCGAGGGGAGCGCCCCGTTCGCGACATCGACGTGCACTCCTGACAGGCGGTCTGGAGGGGCTGGGGGGCGGAGGCAGGTGGCCTGTGCTTCCCCAGTTGCTGACTCGGCGCTCTCACCTGGTCTTGGCGTCCGTGTGGATGTTCGGGGAGCGACAGGCGGTCGCTCTCCGGATAAATTCTCGCGGGAGGAGGTTATTCTGTTTGGCGGGATCTCGGACCAGGCGTCTGAGGGCCGACGCATGAGCTGTCGGCTTCAGGGCGATCCGGAGGTTGGCGACATGCAGCAGCGCTGTGCCGTGAGGGCGGCAAAGCTTCGTGACGTTCAGGTCACTACTGGTATGTCCGTGAATACCTCCAATACTATTTTGCATTTTTCGAATGATCAAATTGTGGATAAGGCAGACCAATTAGGAATTTCACTTGGTAGTAATGAGGGTGAAGTTACTAATTCTGTTAACGATTCTTTGGATCTAGAAGCCGAGAGGGCTTTAGAAATGATTCGTAATTTAGCTGCTGTCAAACCGATGAACGATTCTGAGATTGATGCCTTGGGAGTTCGAATACTTGATAATTTTGTGATGATCTCGCACCGCCCCTCCGAGCCGGAGGAGGAGGACGAGAATGTCGATTTAGAGTAGTTAGATCCCGATTCTGGGCAGTCTGGACAGGGTGGGTCCGACCAGCCCTAAGCGCAAGTGGAAGCGCAAAATATACCCGATGTCTGCGGTCCGTAGGAGCGCTAGGATCCGCACCACTAAAAAATTTCATGATGAGATATGAGAGGAATCTTTTGGAATAGCAGAGGTCTTAAGGACTTGGCTAAAAGGAGGTTCCTTGCGGAGGCATCCATTGAGCATAGATTGTACTTTATTGCCTTATCGGAAACGGGTAGGGCAAATTTCTCACCTCAATTTCTCAATACGTTGTCGGGGGGTATTGAGTTTGGTAGCATTGTCTTCCGCCGAGAGGAAGGTCGGGTGGAATCTTACTTGGTGTTAGATGTGATTCTCTCGAAGTTCGCAGTATGGTCATGGGGGATTTTCTTTGTGAAGTTCAGGGTTCGGGTCCAAAGATGATGGTTTCGACTGGGCCTTGGTGGCGGTGTACGGGGCAGCGCGGGCAGAGTTCAAACCTGACTTTTTGGCTGATCTTGTTAGAGTCTGCGGGTCTGAGCAGCTTCCAATTCTGGTTGGGGGTGACTTTAATATTATTAGAAGACGCGATGAAAAGAATAATGACAATTTTGATGGGAGATGGTCATTTATGTTTAATACTATCATTGAAAGCTTAGATTTGAGGGAGATTGAGCTTTCAGGTAGGAAGTTCACTGGCTAACGTTGCCAAATCCAACTTTCGAGAAGTTGGATCGGGTTCGCTAGTGTTGCTTGGGAACAGTTTCCTTTGTAACTGCTCGTGCTCTATCTCGCGGGATTTCTGATCACACACCTCTGTTGCTTGATTCTGGTGGGGCTACCTATTCGGGTAACAAGAATTCATTCTCTTTTGAGCTTGCGTGGTTTGAAAGAGAAGGATTTTTGGATCTTGTAGCCAGAGAATGGGCTAAAGATGCAGGAGGTAGGAATGCCCTTGAACGCTGGCAGAACAAGATTAGGCATCTCAGAAGCTTCCTTCGTGGGTGGGCTAAACATCTAGGTGGAGTGTATAAGGTCGAGAAGGAACGACTCCTTAACCTTATTCAAACCTTAGATATAAAAGCACAATCTACGATTCTGTTAGCCACTGAGCTTCATATCAAGCATGAGGCTGAGATGAGGCTGAAAGAGTTACTCCGTGAAGAAGAATTAAAGTGGGCATTGCAGGCAAAGGTGAGAAAAGTTGTCCAGGGGGATGCGAATACTCAATTCTTCCACATGATAGCCAATGGCAAGCACCGGAAGAAGAGAATCTTCCAGCTAGAACAAGATGAGGGTACAATAGTCGGTCAGGACAACCTCAAGCTCTACATTACTGAGTACTACAAACGTTTGTTCGGACCACGGAGGAGAACTGTGTGTCCCTGGATGAGTCTCGGGTACACGATATCCCTCAGCTTACTGCTGTGGAGAACGATGTTTTAACTGCCCCTTTCTCGGAAAAGGAGGTTTTTGAGGCTATTTCAAAGATGAAGTTTAACAAGGCACCGGGGCCCGATGGTTTCCCGGCTGAGTTTTACAAGAAGTGTTGGCATATTATCAAAGGAGACCTGATGCCGATGTTCCATGATTTGTTCTCGGGACATTTGCAGCTTTTCCAACTTAATTTTGGAACGATAACTTTGTTGCCTAAGAAAACGGATGCCGTGAGAATTGAGCAATTTCGGCCTATCTGCCTTCTGAATGTCAGTTTCAAAATCTTTACCAAGGTTGGGACGATCAGGCTCACACAGATTGCGCACGCAGTAGTACAACCTTCTCAAACGGCTTTCATGCCGGATAGGAACATCCTCGAAGGGGTTGTGGTCTCAGATGAAACGCTTCATGAAATTCATACGAAAAAACTAGATGGTGTTATTTTCAAAGTGGATTTCAAGAAGGCTTATGATAAAGTCAAATGGCCGTTCCTCCAACAGGCTTTACGGATGAAGGGCTTTGATGAGATCTGGCGGCATCAGGTTGAAACTTTCACGCAAAAAGGTAGTGTTGGCATTAAAGTTAATGACGACATAGGTCACTACTTCCAAACGCACAAGGGTCTGAGACAGGGTGACCCTATGTCGCCTATCCTGTTCAATATTGTGGTTGATATGTTAGCGATCCTGATTGGGAGGGCCAAGGAGGCCGGTCAGGTGGAGGGATTGGTGCCTCATCTGGTTGATGGTGGTTTGTCCATCCTGCAATACGCTGATGATACAATCATTTTTATGAAACATGATTTGGCCAAAGCGAGGAACATGAAGTTAGTGTTATGCCTTTTTGAACAACTGTCGGGGCTGAAGATTAATTTCCATAAAAGCGAGTTGTTCTGCTTTGGTAGAGCCAAAGACGAACAAGAAGCATATACACAATTGTTTGGCTGTGAAGTTGGGGCTCTACCTTTCACGTATCTTGGTATTCCTATACACCATCGTAAGCTAACAAATGGTGAGTGGAAGTGCATCGAGGATCGGTTTGAGAAAAAACTAAGTTCCTGGAAAGGAAAAGTCATGTCTTATGGAGGCCGTTTGATCATGATTAACTTGGTGCTCACGAGTTTACCTATGTTTCTCTTATCTTTCTTCGAGGTTCCGGTTGGGGTTAGGAAAAGGCTAGACTTCTATCGTTCTCGCTTCTTTTGGCAGAGTGATGAGTCTAAGAGGAAGTACAGATTGGCCAAATGGGATATTATTTGTCGACCAAAGGACCAAGGGGGACTTGGTATTGAAAATCTTGAAGTCAAGAACAGATGCCTGCTTAGTAAGTGGTTGTTTAAGTTGTCGTCTGAGACAGAGGCAACTTGGGCACAGATTCTTCGTAGTAAATATCTGCACTCAAAGACTTTATCTCAGGTTACTCTGAGACCTACTGATTCGCCGTTTTGGAAAGGGCTTATGAGGACTAAAGCTGCTTTCTTTAACAGAACGAGATGTGTTGTCGGTAATGGAGATAATACGCGATTCTGGGAGGATACGTGGCTGGGTGACTCGCCTTTGGCCATTCAATATCCGACACTATATCGAATTGTTCTGCGTAGGGATGCTCTCGTTGCCACGGTGTTGCAGTCTATCCCTCTAAACATTCAGTTCAGGAGGGTGCTTGTCGGGCCTCGTTGGGAAGCATGGATTCACTTGGTCCGTAGGCTGATGGACGTTCAGCTAAATCCTCAGCCCGACCAGTTATGTTGGAAGCTAACTAACTGGGGTGTTCACAGTTAAATCGATGTACGCTGATATCATTAATTCTACTGTGATACCTACTTCCAAAGAGGTCTGGAAAGTTAAGGTACCTTTGAAGATCAAAGTGTTTATGTGGTTTGTGCATAAACAAGTTATTCTTACAAAGGACATTCTAGTTAAGCTTAACTGGATAGGATCTACTAGGTGTAGTTTACGTGATCGGGATGAGACTATCAAGCATTTATTTTTTGACTGTCCGTTGGCACGAGGGTTGTGGCGCTCTGTGCAAATTGCCTTTAATATTACTCCTCCGAGATCGGTTAACACGTTATTTGGGGCGTGGCTTGTTGGGATTGAGTCCGAAACAGCCAGACATATTCGTGTAGGAGTATGTGCGTTATTATGGGCAATTTGGAATTGCAGAAATGATTTGGTTTTTAACAGAACAACAAATACTCATTTTTGCAGGTGTTATTCGAGCTACAGCACTGATCCGTACGTGGTCCTTACTCACTCCGATGGAGGCCAGGGAGCGTTTGGTTACTGGATCTGTCCGGTGGGAGACGGTAGCGCGGGATATCTTCAACCGGTTTGGATGGCGATCATGTAATAGGATAGGCATTTAGTTTACCTATCTGTTTTATGCCAGCCGGTTGTGGCTTTTCTAGTTTTTGCTTTGCAGCTGACGCTCTATGTGAGCTAGATGTTGTTTTTGTTCCATTATTATAAGACCTTGTTGAGACCTTGGTTACTTTTTAATAATACAGACCGTATGCATCGTTCTGATGCAGAAGCCGGGAAATCCCCCTTTTCAAAAAAAAAAGGTGTGGCTCGTCGAGGCTGCCCAGTGTGTTTTGTCACAGCTGCAGGTCGCAAGATCAGTCCGGGCAGGCGCCGCACATTGACGAGTGATCCAATATTTTGATCGGACCATAACAATTAACGTGTCTCATTCTCTGGCATCTAGAAGTAGTGGTAAAATTCTGAATTTGCATGGCAAGCACCACTTACGTAGGTAGCTGCCACGCACAGTTTATACTCTTAGGCCTATAAAGGATAGGAATTATGCATGAGTTATGGCTACAATGAGGAACTGTACAGTTTATGCTCTTACGCCTATAAAGGATAGGAATTATGCATGAGTTATGGCTACAATGAGGAACTGTGTGATAGTAGATACGGCAACAGTGATAGAATGGAATTGGTTGATTTTATTTTTATTTTTAATAAGTTAGTAGTAGCCTGGGAAAAAGTTGCGCGCTACTAGTATTTAGTATACTAATAGCGTTGGTACTCAAGAAACGCTACTACTATTATGTTAGTAGTAGCGCGGGTACATAATAGCAGTAGCGTGGGGCTACCCGCGCTACTACTAACTTTTAGCTGTAGCGCAATACTAGTAGCGCGGATACCCGCGCTACTAGTAGCCAATTTACCCGCGCTACTAGTAGCCTTTTCCCTAGTAGTGGCAATTCTAAAGTTGAATGGAACTTGGAAAATGATCTATATAGTTATTTATTGTCTTGTGTGAAAAGTATCGATAAATCACCTGTGCACATGCAGCCACGCGAGGTCGTTATCCGCACCACTCGTCCCCACGCGATTTGTGCTAACACGTTGGCGTATAAACTCCCCTGGGCAGCGTACACCATTTTGTATAGCACTCGTATTTCCCTCCGTGCGTCAGTAAAGGCCCACATGGCATCCGACAGTGACAACGGCTAGCTGCAAAAGGCGGCAGTGACCAGAGCGGAGGCATTTAATGCGTGGTAGTGACAACGGATACATGTACCCGGCGGGAGGGAGATGCGCGTTGGTCACACTTCAGTCGCAACAGGTAGCCATGCTTCTTAGCTTCGGATGGCCATTCCAAGCTGCTCCTATTCTTCATTCCTCTCAGCTTAGCCGGGCTTGCAAAGCATGTGTTCGGCTATGTCCCCTAGTAGCTCAACACCACCTCCATCTCCCCACATTTTTATTAAACTTCTGGCTTGCTTGTCAATGCCGCCCAACCCTTCTTCTCAGTGCTCCTTCTCCATTTTTTATAAGTGGGTTGCACTGCATCATCTGCTAGTACATGCTGTGTGCGTAGCTGGCCTTCCAACAGTTGTGTGCATGGAGCATTAACACAAGTCGTGATACAGTTTTTACTCCATACATAATTAGGCATACGCTAATCGCAAGATATCGATTCAAAAGAAATGAAAATACACCAACAGGCAGGGACAACATTAATACCACGCGACGCGTGCGCACCCACCGATAGGCAATAATTCAGCAATGGATAGCCAACATGCGCTATGGCAAATTAAAACGCCCCTGCGCTCATCTATTGCACCCAGCTGCCCTGCAAATCATTATGACTCCGACATTTCTAACTTGTGACGAAAAATATTCATGCACAGTTGAGATTATCTAGGTAAAAGACCTACGTGAAAAATCAATTGTGAAACGCGTGTACAGGGCATAACCGATCTCCTCTTCCGCCTCTGTTTCTCCGCAGGAGACTGCTTGGAGATGTACATTGCGAGCCTCTAGCGCATGTGCTCATTGATGTGTGCCCAGGGTCGTCAAGAGCAGTTATGCCATGTCCAGAACAATGGCTGTGGCGCGGTAACAGTCAATGGTTGTATCCGTACGAGCATAAATGCCGTCTGGTCCACTTCGGGTGTATAGCACGACGTATTCGCGGATGCTGGTAATTAACGTGTCAGGTATTGCGAATGGGCTATAGTAAGTATCAATCACGACGCGCGCACGGACGCATAGGATACCGGCATCGCGTGGCCGTATGTCCCAAAAATCCGTGTCCGAAAAGTATGTGTTAGTTTAACCCACTCTATTATGTTGTAAATATGAACAAATCCATCGTTGTTGCAACGCATGGTAAAGGTGAGATGGGCATCATCTGTTTTTGAAGGAGGAGGCTCCATCAAGAATTGTTCCGTTACGGCGGAAAATCGAGCGGGAAGTGGAGGGTCCAACTGTAAAAGGAAAGGGTGCGTCGTGGGGTCGGATTTTTGTGTTGGACCCGTGTCTTGGAGATAACATGATGGATAGTCTAGACAACCACATTTTTCTCCCACATATAGTCTGGATTTGGGGGAGTCCGGACTGTTCGGACGGTTGAGTTTTGGGGAGCCTACTGAAGACCCGTTTGATATCCGAACATGCCCGGACGTATGAGGGAGAAATAAGCTTTGACCTTGAAGAGGACCTTAATTATTTGTTAGATTTATTTATATATGCTTGATAACCCATAGCAACGCATAGACTTTCTGCGTTAGTAATATCCGTGTAATTAGTGGTTGGGCAATTTAGATGGATTCACATCCTGTTTATGAAGAATTGCTCTAGTGATTGTGTCCGAGTTCCACTCTTGATTTACTCCTTGTCAAGAAAAGAACTTGGTCTAAGTAATCCATGATTTAGCCTATAAAAAACAAGTGGTGCCGACAATTAATTCGGTCTGGCGTGGTCTACCGGACAACCGTGGACCTCCAAGGCAAAGTATGCAAGTACAATAAGAGCTTGGTTAATTTTGCATATGGTTATTTCTGAACTTACTAACCGCTAGACGAGACAAACACAAAGCCACAAAATCTAAGATTACACACGATAAAAATCAAATCAAACAGAATACCAAAACTTGGTGATCAAGGTTCTTGCATGCACGTCACAAGAAGAATTTATTACTAGACATCATTGTCCATCCTTTGGCATGATGCTAGAGCGCAACTCTATTCACAAACGACGCAAACACAATGATGGTTAAGAAAAGTGCCGCCGCAGTAGGCTTTCTTGACATGGTTCCACACATGCTTGCAACAGGAAGGGCATGTGAAACCCATGCACAGCATGCCCTTGCAATGGTGACTGTACTCTTCGCAATGCTCTGCAGACAACATACATACGTCAGTAAATGAATTCCAAATTAAAACGGTCCAAAGAAATTTGTGCAGTGAGTAACAATATTTATGATGACCTTTTGTACTCTGGTTGGAAGGAAACAAGAAACACACATTTATTATAAAGAACAGAGATACCGATTTCGTACCAGCGTGAATGGGATTTCCTAGCAGCACCAACGCCATAAGGCAAAGCAGCATAGTTTTGTCCCTCATAAGATCAAGCACAAACTTCCTATTTTTCTCGTTTCTAGTATTTGGGCTTCAAGATGAGTGCTAATTTAAAGACTTATTATAGAGAACATTTATTCCTAGTTCACTCAAAGAAGATCAAAAAGATCTCCGACTGTATCATCGTCAGGGCAGCCCCAGTGCACTATGTCTTAAGCCCTATCTAATAGCATTAAATATACTTTTAGATATCGCAGTTCCGGTGACCATATCTTAGTAATGTATCTAAAAACAACTCTTATTTAATGTCTTTCGTGAGAAAAAAAACTGATGAGTTGTCTTGGATTTTTTGCTAATACCCATATCTAGATGAAGATAAGGTTGCTCTCTCTTTCCTGATTAAATAGGGTGTGACGTCATACTTTAGCTTAGGTGGCATGACTAGGCAAAGTATGAGGTGATACGGGGCATAAGATGCCCTCATTATACGAGCTCCCAAGAACCTTTGATTTGTGATCCAACAGTCACAGAAGGAACTTTGGGACTTGTGTGTAAATATTGGATCCATAGAGGGCTTTTTTCTTTTGCAAAGTTACAGGAGCTCATCCCGTGGCCATTGGATCTCAGATCCAAGGGCTCTTGGAAGCCCATATCACGGGAGCATCTGATGCCTTGTATCACCTGATACGTACTCGACATGACTAACATATAGTATACAGTGTAGCATTTGACTTCTCTTATTTGTAAAAACTTGTTCTCCAATTTATAATCGTACTCATTTAATGTGATTATATGAGATACTCTACATTAATTCTTCACATTGAATAATTAATATATGTGATCTTACCAATCCTATTGAACGGACAATCATTTGAGTTAATTTTTTATGTCGTGATCAATTACTAGGCTGGCACCCCACCAAACTAGTTACCTGCACAAAAACATGTGACGCTACAAGGTATCAATGGACAATGGTATCCAACCTGTGGTGAAGCCACACAAAAAAAGTCGAACGCTAGGCGACTTCAGGGCCCATATGCGGCCGAGGCCCCCTCAGCCAGCCACCAGGCCTCCTCTAGAAAAGTCGCTTCATTACATGGCGCACACGACATGTATTAATAAATCTAATAGGACTATAATATACATTGTCTTGTCTAATGTAATCCTACCCCTCATCCATCTATTCACAAGATCTCTCATAAACGGCAAACACCATCAATTCAATCAGACATGCAAGACAATACGAGTGTTGTGTATACTTTAGACGTATACTTTATACTCCCTCCTTTCTAAGTACTCCCTCCGTCCGAAAATACTTGTCGAAGAAATGCATAAAAATGGATGTATCTAGAACTAAAATACATCTAGATACATCCATTCCTGCGACAAGTATTTTCGGACGGAGGGAGTATAAATCTTTTTAGACATTTCAATATAGACTACATACGGATGTATATAGACATTTTAGAGTATAGATTCATTCATTTTGCTCCGTATGTAGTTCATATTGGATATTTAGGAATTGATGGATCATCAATGTTGATCTCAACTGAGGCCATGAAAAAAATTGCCCCATGGAGCTCGGTGGCTCGACATCGACATCGCTCTCGCGCACCGGTGCAGAATAACAGGAACAATGAAATTGTTTACACTGACTATTGTGTCTCCTTGAGCATCGTTTCACTCTTCCGTTTGATGGAATTGGGGGAAACTGAGTCTACTTTAACCCTGTAAAATATCATGATAATCCAATGATGGATCTCTGGCTACATCTAAAAAGGCGAGGTGCTGCAGATTTGAATGAGAATCTGCTCGATTTTAGAAGGAGTGTAGCAGCCAACTCTACACCCCCGTGGTAGTTTGCACCATTCATATTGTGTAGAATTGTCATGGCTACAATCCCTCGAAATTTCGGCTTGATAGGACAGTTGAAACACCGGGAAACGTTTGACAAGTGCATCAATTTGCAAAACTTTGTTCTGCGCGAAACAAATCCAACTCAAGTCCAATGTATACAGAGGTTCGAGGTGGAGTTTGTTGAAATTGTGTCAAATATATTTGTATAAGGTAAGTTATAGTTGGACTTGGATTCAAACTATGTGTAGACAGAGTAGGAGTTGTGTCATGTTAGAACACATGTATCCTAGGCCTCTTATATAATATGACGGTAGACACACGATGTAATATATGCCAACATAATAGCACATGCTAGCGGTGTGTGTTGATGTCCAGGGGTAGACAGTGTGTGGTATTGTGATGGTGGCCTTCTGAGGCACCAACTACCCATCAAGGCTATCCTCCTCCTAGTGCCTAATAGTATTGAAATCGCAACTCATTTACTCGGTTTTAGCTCTACTAAGTCTAAGAAAATCAATTTCAAAGTTTGTCTCCATAGCTCTAACTTCCTATTGACCCTCGTCCACACCACATCATCCGCAAAATGCATACACCATGAGATATCTCCTTATATATCCCTTGTGATCTCATCCATCACCAAAGCCAAAAACATAAGACTCAAAGTTGACTCCTGGTGCAGTCCTATTTTAATAAAGAAGTCATCAGTGTTGCCATCACTTGTGACAACATTATCGTACATGTACTAGAGAGGGTAATGTACTTTGCTGAGACTTTGTGTTTCTCCAAGACTCGCCACTTGGCATTCCGCGGTATCTTATCATAAGCCTTCTCCAATGTTTGTTGCACCATTTTAATAAATATTTAATATTTGTTCTTATAAACCTAGTCCAGCCTAAAACAATGACTATCATACAAGAAGAAAACTAGCGATTCTTTTTTTAGGGAAAGCCATCATGGCGGTTTATATTCCATGTGAAAACAAGGATACACCGTTCGTCAAAACATCCACTAGAAACCCTTGAGGCTCGGTCTTCCAAACAATAGTTCGAGATGTCTCCGAGTTCCTAGCCAATACATCCGCTGCCATATTGGCTTCCCTAGGACAATGATTAAATACTATAAAACTGAAATTACGAGCTAAGAAAGAGCACTCTTCATAGATGGCTGCCGCCGGTCCGAGGGAGTTCCCACCGCTCTGCATAACCTCAATCACCTCCATGCAATCCGCTTCGACGTATAGTTTGTTGCATCCCAGATCATTTGCTAACAGCATCCCATCTCTCAGGGCCCTTGCTTCCGCCGTCGCCACGTCCTTCACAAAGGGAATATCACTGCATGAAGCAGCCATGAAAATTCCCATGTCATCACGTAATATTGCTCCTGTACTCCCGGAGCCACTATCCAGATCAAAACCAGCATCTATATTAAGTTTCACAGTGCCTTCAGGTGGCTTCTCCCAGCCATGTCTCCTAATCCTCGCCTTCTTTTCTCTTGCTCTCGTGAAATTCTTTGCTAATGCAGCAATGGCATGTGCTGATCTGGCTGGGTCCTGTAGGAGATCCTCATGAACGTAGCGACGTCGTTCCCACCACACGTACCACACAGTAGTGGCCACTAGTTCATTATGTTGGACCCCTGACATCGAAGGCTGCAAACTACTCCTGGACAAAAATAAATCAGCTAGCGCTGAGCCTCCTTCACAATCTGCAGCAGCACATACTTCAATTACCATATGTCCCAGCCCCAGGATGCGCCATACTTCCTGGACCCTAGGGCATAAGAAGAGGACATGTTTGATACTTTCACAATCAGCAGTACAGAGAGGACACTGCGAGCTAGTAGTCATATGTCTGTTAGCTAGAACCCCCATGCAAGGGATAGCTCCAAGTAAAGCTCTCCACACATGAATTTTTATCTTGGCCGGCACACTTAATTTCCAAATGGTTCTACAAATAGGACTAGTACTTGAGGATTGAACTGAGTTTGTCATTCTCAACTTTCGTCCATGTTGGTGTTCCCATTCTTCATAATAAGCTGACCTTACAGAGAAAATACCATTCTTATTGAAGTGCCAAGAGACAAAATCACTCATCATTCCCAGGGCCAAGGGAATGTTCATAATACGTTGCACATCAATAGGCCAAAACAATTCATTAAGCAACTGCTCATCCCAAACTCTATTCTCTTCATCTATTTAATTCAGAAACTCTTGTGATAACAATATTGCCCCTCGGTGTCATTACTCTCCTTGTAGGACTACTTGGGATCCATGGATCCTCCCATATATTTATTTGAGAGCCGTCCCCTACCCTCCATATATGCCCTTTTTTAAAAGTTTGAATTCCACTCCATAGACTCTGCCATGTGTAAGAACTACCCTTCTTAAGATTGCATTTAAGAAGGTCGCCATCAGGGAAGTACTTGGCTTTCAAAACTCTAGCACAAAGTGATTCTGGTTCAGCCAAAAGTCTCCAACATTGTTTAGCTAGAAGTGCCATATTAAAGCAGTGCAAGTCTCTAAATCCCATACCTCCCCTCTCCTTTGGGACACACATTTTCCACCATGCAAACCAGTGCATATGTTTTTTAAGATCATCATCGCCCCACCAATATTTAAAGATAGCAGCGGTGATACTGTTGCAAACCTGTTTGGGTAGTTTAAAGACTGACATAGCATATGATGGGATAGCCTGTATCACTGCCTTCAACAAAACCTCCCTACCACCCATAGATAACAACTTTTCCCTCCATCCCCTGATTCTGCTAAGGACTCTGTCAATTAGGTGCTGAAAACAATCTGACCTGCCAATTCCCACAATTGGTGGCAGCCCCAAATATTTGTCCGTGATCGCCTCCACTAAAATGTTTAGAGATGTGCATACCTCCACACGAGTTTCCACCGGGGTACAAGGGCTGAAAAAGATACTCGATTTAGCGTCACTCACCAGTTGCCCGGAGGCGGCACAGTAGTCATCTAATGCTCTCCTAAGGCTGTTAGCATTAGCAGCATCCGCCCTCATAAGGATCAGGGAGTCATCAGCGAACAGTAGATGTGTAACTGAGGGGGCGTCTCGGCACACCCGAACTCCAATCAAATTACCGGTCTCCTCTTCATGCACAATCAGACTAACGATTCTTTGGTTCCAAAGGGGCTTCATAGAATTTTAATAGGATTTTTTATCCTAACATTCTTTTATCCTACATGTGTCATCTGATTTTAGAATTAGGAATTAAGTTCGAGTATTCGAAAACGTGTAAATGGCTTTTTACTCAAAACGTGTGAAAAAGAAGTAGGAGTACCCAAAAAAAGAAGTAGGAGTACCAAAAAATGTGTTCTACTCCCTGATGTCAAAGAGAAAAAAATGTGCTCGGCCGACGGTCAGGCACATGCATGGCACATCAGGAAGCAGCAGATATTGCTGCCTGGAATCGATATCCAAACATCGACGGCTAGCATCTGCACGCATGCCAGGCCTTCGTCCCCATTGCAAACCCTAGCAGCAGCCGCGCGTGGACGTGTGTTTTTCTGACGGACAACTAGATCGATCGAGCTACTCTACCCAAACATGTCCACGCCGCCGCGGCGGTGGACCGAGCTCCCGCCTGAACTGCTCGCCGCCATCTCCGGCCGCCTGCACGACGCCACCGACTTTGTCCGCTTCCACGCCGTCTGCGTCTCGTGGCGGGAATCGCTGCCCCCCAAGACGGCCGTACTCCGCCCTCTCCTCTTCCCCTGGCTCGTCGCCCGGCCGTCCTGCCGCCGCGTCGGGCTCCGCTGCGTCTTCTCCAAGACGAGCTACCACGCGGGTACACCCGAGCTTCCACGAGCTCGGGTGGGTGGCACGGGCGGACGGCATGGCGTACTGGTTCTTCAGCCACCGGGGCCCTAATAATAATAAGCTGGTCGACCCTCTCACCGGAGACGGCACCCCTCTGCCGTCCTTCCTGCCCAACGATGATAAGTGGAACATCGCAGCCAAGTCCGATGGCGTCGTCTATGGCGACGGAGCCGTCTTCCTCTACAGCTTCTGCAAGCCGGAGGACGACCCTGAGCAAGGGATGGCGTACACGGCCGTCCGAGCGGCTATCCTCAGTCCCGGCGACACCGCCTGGACGGTCATCGAGAGAGGGCTCAGGATGGGGAGGAACAACCTTAACGTAAACAATCATGGTGAAGAGAATCATTGCTTTGCGGCGTACCACGACGGCAAGATCCTGGTGTGCGTGAACGGGGATACTCGCAATGACATCTGGCACCTCCAGCTGGTGGCGTCGGCGAGAACCATCCACACTACCATTGTTAAAAACGATGAGATGTGCGCTACGTCATGGCGTCTCGTCTCCAGCCACATACTTGAATCCCGCGGCGGGTTGCTGCGACTGTCCGTCCTACTCCGTTGGCCCAATCACCGGATCTCGGTGCATCAGCGCCACAGCAACGAGACACGGGCGCACGCACTCACGGTTAGGGTGCACGCACTCGTGGAAGATGCCGGCTTAGGTGGTAGACGTATGATGCGGTGGGCGAGGAGGGACGACGGCCTGAGCTTCACCGACCGTGTCATGTTTCTAGGGTTCCCAAGCAGCTTCGCAGTGGACGCCGCAAGGTTTCGTGGCGGGGAGGACGACGTGATCGGCGGGTGCGTTTACTTCTTCCTGCGGTGGTCTAGAGTATACAACTTGTCGTATTCGTCATCGACTGGCGTATTCAGGCACAACCTCGTCGACAACAAAACCAAGTTCATGGAGTACCTGCCGCTAAATTGGTGGGGCAGTGAAAATGGCGCGGGTATGTGGCTCGTCCCCGAGCCTCCCATTGCTCAAGTCCAGGTATGTATCGATTTGAAGCCTCCACCATTATTGTGCAATCTCGTAAGTGTGTTGGGTTGATCACTAATCACATGCAAGTCATACAATATGCATCACCAAAAAAAATCTTTTGAAATCACCGTTTTGTATTTCCTAGTCACACAAAAAATTCTTTAGCGTCAGTTGATTTGGGGATTTCGGAGGACAGAGGAGAGCAGTGTTGAGGCCAAGACAGAGATGACGTGGCCAGCCGCGGCGTCACCGGTGCAAGCGAGGATGAGGGTTAACGGGTTAGGGGTGGTGCTGCTGCCTAGGGGAGGTGGGGTCCAATGGCTAAGGCCAAACCAACTGCTTCTAAATTCAAGCAACTGAAACCACATTCACCATATTTATGAAAGTGATAATTCTATATTACATAGGGTTTAAGACTAGGTAAAATTTTTGACACAACGTGCGAATTTTGTAAGGTTGAGCGTGTGTTGTCCTTGTGGAATACGTGACAAATCAGAAGCTAGTCCTCTATATTTATTTCCTTTCTCAAAAATATATTTGACTATTTTCGGCACCAACTAGAAGATCATTTCCTATACTTCATAAATGATGATTATTATTATGCTCGAACTTCGACTCACTTATGTAGGCGCGCACGCGTGCATGTGTGTTTGGCATCATCAAGGGGCATGGTCCATAACCTAGCTTGTTTTTGTTCAGGCAATCAGAGAAAGGCTGGAGGCTCCAAAGGCAAATGGCTCTATCCGCAAGGAGATGCCATCGGAACGGTCCAAAGAACCCTTCTTCAGTTTCGTCGTGCAGAACTTGCCTCCAAACATGGATAGCTCTTTGTTGCACCGCTTCTTTACCAAGCATGGTGAAGTTTCCACTGCCGAGGTGACCTCACCTAGGATGGGACGTGTTACCATAGCAATGGTGGCGGTGGACAGGCCGGATGAGGCCGAGGCCATCCTCAATGGGTTGGTACTAGATGGCTATACCCTCACAGTGAGTGGTTGCACCACAAATTCAGCGTTGGTGTCCAAGTTGCCAGTGACATGGTGAACTTTGTGATTGGTTATGTTCCTACCTGGAAAATAGTGCATAGTCTATAGAGGTTTTTAAAAACCTTTGACTATATAATTTTCCAATTTGTACTGTGGAGATTTTTAACCCTACATGGGTGGCACCACAGTATATGGATAGGATCTCAACCTTGAGAGCCATAGGCATAGTTTCGATGTCATACGATTTCAATGTTGCTAGCGTGTTTTTTTTTTCATATTGTGCATGTTAGTTCGTGCTGGATGTGTGCATTTTTAGTTGTGCACATGTCAGCATATACTCATTATGTTGTATATCCTCTTGATGCTATATTATGAGTTAAAATAAAAGTCTCTATCGGAAAAGATGAGATAGCTACGAAATATGATGAGCTCGTAGCAAACAGGTTGGCCTGAAATTTTCTTCCTCTCCAATCCTAGCTATTCATTCTGTGCTATACTATCAGTAAAGTATCAACTACACTCCATCCATGTCGCCTTTGAAAAGCGGCTACTAGTTAGATCTATGCGGTTTGAAGATGTTGTCTTTGTAGTATTTCAGTTCGGTGATGCTCCCTTTTTGGTATCATCCAGTGCCCTGTGAATTTATATGCGTTTGTTTCCTTTCTGCGGATGATGACGACAAAGAAACACAAGGTCACGTCTCAACAACAAGTTTACCAGGAAAGATCTCAATGTTAAAACTCATAGTACTCAAGAATGTAAACATGTTAGCCTAATGTGTCAACAATGACATATATTCAAGCAATGACCTTCTTCTTATTCATTGCCATTTTCTAATCGTCCAAACATATATTAGTAGACCAAGCTTGTATTTATCGTACTTATTGGTAGGACTTTTGAACGCTGCTAGGATGTGATGTGTCTTGCCGTTCTCTACTCTGAAATCTCATCCCCAGCCACCTAATTGTACTTGAGTGCCATCTTCCCGGCAATCACAACTTCTCCACCGGTGTCTCAGCATCATCAGGTGCGACCTTGACCTCATGTTCTTGTTTCTACTCTTCAAGCACTGTCCTGAACATCTGGATCGGCCTTTGCATTTTTAGTTTTGGATAATTTCGTGTTTCAAAGAAGCGGAGTAGTAAAAGCTCATCTTTGCAATACGGAAATCAGTTTCTTGCCGGCCTATCATTAAGCCAAGAAATAACTACAATTTCTGTTGCTTCCTAACTTCAGCTTTGATCCTACTCAAGCACCATGCCTCCTATGACTATTCTTCGCCGTACTTGTAGCTGCAACACCCTTTCTCTCCACAATGAAGGGCCTGAATTATCCAAATATAAACCCAAACTCTTGACGGTGTGGATCAACAACACCGCCGCTGGTTCACTCAGCATGCACTCTATTCTCACCAGTTTAGGACAAGATCCCTCTGGCGATGGAAGCGCCTTGGCTGCAGGATTCTTATGTGTCTCCACCCCTGCATGCGACATGTCCCCTTTGTCGTCTGGACCGACCTTTATCCTGCGACGGCGGTTTGGTCAACTAACCGAGCTCGCCTTGTTGGGAAGAATGCCAACCTTGAGCTTTCCTCTGATGCAAACTTGGTCCTCCTGGATGTTGATGGTAGCCATATTTGGGCAAGTAACTCCGGCCGGTCTATTGCCGGCATGGTGATCAGTGAGAATTTTTAGCAGGGTAGTGACCAATGAGATTGGAATCCTGTGTTGTTTGATTACAGCAATGTGGCAGACATTTGATCCTCCTACTGCACATTTGTCCGTGGACGGTCACCCGTAAATACCTGTGCAATAAATACGACCAAGAATCAGTTCTATATCCACGTGTTCTGACATGGATTATATGCCTATGTTGAATCTTCAACACCACAATTCTACATTTCATTTTATTATTCGGTGATTGGTCACAGGAGGGAAAGCGGTCTAACAAGGGCGATATTTATGAATGGAAGCCTCACAATCTTTGTGCGGTCAGATAGGTATGGTGGTATCTCATTGCCAGTAACCAAATCCAACCAATACATGAGACTAGAGTCAGATGAAAACTAGAGGCCGTGTGAATTGGCTAGTGAACTGCATGTATATGAAGTAATGATAAATGACTGTGATTAACCAACAGTTTGCGGTGAGTACGACATATGCATCGGGGGGCAATGCACTTGCCCGTATGAGAACTTTTTTGCAAGCCAGTGGGTGTAAGGCAGCCAAATCTTGGTTGCGCATCATTAACTCCGATCTCTTGTAAAAAAACAACGCCATCGAGTATTGACCCTCCGTTTCTTACTTCGATAAGAACTACAGGGTAGTGAATTCCAAAAGCATCGGTCTTGAAGAGCTGCTCCTGCGGGGCTGCTATCTTCTGTTATTACCACAACGATTCCTATGGCGAATGTGTCTGGGTGACAAAGATCTTCTCCTTTCAATCAATGCAGTCTGGCTATACCTCAAGGCGCAGAATGAAGAAAACAAAACAAAGGTGTTATTAGATGCTACACTTGGCGCTATTAGTGCTCTCTTGTATTTATTTTCATATCGTTGCTGGTTTTATATAAAGAGGAGAAGGAAATATGACGAGATAGATTAATTTGATTTTAATCAATTACCTAGAACACCGATGAGATTTCCTTTTGAAAACTTGAGCGAATGAACTGAAGGTTTCATTAAGAAGCTTGGGGAAGGTGGGGTTGGGACGGTTTTTGACGGGAAATTGGGTAAATATACAATTTTAGTGAAATGTTTGGAAGGTGCTAGGCAATCAAAGAAGGAATTTTGGCAGATGTCGAGACATTAGCAGCGTTGAACACATTAATCTAGTCAGGCTAATTGGCTTTTTTGCAGAGAAGCCTGAGAGACTTCTGGTATATGAATATGTGTCAAGTGGGTCACTTGATAGGTGGATCTATTATCGCCACAACAACGCACCTCTTGACACCCAGTGTAGGATCATTCTTGATATAGTTAAGGGCCTTTGTTATCTTCGTGGTGAGTGCAGGTGAAAAAGTACTCATTCGGATATCAAACCACAAATTCTCTTGGATGACAACTTTAATACTGAAGTGGCTGATTTTGGATTATGCAACTAATAATGAGAGAGGTCAGAGCAAAGTAGTGACTGAGAGAGAAACACCAGGATATTTGGCACCTAAATGGTTAACGTCGAGGATCATTAAAAAGTTTATGTCTATAACTTGGAGTTGTTTTCATGGAAATAGAAAGTGCAAGAAAATATATTGACACCTCTCAGCCACAGATCCAAAGTATTGCAACTTGCAAGGGAGGGAAGGGGGTCCGTTCGCCAGCTTTGTACACAAGGTGAGAGGCCAATGTTTCCCCCTTCGAACATATAAATATATTTTGCTGGCAAAAATAATAGTCAACCAAGAATTCTGGCATCTTATCCTCCTATTTTAAAATTCTCAAAGCAAATCAATTAAGAACCAATTCAAATTCATATAATAAAAGAATAAGGAAACATTCCCCAGAGAATCTATCATTTTTTATCATCCGACCAGGAACATCAACCACTGTATTGCTAGTTTCAAGGAGCACTGTCATATGATCATCAAAAAGGCTAGGCCTAGTTTGAAAGAAGGGATGCAGTCTTGGCTAGATTATTTGTAAACTATCATTGCTTGACCCTTAAGCTTCTGTACAGTCCCATGTAATTGTCCCACCTCATTAATAGAAAAAAGAGTTGTAGTGGGGGGCCTTCCCCACTGTGTTTTGTTCAAAAAAAAAAGATAAAGAAGCAATCGTGTTAGGAAGCAGGTCTTTCTTTGGCCAAAAGGTACTTCGAACTTGGAACAAGCAAAGGTTTTGACCTGAATTACGAGATGGCTTTTTGTATGGGAAACGTTTCTACCCGGTGCGCCGGCCGAAACTTGCGCCGGTCGCACGCGGGCCTTGCGATCAAGTGGGATCGTGCGTTCCCAGGCCTCGGTCTTTTCCCTTTTCCCGTACGAACCGTTTTTCCACCTACCCCTTTCTTCTACCTCACGACGCGCACTAAAAGCTGCCATAACCGCTCAGTTCCTCCATCTTCAGGCTCACATGCAGCACACCGGCGTGAACGAGGCCTTGCTCATAGGGCGAGCCATGGCAGGGAGGAGAAGACATCGACAACTAGCGCCTCCTCCCTCCCTTTTTCCCTCTCTCAGCCCCGCACCCTCAACGACCCTCGTCAGAGCTGCAATCAAATGCTACAAACGGCTTCTTTTTTACTGGAACCATTTAAATGACGACAGTGCGCCACGCATGAGCTACAAACGGCAGTCGATGGAGCTGCAACCAGTGTTACAAAATGCTACAACCGCCCTTTTGTTTTGCTGGGACCAGAGAGAGAAAGAGAGAGCAGAGGTCGCAAATGGTGCAGGAGGAGCTGCAAACAGTACCGCAAAATGCTACAACCGCTAACCAAAAAGCTTCAAACGAGATGAAAAAAGCTTCAACCAGATATATGAAAAGCTGCGAGCAGTTATTGCCATGGCGGAATGCTACAACCATTGACATAAAATGCTACCACCCTTGATGAAAAAAGCTTCAACCGAAACGATAGAGAAAACATTAACCAATACTGCTACAAAGAAAAATAGCTGCAACCATTGATAGAAAAGTTTCAACCGTAGATGAAAAAAGCTACAACCATTGAAAGAGAAAGCTACAACCATACACTGCATAATCAGAAAAGTTGTATCCGTTGTAGAGAAAGCTTCAATCGTATGTGCGAAAAGCCTCAATGGTGGAAAAAGCTTCAAACGGCAATGAAAAAGCTTCAACCGCCAGGAGAAAAAGCTTCAAGCGGTAATGACAAAAAAGCTTCAACCAGGCGCCGGCGCTTAACGATCGGTGGCGCATTTAGGACGGCGACGGCGACCGGGGGCGGCAAGGACGGCGACCGGGGGCGAGGACGGCGACCGGGCGACAACAAGGACGGAGATCGGCAAGCGGGGGCAAGGACGGCGACCTGGCGGCAACAAGGACGACGACCGGGGCGAGGGCCGCAAGCCGGCGATGAGGACGGAGACCGGCGACGAGGATGGCCACCAGAGGGGACTGGAGACACGGCGACGAGGACACCGAGCAGGAGCTGCAGATCTAACCCAAGATAGAAGAAGCCCATGATGAATCGTTTTTTTACGCCTAGCATCCAGTGGCCACGCGGGCTCGCATCCAAGGGCTGGGCCAGGACCGGCCGAAACTTTCGGCCGGTGCGCCGGCGCCTAGCATCGCCCTTTTTGTATATATGCAAAGATACGAATGTAAAGATGGCAGGATCCAGCGCAGCATCATCTGGTCTGTTGTTTTCACGGGTTGGAGTCTTCTATCACGAATTAGAATTCAACATGATCATACATAATCTTCTTCTATCATGAATTATATAACAAGTGCTGCAATACTTCAGTTTAGACGAAACAATTCACTGATACAGTACAAGTGCTGCATATCAAACGGCCTTTACAAGTTTCAGCTTCAGGGGTGAGAGTGAGAAGTAAGAATATGACATAGGTGGAAATATCCAGACATTGATCAACACGTTAGGAGCTACGGAATACGACAAGCTCGCCTCGGAGCGAGGCATGGACAACTTGGCCTGGAATTTCCTTCCGAATCCTGGCTAGCTACTCATTCGGTGATCAACTTACTGCGACATATCCATTACACCCCATCCATGTCGCCTTTTAAAAAGGCTACTTTTTAGATTTCTGTGGTTTGAAGATGTTGCCCTTGTAGTATTTCAGTTCGGCGATGCTCTCTTTGATATCGTCCATCGCCCTGTGACTTTTTCCTTTCCTAGGAGTTTGCTTCCTTTCTGCGAATGATAATGACAAACACACGGTTAGACCTCGGCCACATCATGAAAGGTCTCAGAGTTAAACTCATCCTACTCGAGAATGTAAACATATGTTAGCACAAGGCTAGTGGGTACACTCCAAAGCCAGTGGGTACCATAGATGCGATTTTTTTTCGTTCCGTATTTCCATACAAACTCTAAATGTACTACCGGTGCTTGAATATAGCAAGAACATCAAGAATACAAGGCTTTGTTTAACTGCTGAAATTGTGTATATTGCTTATCCACGGCGATTGTTTTAATTATTTTAATCTTCTTCAACAAAATCAGAAATTACTCATATCATTTCAAACAGATGTAGCAGTTGAGGGACCATGATTGAAACAAGTGCAAATAGCAAATGGATCAATGGGATAGACAGGAACAAATTGACAGCAAGCAAGCATAATAATAAAAAAATCTGCCTTCTACAAATTTGGTTTACCTTTAGGGTACCACCGGGTGCACAAAGCCATGATACTGCTCACATCAACAATCACGTGAGAGAAGATGGCTGCAAGCCGTGGCATATACTTCTGCTTAGGAAAAAAATAGCAAATATATTATTTATTATCCACCAAAAGCTAAAGGAATACATCATGTTTAAACTGGAAAAAAGATGTCCTCGCGAAGGAAAAATTAAACACATTGTATATGTAACAAGGAATAAACAAATTATTTTGCACGACGATAAATGCGGAGACATGGATATCAGTGTAGCAAACTATTATCGAGCACTGTCCCAAATAAGGCAGTTTGATCTAATACAATATAGTTCACAACTATATTTTTCTATTGACTTAATGAGCTGATCTATAATAAGCCGAATAAATAACACAAGAAAATCAACTAAATTTATTTTCTGTATTGAATTAGACCATTATCGAAGCAATTTTGAATGAGCCTTTTTCACCCTGAGGGCAAGAAGCCTCCCCGCATTTGGGAAAACCAAACCGAATTGCTTGGATTTTGAAATTTTGAAATGAGAATATTGACCAAACGATCCTGAGATTGCCGACTTTATTTACTTCACTCAAACAAAAAGCAAGCTTGAATTCAAAAAAAATAGGATGGAAATTCTAGTTGACAAGAAATATAAGTCAGTATCGACAGTTATTTTTTTTACTGAAACTGTTAATCCTCCTGGAGGATAAAAATATTTGTAACAGTGACCAGTCTTGTGTTAACGGAAAACAAATGTCTTTCCTTAGTCCTAGCTGCACGACTATTCCTGTCTGTGTGACAGTATTCAATCCTAATTACAGAATATCAATCCTAAAGACATTCTTTACTGACCTTTAAAAATAGTAAATCTACGTAAACTGAATTCCCAGCTATTGATGGGGTGTCTGAACCTACATGCTTCATGAGGAAGTCTAACACCTGCAAATAGGCCGACAGAAGCTTCTATTAGAAACCTTTGGCTATTTTATTTTTGTAGCAAGGCATCAATATGTACTGTTTTACAGTGCATAATGATTAAAAACTGTATGACATATCCTTCTAAGATGTGCAAGGAACTGCTGTATCAATTGGTGAAGCAGAAGCCTTATTCAGAGAATGAAACTTAAGAGCTTGAGAAGTGAAAACTACAACAACATTCACGGATATACTTATAAAGATCATGCTGTAACATTTACACTTGCAAAACTTGGTGTAGCTTGAACAGTGACTAGTATGCTATTCAAACTATGCCAATCAGTTTGTTACTTTTCCTTTGCGTGGGATGTATTTGGTCATATTTTTGCAAGAAACCTTGCAAGCATAAATGTTACAGCATGATATCTATCTACTCCCTCCGTCCCACAATATAAGACATTTTTGCAAACTATTTTAGCTTGCAAAAACGTCTTATGTTATGGGACGGAGGGAGAAAAACATATAAACCTTTTGCAACATTTTGGAGTGGAAAAAGGCATTTTGAATATAGGTGAATTGCCACCTACGTGCAGATCAGAGTTTTTGCAATATATGCAATTTTTTGCTAAAAGGGGAGGTTTGGGATTGCAGGATTTGTTTGTTAGATATATGTATGTGACATATCACAAGTAACAACTGCAGTGTTACAAAATTGAAAGGCACAGCAAGCTCACAATTTGGGGCATCCACTGGTAATTTCCTAAATAAAAACAAAAAATAAAATGGCAATTGGCAATTCAACATTTTACAGAAAAATATTTAATGATCAAATGTAGCGTACTAGCGTTAATCAGAAATATTTTCTATATTAATAAATACTCCCTCCGTACCAAAATATAAGACGGTTTTGCAGTTCAAATTGAACTACAAAAACATCTTACATTTTGATACAGAGGTAGTAAGAAAGAAAACAATCTATAATGATCAACTTAAATCATGTACGGTTCTCATGATAATGCCATGATGTAAGAAGGCAAGTATGTAATGAGTTAAAAGGGCACATGAAAATAAAGTTATGTAAACTGTAGAGATTTTGAATAGCAAATGGCACTGAGAGTTCCGAAGTAGCCAGAGGTTAAAATGCAACAGATAGATAAATGAACAAGATTATGGAATCAGCTGTGAATACTGTAACGCCATGTTTGCTACCAAATTTTCACAAAAATGTGATGATAACCATAAAAATAAGAGAACATACTTGTTTCTCCGCGTCACCTTCAGAAATCTCACTCTGCAGTACTCTCTCTGTCAATCCTAAATAAGTTCAGGGGCCATCAGATTTATATTTAGAGAACAATACCCAATAAGAAATGTTATTTGGAAACTAAAGATTATTTACCACTAGATGCATGATGTGTTTTACACCATTCATTCATATTATCTAAGCAAGCTTTGCTCTGACTTATAACCAAGTTAGGACCCTGCAAAATGACAACAATTTGAACTTCCCGATGAGATGATGACAGACAAGTTATTCTACACTGAGATGAAGCACTATTTGCGCTTATTGACATGATAAGTAGAAAACCAGTGTACTGATTTTGACATTAAATATTGTGCTATTACAAATATCATATTCCACATGGATCATCAGCACTCCATTTGGCATTAAATACTTCTTATATTCAGGTCTGAGCAAAGGGTGGGTTTGGACTTGTATTGTGGAACAGAGGGAGTACTGTCTAGATTGGCTGGATAAGATATATATTTTTCCAAACTGCAGTTTATGTAACACAGCTACTAGGAACAGAATTAGTAAAAAAAAAATCTACAGAAAACCAGAGTAATTCACGGGTGTTCTCCGAATATTCCTGTAAGCAGAACTAGTTATAAAAACACCATGATATTGTACACGATCTATGTAGAACAAACTAAAGGTAAATGATTTCAACAGCCACCTCTATTTGTTTTGTAAGTTTACCATCTGTTACAATGCAAGCTATCTCCAATATCCGATCTTTCGAAATATCCAAACCTACACAATCCAGTATGAGTGTGCCAGTTAGTCATAATTTTATGCATAAGATAAAAGGTAACAAAAGAAGGAATAGATTCCGAAACTAAATTTGATTTATCTATCCATCAATTTTTTTTATTAAAAAGTTATAAAAATTGAATAAATTCACAGCAGTAGTAACTATAATCAGATCAGAGATCAACGTATTTAGCAATCATCGTCGAACTTCCAGGATAAGAAATGCCCTTCGATGTTTCAGACCAACTCAACAAGTTGTTTGGGGCATTGGAGATAAATAATCTGTGGTTTGCAATTTTGTTCAGTTGAATCCCAGATTGTAGTTTGGTTAACTAAAGTCGTGTATCAGTAATTTGAAATATGTTTGTTTCACCATGAGCCATCTAGTTCGACCATTGACTGCAAGTTAAACCAGATGTCACTCCATTCTTAGCCACTAGAAGAAAGTAGAGAACCCTTCCCAAAATAAAATAATGAGACGCAAAGAAGACAATGATATATTTCAGAAGGCCTCCTGAACTACTCTATGACCTCATACCCTTCCATTTTCAGTATTACAATTTGAACTTACCATCCAAGTATGATAATTGGATTGAACAGATTGGACTATTCACTGTCCTGCTGAAGAACTTCCTACTGGGCTACTGGCTACCAGACATTTTCCATCATTAAGCAGGTTACAAATAATTGGGGCTGTGATTTGTAAGTGGCCATGTCACAAATTTACATCATCAGCACTCTGAACTATTATCTCGTAGGTGCAAATTTTTAATAGTCACAAACATACCAAACTCTGTGCAGAAAATTAATTATTCTGAGGCAGAACAAAACAACACAAACTGTTACGAACAAACAAGTAAATGAAGGCGGAACAGCAAAAATAAATTCTCTTATTATGTATTAATAACATAAAACAAGTTGTGGTAACTGAATTATTCACCAGTCATTTCCAAGTCTATCCACACTAAAGGCATCCTGTAACCACCAGATGATGATACAAGAGCTGCTTCATTGTTGCTTACAACAGTTGTGTCATTTTGCACACCTTTATCTGCATAGTAAATGCAGTTTAGAACCCCATTAGTGACTACGGCGAGTAGGAACAGAAATATTATAGAACATAAACATGTATATCCCTGTCTACATCAAAGGGTTTTTCAAGTAGCCATATGCACCCTGAAGACAAAATATAAAGAAAGGGGAAAACCATATCAGACAGATTGAAAATGTAATCAGTATGCTGGTGACTGCGCTTGAGCAAGAATGTCACACTACAATCTAGTTAAAACTATTTTCAGAGAACTATAGGGGGAGACCCCAACAACGAACAGAGGTAAGCTGAACAATGGCAACTCTCCCCAAATCCCCTGTCATACCTAATTTGTTTCAATTTGGTTTCAGGGCCAACTGCTGCTCCAGCCTCAATGAGCAGCAGCTGGCTTTATCATGCTATGCCTTAAAAGAAATACAATGCATCTCATCTTTTCAGAATAACCACAACAGGAAATTAAACAGTCAATGGCCATAAAACAGAACATCAGGTGAGCCCAGAGAGAATTATCACACCATAAGGCAGTTATGTTCTTGGTGATAGTAGTTAAGCATTAATCTGTTCCTTACGAGTCAAAATAGGCCCAGTGAACTGAGGCAAACTACAAAGGAAGTAACTGCTTCAACTGAAATTGCAGGGATAATAATGAGTTATAATCGATTCTCCACGCAAAAAGAAAAAGAATAATAATCCATCTAGTGTGATCCAATACTTTGGAGCTTCATCCTAGAAGAAATGGAGTACAAACCTGGTTTGCTCGCAGCAGTTTCTTCTACACTGGTAGAAGATGTTTGGGTCACTTTGCTATCATCTTCTCCATCATCTTCGCCATCCAGATTAAGAAGTGAGAACATGTTCTCAGGCTTACTCATTTCCCAATTTCCTTCTGTCTGGTCTAATCTAAGCACCTATTCCTGTATCAGCCAATTACCCTAAAAATGAGCCTCTGTATAGCAAAAAAATAAAAAATTTCCGGGATGGTAACATAATATAATATTCACTGTAATCTCACCAAGCAGAGCTACTGTGCACCGAACGAAAAGGTTAACATAATAATTGGTTGCCCCTCTTTGCACCCTAATTGGTACTTATCATGTTTACTTACTTCTCTGGTTCAATCATTTGCCTTTTTCTAATAATTATATTATATGGAGTAGTACCCATTTCCCTTTTCTTTTTCCTAATTTCTCTGTCGCTTACACTCTGTTTCTCTACCCCTACTGCTAGACCTAGTTTGACCCAAGCCAGAGAGAACCGACCTCGATGTCTGTTTACCCCCTATCCCCCAATCGAAGGAACGAACCTTGTGCGCGGGCGCCGATGGAAGTCCGCCGGAGGAGGACGGCGAAGGTGCCGCGGCTGGGGCAGGAGGAGACGCTGGTGGAGGCCGCCCGGAGGGGGGGCGGGCTGCAGCAGCTGGGTCACGAGGAGACGCGCGCCGGTCGGAGGGGACGCCGGGGGAGGAGGAGGAGGACCCGGGCGTCGAGATCAGGCTGCCCGGGCCGCGCCTGCGAAGCCGAGGCGGCGGCGGCGGCCGTAGCTGTAGGGGAGAGGGTCGGAGAAGGGGATGGGAGCGAGAGGGGTCGGCCGAGCGAAACTTTTTCTCTTTTTTTCTTTGATTTGATGATTTGATTTGAAGTAAGTAAAACAATTTTTTTCTTTGCTACTCCTCTCCTCTCCTTCTTTTTCACACGTTTGAGTAAAACCCGTTTTCATACATTTTGGAATACACCATTTTTTTTTCAAGAAAACTTCCAATCTACTCCATTCGATTCCTAAATATAAGACCTTGTAGAGATCCACTATAGACTACATACAGATGTATATCGACATATTTTAAAGCGTAGATTCACTCATTTTGCTCCGAATGTAGTCTATAGTAGAATCTTTAAAAGGTCTTATATTTAGGAACGGAGAGAGTATTCATCAAGGTAGTACAAAGAACACCAAAAATAAAAACTACATCCAAGTCTGTAGATCATCTAGTGAATTTAAAGCCCAGTCCTATAAATCGAAGGTCACCACTAAGCACGGGGCAAATTTGGGCCGGTTGCCGCACCCACGTTGGATCAAAGCAACTATCACCGTTAGATTGCGTCTTCTTCGTCTCGCCTCAAGTCAACAACAAAAAACTCCCCTTCCAAAGAAGCCATGCATCAGCGAGTGGTCGGTGGCCACCCATAACTCCGCGCTTAGCCCCACCCCCCCCCCCCCCCCTAAGTTGCCCGCACTCCCGTCGCCGTCGAGTGGCTGCAGCTTCCTCGCCGGGCGTTTCCAACATCCTTCATGGGCAGTTTCCAGCAATGCCGTTGGTGACTGTCATAGCTCCGAGAAGCAATGTTGCCGCTCGCTACACCTGTACCAGCATGTCGTCGTCTGCTGGTTGCAACCCCGCGGTGTTGACCGTCGCATCTCCGGGGAGTAAGCGTCACCAGCTCGCCACGCCGGTACCAACATATCCAAACACTGGTTCTAGCATATGAAATGGTTGGTTGTAGCGTCCCTATTCGAGAGGTCACCCCTTGCAGCTCCACCACCCATGGTTCCAGCTCGCCGGATAATGGTTGCAACATCCCA
This sequence comes from Aegilops bicornis, assembly GCA_021605145.1. Classification (NCBI taxonomy): domain Eukaryota; kingdom Viridiplantae; phylum Streptophyta; class Magnoliopsida; order Poales; family Poaceae; genus Aegilops; species Aegilops bicornis. The sequence continues at coordinate 688,618,780 of CM038674.1, forward strand.
ACCCCAGGGGTTGCCTCGCTGCTCCACCGGACCGCGGTTGCAGCTTCGTTGGACTGCGGTTCCAGCTCTTGTGGCCACGGTTGCAGCTACACCGGCAGCCATGTCTCCCCTTGCCATGGCTTTGCAAGACGACTTCATCCTGAGCCGCTAACTGCAAAAGATGTATTAAAACCAAAAGACGACGCTAAGTTCTTGGCACGTGCGCTAGAAATCTGGGTCTCCAACAGGCATAGCACGACCGGGGTAAATTTGGCCATTAAGAAACGGACATCTCAAACTGTCACGGGATTACCCAAAACATGACAATTCCAACTGAGGATACTCATTGCGCCTGGCGGTCCTCCTCGAGTGAGGCCGCTGATGTTGCTTCAGAGGTGTTGGACTTCGTCGGTGAGTTCCCCTTCCTTGCTTTCTTTCGCTCCATTGGCGTCACATAAGGTGGAGGGGGAGGAGGTATGACAGGCATCACATGGCACAGCTGTAGATCAACTGGTGTTGCAAGGTTCGCATTCTCATAGAAAGCCCTTGATCCCATCAGCAGATCAAAGACGGAGCAACCTCCAGCAGCATACTCTTCCCAAAGACAATCCTTTGACAATGTTGACGGCGTATACTTACGCGTTGGATATAGGCCAGCGTCACTCGGCTGGGCTGAAGGCCATAAAAGCCCACAGGGTTTCACATGACGATGCGTGTATCCTGTGTTAGGCAATTGTTGTGGTCTGATTGGTTGTTTCAGCACTCCCACGGATCAACAGGCCTGCACCGTCCGATCCTCCAAAATCCAACGGCGGTAAGATGTTGGGAACATGGAAAACAAAAAAAATTCTACGCACACGCAATGATCTATCCATGGAGATGCATAGCAAGGAGGAGGAGAGTGTGTCTACGTACCCTCGTAGACCGTAAGCGGAAGCGTTTCTTAACGCGGTTGATATAGTCAAACTTCTTCGTGCTTCAACCGATCAAGTACCGAACGCACGGCACCTCCGTGTTCTACACACGCTCAGCTCGGTGACGTCCCTCGCCTTCTTGATCCAGCAAGACGTCGAGGTAGTAGATGAGTTCCGTCAGCACGACGTCATGATGACAGTGATGGTGAAGTGATCCTCGCAGGGCGTCGCCTAAACACTACGAAAATATGACCGGGGGTGTAAACGGTGGAGGGGGCGCCGCACACGACTAAACAATTGTCTGGTTTGTGCTAGGCGCCCCCTCCCACATATATATAGGTGGGAGGGGGAGGGGAGAGGCCAGGAGGCGCCCCAAGTAGGACCGAATCCTACTTGGGCTCCTCCCAAGCCGCCCCCCTGCCATATATGTTGGAGGGGGAAGGAAAGAGGGGGAAGAGAGAAGGAAGTGGGAATCCTATTCCCTTTCTTTCCTTTCCTCCTTCCCCTTTTCTTCTCCACCTTTGCCGGCCCATATGGGGGGCGCACCAGCCCCTTGTAGCTGGTGTGTATCCCCTCTTGGCCCATAAGGCCCATATCTTTTGCCGGGGGTGTCCGGAACCCCTTCCGGTGACCCGATAAGTACCCGGTAACCCCTGAAACACTTCTGGTGTCCGAATATCATCGTCCTATATATCAATCTTTACCTCTCGACCATTTTGAGACTCCTCGTCATGTCCGTGATCTATTCCGGGACTCCGAACAACATTCGGTCACCAAATCATATAACTCATATAATACTATATTGCTACTTCTTGAGCTTGTGTTGGTTTTTCCCTTGAAGACGAAAGGGTGATGCAGCAAAGCTGAGATAAGTATTTCCCTTAGTTTGAGAACTAAGGTATCAATCCAGTAGGAGACAACGCACAAATCACCGAATACCTGCATAAACAATCAAACAACTTGCACCCAACGCAATAAAGGGGTTGTCAATCCCTTCACAGTTACTTGCAAAAGTCTGATAGAGATAGATAAATGATAAAGTAAATATTATTGGCATTTTTGGTTTATAGATCGAAAAGTAAAAGATTGCAAAATAGTAGATCGGAAACTTATATGAAGGAAAATAGACCCGGGGGCCATAGATTTCACTAGAGGCTTCTCTCAAGATAAAAAATAATACGCTAGGTGAACAAATTACTGCCAAGCAATTGATAGAAAAGCGCAAAGTTATGATGATATCTAAGGCAATGATCATGAATATATGCATCATGTCCGTGTCAAGTAGACCGAAACGATTCTGCATCTACTACTATTACTCCACACATCGACCGCTATCCAGCATGCATCTAGAGTATTAAGTTCATAAAGAACGGAGTAATGCATTAAGTAAGATGACATGATGTAGAGGAATTAACTCAAGCAATATGATGAAAACCCCATCTTTTTATCCTCGATGGCAACAATACAATACTTGCCTTGCTGCCCCTACTGTCACTGGGAAAGGACGCCGCAAGATTGAACCCAAAACTAAGCACTTCTCCCATTGCAAGAAAAACCAATCTCGTTGGCCAAGCCAAACCGATAGTTCGAAGAGAATTACAAAGATATCAAATCATGCATAAAAGAATTCAGAGACGATTCAAATAATATCCATACATAAGTTGATCATAAATCCACAATTCATCGGATCTCGACAAACACACCGCAAAAGAGTATACATCGAATAGATCTCCAAGAACATCGAGGAGAACATGGTGTTGAGAATCAAAGAGAGAGAATAAGCCATCTAGCTACTAGCTATGGACCCATAGGCCTAAGGTAAACTACTCACGCTTCATCGGAAGGGCAATAGAGTTGATGTTGAAGCCCTCCATGATCGAATCCCCCTCCGGCAGGGTGCCGGAAAAGGTCCCTGGATGGGATCTCACGGGCATAGAAGATTGCGGTGGTGGAAAAGTGTTTTTGTGGATGTGTCTGTTGGTTTGGGGATATATGGGAATATACAGGCAAAATAATTAGGTCAGGAGGTGCACGAGGGGCCCACAAGGGTGGGAGCGCGCCCTACCCCCCTGGGCGCACCCTCCGTCCTTGTGGCCGCCTCGTGGCTTGAAAGTGCGTTATATCGACTAGAGGGGGGGTGAATAGGCGATTTTTATGAATTCTTCACTGAGGAATTTGCCGGTGAGGAAATTCCTTAGCGAAGAAATACTTGCAGCGGAATAAGTACTCAGAAGTAAGCATAACAGAATACATGTATAGTCATCATGATGAAATGAAGACAATCACAGAGTACAGAAAGCGTAATCACAGGATAACACAAGATGAAGACAAACAGACTGAAGAAATTGAACTGAGGAAATTGAGAAAGTCTTCACCAAAGTCTTCAAACAGATATGAACAAACATTCAACACAGAATGAGGAAATGAAAGGGTTGAGGAAATAGAACCAGTTAGGTTGGTGAAGACAATGATTTGGTAGACCAGTTCAAGCTGCTGTCTCGGTTATGCGTCTGGTTGGAGCGGTGAGTATTTAAACTCGAGGACACACAGTCCGGACACCCGATCCGAAAGCACGCAGCTCAGGACACCAAGTCCTCACCGTATTCTCCTTGAACTAAGGTCACGCAGACCTCGTCCAAACACTCGTGGTAAGTCTTGAGCGACTTCCAAACCTTCACAGACTTGGTCACTCGGCGATCCACAATTCCTCTTGGATGCTCTAGACCATGACGCCTAACCGTCTGGAAGAAGCACAGTCTTCAAAGGTAACAAGCGTCGGATCCACGCAGGATCAATTTCTTCAGTGATGCTCAATCACTTTGGGTTTGTTGGGGTTTGGCTTTGGGTTTTTCCTCACTTTTGGGTTTTTCCTCACTTGATGATTTTCACTCAAGGTCCTCAGAGGATGGGTTGCTCTCAAATGACAAGTGTCAAGTTCTGTCGGAGCAGCCAACCAGCTAGTGGTTGTAGGGGGCGGCTATTTATAGCCTAGGGAGCAGCCCGACATGATAAGACATAAATGCCCTTCAATGATATGACCGTTAGGTGGATAAGATATTTGGGACAAGTGGCCAAGAAGACAAGAACGGTCGGAAATTTGAATATCAAATTCCTCGTGGCTATCATGTTCCTCCTTTGTGTAAGGCAATTCGCCTTTGGCGAATTCCTAACTCCTCGATCGAGAACAAATTCCTCGGCGACGGAAGAGCTTCGTCTCATCCTTTGAAGAAATTGACTGAATCAGTATGAGATTTCCAAAGGCTTCACTCGAAGGGTTTGGTAGGTGTAGGATTTTGAGTTGAGCATCAAATGGAAATTTTTCCTTAGTATTTCCTCGACCCCATTTAACAAAGACGGTGTTTCCTATGACTCAAGAAAGAGAAAATGAAACTACGAAAACAAAAGTCTTCACGCTTCATGTTCCTCAAATGAATACCAAGTCTTCAAGGTCACACCAATTTCTTCACTTTCAAAGTCTTCGTAAAGTCTTCGTAATATCAAAGTCTTCATTGAAGAACTTCATTTTTAGGGGTCGACTTTCACCTTTGTAAATATCAAAACTCCTCATAGACTTATAGACCTGTGTACACTCACAAACGCATTAGTTTCTTAACCTATAAGTCTTCAATACACCAAAATCACTAAGGGCACTAGATGCACTTACAATCTCCTCCTTTTGGTGATTGATGACAAGATAGGTTAAGTTTTCAACGGGATAAACATATGAAGTGTAAATACTGATAATGAGGAATTTGATTGCAAGATATAGAAGAACTCCCCACGAAGATGTGAATAGTGATGAATTTGCTTTTGAGGAAATGCACATTTGAAGAATTGAATCATGGAGATCTCCCCCTATATCTTGTAATTCATACACGCATTTGACATATAATATGAGGAATTTGAAATGCATGATGAAATATGGTGCTTGATGTTATTCAGAGCATGCAAAATAATGCATAAAGAGTATCAGAGCCTAAATCGATTTGCTATGAAGATTTTCAAAGAGCTCACGAGAATCAGAGCATAACTATCGTAATCGAGCATAGAGCAAGAGCATAATGCATCAAAAGTATCAAAGCACCATCGGGTTTAAGATTACAACTCGATCCAATAAAAGGTTTCAGAAGAACGAGAGTTGTAACTTAATAAAATTTCTCCCCCTTTGAAGACAAAAAAACTAGACCCGCTTGAAGACTAACTCAAATTTCTCCCCCTTTGTCATCGAATGACCAAAAGGATCGAAACTGAGGACTAATGCTCTTGAAGAATTTCAAGTTGAAGACGGAGCGCCAGCATTGTCGGGGTTGTTTGTTGAAGTAGGACCAGCCGCAGTATCTTCCAAATCTTCATTTTCATCAGTGTCGCGAGATGAAGAATAGGAGCCGCCACCAAGGAAGGAACTTTGACCTTCTTGAATTTCTTCGGAGGAGGTGCAGACCAGTCAAATTCTTCCTTGAGACCCATTGAAGTCAGTTCTTCTTCACTATAGACATGTGAAAGAACAGCCCAGGTGCGCTTGAAGGTTTCATGGAGGTAGTAATGGTTTTTCTTCACTGCATTGTTTGTTGAGGTCATGTTGTAAAGAAGAGTACCAAACTGACGCTTGACCCATTTATGATTACGGTCAACCTTCTGATGAAGACTGAGGAGTAACTCACGATCACCATCACCACAGGTGCGATAGCTTGAGGATTTTGCTTGGACCGAGGTATTTGCGGCTGAGTCATGTGTGGCGTAGTCATCATTGGTGGAGTAGGATGTCGCTATAAACTGTCCATCCAATGGACGAATGCCTTCATCGATCACAAAGACCTTGCCCTTGTCATCACCGAGGTAATTGTCCGTTTGAGGACTTTAATCGGGGGCAAGTAGCTGCAGTGGTTCAAAGTATCAGCCTTGTAATTGAGTGAAGACCTTGACCTGATGAATCTCATAATCCAAGGCGCATAAGTCTTCAGCTCAAATGGTGACATGGCTATGTTTGCCAGAGTCCTCATGAAGAAATCATGGAAGTTGACGGGAACGCCATGGATGATGTTGAAAAGCATATTCTTCATGATGCCAACGACTTCTTCATCGTTCGAGTCGTGGCCTTTGATAGGACTCATAGTCTTCGTCAGAATACGATAGACTGCCCGAGGCACATATAATAATTCCTTGACGAGGAATTTGGTTCTTGGTGCCTGCCTTGGCTTCAAAGGCTTCATCAGCACTTGCATATAGTGATTTGAAAGTTCTTTTTCGTCGTAGATACGACGTGCACCATCAAGTGGAGGACTGAGTGGTAGGGCACGAAGCAATTCAGATTCTTTGGTGCCTTGTAGTGAGTATTTTCAGTCATCCAATCTAAGACCCATGAGTTCACATCTTCGTGGTCTCCGGTGATGTGAAGCGTTGCATAAAATCAAGAATTAGCTCTTCATTCCAGTCCACGAGATATCGGTCAGAAATTTAGAAGTCCCGTCGTGAAGAACACCGAGGATCGCTCAAAGCTCGGCAGCGACTCCATATCCACATGAGGAATATGAGCATGATCAAGATTTTATCCTTGTTGAAGAGCACCGAGGAATAGAAGTTGGCTTGGTGGCAGTCTAGAAGCGCCTATTCCTAATGCGAAAGCGTAATCATATGGATTATATTCAAGAAGAACACGTGCTCGGCAAAGAAATCTTCAGCCTTGAACTTTTGCTTGCTTGAGAACGGATTCTTTTGCTTGGGCGGAGGGGTGTCGTTGAGTTGCATCACCACCTCGTGAATCGTAAGTTCAGGTTCTTCACTGAGGAATTTCTTGTTCCTCAACTTGTGCAGTCGAGGATTAGCAAAGAAGCAGCTTCATCAGCACTAGTGGCTGGAATTTCTTCATGCACGTAACCGATTGGGTTGATTTTCTTCGAGTCGATTCGGACTGCTTGTGCAGGGACCGAGGAATCTGTTGGAGCGGGGTGAAGAGAGGAGTATTGGGATGCTGACTTTCCCGTAAGTCATCATTGATCACCGTGTGGTGCATCCAATATCCACATCTTCATCTTCAATTTCCTCAAAGACCACCGAGGAATTTCATAACCGTGAGGAATAATGGGGTTGAAGGGATGGCATCCACTTCAATTTCTTCATCAAGCTGCTCTGACGAAGCAGCAGACTGATGTTCTTCATCGGATCCGATCGGGATCTCGTAGTCTTCTCCAAAAGGAACAACTTCCTTTGATGGTATGGTGGAAATTGGAACAACATCAATTGGATTTTCTAATGAGCTGGTCATTGGCTTCATTTTCTTCACAGCCGAAGAATCTGACGCAGCTGATGCTTTCCTTTTCTTCACAGCAGCTCGTTCTGCAGCCTTGGTTTTCTTTACATCAGAAGCAGATGGAAGAATTGGAGTTGGAGTTGGCGCAGGAGGAGCTGAGGAATTTGGTTCAGTTTCTTCAGGAGCAACTGATGTAGTTCCCCTGTCTTGAGCAATTTCTTCAGGCGCACGACTAGTGGGTGCCACGGCAATTTCTTCAATTTGGAATGGGATCATCACCCGAATCAAGATTTTCTTCAAAGCAGTTGAACGTCATCAGTGCGGGCATTTTCTTCAAAGAGGCTGAGCCGAGGCTCCACTGAGGAATTTCATGTTGCACCGGGCAGCAACACTTGTAATTTCTTCGTCGGGTTGATTTAATCTGGTCTTGGCTCCTTGCCAATCAGCATAGTATGAATCGAAGTTTTTGCTGAGGTCTTGAATTTCAGTTTGGACTTGGAGAAGCTCCTCAGGTGTCATCTTGACAACGTTTTTCTTCAGGAACTTCTCCTTCCTATATTGAGCCTTTTTGATTTCCCTCGCCTTTTCATACTTCCATTTTTCTTCAGCTATGAAGTGAGTCAACATATGACTTTGTCCAGTGTCAAATGAAGGTCAGCAGAGGGGTATTGGGATCATTGTGCGTAGATCAATAAAGTCGAGGACTTTCTTCGGTCCAATAGCAAAGGGCAGATGTACCTTTGGCTCTAGCGGCCTTTACTTGACGGTCTCTGATGATTTCCGCAAGTTCTTCATCAGACGCTTCATCATCAGATGGTACATGGAATGCAACCAGTTTCTTCTTTGGGCTAGGCCGAGGACCTCGTCCAGCTGTTGCTTTGGTCTTCAGCTGAGTCGGGCCAGATGAAGAAATGGGAGCAGCTGAGGAACTTGCAGAAATGCCTGAGGCAATTGAGAAACCAGCAGTCCTTTGACATGTAGCTAGGTGCACAGGAACTGAAGGTTTTGACGGAGCTGTTGAGGACTTTGGTGGAGCAGCAGCAGTGTGAGGAATTTGCTTGGACGGTGCGGCTGAGGAACTTGGCCGTGAGGGCGCAGATGATGAAGCACTTGGCTTATGAGCAGGCTTCTTTTGCATTGATTTCCTCGGTTTAACCGAGACCTCTGTGGCAGTAGCAGCGGCAGAATCCTCATTGAATTTCTTCACTGCCTCCTTTGCTTGCTTTGCCAATTTTGCTTGACGTTTAGCCCATTCATCAGGAAAGTCCTCACCTCGTTTGATGCTTGTGGGATCAGCTACTTGGCCTGGTGCCAAAGGAGCTCTTGGGCATGGAGGGTTAAGAGCGAATTTCTTCATGTACTTAGGAGTTACATATCTGTATTCCTCCATTCCGTGCCCATCTCTGTTCAATCTTCCGAATACGCACCTTGCGTTGATTTTTGCTTTCTTCATCCGGTGTGCAGAGTCGACATATATTTCCTCGTGGATTTCAAATGATGTCATAACCTCGTGTTTCTTTCCTCCCTTCGTGGCTTCTTACCATCTGCCATTTTCTTCGATTGAGGAAATTGAACAATTGAGTTCTCTCAAGAAGTGTGCAGTTTTTCTTCGAGGAACGCTGCAAATGAGTTAAGTTGATGAGAACCTAGGGATTCAGCACGGACATTTGTACTGTGAACAGAATATAGGTGCGAGGAATTTGGAGAGGTCATATGCGTTCTCGTAAGGTTTTTCAAAAAGAACAAGTTTTGAGGATTTGACCAGATGAGCCTTGAAGAATTTCACTAAGCGTTCTTTGTCTTAGGTTCCAGAGTTGTATAGATCGAGGATCCACACAATTGAGGAATCTTGAAGAAAATCATTGCTTAGAGAAAAGAATCAAGAGATTTGAGGTGTTCATATGTGTGAAGATTTGAAGAATAAACACCTTTGAAGAATTTGAAGAAAATTTGAGAATCAAAGCGAGTGATAAAATTAACTTTTAATTACCCGAAATGAAGAACATGATGAACTGAGAAGAACAGTTGGGAAGTTCGTCCGTTCAGATCTTCCACGCCCTAACTTGGCGGAGGAAGACAGCTACGGCGGCGGCGGAGTGAAGATTTCCGCGGTCGGCGTGAGTACGTCGGCGACGAGGTCAAGGCAGTGAAGCTTTTCCTCACCGGCGACGATGAAGTAGCGGCGGCGCTAGGGTTTGAGGAGCTCGAGCGGGAGAGAGAGGTCGAAAGAGTAAAAGAGTGAGGAAGGGGAGAGGGTATTTATAGACGTGGTGAAAACGGATCGCTCAAGATTTAGGGACGAACATGCCCTGACCATTTCCCTTCTCACGACATGTGTCACCCACGTACTGTGTAGTGGAGATCGTGTACGATCGTGGGTGAATAAAGTAATGCATCGTGGGATGCGGAACGGTTTGAGCGGTAAAAGCAAAGGTTTGGATAGGATCAGTTTTAAAGTTCCGTTCGCAATTTCTTCAGCTGTCAAGGACACAGTGAAGATTTTGAACGAGTTTCAAAATAGAACGCACATGAAGAATTTGTGAATAGATTGGGTTGAGTATAGCATAGAGGGGGAAGGGTCCGATCACATTCACTTAGCAGAAAAAGCGACTTGAAGAAATAGCCATAAGTGAATGCTGTAGAGGACATAAACCATATATATATATAGCCAATGAAGAAAGACGACGGAAACAGTGAAGATTTTGCAAAGTTGAAGAATTTGAAAAACTGAAGAATTTCAAAACTGAGGAAACTCAAATTGAAGATTTTCAACTTTGGTGGTGGCGTGACCCAATCAGATAAGAATGATGATTTCAGACACGCTGCATACAATTGTCGTAGGGTTCTGAGAATCAATTTCTTCATTAATTTCTTCACATTTAGAGTGTTATTCTTCATTGATTGAAGATAAACGTTTCTTCATGTGTTGCACATCTAAGTCATCAATTTTGCATAAGTGTTAGGATGTGTGTCTTTTCAAAGAACGTTCGAAGATTCTAAGATATTTAGCTCACACCGCAACTTGCTAAATCTCTTCTCATCCAAGGGCTTAGTGAAGATATCAGCTAGCTGTTCTTGATCTTCACGTGCTCGATGGAGATGTCGCCTTCAACACATGATCACGAAGAAAATGATGACGAATTTGAATGTGCTTTGTCTTCGAGTGCTGAACTGGGTTGTGAGCAATCTTGATGGCACTCTCATTGTCACGAGAGAGGCACATTCTTCACGTTGATGCCGTAGTCCTTGAGGGTTTGCTTCATCCACAGCAATTGAGCACAACACGAGCCAGCAGCAATGTATTCAGCTTCCCGCAGCGATGTTGATACGCAGTTCTGCTTTCTTCGAGGACCAATGCACCAAAGATCGTCCGAGGAAATGACAAGTACCAGATGTTGACTTGCGGTCCACACGATCACCAAAGATAGTCGAGTCGTAATATCCAATGAGATCAAAAGTAGAGCCCTTGGGGTACCATAATCCTAGTGTTGGTGTGTGAGCTAGATATCGAAGAATATGCTTCACAGCCTTATGGTGTGATTCCTTCGGTGTAGCTTGAAATCGGGCACACATGCAAACACTAAGCATTATATCTGGCCTAGATGCACATAAGTACAATAAAGAACCAATCATGGAGCGGTATACCTTGTGATCAAGTCAATACCATTTTCATCGATTGCATAGATGGCCATTTGTGGGCATAGGAATTTTGACACCTTTGCAATCTTGCATGCGAATTTCTTCAGGACATCTTTGAGGTATTTCTCCGAGATATGAATATGCCATTGTGTTGTTGACGAATTTGAAGACCTAAGAAGAATTTCAACTCTCCCATCATAGACATTTGATATTCTTCACTCATCATGTAGGCAAATTCATCACTATAACGTTGGTCAAGACAGCCAAAGATAATATCATCAACATATATTTGGCACACAAACAGTTCACCATCATAAGATTTAGTAAAGAGAGTAGGGTCGAGTGAACCGGGTGTGAAGCCATTCTTCACGAAGAATTCCTTCAATGTATCATACCACGCCCGAGGGGCTTGCTTGAGGCCATAGAGGGCCTTATTTAGTCCGAAGACTTTGTCGATTCTTTGGATCTTCAAAACACGGGGTTGAGCAACATATACTTCTTCCTCAAGCTTACCATTGAGGAATGCACTTTTCACATCCATTTGATATAAAGTGATATTGTGATGGTTAGCATAGGCGAGTAATATGCGAATAGACTCAAGTCTAGCAACAGTGCAAAAGTTTCATCGAAATCAATTCCTTCAACTGCGTGTAGCCTTGAGCTACTAGTCGTGCCTTATTCCTCACCACAAGACCATTTTCATCTTGCTTGTTGCGGTAGATCCACTTTGTGCCAATGATATTATGCTTGCGAGGATCTGGACGTTTGACCAGTTCCCAGACATTGTTGAGCTCGAACTGATGTAATTCTTCTTGCATGGCCTGAATCCACTCCGGCTCCAGAAATGCTTCATCTACCTTAGTGGGCTCTGGCGCTTTAATGTCATCGATGATCTTCTCCACTTGCACTTCTTTTGCAACGCGGGGATGAGCTGGTTGTCGTCGAGGAATTTGATCATTTTCCTCAGCACCATTTTCTTCAAAGATTATCTTCAGTGCATCAACTCGACGTTCTTCGGCGTCAGGAATGAATTCTTCAGCAGTTTCTTCAAGAGGGAATGACATCCTCGGTTGCCTTGAACCTGATAGAATCCTCGTGTGCTGGTTCGCCTAACACAGAAGGTAGGTGCTCTCTTTGCGAGCCATTAGTTTCATCGAACCGCACATCTACAAAGGTCAACAATCTTGTGAAGAGCGATGTTGAAGACTCAGAGGTGTGCGAGTCCTTTCCGTAACCAAGCATAAAACCTTCATGTGCTTTCGGTGCAAATTTAGAGTTGTGGTGAGGATCTCTAATCCAGCATTTAGCAATCAAGACTTTGAAATAACTTACATTAGGTTTCTTGTCGTTGAGGAGTTCATAGGCAGTCTTCTTGAATAATTTGTGAAGATATACTGTTGATGATGTGGCACGCAGTGTCAATTGCTTCAATCCGTAAACGACTAGGCGTTTTGTATTCATCAAGCATAGTGCGAGCCATCTCAACAAGAGTTCTGTTCTTGCGCTCCATGATGCCATTTTGCTGAGGAGTATAAGGAGCAGATAACTCATGAGTAATACCAAGTTCATCAAGATAGTCATCAAGACCGGAATTCTTGAACTCAGTTCCATTGTCACTCCTGATGTGCATGATCTTCACACCAAAGTTAGTTGAAGCCCTCGAGGAAAATCGTTTGAAGATTTCCTGCACTTGATTCTTGTAAGTAACAATGTGTACCCATGTGTAACGAGAGTAATCATCAACAATAACAAAGCCATATAGTGATGCTTCATTAACGACAATTTGAATAATGATTGGGACCAAAGAGGTCCATGTGAAGCAATTCAAGGGACGAGTAGTGGTCATGATAGTCTTATTTGGATGCTTGGCCTTGGTCATTTTTCCAGCTTCAGTGCTCCACATAAATGGTCCTTGAGGAATTTGACATTCTCGATGCCAATGACATGCTTCTTCTTCGCAAGCGCAGTAAATTCCTCATGCCTGCGTGACCAAGTCGTCGATGCCATAGCCAGCCTTCTGAGGCTTTTGCAAGTAGGCACATGGCTGGTTGTGGTCCTGTAGAGAAGTCAACAATATACAAGTCTCCTCTCCTAAAGCCTTCGAAGACTTTGGAATTGTCAGTTTCCATAATCACAACACAACGATACTTGCCAAAGATAACAACCATATCAAGATCACAAAGCATTGAGACTGACATGAGGTTATATCCTAAAGACTCAACAAGCATGACTTTGTCCATGTGCATGTCCTTAGAGATAGCAACCTTACCAAGTCCCAATACCTGACTTTTGCCTTTGTCAAGAAAGATGATATGCTTCAGATGTGACGGTGATAAGGTAGCATCCATCAATAGATTCTTGTCACCAGTCATGTGATTTGTACATCCACTATCGAGAACCCACTCAGTGGCTTTGGGTTGATCATCCTGCAGATGAATTAGTACAACTTATGATCTCATATACTTCATTAGTGAAGAATATGATATCAAGTTCATCAGATGAATTTCATCGGTCAAGATTCGGATAAGCAAGATGAGGACGTGTGAAATGAAAGTTCATTTCATCATGATTAGCCTGCGTCCTTTCGTGCAATTTTGTCGTGCCCACAACAAATTCTTCGGGACGTTAAGGCACGCCCGAGACCTAACCCTGCAGAAGAGATTAGTTCTTTTTCTTCACCACCCACATCTGAAGGGGTGGCAAAGAGTTCATTATTCTGCGAGCACCATACGAGAATGGTGGCATAGAGGCCAAACCATTTCGTTTCACATAAGAGGGGTTAGGGTAAGCATATGAATAAGCAGAGAAATTCCTCGAGGACTTATGAACATATTGGTTTGAAGAATAGTGCACATATTCATAGCCCTTAGCTCTACCCTGCGAAACAGAGTTGTTAGCACGATGATAATCATATGGGGACTTTGATCCTTTTGAGGGATTTGATCCACGTGAGGAATTTGGTCTGTATGAGGACTTGGATCCATATGAAGAAGTTGGTCCATATGAAGAATTTGATCTGGGGTTCTTATTCTTCACTGGTGGTGTCATGAGGACATTCACCTGAAGACTTTCAAGGCACTTCTTGGGAACCCAGATTTTCTTCATAGGGGAACCGTTCCTGCAGTTAGTGCCAACATATCTAGCAAATACTTCACCATTCTGATTTTTGAACAGTTTATAGTTTGAGTCAAATGACTCATCAGCAGAATGAGGAGATTCGCATGTAAAGCCAGATAAGTTAGATGGATCAACTGGAGGTCCCTTTGCAGAACCCATGAGGTTTTGGGATACCGCTTCGGGCTTCCAAAGATGTTCCATCAAGATTGAGTTTCCTCTCAAAGGCAATACCCTCTTTCCTAGGGTTCCTGTTGAGGATCTGCTTTTTAAGCACATCACAAAGAGTCTGATGCCCTTTGAGGCTTTTGTACATGCTCGCTATGTACAATTCCTTCATCTGCATTGTCGATTGATACTAGCAATGTCCTCGGATGAGGAATTAGTGATAGCAGAGGCAGGTGAAGAATTTGTAACAGTTGAAGCATTTGAACATTCAGGTGAAGAATTAGCGATTCACGTTCAATGCACTTTAAGCATGGAGGAACAAATTCTTCTTGAGAAGCGCTGATTTGTTGAGCAAGTAATGAATCGCGCTCTTCCGAAGATCTTCATAACTCACTCTTAGCTTCTCAAGATCTTGCTTTCTTTGAAGAAATTCATAAGAAAGTTTCTCATGATCGATTAAGAGAGTGTTATGATGACCTTGAAGGTTGTCAAGCCTAGACCGAAGTCTCTAAAGATTTTCATCGGGGCTTGAGTGCGATCCATTTCTTCACCTAACATATCATCACTCTTATCTAGCATGTTTTGAACCTTCTCAAAAGCGCTTGGTTGTTTTATAGCAATCTTAGCAAGTTTAGAGTAGCTGGGCTTGAGATCCTCATCTGATTCATTTTCACTAGATTCAGAGGAGGTGAAATTGAGTACCTTGGCACCTTTTGCCATGAAGCAATAGGTGGGAGCGTAGTCATCATTTTCCTCATCAGGCTTGTCGGCAGAGTCAGTTTCTTCATAGTTGAAGATGGACTTGCTAACGAAGGCAGTAGCAAGACCCAGACTAGCCACACCAGATTCGGATTCTTCAGACTCCTCCTCTTCCTCATTTTCCTCAGATTCAGCTTTAGAGTCCATTTCCTTGCCAATGAATGCCCGAGCCTTTTTGGAGCTGCTCTTCTTGTGAGAAGAAGGTTTTGAGGATTTTGATGATGAAGATTTTGATGATTTCTTTTTACTGTAATCCTTGTGTTTCTTCTTTCTTAATTCATTTTCCCACTGAGGACAATCTTGGATATAGTGACCAGGTTTCTTGCATTTGTGACAAAGTCTTCTCTTATAGTCACTAGATGAGGAATCACTGCTTCTTGAGGATTTTCCAAAGCGACCACGTCTTGAGAATTTCTGGAATTTCTTCACGAAAGGCTAGCTCCTCGCCAAATTCTTCCGGATCTCCTAGGCTACTACCGTAGTCTTCACTCTCAGATTCGGACACAGCCTTGGCCTTCGTGGCACGTGTTTTCCATAGCCGTAACCATAGAGATCTCTCTTTCAAAGAAGTCGGAACTCGTGAGTATTTAGCCTTCGAGGATATCGGCAGGATCAAGAGACTTGTAGTCAGCTCGTTCTTGTATCATCGGTGCGAGTATCAAATGAGGAATCAAGCGATCTTAGCAATTTCTTCACCACCTCATGGTCGGTGATGTCGGTGGCACCCAAAGGCTTGAAGCTCATTTGAGATGTCAGTGAGGCGATCGAAGGTATGTTGAACATTTTCGTTGTTGAGTCTTTTGAAGCGGTTGAAGAGATTCCGAAGAACATCAACTCGAGAGTCACGCTGAGTTGAAACACCTTTTGTCACAACATACCAGAGATCGTTGTCAATTGCTTCAAGATGCATTCGCATTTTGTTCTTCCAGTAGGGGTAGTCCGTCCCATCAAAGGTAGGACACCCTGCTGAGACCTTGATCATACCTGCGGTCGACATAACTAAAACTCCGTGGTTAAACTAAAATCACACGTAACAAGGGAGTACCATGCTCTGATACCAATTGAAAGTGCGTTATATCGACTAGAGGGGGGTGAATAGGTGATTTTTATGAATTCTTCACTGAGGAATTTGCCGGTGAGGAAATTCCTTAGCAAAGAAATACTTGCAGCGGAATAAGTACTCAGAAGTAAGCATAACAGAATACATGTATAGTCATCATGATGAAATGAAGACAATCACAGAGTACGTAAAGCGTAATCACAGGATAACACAAGATGAAGACAAACAGATCAAGAAATTGAACTGAGGAAATTGAGAAAGTCTTCAACAAAGTCTTCAAACACAGATATGAACAAACATTCAACACAAGAATGAGGAAATGAAAGGGTTGAGGAAATAGAACCAGTTAGGTTGGTGAAGACAATGATTTGGTAGACCAGTTCCAACTGCTGTCTTGTATGTCTGGTTGGAGCGGTGAGTATTTAAACTCGAGGACACAGTCCCGGACACCCAGCCACCGAAAGCACGCAGCTCAGGACACCAAGTCCTCACCGTATTCTCCTTGAACTAAGGTCACGCAGACCTCGTCCAAACACTCGTGGTAAGTCTTCAGGCGACTTCCAAACCTTCACAGACTTGGTCACTCGGCGATCCACAATTCCTCTTGGATGCTCTAGACCATGACGCCTAACCGTCTGGAAGAAGCACAGTCTTCAAAGGTAACAAGCGTCGGATCCACGCAGGATCAATTTCTTCATGATGCTCAATCACTTTGGGTTTGTTGGGGTTTGGTTTTGGGTTTTCCTCACTTTTGGGTTTTTCCTCACTTGATGATTTTCACTCAAGGTCCTCGGAGGATGGGTTGCTCTCAAATGACAAGTGTCAAGTTCTGCCGAGCAGCCAACCAGCTAGTGGTTGTAGGGGGCGGCTATTTATAGCCTAGGGAGCAACCCGACATGATAAAACATAAATGCCCTTCAATGATATGACCGTTAGGTGGATAAAATATTTGGGACAGTGGCCAAGAAGACAAGAACGATCGGAAATTTGAATATCAAATTCCTCGGGGCTATCATGTTCCTCCTTTGTGTAGGCAATTACGCCTTTGGCGAATTCCTAACTCCTCGGTCGAACAAATTCCTCGTGACCGGAAGAGCTTCGTCTACATCCTTTGAAGAAATTGACTGAATCAGTATGAGATTTCCAAAGGCTTCACTCGAAGGGTTTGGTAGGTGTAAGATTTTGAGTTGAGCATCAAATGGAAATTTTTCCTTAGTATTTCCTCGACCCCTTTAACAAGACGGTGTTTCCTATGACTCAAGAAAGAGAAAACGAAACTACGAAAACAAAAGTCTTCACGCTTCATGTTCCTCAATTGAATACCAAGTCTTCAAGGTCACACCAATTTCTTCACTTTCAAAGTCTTCAGAAAGTCTTCAGAATACCAAAGTCTTCAGTTGAAGAACTTCCTTTTTAGGGGTCGACTTTCACTGTAAATATCAAACTCCTCATAGACTTATAGACCTGTGTACACTCACAAACGCATTAGTTACTTAACCTATAAGTCTTCAATACACCAAAATCACTAAGGGGCACTAGATGCACTTACATGGCTCCTCCGACTTCATCCCCAAGTCTCCTGGTTGTCTTCTGGCCCAAGAAAAATCATCACGAATGTTTTTATTCTGTTTGGACTCCGTTGGTATTCCTTTTCTGCGAAACTCAAAAACAGGAAAAAAACAGGGACTGACACTGTGCTCTAGGTTAATAGGTTAGTCCCAAAAATAATATAAAATAACATATTAATGCATATAAACATCCAAAACAGATAATATAATAACATGGAACAATAAAAAATTATAGATACGTTGGAGACGTATCAAGCATCCCCAAGCTTAATTCCTGCTCGGCCTCGAGTAGATAAATGATAAAAACATAATTTTTGATGTGGAATGCTACCTAACATATTTATCCATGTAATTTTCTTTATTGTGGCATGAATGTTCAGATCCGTAAGAATGAAAATAAAAGTTTAATATTGACATAAAAACAATAATACTTCAAGCATACTAACAAGGCAATTATGTCTTCTCAAAATAACATGGCCAAAGAAAGTTCATCCCTACAAAATCATATAGTCTGGTTGCTCCATCTTCATCACACAAAATATTTAAATCATGCACAACCCCGATGACAAGCCAAGCAATTGTTTCATACTTTTGATGTTCTCAAACTTTTTTAACTTTCACGCAATACATGACCGTGAGCCATGGACATAGCACTATAGGTGAAATAGAAGATGGTTGTGGAGAAGACAAAAAAGAGAAAGATAGTCTCACATCAACTAGCCGTATCAACGGGCTATGGAGATGCCATCAATAGATATCAAATGTGAGTGGGTAGGGATTGCCATGCAATGGATGCACTAGAGCTATAAGTTTATGAAAGCACAAAAAAAACTAAGTAGGTGTGTAAGGGAGTCCTGGACTAGGGGGTGTCCGGATAGCCGAACTATCATCTTTGGCCGGACTTCTAGACTATGAAGATACAAGATTGAAGACTTCGTCCCTTGTCTGGATAGGACTTTCCTTGGCGTGGAAGGCAAGCTTGGCGATACAGATATGTAGATTTCCTACCATTGTAACCGACTCTATGTAACCCTAACCCTATTCGGTGTCTATATAAACCGAAGGGTTTTAGTCCGTAGGACGAACAACAATCATACCATAGGCTAGCTTCTAGGGTTTAGCCTCCTTGATCTCGTGGTAGATCTACACTTGTACTACCCATATCATCAATATTAATCAAGCAGGAGTAGGGTATTACCTCCATCGAGAGGGCCCAACCCTGGGTCAAAACATCGTGTCCCTTGTCTCATGTTACCATCCGCCTAGACGCACGATTCGGGACCCCTACCCGAGATCCGCCGGTTTTGACACCGACATTGGTGCTTTCATTGAGAGTTCCTCCGTGTCGTCACCTATAGGCCCGATGGCTCCTTCAATCATCATCAACGACGCGGTCCAGGTGAGACTTTTCTCCCGGACAGATCTTCGTGTTCGGCGGCTTTTGCATCATGCGGGCCAATTCACTTGGCCATCTGGAGCAGATTGAAAGCTACGCCCCTGGCCATCAGGTCAGATTTGGGAGTTTGAACTACACGGCCGACATCCGCGGAGACTTGATATTCGACGGATTCGAGCCACAGCCAAGTGCGCCGCACTATCTCGATGGGCATGATCTAGCTCTGCCGCCGAACAGTGCCTTGGAAGCCACACCAGAGTCTGCTCCGACCCTTAGCTCGGAGCCGACTCCCCCGATCGAGAACGAGTGGTTGGACACCACCTCGGGGGCTACGATCTCAACGGTGATTGAGCCGAACTCCATCCCTGTCCTTTGCGAAGACCGTGACTCCAAGGCGCCGGACTCCTCTCCGGACTCCGAACCCTCCGCGCCCCTGCCAATCGAATCCGATTGGGCACCAGTCATGGAGTTCATCGCGGACACCTTTTCCGCACCCGCCCTTTGGCGGCATCCTGAATTCACTAAAGTCTCTCTCTTTATCAGAGAGCCCTGGCGGACTACGGTCGAAGGTTGGGATGCGGACGACGAAGAAATTCAACGCCCACCCACCGCCCACTTTGTAGCCACCGCCGAAAGCTTAAACGACGTGCTCGATTTCGACTCAAGACATCGACGGCATGGACGACGATGTAGGAGACAACCATGAACCAGCACCTATAGGATACTGGACAACCACCTCATCCCGTGATGTATACATGGTGGATACACCTAAAGGAAGTGACGACGAGGAACAACGGGACACTACGAAGGATAAATCCCTCGAAAAGCAGTCAAAACGGCAACGTAAACGCCGCACCAAGTCCCGCCTCGATAAAGACCCAGCCATAGAGCAGGGCGAACCGGTGGACGACGAACATGCTATCGAGCAACCGTCCGAACAGGACAACCTGGACAAAAAACACGTCCGGCGAAGATAACAGTCCGGACGATCTCACGCTGGACAAATTGTTGGAGCGAAGAACCTCCACAAAAGGCTCGCCGCCATCGCTACGCAGCCCTGAAAAAGCAGAAGCGGAAGCTCAAAACAGCGGAAGATGCACTCAGAATCAAATGGAGCAAAGTACTCAATATCGCAGACAAATACGACGACAGTGGCCGAACAAAGAGCTACCCAAAGAGAAAACTATTGCCCGAATTTGATGAGGAGTCCGTAGAGCCCCCACGATCAAAAAGCAAAGAGGCCGTCGGGTCGGATAGACGACCACATGGCAAACGTAGAGCGGCAAGCGGGGCCGCACACAAGCCAGCGCGCGATTCGCATAAGGATCCACACCAAAAGGATGGCCCAGTTAGATCTATCTACGGGCCAAGGAAACAAGTTCTGGCGAGCAATACAACAAGTCAAATATCCGAACATCACGGCACAC
The DNA here is from genome assembly GCA_021605145.1 of Aegilops bicornis. NCBI lineage: Eukaryota > Viridiplantae > Streptophyta > Magnoliopsida > Poales > Poaceae > Aegilops > Aegilops bicornis. Next base: position 688,639,051 of record CM038674.1, read on the forward strand.
CCAAATACAGGGGTGCCGCGCACCCTCTATGTTTCACCGATGAGGTGCCGGGATCATGAATTTCCGGGATTCAAGCCCGTAAACATAGAGGCATACGACGGAACGACAGACCCTGGAGTCTGGATTGAGGATTACATCCTCCACATACACATGGTTAGAGGAGATGATCTCCACGCCATAAAATACTTACCCCTCAAGCTCAAAGGGCCAGCCCGGCATTGGCTTAAAAGCCTCCCCGAAAACACCGTTGGTAGTTGGGAAGAGCTTGAGGATGCTTTTCGGGCCAATTTCCAGGGAACCTATGTCCGACCTCCGTACGCAGACGATCTAAGTCACATAGCCCAACAGCCCGGAGAGTCAGCTCGAAAATTCTGAAACAGGTTCCTCACCAAAAAGAACCAAATAGTCGATCGTCCTATTAATCAAGCCTTAGCAGCTTTTAAACATAACGTCCGAGACGAATGGCTTGCCGCACACCTTGGCCAGGAAAAGCCAAGAACAATGGCCGCACTAACAAGCCTCATGACCCGCTTTTGCGGAGAGGATAGCTGGCTAGCAAGATGCAGATACCAACACCCAAGTACATCCGAAGTCGTGGATGAGAATGGAAACCACGACGCCGCAAGGACCAGCCGGATTAAGGGAACGGTCCAAAGAGCGCGGCAATCAACGCCAGATTCAAAAGCTCACGGCAGAACAATAAAAAGCTGCCCTTAAGGACAATAGCGATGAGCTATCCAACTTAAAAAATCTTGGACAAGATATGCCAAATCCACAGTACTCCCGGGAAGCCTGCAAACCATACCCACAGAGATTGTTGGATCTTCAAGCAGTCCGGCAGACTCAACGCCGAACACAAGGGGCTCGACACACCAAGCGAGGACGATGACGAAGCCCACAAGCAGAGCACCGAAAAACAAAAGAATTTCCCACAAAAAGTCAAAACGGTGAACTCACTTCAAGTGACAAAAGGGAAAAACAGAGCGGCGCCCATAGAAACACGTGCCGCACGGTCTATCCCAGCAGAATCCCAATGATGGTTGTCAAAACCAATCACCTTCGATCATCAGGACTATTCCGGAAGTATCCGGAGCGCATGATGGACTGCCTTGATATTAGATCCTATAATCGACGGACTCCAATTTACACAAGACCTAATGGACGGAGGTAGCGATCTAAACCTGCTATATCAGGACACAATTCGCAAAATGGGGATAGACCCAACCAAAATTCGCCATAGCAACACCGCCTTCAAAGGGGTAATGCTAGGCCTGTATGCCCATTGTATGGGCTCCCCTTGTGGGGACCCCGACTCATAAGTCGAGATCACCGAATGCACGTGTACAGTGATCCCAGAGATCAATGCTCACTGAACACACAGAAGCTGAATAACAAGAGTCTTACATCCATACATACCGTTTTGCAAAAGTAGGACCGTTATGGTCAGGTCTTGAGTATATCATCGCAGCGGAAATCTTCAATAACAACTTGGACCCATGCCATCTGCCTTAACCCTACAGGCATTCTGACTGGGAAAACGTCCTAGCTCGCATGTTCGTCACCAACGTGTCCTTCATCACATCATGTTCTTTTATGCCTGGCCAATAAAATAACCAGTGGAAAGCCAATGAGTACTTTGAATGTACTCGCAAGCAACCCATGTTTTGGTTCAAGATTCAACAATGCATGATATAGGTAAATTTTTGCAGAAAGCTAGTTTTGAGTGCATTGACATGTTCAACAACTTGCATAGCATGCATCAAGAGGATTCATGTAATCCCTGAGGACAAGTTATAGATATCAACATAAATGGAGTGGGCACCAACCCAACTCAATCATGTCAAGTCCTTGGACTTGACCCATGTAGTTCTCTCCACTCGTCCATACATACTCACCAGGTTTCGTAAACATATGGACGTAGCCCAAGAGCGGTTACCTAACTGTCCTTGACCGTGGACACGGTTATTCAATAGTTTTGCACTGCAGAGGTTGCACACTTTACCCACAAGATCCGGGGAACTTCCGTGTCATCCACGACCCGCGGTACCTCAAGTACCCGGGGTAAGCACCCGATCACTATCTTTCCCTAGACGACACTAACATGGAGTCCACTCGATTGGCAGTAACCCCCGTGACCACATTCCACATAACATTTTCGTGGAGCCTTGCTCCCATATTTATCACATACCACTGGCACGGGGTACCAACGGTGTGTCCGGTGCCCTGTGAAAACAGTCATGGCCGCCCTACCTGGCACGACCCCGTCCCGAGAGAGCGCACGAACAACTCCCCCGTCACTAGTAATGCGGGCTCCAAGCTAGTATCGGTCTAGGTAATCAATAATGCCCTTTCCCATACAAGGGTAGAGTGGTTGCGCATGTAAGGTTGGAATAACGGTCGCAACTTAAACCAATCCGTTCTTGAAACCAAACTCACATATCCTTCTCCGGTACACCACCTCTTTGTCAAGTGGTTACCCAGCTCAACATCTCCCTCGGGCATTAGTGGCACCCGACGGGGTTTTCAAAACGTCTTTGGGAACATATTTGCCTCCAAAAATATTAATTTGACTTTTCTAGGACATCCCTGGTTATATGAAAAATAACCAGAGTGGTTTCATTGGAATTGGATCAGTGGATATCTCTGAACATTTCAATATGATGGAATCAAGGGGTTTATGGGTTTGCAAGAAGTGTACAGAAACATGTCTTTGAAAAATGAGCAAAGGTACCCATTTAACAAACCATGATTTTAGAAACATCTAGGAGTTGCTTTCACTGGATTTGGAGTTCAAATGAATATTCTATGGATTTGCAAAGTTGACAAACATGAAGAAATGGCTCATTAATTTGTGGGGTACAGAAAGTATTAAGAAAAATGTTCATAAACTAAGTTATGAACTTAGAAGCATCTAGGAATTTGAATCATGGAATTTGGATCAAGTTTGAGCTCTGTGATTTTCTAAAGTTCATCACGTAAATAGGAAAAATAGGATTTGATAAATATTTATGAAGAAAAGGTCTCTGGAAAAATGTGCATGTTGCACCAACAGGTAGCTCATGATTTATAGAGTCACTAGAAATTTGAATCATCAAATTTGGAGTCCATTTGAATTGTTTATGGATTTTAGAAACTCACCGAAAAGAATAAAAGGAAATATAAGGCATTACCCTTATCCTGCCAAGACCGGCGTGAGATAGTCGTGGGCCGGCCCAGCTCGGCCACGCTTGACGACAAAGCGACGTCGAAGGCGTATTTCGCCCGCCTGCCTCCACTGCCAGCGTGGCACAGTGGCTGGTCCCATCGACAAGCGGGGCCCGCTGCAGCCATCGTCTTAAATCTTCCTCGCGCTCCGCCTTTGGCCGAGGAGCAGGAGCCCGGCGACAGCCGGGCGCTATGGAGCACCTCCGGCGATGCTCTGGCTATGGATGAGCTCAGCGTCGAGCGCCACATCCATTGGTGTATGCCACGGCTGCCGGGGATGGTCGAGGCGACGGCGGCTTGGATGCCGGCGGACGGTGGCGTCGGGCGAGATTGGGCACGGTGCTACGGTGCGTCCTCGGAGGAGGAAAAGCGTGGGAGCTCCGCCTTGCTCCGGGGAGCCTGCTGGTGGAGAGAGGAGAGGGAGAAGAGCTCGGGCTAGGATGAATTTAGGTGGAGGCCGGCGGCGGCTCTCCGGCCATGGAGGGCTATGGAGGGCGCGGGGAGAGGAGTGAGTTGGTCCAGGGGGTCTCTGGGAGGGAGAGAGAGGCAAAGGAGTCGAGAGGGGGCTCGGGGGTGGCCTTAAATAGAAGGGGCGAGGTGCACCGTGGCTCATGCGCCGACGAGCACCTAGCCGTTGCTGGAGGCCACGGGGGCGCGCGTGGGCGTGTCTGGGGTGTTCGTGGGGTTGGTCTAGGGCGAGAGCAGAGGAGAGAGGGAGCGGGGCGAGGCCCTGGTGCCCGCGCGTGCGAGGCCGGGCATTGGCCGAGCCGGGCGGCTCTGGGCACGCGCCGCAGGGGGTGAGAGAGAGGGAAAGAGGAGGGGGCCAGGATGGTGGCGTGTTGCGGATGTCGAGACACCTCGACTGGCGCGAGGGGGAGGCTCGAGGTGGACGGGAGCGCCGTGTCAACGGTCGGGAGCGCGGTAGCATGCTCCAGAGCGCGTCTTTGGCCGGCATGCGCGGCTTTTCCGCGCGCACTCGCGCGTCCACTTTTGTCTGGCAGCTGCAGGGGGTATGGGCAAAAGCCGAGGAGAGCCTTGGATGCTCTGGAATGCCAAGGAGGGAGAGAGAGAGGCTGAGAGAGAGGGATAATGCTGCTGCCTAGAGAAGAAAAATGGGTCCCTGCCCCCCTTCATCATTGCTTCTCGGGCAGGGAAGCACACCAGAGGTAGAGGGGGACTAGGAGGGGCTGTGGTAAAAAGTGGAGTCCATGGAGATTAGTGGAAGAGGCCAAAAATGGGATTTTGGTAAAGTGGCGTAAGGTGTTTGATGCTGGTTTAGGCCAGAAGATGAGTCCCATTTGTCATGAGACTCCACAGGGTGAAATGGCACATATAATTAGGGCCTTCCACCAATCTTGAGTTCATTTGGGCAAAGTTGCCAATGCAACTTTTGCAAACCCTAGAAATTAGCAGAAATGGACTTGTATAGATTTAGTTGAGCAAATCACTTCTCCTTGATGCACCACTTGGTGTGGTGGCCTTATTTGGTCATGTTAACATGCTCACCAAAGTTGGGGTCAAGGAGAGAGAGTTGGTAGTACAAAGTTCTTCAAATTTGGTTCTGGTCAGAGAGGGTTTTGGGGCTCTTTGATCAAGTTAACTTGTTCTCCAACTTGAGCTATTTGGTCTAGATGAATGATTAGGCCAGTTGAGCATGTACACAAGATTTGAGAGCATTTGGACATGTTTGGCAATGTAAAGTTGCTCAAACTTCAAAATGGACAGATATGGTTTTGAGAGGGTTTCATGGGGTTATACTATTCTCCATGACATGATACTTGTCACGATCATCAAACATGTCATTTGTGACATGCCAGAATTTTCTTGGAATTTTTGGAGAATATTTCCTTTGTAAATATTGCAAAAACTTGAAATATCCAGAAAGGGTTTCTGAGGGATTTGACCAATATTTTGAACATGACCATGTGTTGAAACTCTTATATATGGACAATATATGTCCACTGAGTTTCCCTAAATTTTCACAAATATTTTTAAAGCATTAAAATAATTTTTCCATATTAAAGACCATTTCTGGCCTTAAGAAAAAGCTTTTAAATAAAATAGGAAAATAACTTTTAAAATTATATTTTTGTGGTTTCTGGGTATCCTATATCTAATAGGAGTCAAATATATTTTTGGAGAGATTTTTATTTCCCTTAATTAAGTACTTGTAGTGCAAACCTCAATTCAGGGGTTTTTGAAAACTAAAATTTTGAAGATACTATTTGGCCAAATTATTTTTGTAGGAACTTATTTTTATATCCTATACACATGGCATGATCATTGGGCAGAAGTTTTGGATCAAGGAGAAGGAGTATAAGAGTTGGAGGATTTATTTGATTTTTTTTAGCACTAGCAATCAGTAGACAAAATCAAATCAAGCAAAGACCAAAACACACAAAAGTTTTTGTCAAACCGCAAATTATCATGATTTATCATCTTAGGTGTGGTGCCATGAAAATCAGGGTGTGACAGACCTACCCCCCTTACAAGAATCTCGTCCCCGAGATTCCCAAACTAGGCGCGGAAAGGGATACAAAAACTTTGAGTGGGGTGGTCTTCACGTCCTCATACTGTTCCTGCTTCTGAGCGGTGCTCCTTTGATCCTTGAAGTACTTGATGGTGTGGCTCCGTGTATGACGCTCTTCTTGATCCAGGTTGCTAATGGGTGGTAGGTTAGATTAGGCTAGGGGTTGATGGCTCGGTGGTCAATGCCCTCGTAGAGATCGGGCAAGTTAAGAAGTTGGAAACACTTCCGGGGTTGTGATGCATGGAAAGTGTTGTGCACACCAGGTAACTCAGGTGGCAATTCCAGGTAGAATCGCCTTCTCTTCGTCTTGTAGTGATCTCAGAGGGGATTGTTAAACCTTGGAGTGATCTCGAAGGGGGCCGATGAATCTTGGTGTGGGTCTCCTTGTGATGGAAATGCTTGGTTCCTTAGAGAGGAGTGGCTTGCAGATACACATGGTCTTTGACGCGGGAGTATACTTCTTGAAGATGGTGGTTGGTGTAGTTATTCCTGTTAGACATGAAGGTCTTCAGATGTTCCTTGACCAGCTCAACGATTCTTCTTCCGTCTTCGGGTAGACGAGCATGTCATCAAAGAAAGATGACAACTAACTTGTCCAAGCACTCCATGAAGTCTATGGGTGCGAATTGGCCGAGGCATTGGTGATGGTCACGGTTGAGTATTGGCTAAGGTCTTATCGATCTAGAGCCAAAGCCCAAGGTCAGGATCCGGCCATGTTGTGGTTTGGTAGGGCGTAAGGGTTTCAAGGATTCTAGTGTGCGAGTGAATGTTCATCATCCCATCCTTGAGCACAGTTCCTGAGATGCCAATTGTTCTATCTAGTCCTCCAAACAGATCACCTTATACCTCCGAAAGTAGCATCTCGCATAGGTCAACTCCAAAAGCCCATTAGCTACCTAATTCATTAATCCTACAAATCCAATGTCTATGGTGTCCCATATGATCTTATAATCTCCTATAATCACCAAATACTTGAAAGGGCTACCTTGCTATAGTCAGTCCACCAATTTCCATTATCATGGTCATGTAAACTCCAAGGTCAAGCATATATAGATCCCTAAATAAATTCTGACAATTATTCCAATCTCCTAGTTATGGTCCACTGAGAAACATGGTATCATGATCGAGATCATTAGTCTAAATCCAATTTACTCCGAACCATGTAGACTTACACAACATCTAGTCTCCACTTAGGATCGCCTATTTAATCCAAATCTCATGTCCAACGAGAATTCCTACACGTTCCCCCAAGTCATTTGTCCTTCGTTCCTATATCCCCAAATTGGTCTCTCCTATGGAATCATCAGTTTTGGTGCTACCTTAGGATGATAATGTGCTCGTTCGCTATGTCCACCAGTTCCATAATGAACCCAGTGTTGTGCAAGGTTACTGAGGCTTAACAGGTTCTCTTGCAATTCTGTGGGTTAAGTACATGGTTAAGGATTCGAGCTGGGGTATCTTGTGAAGTCTTGAAGGGTCTAGGAGTGGATCTCTAATCTTGAAGGTTAAACCTAATTCTACAGGTTTGCACTTGGTCGTGGAGATTGTAGCAGAAGTCTTTGTTGCTAGTTGGTTGTCGAAGTAGAATCCTTGGTGTACCTTGTCTTGCCGGTCTTTAGTTGAGGAGAGAGAGATGAGAGGGAAAAGTAGCATGGAGGAGGGGGATGCCTAAAAGGGGGTTCTATAGTGCAGGTGCAAACAACAAGTGCCGAAAGGGCCAAACACAGGTATTAAGATAAGTAAGGTGATATAGTCACGTACTTGTTGCCTAGGGCAAAAAGGGCGACTGATATCAAAACACAAACAAATAAAAACAAGCAACACACAATCATGGTTCTATTTGAACCATCATACGGACTCGACTGCGCAACGGGGGTACACGACTTATCCTACACTAGGGGTCATCGGACTCATTAGTCGTGCCTTGTGCCTCGTCACGATCTTCGGGTTTTCCTCGGTGTTGCTACGTCTCTTGTAGTTGTTCCATGAAACGATCCGGTTGAGCTTGAAGAGTCTTCAACAACTTCTACTTCTTTGGAGTGATGGGGTGAAGGTGGCTCCTTGTAGCTGTCTTTGACTTGGTCTTCTCTTGTCTTCTTAACCATGATGATCGCTTTTGCCTTCTAAGCCGTCGATGGTACTAGGTAGGTAATCCTTTATGCAATGACATTAACAAGGCATAGTAGAGGTCCAACATGTCGGTTACATTGATGACAACATCGACACCAAGAGCGGGGAATGAAGAGAACCGTTTTCCTGCTCACTATAGTGAGGCGGACCAAATGGCTAGGTTCTCATCCACCGGTGGTTGCCGATGCAACAATGATAAGGACAGGGTTGCTCTACTAGCGATGTATATCATGATCTTGCATATCCCATGCCCTGGTCATCATAGGCCAAGGTTGCATCATCCCGGGGCAGCGTCAAGGGTGTCTCCATCTCCCTGGTCTTCGTGTCCTCATTCCTCGAGGGTGTATCTTACATTGGTATCGTCTTGTTGTGATGTCGCCAATCTTGTGTTCAGGAGATGTGGGTGAATGTCCGGCAAGGCATCTTCCTTCTAGATTATCCACGAGGAGTACAAGGAATCCGATGGTCGAGGGGCATAAGGGTTCTAGCGACCAAAGGTTTTGAAGGAAGAGATCAATAAGGAAAGTATACCTTAGTTTTCGGAAATCTGAGAAGGAAAGAGAAGTATAGATAGTTTTGAAAACTAGTAATAGTTTTGGAAATAGTTTTATCCTAACTAACGACCATGCTAACTAAGGCTTCCCTACGGTCGGATGGCTCCGATACCGACTCGTGGGGACCCCGACTCATAAGTCGAGATCACCGAATGCACGTGTCAAAGTGATCCCGAGATCAATGCTCACCGAACACACGTAAGCTGAATAACAAGAGTCTTACATCCATACATACCGCTTTTGCAAAAGTAGGACCGTTATGGTCGGTCTTGAGTATATCATCGCAGCGGAAATCTTCAATAACAACTTGGACCCATGCCATCTGCCTTAACCCTACAGGCATTCTGACTGGGAAAACGTCCTAGCTTGCATGTTCGTCACCAACGTGTCCTTCATCACATCCTGTTCTTTCATGCCTGGCCAATAAAATAACCAGTGGCAAGCCAATGAGTACTTTGAATGTACTACTTAAGCAACCCATGTTTTGGTTCAAGATTCAACAATGCATGATATAGGTAAATTTTTGCAGAAAGCTAGTTTTTAGTGCAATGACATGTTCAACAACTTGCATAGCATGCATCAAGAGGATTCATGTAATCCCTGAGGACAAGTTATAGATATCAACATAAATGGAGTGGGCACCAACCCAACTCAATCATGTCAAGTCCTTGGACTTGACCCATGTAGTTCTCTCCACTCGTCCATACATACTCACCGGGTTTCGTAAACATATGGACGTAGCCCAAGGGCGGTTACCTAACTGTCCTTGACCGTGGACACGGCTCTTCGAATAGTTTTACACTCTGCAGAGGTTGCACACTTTACCCACAAGATCCGGGGAACTTCCGTGTCATCCACGACCCGCGGTACCTCAAGTACCGGGGTAAGCACCGATCACTATCTTTCCCTAGATGACACTAACATGGAGTCCACTCGATTGGCAGTAACCCCGTGACCACATTCCACATAACATTTTCGTGGAGCCTTGCTCCCATATTTATCACATACCACCGCACGGGTACCAACGGTGTGTCCGTGCCACGTGAAAACAGTCATGGCCGCCCTACCTGGCACGACCCCGTCCCGAGAGAGCGCACCAACAAATCCCTTGTCACTAGTAATGCGGGCTCCAAGCTAGTATCGGTCTAGGTAATCAATAATGCCCTTTCCCATACAAGGGTAGAGTGGTTGCGCATGTAAGGTTGGAATAACGGTCGCAACTTAAACCAATCCGTTTTTGAAACCACACTCACATATCCTTCTTCGGTACACCACCTCTTTGTCAAGTGGTTACCCAGCTCAACATCTCCCTCGGGCATTAGTGGCACCCGACGGGGTTTTCAAAAAGTCTTTGGGAACATATCTGCCTCCATCACCATGCATATCCCCGCCCCTTTTTGCGTAGCAACTATTTTAGCATCCTATCTACTCCCACCGGCATAACCCTCATAAGGAGGTAGGGTCATGCACAATGCAAGTATCAATGAGGAAGTAACAGAGGCGACCAACCAACGTGGTTTACCATCTCATCATGATTCCGATGCAACAATAATAAGTGATATATGACATGCATAAAAAGGTTTCATAGACATGGTCAAAGGGCTGCTTGCCTGTTGTAAGAAAGTCTTCGAGGTCTTCAAATATCTCTGGTCCAACTCCGAGCATTCCGTCTACTTCGTCAACTATCGTCGAAAGCAAGCATAATAAGCAACACAAGAAGGCAGAAAATAAAAGCGCTCCAAAAATATTAATTTGACTTTTCTAGGACATCCCTGGTTATATGAAAAATAACCAGAGTGGTTTCATTGGAATTGGATCGGTGGATATCTCCTAACATTTCAATATGATGGAATCAAGGGGTTTATGGGTTTGCAAGAAGTGTACAGAAACATGTCTTTGAAAAATGAGCAAAGGTACCCATTTAACAAACCATGATTTTAGAAACATCTAGGAGTTGGTTTCACTGGATTTGGAGTTCAAACGAATATTCTATGGATTTGCAAAGTTGACAAACATGAAGAAATAGCTCATTAATTTGTGGGGTACAGAAAGTATTAAGAAAAATGTTCATAAACTAAGTTATGAACTTAGAAGCATCTAGGAATTTGAATAATGGAATTTGGATCAAGTTTGAGCTCTATGTGATTTTCTAAAGTTCATCACAGAAATAGGAAAAATAGGATTTGATAAATATTTGTGAAGAAAAGGTCTCTGGAAAAATGTGCATGTTGCACCAACAGGTAGCTCATGATTTATAGAGTCACTAGAAATTTGAATCACCAAATTTGGAGTCCATTTGAATTGTTTATGGATTTTAGAAACTCACTTGAAAAGAATAAAAATAAATATAAGGAATTACCCTTATCCTGCGCACCGGCGAGAGATAGCTGTGGGCCGGCCCAGGGGCTCGGCCACGTGGACGACAGGCGATGTCGAAGGCGTATTTCGCCCGGCCCGTCTCCACTTGCCAGCGTGGCCCGGTGGCTGGGCCACTGACGAGCGGGGCCCGCCTGCAAGCCATCGTCTTCGTCTTCCTCCCGCGCGCTCGCCTGGCCGAGGGAGCAGGGAGCCCCGGCGACGACTGCCGGCGCTATGGAGCACCTCCGACGATGCTCTGGCTATGGATGAGCTCAGCGTTGAGCGCCGCATCCATTGGTGTATGCCACGGCTGCCGGGGATGGTCGAGGCGACGGCGGCTTGGATGCCGGCGGACGGTGGCGTCGGGCGAGATTGGGCACGGTGCTACGGTGCGTCCTCGGAGGAGGGAAAGAGCGTGGGAGCTCCGCCTTGCTCCGGGGAGCCTGCTGGTGGAGAGAGGAGAGGGAGAAGAGCTCGGGCTAGGATGAATTTAGGTGAGGCGGGCGGCTCTCCGGCCATGGAGGGCTATGGAGGGCGCGGGGAGAGGAGTGAGTTGGTCCAGGGGGTCTCTGGGAGGGAGAGAGAGGCAAAGGAGTCGAGAGGGGGCTCGGGGGTGGCCTTAAATAGAAGGGGCGAGGTGCACCGTGGCTCATGCGCCGACGAGCTCCTAGCCGTTGCTGGAAGCCACGGGGGCACGCGTGGGCGTGTCTGGGGTGTTCGTGGGGTTGGTCTAGGGCGAGAGGAGAGGAGAGAGGGAGCGGGGCGAGGCCCTGGTGCCCGCGCGTGCGAGGCCGGGCATTTGCCGAGCCGGGCGCCTCTGGGCACGCGCCGCAGGGGGTGAGAGAGAGGGAAAGAGGAGGGGGCCAGGATGGTGGCGTGTTGCGGACGTTGAGACACCTCGACTGGCGCGAGGGGGAGGCTCGAGGTGGTCGGGAGCGCCGTGTCTACGGTCGGGAGCGCTAGCGTGCTCCAGAGGCGTCTTTGGCCGGCATGCTGGCTTTTTCCATGGCACTCAAGGCCCACTTTTGTCTGGCAGCTGCAGGGGGTATGGGCTAAAGCTGAGGAGAGCCTTGGATGCTCTGGAATGCCAAGGAGGGAGAGAGAGGCTGAGAGAGAGGGATAATGCTGCTGCCTAGAGAAGAAAAATGGGTCCCTGCCCCCCTTCATCATTCCTTCTCGGGCAGGGAAGCACACCAGAGGTAGAGGGGGACTAGGAGGGGCTGTGGTAAAAAGTGGAGTCCATGGAGATTAGTGGAAGAGGCCAAAAATGGGATTTTGGTAAAGTGGCAGAAGGTGTTTGATGCAGGTTTGGGCCAGAAGATGAGTCCCATTTGTCATGAGACTCCACAGGGTGAAATGGCACATATAATTAGGGCCTTCCACCAATCTTGAGTTCATTTGGGCAAAGTTGCCAATGCAACTTTTGCAAACCCTAGAAATTAGCAGAAATGGACTTGTATAGATTTAGTTGAGCAAATCACTTCTCCTTGATGCACCACTTGGTGTGGTGGCCTTATTTGGTCATGTTAACATGCTCACCAAAGTTGGGGTCAAGGAGAGAGAGTTGGTAGTACAAAGTTGTTCAAATTTGGTTCTGGTCAGAGAGGGTTTTGGGGCTCTTTGATCAAGTTAACTTGTTCTCCAACTTGAGCCATTTGGTCTAGATGAATGATTAGGCCAGTTGAGCATGTACACAATATTTGAGAGCATTTGGACATGTTTGGCAATGTAAAGTTGCTCAAACTTCAAAATGGACAGATATGGTTTTGAGAGGGTTTCATGGGGTTATACTATTCTCCATGACATGATACTTGTCAAGATCATCAAACATGTCATATGTGACATGCCAGAATTTTCTTGGAATTTTTGGAGAATATTTCCTTTGTAAATATTTCAAACACTTGAAATATCCAGAAAGGGTTTCTGAGGGATTTGACCAATATTTTGAACATGACCATGTGTTGAAACTCTTATATATGGACAATATATGTCCACTGAGTTTCCCTAAAGTTTCAAAAATATTTTTAAAGCATTAAAATAATTTTTCCCTATTAAAGACCATTTCTGGCCTTAAGAAAAGGCTTTTAAATAAAATAGAAAAATAACTTTTAAAATTATATTTTTGTGGTTTCTGGGTATCCTATATCTAATAGGAGTCAAATATATTTTTGGAGAGATTTTTATTTCCCTTAATTAAGTACTTGTAGTGCAAACCTCAATTCAGGGGTTTTTGAAAAACTAAAATTTTGAAGATACTATTTGGCCAAATTATTTTTGTAGGAACTTATTTTTATATCCTATACACATGGCATGATCATTAGGCAGAAGTTTTGGATCAAGGAGAAGGAGTATAAGAGTTGGAGGATTTATTTGATTTTTTTGAGCACTAGCAATCAGTAGACAAAATCAAATCAAGCAAAGACCAAAACACACAAAAGTTTTTGTCAAACCACAAATTATCATGATTTATTATCTTAGGTGTTGTGCCATGAAAATCAGGGTGTGACACCCCTACTGCTAGAAGTTGTGTTCGGCTCATCCGACAACTTCCGCTGCGAAAAGTTAACCTTCCACATCGCCCCATTCGAAAGTAGCTATCAAGCACTACTGGGGCGTGAAGCTTTCGCCCGCTTTAACGCAATACCGCATTACGCATGTCTTACACTTAAAATGCCCGGTCCACGCGACATCATCTCATTAAAAGGGAGTATTAAGTGTTACTCGAGCACGGAAGAACGTGAGACTGCCTTGACAGCCCCACACCAATCCGGCTCCGCTAATCAAAGCACTTGAATAGGTCATTCGAACCCCGGACATGGCTAGACGAGTCCGGCGCCTACTAGCGGCATACCCCCATACAAGGGGCTGCATGCACGCATACAACAAGAGACAATAAAGCTCAATTTTATTCACCTTTCGAACTGCATCTGTTTATTTAATATAAAGTACATTTCTCGCACGATATTTTTCTTTTCAACTAAGTTCTTCTCTTTACAGATGAACACCGTGCTACACCCGTCCGTGATACGGCACAACGGAGACACAGCGCAGACGTGCAGTGGACCCGTCGCAAGGATTCTTTTCAGATTAAGACCCTCGTAAACCTTTTTTACTGTCTCTTGTTGATACACATCCCCGGTTTCTTGCTATAACCGAGGAGGAGGCTGGCGTTTTGGCATCGGCCGCACCAGAATTTTTATGCGTGCACTGGACACTGTGGGCTTAGGGCATTATTCTGCCCATTTTCATAAAGACCGAATACCTTAAGGAGTGTTCGACGTCTCGAGTTAGGCCTTATATGCATCAGCTCCGAATCATGTATTTGGTCAAATGTTGGGTTTGCCCGGCTCCCATGTTTTGGTACCTTACGTTCCGTTATATCCGCTAAGGTAGCGCTGGGAGAACCACTGCGATTGTGCCCCGGTTGAGCTGGGTTGAGCACCTCAGTGGAGAAAGCTAAAACTGACTGTCATGATATAGCGTGAGACTGGTCAACCACTCGATGACCCAGCGGAATGTTTAGAATTCCCCCGCATTGACGAAGGGCCGTTTCCCGGTCAGGCACATACGCGCCCCGAATTCGGGAGAGCGCGGTGCCCCTAGGGGCTATATAGTAGCCCCACCATCGAGCTCCTATGGCTAAGTGAAAGTGATAAAGCATTATAGTCCGGTTGCCTAGTTTGCTACGCTATCACCTCCTTCACAGGACCAAGAAGTTGGATTAAGTGTGAAAATGCGCCTTTTTTTGCAAACAACCCCACACTATGTGCGTGGGGGCTGAAGCCGAAGACTGCCATCTTTCAGGTTATATACACATATACATCAATGGCCGCACAGGAGGCGTTTTAACACTTGAACGCTCAAGTATAAAAAGCTCTTATATTATATTGAAACATTGTTTTCACAAATCACACATGTCATTTAAACATAATATCCTTCGAGCACTGTGTCTCTATTAAACGAGCGCCCTGCAGGACTTCCTCAAATTAGTGCTCGGCAGTACTGCTTCTGTCCGAATCTTGGGATGCAACGTCGGTGGCCTTCATCTCTGCCCAAGATGTCTTGACACGGGCAAGAGCCATCCGCGCTCCTCAATACACGCCGACCGCTTCATTGTGTCGACACGCTGTACCGCACTAAGGAACCGCTGCACTAAGCCAAAATAACTCTTCGGCCGGGTCCGCTGGACACAAATGAGTCATGACATGCTTCATGGCAAGTCCGGATAATCGATTCAGCTCGCCCATTCGCCAACCAATCGGTCAATGGAAGAGGACGCCCGGACTATGAAATTGCGACCAAAATAGCTCTTCCCTTCTGTGCCCCTTCTGGCCTCGGAAGCGCTCAATCGCGTCCGCAGCGCTCGCCGCTAAGTGCAGATAAGCATCATCCGAACTCCACAGCTTGTCCAACTGAGCATACTGGATCCGTGATATTTCCTCCGCAGCGTAAACGGTTTTCCAGCCACAATATCCCCGGCCTGACTCAGCTCCTCCTTGGCAGCTCTCATAGCGGAACGGGCATCCTTGGATTCGGCGGTGACCTTTTTCAGGTCCTCTTGTGCCGCTTGACGTTCTTTTTCAAGAACCTCGCAGCGGTCGGTAGTATTCTTCAGTTTCAGGGCCAAATCGCCATTTCCTCTTTGCTTCGGCAGTGAGCAGCCCATTCGGCTTTCAGCTCTTCGGCCGCCTTTAAAGCGGCCGCATTACTCTTTCAGGATTGCTCTTTAGCTCGGGCAAGTTCCACCCGTAGCCTCTCCATAGCAGCAGCACCGTCTGCATCAAAGCATACAAGTAGTAAGGAATGGGCGTCAAGCTCCCTTACCCGGTGTCCGCGGAGAAGTCGCATACCTTGTGACTCGTCAAACCGTTTATTGACCAACGCGATGTCCGCATCCGCCTCGTCAAGTTGCCGCTTTAGTTCGGCAAATTCATCGATCCGCTAGCCATCGGGCGCCCGCCACCTACATAGGAACGGGCGACATGTTAGTATCGAGATTATGATCCTCGGCACATCGCTGGCCAGACAGCATACCGAGTCTCAGGGGCTACTATCTATACAGGGCGCATTCTATATGCATAACTGTTAGAAGGTACATCATTTTTTTCGTACCTCAAACCCTGTCAATAAACTTCTGGCGGCTTCATGCAATCTTCTCTCAGCGGATGCAATTATTTCAATTACCATAGCCATTAGCGCACGGTGATCTTCTGAGATATACGCTCGCCCGAGCAGGTCCTTCAGCTCCTCCGACCGCACGCCAGTTGGCGCCGGACCGTCCGGCCCCGCCGGACTCGGGGAAACTCTCTGTGACGACACTTCAGGGTCGCCTGCCTCGCACGAGGGCGCGATAGGTGGAGGCATTTCGCTCTCTATCATCTCCGGACGAAGATCCTCAAGACGAGCTTTCACGAGAAGGGCCGAGATCCGAACTACAAGGTACAATTTATGTTATCTTCTAAATAAATACAGGATGTTCTTTATTCACAGGACCCCTTCTTTTTACTTACGGCTCATTGGAGGGCTGATCCCTTGGGGAAATAGTGCGGCTGGGGTACTTCCGGCGCGGACTTTCTGACGAAGACTTCTTTCCCGCTTTTGAGGCCTTGGCTTCGGGTCTTGAAGCGGTCCTCTTCTCCCCTTGGGGAGGATCCTGATCTCCTCTTCCTTGAAAGCCTCCTTCATGGAGACAGCTTGCTTCCCTGCTCCCCCTTCGCCTTCTTTAAAAGGCGGCCTTCAACATCTTGGTCAGCATGGGATCCGGCGTGGTCTCCGGGAGGGAGCCGACACCTTATCAACTTTGCCTTGGCTATCCACTCCTGTTCAAGAAACGGCTCCCTTAAAGGGCATATATACAATAAATGAATGAACAGCCTGTCCGATTCTGAGGTTACTTACTTGAGTATCCGGGTGATTGCAGCTTAGACCTGCGTCCTCGGTCAAGTCCGGACACTTCTCTTGTGATCCAAGAACAGTTTGTACATCTCCTTGGGTGTCACGCCCATAAAATGTTGGAGAGCTCGTGGTCCCTCCGGATTAAACTCCCATGCACGGAGGGGACGACGCTTGCAGGCGTATACGCCGAATCAGCATAACTCGCGCCGCCACGACCAGATTGATCTTTCTTTCTTGGAGGTCTCGAATACGGCCCCGCAATGTAGGAACGTCCTTGGACGGCCCCCGCCGAGCCCCTAGTTGACCCATGAGGCCAGCCACTGTGGTGGACTGAGCGGAAGGCGGGTGGCGCCACCCATTTGGTGCCCCTGGGAGCGGTGATATAAAACCACTCCCGTTGCCACAAACCAAGCTCCTCTTGAAAAGAGCCCTCGGGCCACGGAGCATCATCACACTTGCTTATGACCGCCCCTCCGCACTCTGCTTGTTGTCCCTCGATCATCTTCGGCTCCACCTTGAAGGTCTTGAGCCACAATCCAAAATGAGGGGTAATATGGAGGAAGGCTTCACATACGACAATGAATGACGAGATATGGAGGATGGACTCCGGATTCAAGTCATGGAAATCCAGCCCATAATAAAACATGAGCCCCCGAACAAAGGGATCCGTCGGGAAGCCTAAACCCGAAGGAAGTGAGACACGAACACCACGCCTCGCCGGGCTCGGGAGTGGGAATGACCTGCCTGGAGCAGGCAGCCTATGTGAGATCTCGCCGTTAGATACTGGCGTCTCGCAGCTTTAGCACATCTTCTTCGTGACGGAGGAAGACATCCATCGGCCGAGCTGGTCGGAGCCGGACATCGTCGAAGGTCCAAGTGCCTAAATCTGAAGCTTTGGGTGTTAGAACTCGGCCGAGGCGAACTCGATGGAGGGTGGAAAAAAGAAGAGGGCCTTGGTCTCGTTATAAAGAGGTTGAATACCAAGAGCCCTCCCCGTGGTCGACTGGGACTCGCCTTCGATAGAGGAGGCTTGCCAACGGGCACGGTTGGGTTACCCACGTCCATATTGATGGGAATCCCGGAATAAGGGGGCACGATCTCCGCTTTGATAAGACGTGCCAAGGAAACCGCCTCGCTAAACGCGCTGGGGCAGGACAGTAAAAAACGATTCGAATAAAGGCTTGGCCGTGGTGTGATGTCACGCCGCAGAATACGTCAGCAGATCTGTGCAAAAATTATTCTCTCTACGGTGGTATGTGGAACTTGTTTTGCAGAGCCGGACACTATCCTTGTGTTCAAAACCTTCTATGAAGTATTCGGAGGAGGAACCCGCCTTGCAATGCCGAAGACAATATGCGTGCCGGACTCGTTGTCATTGAAGCCTGGTTCAGGGAGCTCTTGAGGGAGTCCTGGACTAGGGAGTGTCCGGATAGCCGAACTATCATCTTTGGCCGGACTCCTAGACTATGAAGATACAAGATTGAAGACTTTGTCCCTTGTCCGGATAGGACTTTCCTTGGCGTGGAAGACAAGCTTGGTGATACGGGTATGTAGATTTCCTACCATTGTAACCGACTCTGTGTAACCCTAAGCCTATTCGGTGTCTATATAAACCGAAGGGTTTTAGTCCGTAGGACGAACAACAGTCATACCATAGGCTAGCTTCTAGGGTTTAGCCTCCTTGATCTCGTGGTAGATCTACTCTTGTACTACCCATATCATCAATATTAATCAAGCAGGAGTAGGGTATTACCTCCATCGAGAGGGCCCGAACCTGGGTAAAAACATCGTGTCCCTTGTCTCCTGTTACCATCCGCCTAGACGCACAGTTCGGGACCCCCTACCCGAGATCCGCCGGTTTTGACACCGACAGTGTGCATCCAACTCGCTTGCTCATGAAGACCTAGGGCAATTTGAGGAAGCTCATCATTGGAATATACAAGTCAAGTTTTGTAATGAAAAATTCCCACTAGTATATGAAAGTGACAACATAGGAGACTCTCTATCATGAAGATCATGGTGCTACTTTGAAGCACAAGTGTGGTAAAAAGATAGTAACATTGTTCCTTCTCTCTTTTCTCTTTTTTTTATTTGGGCTTTCTTTCATTATTTTGGTTTTTTTGGGTCCGGAGTCTCATTCCGACTTATGGGGGAATCATAGCCTCCATCATCCTTTCCTCACATGGGACAATGCTCTAATAATGAAGATCATCATACTTTTATTTACTTACAACTTAAAAATTACAAGTCGATACTTAAAACAAAATATGACTCTATATGAATGCCTCCGGCGGTGTACCGGGATGTACAATGAATCAAGAGTGACATGTATGAAAGAATTATGAACGGTGGCTTTGCCACAAATACGATGACAAGGATGGAATGTGTCATAATAAACGGAACGGTGGAAAGTTGTATGGCAATATATCTCGAAATGACTATGAAAATGCATATGTATGGTGGCTGTTTTGAGGAAGGTATATGGTGGGTTTATAATACCGGCAAAAGTTGCACGGCACTAGAGAGGCTAGCAATGTTGAAAGGGTGAGAGTGCGTATAACCCATGCTCAATCGAGCATTTTGTTTTTCTATCATTTTCATGTGTGTGAAGTATACTGCAAAATAAAACAGGTTGCACGTACACATGTTGTAACATGAGTGCAATTGTGCCGGTATGTTGCACAAATTACTGCTATTTTCTATCTTTTGTTATTACTTGTGATGATGGGCTCTTGCATGACGGGAGTCAGTTGGTTTGTCCCGGCTTATGCCTTACCCTAGGAGATGGCTGGGGTTGTGTTGCTTTCTATATAGAGCGGGGCCATATGACCTTTTCTCTGAAAGACATATATAATCTACATATAGGCAGTGAACCACTCGTCCTTCCCTTTCAGGTGGTAATGATACGGTTGACTGAAAAGCTTTGTCGACGAAAACGCTCATGACATGAGAATTTGTGTGCTAATGTTATCTCAGGATTTCACCTAAAGATTTCCACACCCTTTCAACTGAAGGGAATGTTTAGAGAGAGAAAAAAAACTGAGAAATTTTACCTACTAAAGCTCTTTGCAACTTGAAGCCATCAACATTCCATATATTTACAGTGTCTGTGCTCAGATAGTGCGTACCTAAAGTCAATTCCATGTAGTATGTCACATGAATGGCTAGAACCAGAAACCAATGTCAACAAGCTGTTACGAAACATGAAGATCGAAAGCTAGTATAACTCAGAACTATATATACCTGTCGAGGTCACAAAAGAAATGGAGTGATGGTCCGTTGAAATGTTGATCACAGTGACATACTAGTCCAGTATGTATGTACTTGTACCGGCATATACATGTTGCTCAATATTCTTTCTTGGAGGCCCATGATTATATTGTGACCTGGCATGTTTAATTAACCGTGTCTTCAACTTTTGATGGTAACCTAGTTGAGTTTTGGATTCAGGTTCTGAATCCAGAGATCGTCGGCTGTAGCGCTTACATGGGCTTGCATCTACGTACGTCCTCGACTGAAACTAAAAAGAACTCTCATGATTCCCCAACAGGCCATCTACTCTACTCTAAATGGGAGATACAAATCAAGCGTTGTATGTAAGCCTGAGTAGCAAAGACTTGTTCAAAATAAGTGTCGTTGACTTAGTACAACTTTATATACTAAAGTTGTACTAACTCAATGACACTTATTTAGGCAAACATTACTGCGTCATCCGCGTACAGACTGACACAACTTTATATACTAAAGATGTATTAACTCAACGATAGTTATTTAGGCGAAGATTACCGTGGCATCCGCGTAAAGGCTACTGTACGTTGATAAATCTCTACCAGGTAGAGGGGCGACGATGTGCAAACCAACAGCTCTCTTTAACAGGCAATGTATTGGGTCGATTGCAATGATGAACAGCAGCGGTGTCAACGGGTCGCCCTGTCTAAGCCCTCTCCTATGCCTGGTCGCTTGTCTTGGAAAGCTGTTTAGCAGGAACGATGAACTTGCAGTCGGCAGAAGAGAGAAAACCAGTCCCTCCATCGATCAGGGAAGCCCAAGGCCTGGAGCGGCTTGAGGAGGTACTCCCAGGAGACGTTGTCGAAAGCTCTGGCTATATCTGACTTTTGAAGGAGCGCCGGTATCTTCTTCCTGTGGAGAGTTGTAACACCGTTTTGGACGTAGAGGAAGCTATCGTGGATGCATTTGGAGACGAGGAGGGCAGACTGTGCCGGTGAGATGATGCTATGGATTACGCGGGTGAGCCACATAGAGAGAACCTTAGCAAATAAGCTTTGCATGCTATTGAGTGGATTAGACTAATGCGTCTGAAGTCATTGATCTTAACCGTTTCATCTTTCTTGGGGATAAAGGCCACCAGAGCTATATTTAGCTTGCCGGAGTCCCTACCAGCCAGATTGTACAACTACTGGAACGCCTGCATAATGTCCCCCTTGATCGTGTGCCAGCAGCCGCGGAAGAACACGCCATCTGCATATTTGGCATGAACGATCTTATCTCAAAACTCTATAACACAAGGACAAATGAGACTAAGCGCAATTAGCGCCCTTACAAGTGAGTGCTATCGATAGCCAGCCGAGGGGACACATAGAGAAATAATATGGAGACATGCATGACCAACTGGACATGATAATGGTCGAATCAGCTAGAGCTACCATAACAGTCTCTTACATGCTCATCACAGACACGAAACTACTATATGGTAACACTCGTAATTTTTCTCATCAAAGCACCATGATAAGACACAGGCAGCTACCAAGGCAAGCGGAACAAGAAAGTGGAAAATGCAGGCTACATGACAGAGGACAAGAACCAACCAAATTAACCCAGCAAGCCACAGCCTGGACGATGCCGAGCCAAGGGATGGGTGCTCAGTTCAAGCCACAGCCCGGCCGGCTTCACTTCTTCTGCACCCAGCAGTCTGGAGAGTTCGGCTGCAAGGGCTGCCTCGACGCATCCGCGCTGTTGAAATCGATGGCCAGCCCGACGGGGCTCGACGACTTGCACTTGTGCTGCAACGCCAAGGACGAGACACATTGTTAATGATGCATGTCAATGTAGCCAGACTGACAGCTCATCTACTGCCTGTGCTGTGCGTGTTGCTAAATTGAATTAAATCAGTACACACTTGAGCTTTTTATGGTTGGTTGGTTGGTGTTTTTACCTTGGTGGGATTAGTGGCAGAGTGCTGCTCTGCTTCAGACCCATGCTTCTGCTCCTTCTCCAGCAAGCACAGCAGCCTCTTGTTGGCTTCGTCGAGAGCTCTCTTCTCCTCGAATAGCAACTTAACCTTGAATGAAACACGCAGGAAACGTCTAACCATCAGAACCGCGGTGGTGTGTTGTATAAATCTATTGATATTCACTGATAAGGCGATAAAAGTCGCAGGTGCAAAACATAGGTGTTGCAAGGATAAGAGAGGTTCAGTATATATATATCTTACGTCCTCCTCTGCTTTGCTTAGACTGGCCTTGAGCATCTCCTTGTCCCTCTGCTTTGCATTGCACTAGTAATTACAGAACAGCCACCACAGTAGCATATATCATGCAAGCAGAATGTTCACTGAATTGCAGATCTAATACTGATGCAAGCAGAATGTTTAATGTTCATCTGATTGATGGCGTGGAGCTCTACAGTTGCCAGACCAAAAATGAACCATGTAACAAGACTAGTCAAACTGAATATGCATCAAGTGATTAAAATCCATGGATGATATAATTCATCAACTGATATGCGCAGCTAAGCAACTTTCCCAATGGGAAGAACCCACAAGAACAGACAAGAAATGTATATTTTAAACAGGATTGCAGGCTGTCTGTGTGTGTATTCAATCAAATCAGTAAATATTTGAGCTTTACGGTTGGCTGGTGTTTTTACCTTGGTGGAGTTGCTGGACTTCAGCAAACAACCGCGGACTTCATGTTCAGTGCTCCTGTCATCACCAATCAAACAAGGAGGCCAAGCCATAGTATATGGATATGCATTGTCATGAGACATGCCTTCCATCAGGAACTCAATCTTCATGGTCTTAATTGAAAGGTAGAAGAACCATCTGGCCTCTGTGAAAGCAGATATGCACGTCATGGAGAAGTACACGCGTCCGGACCTGACTTCCACAATTCTGACTTGGTCCTGCCACTCCCCATCAATTTCATCCCTCAAAGAGATTATGTCCTGCAGCACCCAGCTCTCAATCCCATCGCCGTCCCCGCTGCGGATCCAAACATGGAGAAAATCATCAGTTGATGCATAGACCATGCAGAGCTTTCCATCCTCGGTATCCCCAACCATGGAATCACCGTCCGTTGCCAGCGAGGGTAGATACAGAGAGGAGACTTCCATGGTGGCTCTGTTTATCCTGATCGCGCGTCCTTCGCCACAGAGAGACTGATAAATAGAACCACCCAGCAGAGTGGTAACACTGTCTTGCATGTCGAATTCACCACCGATTTCCATCCAGGAGTGGACGTCCCAATCCCTCGTTTCCGACGAGAAGATGGCGGCACGAACCCTAGACACTTGCGTGCACACACAGACCACGTGGAACGGCCAGGGGTTCTCTGAAAACTGCAGATGGAAACAAAGGGTGAACTTACGGTCACTCACTTCCCAAGCATCCTCGGGCACCGGGATGATGTCCACGGCCCAGGTCATGGGGTTCACGACAGCGACGGACACCATGTTCCACAGGAGGACGTAACCGTCGCGGCAGTCCATGATGCTCCAGCAGGACGCGTGCTCGTCGTCCTCTGCTGGGAGGGAGGTGAGGAAGAAGTCGCCGCGGCGGAGTGCGGCGTTGACGTCGGGATCTGAGCGGCAGAAGGGGGCAAAGGAGCGGACGCTGCCCTCGTTGATTTCGAGGAAGATCCCGACGAGGGGCGCCGGGTGGAGGGCGCGGAAGAGGCTGCGGAAGGACCGGGAGGAGCGGACGGCGCCGAGCCACGAGCGGCAAGTGAGCGCGGCGCGGACGAGGGCCGGCAAGCTCGGCAGGCGGAGGAAGATCTCGAGGAGTTGATCTTGGCCAAGCGAGGATATGGTGGTGGTTCCGGCGGCGGCGGTAGCAAGGGTGGTGGTAGTGGCCATGGAGGGGATTGGCAGAGGTTTCGCTGCTGGCGCAGCCGGCGGCGGCAGCAGTTTGCTGCTCATTGCTCGAAAGACTCCAGGTGTTAACCTGCAGGAGAGAGGGAAAAATGGCAAGATGAGATAATGTTCATATCATTAGGAAGAAATAGGCCATTGTAGCTCATATAAACACATCTGCTACTATGCAGAACACAAGCACCCACTTGCACTTGGTATATTTCGGTATCTAGGACACCCAGCACTCACAGCACTAGGACTAGTCTAATATATAGACCTGTTTGCAGAAGCTAATGGAACTGAAACACAGCTAGCACATGAACAAACATGAAGTGTTCTTAATAAGAGACAAATACAAGTACTCTATATAACTAACTTCAAGAAACAAAGAAAATTGGTAGGCATGAAGAGATAGAACCAATAGTTAATAGCATGCTACCTCTTATTGTCAATTGCTTTTACTACGCTCATATTCCATTGGGGCCGATCCTGCTTCCCTGCCACGGGATTTGGTTGATGCATAGAAGAAAGAATTGGCCTTGAGGAGCTTTTAGCAACTGCAGATGAGTTAACATCTGCTCTTTTGAAACTTGTAACACTTGCGGATCTGCGGCATTGCTCATTAGCCGCTTGACTAGAGCGTGCGGCCAAGCTAAGAGTAGAGATTGTATCTTGGCAGGAAACCTCTTCCTGCATCAACCATGAAATGTTAAAAGAAGAATGAAAATTGGATACTAGTTATAACTGATACTACATATTAATATTAATTCCAACAGGTAGGTAAGCTTGAAACATAAAGAAGTACATACATAGCAAACAGTCACAAGTAGTGGTAACTGAAAATATTTTGTACTACACGTTCTGTTTACTCACTAGCACCTAAGAATGGATAAGATCTGAATTATGGCATCGATGTGCGTCTTGTCAGTAAAAGGAGTACAAGTATTGCACTATTTGATTTGAGGAACACAAGCATTGGTCATGAACAAAGCAAGGTCATTTGAGATGAAGATGTTGAGTATCTTACCAAGCAGGCGATCACCACAGCCCCGCTCGTCTTGCACAAAGAATCCTGCAAAATACGAGTAACTTTGCTCTGCCTATAGGGCACAAAGAATCCTGCAAAATACGAGTAACTTTGCTCTGCCTATAGGGCACAAAGTTCTGGTTGTTGTTGAGCACTTGCACGACATTCATCAAGGTGTACATGGTCTTGTTGCTGCTCGACAGAGCACCGCCAGTCTTCTGCTTGGGATCTACATAGTCTAACACAAGAACCAAACATAAGGCAGATACCACATGCTAGAATGTCAGGGAGCCAGTGCGAGTGAGAAGACCACAAACCTGTGAGGCTGAGAAAGTTAATCTTGGCCACAGCACGTTCTTTGCCGTCCTGATCAGAGCTAGATATGTGAATAATGAGCCCTTGATGCCCCTTGGTGGGTAGCTGGGTAGAAGAAGCTTTAGTTGGTCGCTGCTGGGTAGAAAAGGTTTAGCGGGTTGCTGCTTGTCCTGGTTTCCATCAAAACAACCCAACTGCAAAAAATCCTCAATTGACTTGACATGAACCTGCAAAGGAAAATGAATATTAATACTAGAATGAAATCGCCACTGGATACTTTGGATGTCAAAACAATTGGTATGAGTGCCAGGGACAAGCATACATAAAGCCAATCGAAGTCTATTTTGTTACACTCTGTTTAATTTGGAAAGAGGCTCTGTTTATTAGAGCAGAGTAAGCATTATTTATTTATTTATACTAGAGCACCTTGGACAGGCCCTTGAGATGGGTCTTCCCCTGGGCATCATCCAGCACCAGAACCTCTTGCTCCTTGGGCTCCAGCAGATCAAAGATGTGGGTGTCCTGGACCACCAGGTAGGATGAGACCTTGACGGCGCCGCTGATGGATGCAGCGAACTGGAGGATCTCCTCCATTGCGATGGTGACCAGGCCCGGCTGGTCCTGCGACCCCTGAGAGCAGGAATCGCGTACACAAATTAGAATTTTTTATAGATGCATGCTAGCTGTCTGGCATATTGTCTGAAATGGTAAGAATGGTGGGGGACCTTGAAGAGGTGGTCCTTGGCGGCGGCGGCGCCGCACGCGACGACACAGGCGGCATTGTTGCTGCTGCCGGTGGTGGTGGTCTGCTGGGCCTGGGCGAGGAGGGGGTGTAGCTCGTGGAGGAAGATGTGGCGGCCCGCTGATAAATTACCCTTGGGACGAAGACGACGGGGCGGCCGCGGCCGCGGGGGTGAAGGAGAGGGTCGCGCCGGCGCGGGGACGACGGCCCCGCGCGGCGGCGACCTGGAACAACGAGGTCCCATCAGCGGTGGCCGCAGCAGGGGAGCAGATCCTGGCGACGACCCTGACGCCGCCATCCCCCCCGACCGGTGCCGGCGCCTCCATGGAGCGGCTCAAGGGGGGGCTGTGGGTGTGCAGAAAGGCGGCGGAGCGTGCCGGGATTGGTCGGCGGCGGCGGTGCTGGAGAAAGGGTGAGGGCTCGATCGAGGCAGAAAGAATGAGAGAGAGTGGGGGGAGAGGGCCGTCTCGGGCTGAGCCCAGGCCCATCCGTAGATTATTGTTAAATCCTTCTAAAAAAACATAGTTGTTAAATACTATACTCACTCTGTCTCATAATATAAAAAGCGTTTTTGACACTACGCTAGTGTTAAAAACGCTATTACATATTATGCGACGGTGAGAGTAATAACAAATAATATTCTTAATATAATATGCTGGATTTTATAGAATTATTTTAGAGTAATATTATAGATCCAATACATAATTCCAAGTACGGAATTAAATAACTAAGAAAACAAAACCTATCAAACCTTTTTTGGGAATCATATTAAAAGGTTACCGAGGGAGAAAAGCCATATCCTCCTATGAATATCTAATTCTGAGCTCGGGCTCATCTACACCCGCTCAAGAAATTTTTTATAAAATACTCAAAACAAATAAAAGAAATTTAATTTCAGTGCGTTTGGACATTTGAGTAGCTCTCAGCAAAAAAGATAAATTAGGTCGGAACAGTATATGAACAGTACACTATTTAACACACCCTAAATTTGTCTTTTTTGCCGAGAGCTACTCATATGTTCAAATGATTTGAAATTTGAAGCGGACATCACACACCAAATTATCTACCATGCCAAAAGAAATTGGAATTTTTAAAAATTTTCTAGTATTTGTTTTAATTTTTTTATTGAGCGCAAGTGCAGATGATCCTGGGAACCAAAAAGCCCCACTCCCTCCTATGGACATTGTAAAGGTTGTGAGAAGATCGTGCCACTTAATCATTCCCTTTCCCGGAAATGGCTGGGTGCCTATACTATCATCATCATATCATTAAACGCCCTAGGGATGGCACCCAACCAGCCTCATTGATCCGTGGCACCGTTGCCTCCTCTTTCTCTTCATCATGCCATCTCTATATATACTAGGAATAGTCATTCATGTTAGAGATATATACTAAGAATAATCAACACAAGAGACATGCGATTTTAACGTGGAAACCCCCTCCAATACGAAGGGGGAAAAACCACGGACGCTAACCAACAAATCTTCACTATATCGAAGGAGGTTACAAACGCCACGGATTTACAACTAATCAACTTATCTCATGCGGCAGCTTACAAAGGATATATATATATATATATATATATATATATATATATATATATATATATATATATATATATATATATATATATATATAACACAAAGCTGACCTATGTCAATACTGATCTGTACTGCGGGGGTGCTTCCCCCCTTCCCGCGCGCACCATCCGGCGCCATCAGTTGGAGGCCAGGCGACCGTACAACTCACAACAGGCGAGGTATAGATGCGGCCGACATTTGGTGGCACAGAGAGACACATAGGATCTCGCAGAACATTCCATGTTGGTGGACAGATTACAACCACATTTGGTATTGTAAATGTTGATCATTTTAAAATAAATTTCACCAAAATTTACAATATTTTGACTTGAGACAAATCTAATACGCGAACTACAAATAAACAGAGCATCAACTGCTCTTGCCACATGCTTTGACTTGATCAAAATCTACAACCATTAACTGCTCTTGCCACATGTTTTTTTTAGGAGGTCTTGCCACATGTTTTGCCAACAGTTTTTTTTTTGGGAAATTGTTTTGCCAACAGCTTGAGCCGGATGCTGCGGCTTCATGGGCCCGCGAGCAAATGTCCCGACAATTGTTCGGCCCACTCAATTGCTTACACCACCACGCAGCCCAGACCCACCACCGCACTCCCCACTCCTCCCATTTCTCAAAAAAAAAAAAAACTCCCCACTCCTCCCCCAACTTCGACGGAACCCCCCGGCTAGGTTGCACGGATACTTTAGAAAGCGCACGTATCCAGCCGGATACTGCCCTGATACTTGGATACTGCCCCGATACGGCCTGATACGTATCCCATAAGTATTCCTTAATTTTTTATTTGAAAAAAAGAAAATAATGTTTGATACTCCTAGGATACTTCTGCGATACTTTTTGGATACCTGAAACCCCTCGTTTGACATGAAATCCCCTCAATAGTAAAGGCACACCTTTTGAAGGTATCCAACATGGGAGTGAGTTCATGCCAAAACATGACCATCAATGTTCTTGTTCAATTGAAAGGTGAGCAAAAGAGAGTCAATGCACTGATTGGAACAACAAACCCATGAAAATCCCACTGCCAATTAATGAAAGTGGACCAAGTGCATGAAATCAAAGGAAATAATCCTATTGAGGCATGCTTTGACCTAGAAGCTCTATTTTGTTTTCAATATTTTTAACAATTAATATATGTAATATCTATATATAAACGTATCCCCGTATCCATGTTTTCAGAAAATTGACGTATCGGACGTATCTCCGTATCGCGTATCCGATACGTATCCAAATATCAGTGCAACGTAGCCCCCCGGCCATTCAGCCACCGCCATGGCCGCCGGCGTCTGGAACGTCCTGGACTGGTTCGCGGGAGGCGAGGCCATCCTCAGGGACGAGAGCGCCTTCCTCTCCGCCAGCACCGCTGCGGGCGGCGAGGACCGAATCAGCGCCCTCTGCATGTGCTCTAATATATATTTTCGCACCTCCTCAGGGACATCGTGTCCCGGGCTCCCGGCTCCCCGCCAGGCACGCCGCCCGCACCGCCGCGCTCGCCTCCCGCTGGCGCCACCTCTGGCGCTCCATGCCGCTCGTCTTCCACGACGCCCACCTCCTCCCGTCCCGCCAGCCCGAGCTCGCCGCCGCCGTCGCCCGTGTCCTCGCCGGCCACCTTCGCCACCGTCAGCATCAGATGCTGGCATGCTGCGACTTCCGGCGCCAAAGCCTCGAGCTCGCCGAGTGCCCGCGTCTCCTCGCCGCCAAGGGCGTCCGGGACCTCGTCCTGGTCAACAACATGGCCGCCCTCAGCCCGTTCTGGACACCCTCGTCGTCGTCCTCAGCCGTATCTTCCACCACATTCACCTCTGCAGCCAGAGCCTCAAATCAGCGCTCCTCTGGAGTTACCACGCGCAGGAGATCGCCGTCATGGAGACATGGACTGCCCGCTCCTGGAAAGCCTAATCCTGTGCGATGTCTCATTCGGTGAAGGTGATTCGGTGGCTGTGAAGATTGCTGCTACGCCCAAGCTGCGCGTGTTCGGCTACCTGGAGCCAAGAGTCCACCAGCTCAAGATTGGCGACAATCTCATCAAGGTACCGCCTTTCCACGGTCCATGCATTTCATTGTGTGTGAATTGTGATCATTGAACAACCTAATCATGTGCAAATGTAATGTGACTGTATGATATCTCTTTTATTTTGGTGGGTCGCGTTGAAAGCCTGACACGAAGCCGAGCCGAGCACCGTGGTTCCGAGCGTCAAGATACTGGCGTTGAAGGTGAACTTTGGTGTCCTCAAGGAGGTCAAGATGCTGGCCAGCTTCCTCAGATGCTTCCCCAACATTGAAATGCTGCACATCGAGGTGTCGACACTCACATCCATTCAGCCAGGGGTTGTCGATTTGTCCTTCATATTGTCGTTTATTTCTTAGTGAGGTGAATGATTTGAACTAATGTTGACTACGTTGATGTTTGCAGTCTCTCCTAGCCGATGAACGCACTAGAAAGCACAATGCCAAGTTCTGGTGAGAGCTCTGTCCTATCGAATGTCTCAAGTCACACGTCACCGAGATGATCGTCCATGAATTCCGGGGGGATCGAAGCGAGATGGAGTTCCTCAAGTTTGTCGACAGGAGCGCGAACGAGATGTGGTATTTGCTCGTCAGGACTACTGCAGAAATATTCGCTTCGTCGGATCAGATGGATGAGCTGATGACTAAAATGGAAGATTTTACGCACCGGGGGTGGGTCTGCGATCACTCCATAGTGGTGGTGGGGGAGCCTTTGGAGGAGAACCTCTGGAGTTTCAGCAAAGCGTCGGATCTCTCTGCTCACAACCCTTTCCAGTGTTGGTCCTAGTGTTGTGAGGTAACCTGTACTTCTTGATCCCAGTGTTCTGAGGTAACATGTACAGGCTGGGCACTCTTCAGTTTGTAGGCATGGATGTTCCTAGGGAAGTGCAGATTTCAGCTAGCATGAGTAATTGCAAGTGTTGAAGCTAGCAGAAACTATTGTTTCATTACATTATCTTTTGTGTGCGATTTAATCTGTGTTTGTCGAGGTTGGTAGAAGTTGAGATGTCATATTACTTACTACCCTAACATTTGGCTCTGTAATGCTCCTTTTTCTGTGGTTCAGTTGAGCACTAGACACCATTCCATGGTCTGCAGCTTAGTACTCCCTCCGTTCCAATATAGATGACCCAACTTTGTACTAAAGTTAGTACAAAGTTGGGTCATCTATTTTGGAACGGAGGGAGTAGATAGTAGTACTATTGTATATGCTGGCCAAGATCATGCATTCACCTCTGCTAGTTCAACTATATAGGTTCCTTAAATAAAAAATTATTGTCTAGGTGCACACCAGAGTATGCAATGCTAGCTGGTTGATGAATGAATTATCCAGTGCATCATGGTTACCAACATGTCTTGCTATTATGTGTTGTTTATACTGAACTTTTTTTGCATGGCCTTACCTTCGTTAGCCGCATTTTGTGTGTGTGTGAAATTGATGATTTTGATATATGCGTAGAATCAAATGTGTTGTTTGTTTTGTGAGTGTTGCTTTCTCAGTCATTTGCTAGTTTGTAATATAATGTAATTTTACGCATCTTCATGAACCAAAGAATGGCAAAATGGTCTTTGTTGCCTCACGGAGACAAATCCTGGACATGGACCTTCATCATAGAGCCGTCTAGACCAATTGAATCCAAAGCAGAGTCCTGTGGTGTTTCTTGATTCATATAAACATTGACAAGATAATGTGAGATTACTTGCTTTGATGTTTGTTCTCTTTTCTTGAATATAAAATTCAGTAGTACTCCCTCTGTCCCAAAATTCTTGTCTTAGATTTATCTAGATACGGATGTATCTAACACTAAAATATGAATAGATACATCTGTATGTAGACATATCTAAGACAAGAATTTTGGGACGGAGGGAGTATATGTGATGATCTGAGATTAATTACAACTGAAATTTAGAGGTCTAAATAAATCTTCAGATACTGAGCCACAAGTGACATCAGAAACATGAAGGTCCATTCATTCTTCTATCAGCATGTTAAATATTTTTTTCCCGTCGATGTAATGATCCTCAATCGACAGGAGATATGTGGAAAACAACAGTCATGAAAATGGAAACATGGAAAGATTTACGGATCATCACCATCAAACAGTAAAAAAATCGATGTAATGATCCTCAAGCCCATCGAGGATTTTCTTGTCAGGCACGACGCCTTTGGAGCGGTGTCTGGCCTTCTGTCTCCTGGTACTCTTGCTTCGACGGCCCGGCTCCTCGTCTACTCTGTGTACTCTGTTTTCTTCTCTTAAGAAAGCCTTGATTACTGCACCTGTTGTTCAGCCACTTGATTGAAATTTACCCTTTGAAATTACGTGTGATGCTAGTGATTACGCTGTTGGTGTTGTTCTAGGACAAAGAGTTGATAAGAAATTAAATGTTATACAATATGTTAGTAAAACTCTAGACAGTGCCCAAAGAAATTATGCTACCACTGAGAAAGAAATTTTAGCAGTTGTATTTGCATGTGATAAGTTCAGACCTTATATTGCTGATTCCAAAGTAACTGTTCACACTGATCACGCTTCTATTAAATGTCTTATGGAAAAGAAAGATGCTAAACCTAGGCTTATTAGATGGGTTCTCTTGCTACAAGAATTTGATTTGCATATTATTGATAGAAAAGGAGCTGAGAACCCCGTTGCATACAACTTGTCTAGGTTAGAAAATGTTCTTGATGACCCACAACCTATTGATGATAGCTTTCCTGATGAACAATTAAATGTCATAAATGCCTCTCATAATACTACATGGTATGCTGATTATGCTAATTACATTGTTGCTAAATTTGTTCCACCTAGTTTCACATACCAGCAAAAGAAAAAGTTTTTCTATGATTTAAGACATTACTTTTGGGATGACCCACACCTTTATAAAGAAGGAGTAGATGGTGTTATTAGACATTGTGCACCTGAGCATGAACAGGAACAGATCCTATGCAAGTGCCACTTCGAATCCTACGGAGGACACCACACTGGAGATAGAACTGCACATAAGGTATTGCAATCTGGTTTCTATTGACCCACTCTCTTTAAAGATGCTCGTAAGTTTGTCTTGTCTTGTGATCAATGACAAAGAATTGGTAATATTAGTAGACGTCAGGAAATGCCAATGAATTATTCACTTGTTATTGAACCATTTGATGTTTGGGGCTTTGATTATATGGGACCTTTTCCTTCCTCTAATTGGTATACACATATTATAATTGCTGTTGATTATGTTACTAAGTGGGTAGAAGCTATTCCAATTAGTAGTGCTGATCATAACACTTCTGTTAAGATACTTAAAGAAGTTATTTTTCTGAGGTTTGGAGTCCCTAGATATTTAATGACTAATGGTGGTTCACATTTTATTCATGGTGCTTTCCATAAAATGCTTGCTAAGTATGATGTTAATCATAGAATTGCATCTCCATATCATCCCCAGTCTAGTGGTCAAGTAGAATTGAGCAATAGAGAGATTAAATTAAATTTTGCAAAAGACAGTTAATAGATCTAGAAAGAATTGGACTAAGAAACTTGATAATGCTCTTTGGGCTTATAGAACTGCTTATAAGAATCCTATGGGTATGTATCCGTATAAAATGGTTTATGGAAAAACATGTCACTTACCTCTTGAGGTAGAACATAAGGCATATTGGCCTATTAAAGAGCTCAATTATGATTTCAAACTTGCCGGTGAGAAGAGGTTATTTGATATTAGCTCCCTTGATGAATGGAGAACCCAAGCCTATGAGAATGCCAAGTTGTTTAAAGAAAAAGTTAAAATATGGCATGATAGGAGGATACAAAAGCGTGAGTTTAATGTAGGTGATTATGTTTTGCTATACAACTCTCTTTTAAGATTTTTTGCAAGAAAATTTCTCTCTAAATGGGTGATACATCTCCAACGTATCTATAATTTTTGATTGTTCCATGCTGTTATATTATCCGTCTAGGATGTTTTATATGCATTTATATGCTATTTTATATGATTTTTGGGACTAACCTATTATCCTAGAGCCCAGTGCCAGTTTCTGTTTTTTCCTTATTTTTGAGTATCATAGAAAAGGAATACCAAACGGAGTCCAATGGACCTGAAATTTCACGGAGATTGTTTTTGGACCAGAAGAAGCCCACCGAGTACCGGAGATGGACCAGAAGAGTCCCGAGGCCGCCACGAGGATGGAGGGTGTGCCCTACCCCCCGGGGACGCCCCCTACCTCGTGGCCACCTCGTGGACCCCCCTGACTTGTTCCCGACGCCAACACCTCTTATATAACCCCAAACTTCCAGAACATAACCTAGATCGGGAGTTTCGCCGCTGCAAGCCTCTATAGCCACCAAAAACCAATCAGGACCTGTTACGGCACCGCCACGGAGGGATCCCTCACTGGTGGCCATCTTCATCATCCCGGCGCTCTCCATGACGATGAGGGAGTAGTTCACCCTCGGGGCTGAGGGTATGTACCAGTAGCTATGTGTTTTATCTCTCTCTCTCTCCTGTTCTTGATTCGGCATGATCTTGATGTATCGCGAGCTTTGCTATTATAGGTTGATCTTACGATGTTTCTCCCCCTCTACTCTCTTGTAATGGATTGATTTTTGCCTTTGAAGTTATCTTATTGGATTGAGTCTTTAAGGATTTGAGAACACTTGATGCATGTCTTGGATGTGCTTATCTGTGGTGACAATGGGATATTCACGTGATCTACTTGATGTATGTTTTGGTGATCAACTTGCGGGTTCAGTGACCTTGTGAACTTATGCATAGGGGTTGGCACACGTTTTTGTCTTGACTCTCCGGGGCACTCTTTGAAGTTCTTTGTGTTGGTTGAATAGATGAATATGAGATTGTGTGATGCATATCGTATAATCATACCTACGGATACTTGTGGTGACATTGGAGTATCTAGGTGACATTAGGGTTTTGGTTGATTTGTATCTTAAGGTGTTATTCTAGAACGAACTCTAGGATAGATCGAACGGAAAGAATAGCTTCGTGTTATTTTACTACGGACTCTTGAATAGATCGATCAGAAAGGATAACTTTGAGGTGGTTTCATACCCTACAATAATGTCTTTGTTTGTTCTCCGCTATTAGTGACTTCGGAGTGACTCTTTGTTGCATGCTGAGAGATTGTTATATGATCCAATTATGTTATTATTGTTGAGAGAACTTGCACTAGTGAAAGTATGAACCCTAGGCCTTGTTTCAACACATTGCAATACCGTTTGTGCTCACTTTCATCATTAGTTACCTTGCTGTTTTTATATTTTCAGATTACAAAAACCTATATTTACCATCCATATTGCACTTGTATCACCATCTCTTCGCCAAACTAGTGCACCTATACAATTACCAGTGTATTGGGTGTGTTGGGGACACAAGAGACTCTTTGTTATTTGGTTGTAGGGTTGCTTGGGAGAGACCATCTTCATCCTACGCCTCCCACGGATTGATAAACCTTAGGTCATCCACTTGAGGGAAATTTGCTATTGTCCTACAAACCTCCACACTTGGAGGCCCAACAACGTCTACAAGAAGAAGGTTGTGTAGTAGACGTCAAGCAATTTCTGGCACCGTTGCCGGGGAGGTGAGTGCTTGAAGGTATATCTTTAGATCTTGCAATCAAATCTTTTAGTTTCTTGTTTTATCACTAGTTTAGTTTATAAAAGACAACTACAAAAAAATGGAATTAAGGTTGCCTCATATGCTTCATCTTTTTAATGTCTTTCGTGAAAATGATGGAAAGAAAAATTATGCTCAAGTACTAGAAGAAGAATTACATAGAATTCTTGGCATAAAATATGTGAATGATGAGCATGATTGCAATGTTTTTAGTATGAATTCTTTGAATATCCATGATTCTAATGATATGCAAAGCCACAAGCTTGGGGATGCCATGTTTGATGAAGATGATATGTTTTGTCCCCCAAGTTTTGATGAGCAAATTTATTATGATGATAGCATGCCTCCTATTTATGATGATTATATTGATGAAAGTGGGTTTGGAAGAGTGTCAACTTTAGGAAGTAATGATCTCACTATTTTGGAGGATGTTGAATCTTATTGTGATAATTATGAAAGTGGATTTGGAGAGGTCATGACTTTATTTAGTGATGATTCCACTATTTCGGAAGATGTTCCAATTGATTATGAGAACAAAGTTGCTATCTATTATGATTATTGTGATGACACTTATGCTATAAAAAGCAGTGATGATTATAGTAAAACTTGTCATGATTATTATTACCCTTTTTCTAAACATTACTCTTTTAGTGTGGAAACAATTTATAGTATTCGAGTTTCTTATGGTACTCCCACTATTCCGAATGAGAAGAATTTTGCTTATGTGGAGAGCAGTAAATTTTCTATGCCTGTAGGTCATGAAAAGAATGCTTTATGTGATGGTTATATTGTTGAATTAATTCATGATTCTACTAAAAATTATTATGAGGGAGGAACATATGCTTTTAGGAATTGCAATAATATCAAGTTTCCTCTCTATGTGCTTAAAGTTTTAAAGTTATGCTTGTTTTGCCTTCCTATGCTAGTTGATTATTGTTCCCATAAGTTGTTTTCTCACAAAATTCCTATGCATAGGAAGTGGGTTAGACTTAAATTTTCTAGTCATATTTTTCATGATGCTCTCTTTATGTTTCAATTCTTTTCTTTTATGTGAGCATCATTGAAATCATCATGCCTAGCTAGGGGCGTTAAACATTAGCGCTTGTTGGGAGGCAACCCAATTTTATTTTTGTTCTTTGCCTTTTGGTCCTGTTTAATAATAAATAATTCATCTAGCCTCTGTTTAGATGTGGTTTTATTGTTTTAATTAGTGTTTGTGCCAAGTAGAACCTTTGGGAAGACTTGGCTGAAGTCTTTGCAATCTTGCTGTAAAGAACAGAAACTTTTGCGCTCACGAGATTAGCTGCCATTTTTTGGAGAGTAATTTTAGGTTGATTCTTTTTGCAGATGATTAATAGACAAATTCCTCAGGTCCACCAATTTATTTCAGAATTTTTGAAGTTACAGAAGTATTCAAATGATACAGATTACTACATACTGTTCTGTTTTTGACAGATTATGTTTTCTATGTGTTGTTTGCTTATTTCGATGAATCTATGAGTACTATCAGAGGGTATGAACCATAGAGAAGTTGGAATACAGTAGATATTACACCAATATAAATTTATAATGAGTTCACAACAGTACCTAAGTGGTGATTTATTTTCTTATACTAACGGAGCTTACGAGTTTTCTGTTAAGTTTTGTGTTGTGAAGTTTTTCAAGTTTTGGGTAAAGATTCGATGGACTATGGAATATGGAGTGGCAAGAGCCTAAGCTTGGGGATTCCCAAGGCACCCCAAGGTAATATTAAAGGACAACCAAGAGCCTAAGCTTGGGGATGCCCCGGATGGCATGCCCTCTTTCTTGTTCGTTCATCGGTAACTTTACTTGGAGCTATATTTTTATTCACCACATGATTTGTGTTTTGCTTGGAGCGTCATTTTATTTTATTTTGTTTTGCTTCCTGTTTGAATAATATACCAAGATCTGAAATTCTTAAATATTAGAGAGTCTTCACATAGTTGCATAATTATTTGACTACTCATTGATCTTCACTTATATCTTTCGAAGTAGTTTGTCATTTGCTCTAGTGCTTCACATATATCCTTTTAGAGCACGGCGGTGGTTTTATTTTGAAGAAATAGATGAACTCTCATGCTTCACTTATATTATTTTGAGAGTCCTAAACAACATGGTAATTTGCTTTGGTTATAAAACTAGTCCTAATATGATAGGCATCCAAGATGGGTACATTAAAAACTTTCATATAGAGTGCATTGAATATTATGAGAAGTTTGATACTTGATGATTGTTTTGAGATATGATGACGTTAATATTAGAGTCACGCTAGTTGAGTAATTGTGAATTTGAGAAATACTTGTGTTGAGGTTTGCAAGTCCCGTAGCATGCACGTATGGTATCCGTTGTGTGACAAATTTGAAGCATGAGGTGTTCTTTGATTGCTTTCCTTATGAGTGGCGGTCGGGGACGAGCGATGGTCTTTTCCTACCAATCTATCCCCCTAGGAACATGCACGTAGTGCTTGGTTTTGATGACTTGTAGATTTTTGCAATAAGTATGTGAGTTCTTTATAACTAATGTTGAGTCCATGGGTTATACGCACTCTCACCCTTCCATCATTGCTAGCCTCTTAAATGCCGTGCATTGCCCTTTCTCACCTCGAGAGTTGGTGCAAACTTCGCCGGTGCATCCAAACCCCGTGATATGATACGCTCTATCACACATAAGCCTCCTTATATCTTCCTCAAAACAGCCGTTATACCTACCTATTATGGCATTTTCATAGCCATTCCGAGATACATTGCCATGCAACTTCCACCGTTCCGTTTATTAATTTCGATGTTTAGTTCAAAAGTTATGACTTTTCTAAATATTACAATCTGAATTAAATGCGTTCACACTTGTTCCCATGTGTGATTTTTCAATTTTGTTGAAATACGTTGTATGGTCTTTGTCTTTTCTTGTTAGGAGGACAAAATATTTCCTAATCTGTTTGATTAGGACAAAAGTATACTACTCCCTCCGTTCGAAATTACTTGTATCAGAAATGGACGTATCTAGAACTAAAATACATCTAGATACATTCATTTTTGCGACAAGTAATTCCGAATGGAGAGAGTAAAAAATAAAGGCTGCGCTGGAGTGCTACCGAGCAACCGGCCGCTCGATAGACACGTCCCTTTATATATATATATATAGGTACAATAGTGTACACGTACAATATACGGTTAAATACAGAATCTCTATGTAATATACAGTCTAACAGCTCTCCTGTCGCGCGCTCTGGAGATTTGGTCTCATATTCCTCGGAGCAAATCTCCAGAGAGCGCGAAGATTGAATGAGATACTTCGGATATATGCAGAGTGCTCTGGACAAGCAGTAAATGAGGCCAAAAGCTCTATTTACTTCAGTCCGAATGCAAGTTAACCTGTTCGTGATATAGTCAAGCAAGAATTGGGAATTCATTCTGAAGCATTCACGGAACGATACCTGGGTCTACCAACGGCTGTAGGACGTATACACAGCGGCTCCTTCGACCATATTGGCGAACGAAGCCGTGCAAATATGCAAGGCTGGTCAGAGCGCTTCCTTGCATGCGCGGGAAGGGAGGTACTGCTAAAATCAGTAATCCAAGCCATTCCCACCTTCAGTATGACCTGTTTTCTATTGACGAAGAAAGTTTGCAAGCAAATCACATCTTCAATGGCAAAATATTGGTGGAGCAGCTCTATTGATAGGCGATCTATGCACTGGCTATCATTCAGAAGCTGTCGGTATCAAAGATTCAAGGAGGCATGGGGTTTAGAGAGCTCGAGAAATTCAACCTGGCGCTTCTCGAGAAAACATGGTGGCGCCTCATTACTCACCCCAACACCCTTTGCTCTCATTTCCTAAAGGGGAAATATTTCCCGGACAGTTACTTCATGCAGGCCAACGCCCCGTCCTCTTCATCAGCGACATGGAAAGCTATTATCACGGGGCGATCGACGCTGCAAGTGGGATTGATCAAGCGTGTTGGGAATGGTGAATCAATCTCAATTTGGAATGATCCTTGAATCCCCACCTCCAATACCCTTAAGCCCATGGGGCGGCCAGGGAACGACCCGATCGATCGGGTGTCCGAGCTCATCGACAGTAATACAGGGACTTGGGATCTCGAAACAATTCGTCGGAACTTCCTTGCACCGGATGCGGAAGCCATATTGAATATTCCTATTCGGCACAATGGTGGAGAAGATTTCCTGTCATGGGCCTTTGAACGATCTGGAGAGTACACTGTAAAATCAGGCTATCGTGCTCTTGTGACTCAGAACGAGCGTTGAGCTCTAGAGGAAGAGACGGTAGTGGGAACTTCAACTTCTCAAAAACAGTTGTGGACTTCTCTATGGAAACTCAAAGTGACCCCAAGAGTTCGTGTCTTCATGTGGAGAGTACTTAGAGAGATTCTTCCTGACTATGCCAACATGAAATACCGTCACATCCGGACTAACTCTCTGTGCGATTTGTGCAAGGCAATGGACGAAGATCTCTTCCACGCCCTGGTTCATTGCACGCACGCGCAAGCTTTCTGGTCCGTAGCTAAGGAGGTTCTTGGCCTGAATCTTCCCCGGTTGCACCACAATACTTGGGCGCGAGACTTAGTGGTCGACGCTAGATTCTCAGACTCGGACAGATGCAATATCATAACAATCATGCATTCAATCTGGAACTCTAGGAATCGCTGGACGCACGATGAGGATGGTTATGACCCCGCCCAGGCTATCAAGTGGGCCCAAGATGACCTAGCCATACTCGATATGCCATCAACCCAGTGAAACAACATGGAGATCTAGAAATGGAATCCATCGCAGCCCGGGTGGATCAAAATTAACACGGATGGCGCACTGGACACCCAACTCCAGGTGGGAGGTGCGGGAGGAGTTGCCTGCTCTCATCTCTCCTTCATGGGTGCATGGAGTAAGCCAATCCCAGGTGTTACCGATCCTTTCATAGCCGAAACCCTTGCACTGCGAGAGGGAGTGATTTTTGCCCAGCTGAGGGGCTTCTCGCACGTGGCAATGGAGGTGGATTGCTTGGAGGTAGCGAACCTCTGGAACTCGCATCACAGTCCCAGGTTGATTGTGAAGCCTATCTTCGATGAAATCAAGGAAAGAGCTGCAAACTTCGTCTCCTTTTCGATTCAGCATGTCGCAAGAGAAGCCAATTGTTCGGCTGATCTTTGCGCAAAGCATGCGACCACACTTTCAGTTTCAGATGTCTGGTTGGACTCTTGTCCATCCTTTTTAGTTAGCAGCTTTTTAGATGATTGTAACCGGATCTCAATTATGCAATAAAGCTCCTTAATTTCGCGTAAAAAAAGCTCTCCCATCGCCGGTTGTAGCACTCTAGGCCGTTGGTTGCAGCTTTTGTTGTGGAGTGCTCCGTCGACCAGCATTTGCATCGTTCTTTTAAAACTTTTTATGTTGTTGTTGAAGCTATTCGGGCCATCGGTTGTAGCATTTGCGCTGCAGGTTGCAGCTTCTGTCATGCGCGGGTCGCAGCCCCCACCTAGCTGGTTCCAACCAAACTAAAAGAAGGTTGTAACATTTTCCACACGGGACAACACCGGCATTCGTCTTCCCCCAGCACTCCCCCACACGCATTTCAGCTCCGGTCACAAACGCGGAAGCTGTTCTGGGTCGT
The DNA here is from genome assembly GCA_021605145.1 of Aegilops bicornis. Lineage (NCBI taxonomy): Eukaryota > Viridiplantae > Streptophyta > Magnoliopsida > Poales > Poaceae > Aegilops > Aegilops bicornis. The sequence continues at coordinate 688,679,763 of CM038674.1, forward strand.
AGCTCCAGCTGTCGCTGGTCACATCGCTTGGCTGTTGGTCGTAGTATCCGGTGCTAGGTTCCGTCTCGCACACCATGGGGCGATGACGTGGCCATGGTGAAGAGCGTGGGCATGAAAACGACACGGCAGCGTTGCCCTGATGGGCGCGTGAATGGCACGGGAGGCAGGAGCTGAAGACCAGCCTGGATCCATAGAGTTTGCTGCCTAGGATGATCACGAGGAAGGAGTGTATGCGGGTGTTGGGGAAAGGATAAGATACACGTGTTTGCCTTCCTGGTGGCTATTTTTGTCCAAAGCAAAAATAGCCAGCGTGTCAAAGCGACCGGCCAGAGTGTTCCACGGGCGCGCCGCGCACAGACGTTTCCCTTTTGTATATGATGAAACTAGCAGAGTATCTATAATACCTAAATAGTTCATCCCCACTAACCTATTTCTCTTGACATGCAGCCTATCCACCTCAGCAGCCTTGCCACATCATCAGTTACTTTTAAATATTTTCATCATGCAGCTCACCACGTCAGCATAAAAAATAATCATGTTTTTTTCTTGTGAATTTTTTTAGAAGCGAATACGTCAACCGGTAAGAAGCCCAACAGAAGCCCATCGCTCTGTCTCTTCGCATCTCTTCCGTTTCCACCTCCCCGTACGCATCAATTATCTCATCCTCTATTCCCCATCTCTGCACCCGAAGCATCAATGCGTCAGTGAATCTCCTCCCCTTCCCTCCCCTCCCCTCCCAAGCGGTTCTTCATCATAGGACCAGCATCAACACCGGCGTTCCAGTTTGACACGAGGGACACGGCCGGAGATATCCCATGTCGACGACGCCCACCTCCACACGAAGCGCAACTCGACAGCAACATCGCTGTGCTCCCCGGCGTGCGTCGATGCGGTGCCCTCCGACGTATCTACCCGCCACACGGCTGCCGACGGCAGCGACAGCAACATCCACGGGGTATGGTCTATGGCAATTGGCCCCTACGCCTCTGCCGTGTCCGCGGCTCAGATGGCCCGCGTCCATGGCCGCTCACGGCATGAGGTGCATGGCTTGGGGCACTCGGCCCATCACTGCTCCCGACGAGGCCAGTCTCGCGCATGGCCCGGTGCGACGACATCTGACCCTTGCCGCCGCTGCAAGGATGGATGACCCCTTTTTTGCCACCAAGCTCTGCCGAAAAGGTGAGGGGGAAAATGGTATTTGTTTCTGCTTGATCGTTGGAAGATTTGATCCAAAATTTGTCAGGTGTTGAATCTTAATCATCTAGAGTTTGATAAGGTGAGAGAGATCCCAGAATTTATTTTGCTGAAGGCGTTTTGTTCAAAAATTTCGCCATGGTATTTCTGGACGACGTCAACATTTAAGGAGAAGAAGATTCTTGCATTGGGCAGGTAATAAGAGGTACGTATCATACTTTTCAATGTAGTGATTCATGAATTTGGTTGAATACATTTATTTTGGAGAATATCACCACTCAAAATGTGTGGTGTGGTACTTCAGGTTCAGGGCATTATGTGGTGCGTGATTCATGTATGTTGCCTGCATGTGTGGCCGAGCTGGTACAGGAGACAGTTACACTATTCGTACCACCTGATCGCATTATCAAGCTCACATTACGGTACTGATCAGTGACCATCACCTACATGATTTGGTTCCTGATTGACAGGCTGATCGCAGACCAAGCTCGGGTGGAAGAAGGGGACCAAGGTCACGTTCGAGGGCATGGGTTCAGTTTTCTTCTTCTCATTAGACGAAATCAGCATATGCACCTATGTCCTTAGATATTTTACCATTATTTCTCCCACCCTTTTTTATTTGTAGAAATCCAGGAAGGGCAATTCATGTCACATATGAACGTCCCCGTACTTAAAAAAATCAGATTATCATGTATATCCTGAAGATTCATCTATATTCATCTCTTGTGGACGGTTAAACATTGTGAAGTTTATATTGTGAGATATAATAGTTTAAAGATTTTTCTATACATGGTTGGTTTTCTAAATACTAAGCATGTTTAAATAGCTTTGAGAGGTATGCTATTCTGAACTCTGAAGCCCTCTTAATGGATTCTTTTTATTGGAGGAATTATGCTATTTACTTTTGTTAAGCATATTTCCCATTCTATTTCATTTCATAAAATACTTCTTAATTTGACTTGATATATATGTTCTTTCAGGAGGGAGGGAAGTTTAGATGTTATGTCTTCACAATGTTAGTTGCACCTGCTTGGCCATACAGTATTAGTATCTCAGTTCATTGTCTTCTAATAATGATGCTTGAAAACAATTTGCAATCTCCATTGCTGATAGTAGGATTTGTAACTAGGTATTAGTGAGCTACTAAAATGACATAGATTTTACTACGATGGTGTCTTAAGTCACCACTTGCAAAGATTTGTAGGTAGTAGTCACTTCATGTTGTATTTGTTTTGCAACCTGCAGATTATGTTTGTCCTTTCAAGTTATGTTTCCATGCTAAATCCAGTAAAGGGCCATAGTTTCTCTTTTGGTATTCATGTTATCAAGATATTTGGCTTATTTGAGTCCAAGCAAAAGGAAATTAATTTGCCAAGTTCTTTCTCGATTAAGGTGTTGTACTATTGAGCCAAAACCAGGTAAGCAAGAAATAGTTTAGGGCCAGTGGTTTATGTATGGATTTGGTTTACATATTTTTTAGGGGGAAATTGCACAACAAGAAACTCTGTTTGATCATTATAGATGCAACTATCTTTTTGAGCTTTGTAAACAACTAATTTTGTTGATCGTCCAGGAGTTATACTTTAGTTTTGATTGCACAAGATAGCAACCTACTCAATATTGTCAAAATAATCTCATTTGCGCTTCATGCAATCTCTTAAAAATTATTAACCAAACATCCCGCAGCAACGCGCGGGGTTTCATCTAGTTATTCCATATAATCCATTACTTTTGGCCTAATAAGAGAGAAAAATAATTAACTGGATTTAAAAATCATTAAATTCCAAAGGTTTTCCACTAATATAAAAAGTGAAAATCCAATAAGTCATTTATATGTAGACATAGGAGCATGCGTATGCATGCGCCAATATGTGCTGCGGATAGAAATTATTCGAAGTATTTCAGAAAGTCGGATTCATGGGACGATGTTGTTGTTCCATGGCAACACACTAGTTTATCGATCTTGGTGAAGACTAAATATGAGACAAGTTGTGAATGTATTTTGCACAAACAATATTAACTATATTTAAATATGACTTATTTTTTGTTGCAGCTCTATCTCATAGTCACATAAAATATGTATACAAACATCCATTTGGACGACAAGCAATTTCGGACGGACGGAGCAGTATCTAGTCGTAAATTACATTGCCCAAGCTGCTCGCGAGTCTTGTGGCATGGAGTAGCAGCTAAACTTGTGCTTGATGAGCTGAAGCTCTGGCGTGACCTTAACATCCACGGGGGTGATGGTGAGTAGGTGTGGGTTTGGCCTTTCCGCCGACCACCCACTGCAGCGGTTATTTTCGATAAGCATCGTGATGCACAGCCTGCCGCCTCCAAGGTACGCAAGCTGGGTGCTGTTGTATAACTTGAGATATCCACGGGGCCACGCCCGCGGCCGGGTAGATGGGCATATCTCCTCCAGGCTCCAGCACTTGATGATCGCCGGCGGCCTGGCATCCATGTCGCAGGCGGCCAGTCGGTCATATTCATCCTCGCAGCCGCGCAACTTGCCGAAGAGCAGCTTCCTGCCGCCTAGAATGGCATCAGAGACCAGGATCGAGAGGCCCGCGAGGGGCAGCACCCAGGCGCCTTCCATGCGCCACCGGCGGCGCGCCGCGTCAAAGGAGAAAGTTCCTTGGTCCTTGAAGGAGACCCAGACGTGCGCCCCCGCCGCGTCGGCGAAGAAGCCAGTGATGTCTGGTTTGCCAGAGAGGCCCGGTGGGTCCGGGATGAGATGCCAGGCCCAGGGGCCGTTGGGGAGGCGGAGCAGGAGCTCGAAGCAGGGATCTTCTGCTCCTGTCCGGTCCGGGTCCGAATCAATCTCCGCCTTCGGGCAGAGGGGCATGGATAAGAACATGTCGTCTCCGGCGGGAGCAAGTGCCTGGAACAGCTTAGTGAACAGCTGGTCGGGGCCGGCTGAGGCGTCCGTGTTGCCGCGGTTGCAGATCAGAGTACGTCCCTGGGTGGTGGCCGTCACAACGAGGTTGCCGGAGGATGCGATGGCCATAGCCTCGCCGCGGCAGAGATGTCTGAAGCGGACGACAGGCCTGGGGAAGCTCAGCACCGGCGGGAACTCGTCGTCATCACTGGGTTGGCCGGAGAAGATATGCTGGAGATCGAGCTCGTAGAAGAGGCTAGCCAGCTCTTTGGGGTCGTGGACCATCACCAAGGCTACAGAGCTGTCTTGGCGGGGCTGCTGCGCGGCGGCCATTGATCAACCTGGTCGATTGGCAAGGTACGCGCACGTAGGAAGCTGGCCCAAACCAGGCTGCTTTATATTACCTACTATAGTAGTAGTAGCTATAAACTAGCGATCGATTTCGCCGGACCGCTGCAAACACGGGAACTTTCGCCCCTTCTGCTGTAGCTTCCCAAAAGGCGTCTCTCCTTTATATTAGTACTACTATATCATAAGATTACGTAGAGTCCAAGATAAACAAGTCCGAGTACAACACCTCAATGGTGTCTAATCGGGCACATCGTCTTTTTCCTTTTTTGAGGGGAATCGGGTACAACACCTTTTCCGTTTTTTAGGGGAATCGGGTACAAAACCTTTTCACTGCGTTAATACCCGGCAACGCGTGAAACACTCCGCCTGGGAAGAACGGTTGCAAGACCGAAACTCAAAGGAATTGACGGGGGCCTGCACAAGCGGTGGAGCATGTGGTTTAATTCGATACAACGCGCAAAACCTTACCGTTAACGAGCATGAACCTCCTCGTTAAGCAGCCGCCTGAGCTTTCTCTTTGTTTAGAATTGAAAGAGAAGTTTTTGGTAGTGGGGTGCGTGTTTAAATACCACGCTGCTGGAATTTCCTCGTACGCGCGCTGATTGCCTGGCTCTTTGCCAAGAACCACACCACGGGCACTCGACAAGCCCAAGTAAGCCGACAGGAAGACTCGGCGGCAACAGATGCCACTCGGAAAACATGGGCAGTTGCCGATAACAAGTGCAAAACACACTCGGAAAATAGATGATACTTGACAATCGCTCCTTTTGCCGAGAGCCAAACAGTGAGCAGATGGCAAAGTGGTGCCACGTGGCAAGTCCAGCAGTGGTTAACGACTAGGTGACGGTGGCACTGTTTGTGGAGAGCCCGTGACTTGGCTCTCGGCAAAGCGTGGTTTCCTTGCATTATCAATTTTGATTTTTTTTCTCATCTAGCTGAGTTTAGTCCGACCTTGCCTAAGGACGAGTGGCTGGACCGGTTTGAATAGTCGGATAGTCCAGAAGCAGTAAGCTTCGATCTTCGTTATACTCTTGTTAAGGAATTGGACTGTAACTATGAATCTTCACCTGTTTCGGGCAGAGAAGGTTCACAGTGACGATCCATATTCTTTATGATGGATGCTGGCACTTTTTATTAATTCAATAAATTGTTTTGTGACTTTTTCGTCTGTGTGAGAGCAATGCTCCAAACGTTTAAATCCGCGGTTTGTGTAGGAAGTGTGAGTCCTGTTGCTTCGTTGGACTTGAAATTTCTTATGCTAACAAAGGAGGCCTTGTACAGACGAGGGATGGGCAAGCCCACCAGGGGTGGCGAAATTACCTCAACGACATAAAACTGACAAAGATAAAATTGTTTTATAGTACTTGACTTGCTAAAAGTAGTTTATGACAAGATCAAGTAGTTAACTATGATGAGATTGTCTCATCATAGCAATACTTAAAGTCGGTTCGGGATAGACTAGCAATTACTAGATATTTCAATATAAAAGATGCATTACAAAATGATTTCCATGAGAAGGAAATAGAACCAAGGTTGTATATGTTATACGGTCCAAAGTGATTTTGTCAATCCAGAGGATGATAGTTAGTATGCAAACTTCAAGAGATTCTATAATGCACTGAAGCAAGCATAATGGAGTTGGACCTTTGTTCCGTTGAAATGGTCAAATAATTTGATTTCATCGAGGAAAGCAAAGATACTTGTATTTACAAGAATGTAAGTGAGAGCATGATAATATTTCTTAACACTCTGTGTGCATGACACACTGTTGATTGAAAATTATGTTAATTTCTTGACATGAATTAAGACTTTATTGAGACTAGTTTTTCAGTAAAGCATTTAGGTAGTTGTATGGGGCTGGTATGCGTGTGCTGCTGCATGGCTCATGCATTCATTCATGTGTCCACCTTTGCATGTTCGGAATTCCATATGTGAAAAGATGGTTTGGCTGCATGGACTGATTTTATCTCATGTGAGAAAAATACATTAGCTGCATGGGCAGTTGTATGGGCTGGTATGCGTGTACTGCTGCATGGCTCATGCATTCATGCATGTGTCCACCTTTGCATGTTTGGAGTTTTATATTTGCACACATTTATGTTCTGGGACCTTCTTTGCTTGTCTATAAGTAGCTCTTTTTTAATAGCACTTGTGAACTTGACGCGTGTGATGCATGGTAATACCTTCGATCATACTCCTTCCATTCCAAAATAGATGACCCAACTTTGTATTATCTTTATAATAAAATTAGTACAAAGTTGAGTCATCTATTTTAAAATAGAGGAAGTATCTCTTTTTCCATCTCGGGCCTGTAGCATTTTTCAGGGTGTGCTTTCTTAAGCGGTTGGCAATTTGATTGGGCCTTCTGGGTTGCTTGTGTCATGTCCTGCGAGTTCGTAGATATTTTCCTTGTGTCTCTCGAAGCCTCGAGTCCAATCCCGTGACAGCGCTACACCGCCCTTTTCGGATATAAAAGGCCACCAGACGGACTCTCGCCTCATCTCTCGGTGCCCCGCTCTGCCGCATCTCCATCCCCATCTCCTCTTCTTTGCGGATGCACCCGCCCAGGCCGCTGGTTACCCTCACCATTGGAGCCTCCACCATGTCGTCGGAGGAGGGAGTTTTCGCCTTGTCTATGCTAGCGTCCTTGCGGAGGCGTGGAGGCGCCCCACCTCCTCATCTCCCCACCTCAGCGATGCAGAGGTGCGAGATGGATGTGGGGAGGAGCGGGCATGGTGCAGTGGCCGAAGGAGGTGTTGGCGTGATGGCGGCGTCGGGAGTGGTTGGAGGTCGGGCATCCATTCGTCACGGCAGGGGGCAATGTGGTTGCTCAAGGTCTGGTTCATCTTGGATGTCACGGAGGTAACTCATATCTGAGCAGTACTTCACTCCAATCGCATGACACGCTACTCCCACCTGTGAGGCCAAATCCCCATATTATCCAACCAAATCTGTCGTGTTCTCCAGATGATGTGCTGTGTGGTTTAGGGATGGATGAGTGATGTGACTGATTTGTTTCTGAAAATTCCAAGGTTTCCATGTGGATTTAGTGAAATTCATTGATAAAGATAAGTTTGATTGATCTGATGATTTTGTTGTTTCTTACTGTCAAGAAAAGGTTATCTCATGTTATTTACTTTGAAGTACATTGGATTTATTTTGCAGGATGGAATTTTGCTGTGGACAGAGTGGTAAAAACTGACAATTAATCGACTTAATTAGTTATATATTTAGTGTTTGCATCATACATCAGTTCAGTTTTTATGCAAAACTAGCAAGATGCCCGTGCATTGCACGGAACACCAAGATGTATATTATACAAAACACCTGTTGTGATTGATCCATGAGGGAGTAATTGATGGGGAACGTAGTAATTTCATAAATTTCCTACGCACACATAGGATCATGGTGATGCATAGCAACGAGAGGGGAGAGTGTGTCCACGCACCCTCGTAGACCGAAAGCGGAAGCGTTTATGACAACGCGGTTGATGTAGTCGTACGTCTTCATGATCCGACCGATCCAAGTACCGAACGTACGGTACCTCCGAGTTCGGCACACGTTTAGCTCGATGACGTCACTCGAACTCCGATCCAGCCGAGCTTTGAGGGAGAGTTCCGTCAGCACGACGGCTTGGTGACGGTGATGATGATGCTACCGACGCAGGGATTCGCCTAAGCACCGCTATGATATTATCGAGGTGAAAGATGGTGGAGGGGGGCACCGCACACGGCTAAGAGATCAAGAGATCAATTGTTGTGCCTCCAAGGGGTGCCCCCTTCCCGTATATAAAGGAGTGGAGGAGGGGGAGGGGGCCGACCACCCTAGGCGCGCCCCATGAGGAGTCCTACTCCCACTGAGTAGGACTCCCCCTTCCAAGTGGAGTAGGAGAGGAGAGGGAAGGAGAGAGAGGGGGAAAGGGAAGGGGGGCTCCGCCTCCCCCTCCTTGTCCAATTCGGACTGGGGGGGAAGGGGGCGCGCGGCTGCCCTTGGCCGCCCCTCCTCTTCTCCACTAGGGCCCAATAGGCCCATTAGTCTCCCCGGGGGGTTCCGGTAACCCCCCGGTACTCCGGTATGTGTCCGAAACTCCCCGAAACCATTTCGGTGTTCGAACATAGTCGTCCAATATATCGATCTTTATGTCTCAACCATTTTAAGACTCCTCGTCATGTCCGTGATCATATCCGGGACTCCTAACTAACTTCGGTACATCAAAACACAAAACTCATAATACCGGTCGTCATCTAACTCTAAGCGTGCGGACCCTACGGGTTCGAGAACTATGTAGACACGACCGAGACACGTCTCCTGTTAATAACCAATAGTGGAACCTGGATGCTCATATTGGCTCCTACATATTCTATGAAGATCTTTATCGGTCAAACCGCATAACAACATACGTTGTTCCCTTTGTCATCGGTATGTTACTTGCCCGAGATTCGATCGTCGGTATCTCAATACCTAGTTCAATCTAGATTCTTGGCAAGTCTCTTTACTCGTTCCGTAATACATCATCTCGCAACTAACTCATTAGTCACAATGCTTGCAAGGCTTATAGTGATGTGCATTACCGAGAGGGCCCAAAGATACCTCTCCGACAATCAGAGTGACAAATCCTAATCTCGAAATACGCCAACCCAACAAGTACCTTCGGAGACACCTGTAGAGCACCTTTATAATCACCCAGTTACGTTGTGACGTTTGGTAGCATGCAAAGTGTTCCTCCAGTAAACAGGAGTTGCATAATCTCATAGTCATAGGAACATGTATAAGTCATAATCTCATAGTCATAGCAACATACTAAACGATCAAGTGCTAAGCTAACGGAATGGGTCAAGTCAATCACATTATTCTCCTAATAATGTGACCCCGTTAATAGAATGACAACTCATGTCCATGGCTAGGAAACTTAAACATCTTCGATTAACGAGCTAGTCAAGTAGAGGCATACTAGTGACACTATGTTTGTCTATGTATTCACACATGTATTATGTTTCCGATTAATACAGTTCTAGCATGAATAATAGACATTTATCATGATATAAGGAAATAAATAATAAATTTATTATTGCCTCTATGGCATATTTCCTTCAGTCTCCCTGTCGGTGTCAAAACCGGCGGATCTCGGGTAGGGGTCCTCAACTGTGCGTCTAAGGCGGATGGTAACAGGAGGCAGGGGACACGATGTTTACCTAGGTTCGGGCCCTCTCGATGGAGGTAATACCCTACTTCCTGTTTGATTGATTTTGATGATATGAGTATTACAAGAGTTGATCTACCAAGAGATCATAGAGGCTAAACCCTAGAAGCTAGCCTATGGTATGATTGTTGTTGTCCTACGGACTAAACCCTCTGGTTTACATAGACACCGGAGGGGGCTAGGGTTACACAGAGTCGGTTACAATGGGAGGAGATCTTCATATCCGTATCGCCAAGCTTGCCTTCCATGCCAAGGAAAGTCCCATCCGGACACGGGACGAGGTCTTCAATCTTGTATATTCATAGTCCAGCAGTCCGACCAAAGGATATAGTCCGGCTGTCCGGATACCCCTTAATTCAGGACTCCCTTAGTAGCCCCTGAACCAGGCTTCAATGACGATGAGTCCGGCACGCAGTTTATCTTCGGAATTGCAAGTTGGGTTCCTCCCCCGAATACTACATAGAAGATTTTGAACTCAAGGATAGTGTCCGTTCTGCAAAACAAGTTCCACATACCACCGTAGACAGAATAATATTTCCACAAATCTAATCTGCTGACACACTCAATTTCATGACATCATACCACGGCCCGGTCTTTACTCGAACCGTTATTCTCAACTAGCCTTGGCGCATATCGCGAGGCGGTTTCCTTGGCACGTCTTGTCGAAGCAGAGATCGTGTCCCCTTATCACGGGTTTCTCATCAATACGGGCGTGGGTAACCCAATCGCGCCATCAATTACGGCGCTTGGGGAATAAGCAGGTTTACCAGGCAAGTGGGGAGGCATAGTTTCGTCTGCCTTTATAAAGGGATAAAAGTTCACCTTTGTCACCCATGCCTCCTTCTTCCTTGCTCACCCATTCTCGCGTGTTTGAGCTCCAGCGTCCAAGTTCGCATTTCTCTCCTCAAACCACTCCAAGCATGTCCGGAGCGGGAGGGAAGTGGATGGCCTCCACCGTTACGGAGGCGGACATCACTAAGCTGCGAGGAGCCGGATACTTGGCCGCGAATATCGCGCACCGGCTCCCAGATGAGGGGCAGATCGTCCCTACTCCCGAACCCCATGAGAGGGTTGTGTTTCTCCACCACTTCGTCCACGGACTCATGTTCTACTACGGGCTGGACTTCCATGATCTGGCCTCCAACTTCATCCTCAACATCTCGGCGTTTATCGTCATGTGCAAGGTCTTCCTCCGCGTTCAGCCCCACTTCGGCCTGTGGTTGAAGACCTTCAATGTCAAGCCGAAGGTTGTAGGCGGCCAGCAAGTGGAATGCGGAGGCGCCATGGTGGGCAAAATGCCCAATGTCACATGGCTCGAGGGCTCCTATGTGGAGACCATAAAGGGGTGGCAATCGGGGTGGTTCTACATCACCGAGCCGTGCGACATCAACTGGGTGGCGGCCCCCGAGTTCCGATCCGGAATCCCCATGCGGCTCGCCTCCTGGAAAGAGAAGGGCCTATCCTGGGGTTCACCGGTAGAGCTGGCCGGACTCCAGAATTGTATCCGGAACATGATAAGCAAGAAACTTAAGCTTGTAACCGTGGTCCAGGTCATGCTCTTCCGCCGGATCCTCCCGTGTCAACAACGGGCGTTCAATTTATGGGAGTTTGACCCGGCCCAGCACCAGACTCTTCGCGAGCTTTTTGACACGACGCACAAGGACGTCTTGAGGGTGCTGTTCAAGGGCGCCGAGGACCGCGGACTTAGCGCGAAGCGCCCTGCGAATCCGGTAAGTTCTCTACACCTTGTTGGGTATTTACTTTCCCCAGCTTAATCCTGTGCGGGATCTGAGCTCCCATGCCTTTGATATGACTGGGAGGAGACCGCGGAGCAGATCGACTACCCGGCGCCCCTGCCCGAAGATCCAGCCGACGCTCTCCTGACGGATATGCTGACTCCGACACCTTATGAGGTGCCAGAGAAGAAGACCAAGAAGAAGAAGACCGCAGGGACTCGAAAGAGTTCCCGGCGCCAGGTGATATTGGACTCATCGTCCGATAACTCCAAGACGCACTCCTCTCGTGAAGACGAGGAGGAGGAAGATGAAGGTTCTCCCCGTCCAGCCGGGGGAGACAAGAAAAGAAAGGCCACCCCAACCGGGGAGGCCGAAGGGTCCAAGAAGGGAAGGACTCTCCTTCCGGACTGCTCCGCGACCGCCGCTCATAGCGAAGATGAGTGGTTGACCAGGGACAAGCCCCTGGCGAAGTCGTAAGTATTCGGATACCATAATGGTTCTGGTATGTTTTGCATCATTGCTTCTTACACCATGTCGAACATGATTGTGCAGTCCGCCCAAGGCCCACATCAACGTATCCTCGTCGGATGGTTCTTTGGACCCATCGGACATGGATAGCGATTCACTTCCGACCGCGTCCTCCCCCCGCCTTACGGACAACGTCGAGGTGTTGTCTAAAGGGCGCCGAGCCGGGGGGAGGTGGTCCTGGAGGCGCCTCGAGGAGACCTTCCAGACTCTGGGCGCAAAGGGGGCAAGACTCCCATGGCCTCCAAGTTCGGCCCCCAGCCGAACACAGCGCCAGACCCTCCAGTGGTTCCGGACTTCGTCAGGCGGCTCCCTGATGTCTACTACACAACCTTCTTCTTGTAGACGTTGTTGGGCCTGCAAGTGCACATGTTTGTAGGACAGTAGCAAATTTCCCTCAAGTGGATGACCTAAGGTTTATCAATCCGTAGGAGGCGTAGGATGAAGATGGTCTCTCTCAAACAACCCTGCAACCAAATAACAAAGAGTCTCTTGTGTCCCCAACACACCCAATACAACGACAAATTGTATAAGTGCACTAGTTCGGCGAAGAGATGGTGATACAAGTGCAATATGGATGGTACATAAAGGTATTTGTAATCTGAAAATATAAAAACAGGAAGGTAACTAATGATTAAAGTGATCGTAAACGGTATTGCAATGGTAGGAAACAAGGCCTAGGGTTCATACTTTCACTAGTGCAAGTTCTCTCAACACTAATAGCATAGATATATCATATAACAAGCCCTCAACATGCAACAAAGAGTCACTCCAAAGCCACTAATAGTGGAGAACAAACATAGAGATTATGGTAGGGTACGAAACCACCTCAAAGTTACTCTTTCGGATCGTTCTATTAAAGAGTTCGTACTAGAATAACACCTTAAGACACAAATCAATCAAAACCCTAATGTCACCTAGATTCTCCATTGTCACCTCAAGTATCCGTGGGCATGATTATACGATATGCATCACACAATCTCAAATTCATCCAACCAACACAAAGTACTTCAAAGAGTGCCCCGAAGTTTCTACCGGAGAGTCAAGAACGTGTGCCAACCCCTATGCATAGGTTCATTGGCGGAACCCGCAAGTTGGTCACCAAAACATACATCAAGAGGCACGTGATATCCCATTGTCACCACAGGTAAACACGATAAGACATACATCAAGTGTTATCATAAAAGACTCAATCCAATAAGATAACTTCAAAGGGGAAACTCAATTCATCACAACAGAGTAGAGGGGGAGAAACATCATAAGATCCAACTACAACAGCAAAGCTCGGGATACATCAAGATCGTGCCATAGAGGGAACACGAGAGAGAACACGAGAGAGAGAGAGAGAGAGAGAGAGAGAGAGATCAAATACATAGCTACTGGTACATACCCTCAGCCCCGAGGGTGAACTACTCCCTCCTCGTCATGGAGAGTGCCGGGATGATGAAGATGGCCACCAGTGATGGGTTCCCCCTCCGTGAGTGCGGAGCAGGCTCCCGAGAGGTTTTTGGTGGCTACAGAGGCTTGCAGCGACGGAACTCCCGATCTATCTTGATATTCGATGGTTTTAGGGTACATTGGCTTATATAGGCAAAAGAAGTCGGTCAGGAGGTGCTCGAGGGGCCCACGAGACAGGGGGCGCGCCCAATAGGGGGTGCTCCCCCTATCTCCTGGCCTCCTCGAGTGTGTTGTAACGTGAACTCCAAGTCTCCAGGATGATAATCTTCCAAAAAATCACGTTGCCGAAGGTTTCATTCCGTTTGGACTCCGTTTGATATTCCTTTTCTTCGAAATACTGAAACAGGCAATAAAACAACAATATGGGCTGGGCCTCCGGTTAATAGGTTAGTCCCAAAAGAAATATAAAAGTGTATAATAAAGCCCATAATCATTCAAAACAGGTAATATAATAGCATGGAACAATAAATAATTATAGATACGTTGGAGACGTATCAAGCATCCCGAAGCTTAATTCCTGCTCGTCCTCGAGTAGGTAAATGATAAAAAAGATAATTTTTGATGTGGAATGCTAGTTGGCATAATTTCATTTTAATTCTTCTTAGTTGTGATATGAATATTCAGATCCGTAAGATTCAAGACAAAAGTTTAATATTGACATAAAAATAATAATACTTCAAGCATACTAACAAAGCAATCATGTCTTCTCAAAATAACATGGCCAAAGAAAGTTATCCCCACAAAATCATATAGTCCTGCTATGCTCTATCTTCACCACACAAAGTATTTAAATCATGCACAACCCCGATGACAAGCCAAGCAATTGTTTCATACTTTTGACATTCTCAAACTTTTTCAATCTTCACGCAATACATGAGCATGAGCCATGGATATAGCACTATGGGTGGAATATAATGGTGGTTGTGGAGAAGACAAAAAAAAGAAGATAGTCTCACATCAACTAGGCATATCAACGGGCTATGGAGATGCCCATCAATAGATATCAATGTGAGTGAGTAGGGATTGCCAGGCAATGGATGCACTAGAGCTATAAGTATATGAAAGCTCAACAAAAGCAACTAAGTGGATGTGCATCCAACTCGCTTGCTCAAGAAGACCTAGGGCATTTTGAGGAAGCCCATCATTGGAATATACAAGCCAAGTTATATAATGAAAATTACCACTAGTATATGAAAGTGACAACATAGGAGACTCTCTATCATGAAGATCATGGTGCTACTTTGAAGCAAAAGTGTGGTAAGAGGATAGTAGCATTGTCCCTTCTCTCTTTTTCTCTCATTTTTTTATTTTTTTTATTTGGGCCTTTTCTTCTTTTTTTATGGCCTCTTTTTTTTCGTCTGAGTCTCATCCCGACTTGTGTGGAAATCATAGTCTCCATCATCCTTTCCTCACTGGGACAATGCTCTAAAAAATGATGATCGTCACACTTTTATTTACTTACAAGTCAAAAATTACAACTCGATTCTTAGAAAAAATTATGACTCTATATGAATGCCTCCGGCGGTGTACCGGGATGTGCAATGACTCATGAGTGACATGTATGAAAGAATTATGAACGGTGGCTTTGCCACAAATACAATGTCAACTACATGATCATGCAAAGCAATATGACAATGATGGAGCGTGTCATAATAAACGGAACGGTGGAAAGTTGCATGGCAATATATCTCGGAATGACTATGGAAATGCCATGATAGGTAGGTATGGTGGCTGTTTTGAGGAAGGTATATGGTGGGTGTATGATACCGGCGAAAAGTGCACGGTATTGGAGAGGCCAGCAATAGTGGAAAGGTGAGAGTGCGTATAATCCATGGACTCAACATTACTCATAAAGAACTCATATACTTATTGCAAAAATCTACAAGTTATCAACGCAAAGTGTTACGCGCATGCTCCTAGGGGGATAGATTGGTAGGAAAAGACCATCGCTCGTCCCCGACCGCCACTCATAAGGAAGACAATCAATAAATAAATCATGCTCCGACTTCATCACATAACGGTTCACCATACGTGCATGCTATGGGAATCGCAAACTTTAACACAAGTATTTCTCAAATTCACAACTAGTCAACTAGCATGACTCTAATATCACTACTTCCATATCTCAAAACAATCATCAAGCATCAAACCTCTCTTAGTATTCAACACACTCATAAGAAAGTTTTTACTATCTTTGAATACCTAGCATATTAAGATTATTTAAGCAAATTACCATGCTATTTAAGACTCTCAAAATAATCTAAGTGAAGCATGAGAGATCAATAGTTTCTATAAAACAAATCCACTACCGTGCTCTAAAAGATATAAGTGAAGCACTAGAGCAAACAACAAACTACTCCAAAAAATATAAGTGAAGATCAATGAGTAGCTAAATAATTATGCAACTATGTGAAGACTCTCTCCCAATTAAGAATTCAGATCTTGGTATTGTATTCAAACAGCAAGCAAAACAAAATAAAATGACATTGCAAGGATAGCACAACTCATGTGAAGAAGAAGCAAAACTTAGGCTCAAACGATACTAACCGATAGTTGTTGAAGAAGAAAGGTGGGATGCCAACTGGGCATCCCCAAGCTTAGATGCTTGAGACTTCTTGAAATAATATCTTGGGGTGCCTTGGGCATCCCCAAGATTTAGCTTTTGTGTCTCCTTAATTCCTTTTATATCACGGTTTCCTAAGTCTCAAAAGCTTCATCCACACCAAACTCAACAAGAACTCGTGAGATAGGTTAGTATAAACCAATGCAAAACCTTATCATTTTCTACTGTAACAAATTAATCACATTATTATTCAACATTTCATACTAAATGCCTCTGCATATTTAATACTCCTATCCTTAAATAGAATCATTAAACAAGCAAACATATGCAAACAATGCAAACATAACAGCAATCTGCCAAAACAGTACAGTCTGTAGAGAATGCAAGAGTATCAATACTTCCCTGACTCCAAAAATTATGAACTAAAATTACCACTTTAATAAATTTATCATAGATCAATATGCAAAAAGATTAAACATTATACCACTCTCTGAATTTTCTAGGGAATTTTTGCAACAGCGGTAAACTTTCTGTTTTCAAACAGCAACATGTATACTAGCAAAATAAGCATGGCAAAGGCTATCCTTGACATTTTTATTGGAACTAAAGATGCAAATAATTATTCTAAAAAACAGAAAGCAAAAACTAACAAGATAAAATGACGCTCCAAGCAAAACAGATATCATATGGTGAATAAAAATATAGCTCCAAGTAAAGTTACCGATGAACGAAGACGAAAGAGGGGATGCCTTCCGGGGCATCCCCAAGCTTAGGCTCTTGGTTGTCCTTGAATATTACCTTGGGGTGCCTTGGGCATCCTCAATCTTAGGCTCTTACCACTCCTTATTCCATAGTCCATCGAATCTTTACCCAAAACTTGTAAACTTCACAACACAAAACTTAACAGAAAACTCGTGAGCTCCGTTAGCGAAAGAAAGAAAAACCAACACATAAGGTACTGTAATTGACTCATTATTTATTTATATTGGTGTTAAACCTACTGTATTCCAACTTCTCTATGGTTTATAAACCATTTTACTAGCCATAGATTCATCAAAATAAGCAAACAACAGAATGAAAACAGAATCTGTCAAAAACAGAACAGTCTGTAGTAATCTGTAACTAACACAAACTTCTGGAACTCCAAAAATTATAAAATAACTTGGTGGACCTGAGGAATTTGTATAGTAATCATCTGCAAAACGAATCAACTAAATATCACTCTCCAGTAAAAAGTTGAAGCTAATCTCGTGAGCGCTAAAGTTTCTGTTTTTTTTACAGCATGAGCATAAAGACTTCACCCAAGTCTTCCCAAAGGTTCTACTTGGCACAAACACTTATTAAAACATAAAACAACATCTAAAAAGAATCTAGATGGATTATTTATTCCTAAACATAACCAAAAATCAAGAAACTAAAATAAAATTGGATTGCCTCCCAACGAGCGCTAACGTTTAACGCCCCTAGCTAGGCATGATGATTTCAATGATGCTCACATAAGAGATAAGAATTGAAACATAAAGAGAGAATCATGAAAAATATGACTAGCACATTTAAGTCTAACCCACTTCCTATGCATAGGGATTTTGTGAGCAAACAACTTATGGGAACAATAATCAACTAGCATAGGAAGGTAAAACAAGCATAACTTCAAGATTTTAAGCACATAGAGAGGAAAATTGATATTATTGCAATTCCTACAAGCATATGTTCCTCCCTCATAATAATTTTCAGTAGCATCATGAATGAATTCAACAATATAACCAGCACCTAAAGCATTCTTTTCATGATCTACAAGCATAGAAAATTTACTACTCTCCACATAAGCAAATTTCTTCTCATGAATAGTAGTGGGAGCAAACTCAACAAAATAATTATCATGTGAGGCATAATCCAATTGAAAACTAAAATCATGATGACAAGTTTCATGGTTATCATTATTCCTAATAGCATACAAGTCATCACAATAATCATCATAGATGGCAACTTTGTTCTCATAATCAATTGGAACCTCTTCTGAAATAGTGGAATCATCACTAAATAAAGTTGACATTCTTCCAAATCCACTTTCATGTTCATCACAGTAAGGTTCAACATCCTCCAAAATAGTGGGACCACTACTTTCTAAAGTTTACACTCTTCCAAACCTACTTTCATCAATATAATCATCATAAATAGGAGGCATGCTATCATCAAAATAAATTTGCTCATCAAAGCTTGGGGGACAAAATATATCATATTCATCAAACATAGCTTCCCCAAGCTTGTGGCTTTGCATATCATTAGCATGATGGATATTCAAGGAATTCATACTAACAACATTGCAATCATGCTCATCATTCAAATATTTAGTTCCAAACATTTTAATGCATTCTTCTTCTAACACTTTGGCACAATTTTCCTTCCCATCATACTCGCGAAAGATATTAAAAAGATGAAGCGTATGAGGTAGACTCAATTCCATTTTTTTAGTTTTCTTTTATAGACTAATCTAGTGCTAAAACAAGAAACAAAAAGATTCGGTTGCAAGATCTAAAGATATACCTTCAAGCACTCACCTCCCCGGCAACGGCGCCAGAAAAGAGCTTAGTTGACGGGGTGTGAGTGAGTGCCCTTTACCTAGCCTCCCCGGCAACAGCGTGAGAAAAGAGCTTGATGTCTACTACACAACCTTCTTCTTGTAGACATTGTTGGGCCTGCAAGTGCACAGGTTTGTAGGACAGTAGCAAATTTCCATAAAGTGGATGACCTAAGGTTTATCAATCCGTAGGAGGCGTAGGATGAAGATGGTCTCTCTCAAACAACCCTGCAACCAAATAACAAAGAGTCTCTTGTGTCCCCAACACACCCAATACAACGACAAATTGTATAGGTCACTAGTTCAGCGAAGAGATGGTGATACAAGTGCAATATGGATGGTAGATAAAGGTATTTGTAATCTGAAAATATAAAAATAGCAAGGTAACTAATGATAAAAGTGAGCGTAAACGGTATTGCAATGGTAGGAAACAAGGCCTAGGGTTCATACTTTCACTAGTGCAAGTTCTCTCAACAATAATAACATAGATAGATCATATAACAAGCCCTCAACATGCAACAAAGAGTCACTCCAAAGCCACTAATAGCGGAGAACAAACATAGAGATTATGGTAGGGTGCAGAAACCACCTCAAAGTTACTCTTTCGGATCGATCTATTAAAGAGTTCATACTAGAATAACACCTTAAGACACAAATCAACCAAAACCCTAATGTCACCTAGATACTCCATTGTCACCTCAAGTATCCGTGGGCATGATTATACGATATGCATCACACAATCTCAGATTCATCCAACCAACACAAAGTACTTCAAAGAGTGCCCCGAAGTTTCTACCGGAGAGTCAAGAACGTGTGCCAACCCCTATGCATAGGTTCATGAGCGGAACCCGCAAGTTGGTCACCAAAACATACATCAAGAGGCACGTGATATCCCATTGTCACCACAGATAAACACGGCAAGACATACATCAAGTGTTCTCATAAAAGACTCAATCAGATAAGATAACTTCAAAGGGGAAACTCAATTCATCACAAGAGAGTAGAGGGGGAGAAACATCATAAGATCCAACTACAATAGCAAAGCTCGGGATAGATCAAGATCATGCCATAGAGGGAACACGAGAGAGAGAGAGAGAGAGAGAGAGAGAGAGAGAGAGAGAGAGATCAAACACATAGCTAATGGTACATACCCTCAGCCCCGAGGGTGAACTACTCCCTCCTCGTCATGGAGAGCGCCGAGATGATGAAGATGGCCACCGGTGATGGTTCCCCCACTAGTAGAAAAGGGGGCAATGGGCCAGGCCAGTTCAGCCTATTAGTCCCGGTTCAATCCAGAACCGGGACCAATGGAGCTATTTGCCCCGGTTCGTGAGCCCAGGGGGCGGCCCAAGACCCGTGGGCCATTGGTCCCAGTTCGTCCGGACCTTTTGGTCCCGGTTGGTGGGATGAACCGGGACCAATGGGCCTAGATCCTGGCCCACCACTATTGGTCCCGGTTGGTGGCATGAACAGGGACCAAAGGCTTCCCTTTAGTCCCGGTTCATGCCACGAACCGGGACCAATAGTGCTGCCTATATATACCCCTCGCTCGCGAGCAGAGGACTCCAGTGCTCTGTTTTTCTCTTTCCGGCGAGGGGGGGCTTTGTGGTGCTCTAGCTCACCTCCTATGCACATGAGGTGTTCGATGAAATGCCCGAGCCACACTACTTAAGCTTTCTCCTCTCCAAGACCTCCAACCTCCATTTTCCTCAATATTTGTCTAGGTTTAGCGGTCCGTCACGCCCCGTCCCCGTCTTCACCGCCGTCGATCACCCGCGCCGATCTCATCGCCAGCACCACCGTGGTGAGCCTCTTGTTCTTATCTTCTTTCTGAAAGGAAAAATATTCTTACTTGTATTATTTTCTTACTTTTATTATTGCATCTTATATAGTGCGATGGTTTTGGTATCCGCCCCGTCGGCCCTCGTCACATCTATGATTCAGATGTGGTATATATTATCTTTTCATAACTATTGGTTCATTTATTGTTTATGAAAATTATGCCGACCAATGTGACATAGATTTTATTTATCTAGGAGGTTGTTGAACCGGAAATTCCAACCGACCCTATTGTCGAGAGGTTAAATTTAGTTGAAGAAGAAAACAATTTCTTGAAGGAAAAAATAAAAAAACTTGAGGAGGAGAAGATGATATTGGAGTTGCATGTTGCGGATGTCGTCGATGATCACAAGATCAAGATGGATGCAATGCGCTTGAAGATGAGAAAGATGCCATTCATACCGAGGCTTGGTATCATTATGTCGTTGGATCAGTTGTTACCTTGGTTGCGATTATGATCGCATTTGTTTTCGCATTGAAATGTTTTACATAGTTTCAATGTATGGTTTAATTAATTTAGATGCTCTGCAGAGCTTTATGTTGTTAGATGAGAACTATGTATGTACTTTGGTTTTTATGTGATGATGAACTTCTATTAATTTGGTCACTTAATTATCTATTCATGATGTTCTGTAATGATTTTTGACACACTTAATTATATATAATGCACGCAGATGAACCGGCAATGGATGTACACGCGGTGACAGACACACCTCCGAGTACATTAAGGGCGTGCATGATTTTCTCGAAGTGGCTGAGGCAAACAAGCAGAATGGTTTTATGTGTTGTCCATGCCCTATATGTGGGAATACGAAGTCTTACTCTGACCAGAAAATACTTCACACCACCTGCTTTACAAGGGTTTCATGCCACACTATAATGTTTGGACGAGGCACGGAGAAATAGGGGTTATGATGGAAGACGCCGAGGAAGAAGAGTACGATGACAACTATGTGCCCCCTGAATACGGTGATGCTACCGAACATCAAGATGCACCAGACGATGTGCACGATGGTGCTGCAACGGGCGAAGCTGCTGAAGATCAAGAGGAACCAGACGATGTGCCCGATGATGATGATCTCCGCCGGGTCATTGTCGATGCAAGGACACAATGCGAAAGTCCAAAGGAGAAGCTGAAGTTCGATCGCATGTTAGAGGATCACAAAAGAGGGTTGTACCCCAATTGCGAAGATGGCAACACAAAGCTCGGTACCATACTCGAATTGCTGCAGTGGAAGGCAGAGAATGCTGTGCCTGATAAAGGATTTGAGAAGCTACTGAAAATAATGAAGAAGAAGCTTCCAAAGGATAACGAATTGCCCGACAGTACATACACATGCAAAGAAGGTCGTATGCCCTCTAGGATTGGAGGTGGAGAAGATACATGCATGCCCTAATGACTGCATCCTCTACCGTGGTGCCTACAAGGATCTGAACGCATGCCCGGTATGCGGTGCATTGCGGTATAAGATCGAACGAGATGACCACTGGTGATGTTGACGGCAAGCCTCCCAAGAAGAGGGTTCCTCGAAGGTGATGTGGTATGCTCCTATAATACCACGGTTGAAACATCTGTTCGTAAGCAGAGAGCATGCCAAGTTGATGCGATGGCACAGTGAGGACCGTAAGAAAGACGGGAAGTTGAGAGCACCCGGACGGGTCACAAAGTGGAGAAAAATCGAGAGAAAGTACTGGGATGAGTTTGCAAAGGACCCAAGGAACGTATGGTTTGCTTTAAGCGCGGATGGCATTAATCCTTTCGGGAGCAGAGCAGCAATCACAGACCTGGCCCGTGACTCTATGGATGTATAACCTTCCTCCTTGGATGTGCATGAAGCGGAAGTTCATTATGATGCCATTTCTCATCCAAGGCCCTAAGCAACACGGCAACGACATTGATGTGTACCTAAGGCCATTAGTTGAAGAACTTTTACAGCTGTGGAATGGAAACGGTGTACGTACGTGGGATGAGCACAAAAAGGAGGAATTTGACCTAAAGGCGTTGCGCTGTTCGTGACCATCAACGATTGGCCCGCTCTCAGTAACCTTTGAGGACAGACAAACAAGGGATACCACGCATGCACACACTGTTTACTTGACACCGATAGTATATACCTGGGAAGCTGCAGGAAGAATGTGTACAGGCCATCGTCGATTTCTTCCGACCAACCATCAATGTTGAAAGAAAGGCAAGCATTTCAAAGGCGAGGCAGATCACCGGAAGAAGCCCGCCATGCGCATCGGGTGATCACGTACTTGCTATGGTCAATGATTTACACGTAATCTTTGGAAAGGGTCGGCGGACTAGCTGTTCCGAATGACGCCGAGAATCACGCACCCATGTGGAAGAAAAAATCTATATTTTGGGACCTACCCTCTTGGAAAGACCTAGAGGTCCGCTCTTTGATCGACGTGATGCACGTGACGAAGAACCTTTGCGTGAACCTGCTAGGCTTCTTGGGCGTGTATGGGAAGACAAAAGATACACACGAGGCACGAGAGGACCTGCAACGCTTGCACGAAAAGAGGGCATGCCTCCGAAGCGAGATGAAGGTCCCGCCAAGAACGCTCTTACGAAAGAAGAGAAAGAAATATTCTTTCAATGCCTTCTCGAGATGAAGGTCCCGACTGGCTTCTCGTCGAATATAAAGGGAATAATAAATATGCCGGAGAAAAGTTCCGTAACCTAAAGTCTCATGACTGCCACGTGATTATGACGCAACTGCTTCCGGTTGCATTGAGGGGCTTCTACCGAAAACGTCCGATTAGCCATTGTGAAGCTATGTGCATTCATCAATGCAATATCTCGTAAGGTGATCGATCCAGAAATCGTACCAACGCTTAAGGAGTGATGTGGCGCAATGTCTTGTCGGTTTCGAGCTGGTGTTCCCACCATCCTTCTTCAATATCATGACGCGCCGTCCTAGTTCATCTAGTCGGCGAGATTGTCATTACGGGGCCCGTATTTCTACACAATATGTACCCCTTTGAGAGGTTCATGGGATTCCTAAAGAAATATGTTCAGAATCGCTGCTTAGGCCGAAGGAAGCATCTCCATGGGCCATCAAGCGAGAGGATGTTATCGAGTTTTGTGTTGACTTCATTCCTGGCCTTAAGAAGATAGGTCTCCACAGAATCGCGGTATGAGGGGAGACTGACCGAAAAGGCACGCTTGGAAGGGACTCAATAATATGCAGGACGGATATTCTTGGTCTCAAGCACACTACAGTTCTACTGAACTCTACCTTGGTGACCCCGTATGTCGATGAACACAAGAACGATCTGCGCTCCAAACACCCGGAAGCGGTCGACGATCGGATTACATGTGAACGCATCGGGACTTTCAGCAGTTGGTTGGAAACACGTCTCGGAGGTGACAGCACTGTTTGTGATGAGCTGTACTTGTTGTCCAGGGACCATCTTCGATCGTAATGATTTGGAAAGGATCTGAGATAAATGGGAATACATTTTACGATTGACCAAGATGAAAAGAGCACCAACCAAAACAGTGGTGTCCGCTTTGATGCAGCAACCGACAAGGGAAATGACACATATTATGGTTACATAGTAGACATATGGGAACTTGACTACGGAGTAGATTTTAAGGTCCCTTTGTTTAAGTGCAAGTGGGTCAATCTGGGGAGGCGGGAAGTGCAGGTAGACCCACGATGCGGAATGACAACAGTGGATCTGAAAAATCTTGGGTACACCGACGAACCGTTCGTCCTAGCCAATGATGTGGCACAGGTTATCTATGTGAAGGACATGTCTACCGACCGAGGAAAAGAAAAGATAAGGAAGCGAATACATCAAACAATGAGCCAAAGCGCCACATAGTTCTTTCAGGAAAAGGGACATCCACAGGAGTGGAGGGCAAGATGCAGACATGTCAAGAGTATGAAAAGTTTCTTGAAATTCCCCTTCAAAGTCAAGGCTGACCCAAGCATCCTGATAAGCGATGAAGATTATCCATGGTTACGGGCGCAATAAGCAAAGCGACACAAGCGAAGAAAAAGTGAAGACTTTCTCCATAACTATTATGATGATACCATGCCAACTTTGTAATGCATTTAGTATGATACCATTGTCCGTTTTGTACATGCACATGCTATGCCAACTTTTTCAGAGTTCATTTGAAAACTATGAATTTGAAAACCTCGCCAACCAAAGGGCGCTCACACCGGTTTATAAGCCCGTCCCTCTACACGCCTTGTTGAGCTCACAAACTTGTGATTCACACAAATTTCAAAGAATTCAAATTTGAAAACTAATGGCACAAACAGAAAGTTTATAATTTTGCTAACCTAAAAGAAAAAAGAAACCAAAAGAAAATAAATAATGCAGAAAACAAAACAAAAAAACTTGAAAAAAAATTAAAATAGCAACAATAAGTATTTTGTTGTAAGTAGAAACAAAATAAAATAAATAAAGCAACAAAGAAAACAAAAAAATTGTTTTCAAATTTGAAAACTAATGGCACTAACAGAAAGTTTATAATTTTTCTAAAACTAAAAGCAAAAATAATTAAAAAATAAAGCAAAAAATAACAAAAAATAAATAATGCAGAAAGCAAAACAAAAAAACTGGAAAAAAAATAAAAATAGCAACAATAAGTATTTTGTTGTAAGTAGAAACCAAATAAAATAAGTAAAGCAACAAAGAAAACAAAAAAACAAAAAAAGTGCCACCTACTGGGCCCCCACGGCCTGAATACGACTAGAAACCCTGCCAAGGCCAGGATTCAGGCCCTTGAGGCCCAGTGAAACCTGGCACAGATTGCAGGTTTAGGCCCGAAAGCCTCGCTTTAGAGAGGAGTTCGAGAGGAAGGCGCACCGCACCTTATAAGCAGTGCGCCTCCCTCTCAACTAGCGAGGTGGGACTAAATATTTGGGTTCGGGCAGCACATGCCTTTGGTCCCGGTTGGTGGCACCAACCGGGACTAAAATGATTAGTCCCGGTTCATGGCACAAAGCGACTAATGCCCCCTTTAGTCCCGGTTGGTGCCACCAACCGGGACCAAAACCATTAGTCCCGGTTTGTGCCACGAACCGACCAATGCACTTTCTATATATACAGGACTTTGCGAAAATTTCATTCAGTTCCTCATCTCGCCGCAGACGCCGCCCTCTGCCCGACACCTGCTCCTCGTCGTTGCCGCCACAAGACGTCGTCGCCGCCCGTCGTCGCCAGCCGCTTCATGCCGTCGTCGCCGCGCCGCTTCGTCGTCGCCGCCCGCTGTCGCCCTTGCCGCCGCCCCAAGCCCGTCGTCCCGTCGCCGCCCAAAGCCCGCCGTCCCGTCTCCGCCCGAGCCCGCCGTCCTCGTCGCCGCCCGAGCCCGCCATCGCCCCTGCCCGAGCCCGCCGTCCTCGTCGCCCCCCTTGCCCGCCCGTCGTCGCCCCCCTTGCCGCCTCGAGCCCATCGTCAGCCCGTCGCCCGACGCCCTCGCCCGCCGTCGCCCTCGGCCGCCCGTTGTGAGCCCGTCGAGCCTCTGCTCATATGTTGCAATATGTTTTTTTATTTTATTAGTTTATTTTTTGTTCATATGTGATGTATATGTGTATGTGGCTATAATGTATATGTTTTTATTTTTATTAGTTTAGTTTTTTGTTCATATATAGAAAGTTACAATTTTAATTAGGTTAGTGCAGGAAAAGGTTAGTGCATTTTAATTAGGTTAGTGTAGAGGAAAAGTAAAATAAGGAAAAGGAAGAAAAGAGGAAGAAGGAAGAAGGAAGAAGAAGAAGAAAAGAATGAGAGGAAAAAGAAGAAAAGAAGAGGAGAAGAAGAAAGGAATAGAGGAGAAGAAGAAAAATAGAAAAAAATTCTATTTTTCTTCTTCTCCTCTTTTTTTCTTCCTTTTTTTCTTCTTCTTCCTTCTTCCTTCTTCCTCTTTTTCTTCCTTTTCCTTATGTACCTTTCTCGAGTGATAAGAAGAAAAAGAAGAGGAGAAGAAGAAAGAAGAAACTTCAACACGCGGGGGGGGGGTACCGATACCCCCTCCCCGATAACATTATTTTCCCATGTATATGTATGTCGTGTCGTTGTCGATATAACGAGGGTGTCGAGGATCGCCGAGGGGTCGAGGGTCGGGAACTAGGGTAGAGGGTCGAGGGTCGTTAAGGGGTCAAGGGTCGAAGGTTTCAGGGTCGAGGGTTCCTATAGTGTCAAAGTATTGAAGAAATCCATGGCTTCATCATTAGCCGGAAGTAACCATGGCATGATGGTACGAAGTCCTCCAAAGTTATTCCGGAATGGAGTCCCGGATAGGATAATTTGCCTTTTTTGTATGAATTTCAGCAAAGGCCTTTCAAATAACGATATTCGGAAGGTTCTTGCTGAACTTTGTACCAAAAAGCGAATTATCCTATCTGGGACTCAGTTCCAAAATAACTTTGGAGAGCTTCGTACCATCATGCACCACATTTCGCCTAATGATGAAGACATGGTTTTGTTGAATCCTTTGACACTAGGCAACCTCCCGACCCTCGGCGATCCTCGACCACTTGACCCTCGACCGCCGGGCGATCCACGACCCTCTACCCTACATCAAGGCCGATGCCCACGTCACTTGTGGGACATAGATGTAGTGTTCAACGCCGACCCCCTCCCGATAGCTTCAACACGTGGGGGGGGGGGGGGGTCGATATTACCCCCTCCTTGAAGCGTTCTCGAGGCCACCCCCTAACCCGTGAAGCGTTGTCGAGGCCACCCCAAACCCTAGAGAAGCAGCGTCGAGGCCACTAATATGATTCCTTATTGTGATTATCTAGCTAGTTCTACGTTTGCCACTAATATATCCATATCTGTCATGTTTGAATAATAATTGCCATGTTGTAAATATTTGTAGAAACTATGGACACCCCCTGAGACGAAGCACAAGAAGCGTTGTTGAGGGACATAATCGCACAAGGAAGTGATGCCGTCTACTCGTTGATGTTTCTCAACGACAACGATGGTCTGGAAGGAGAGGGTGAAGAAGCAGCTGGCTATGATTTACATGGCTCCGATGACCCAATGCGGTGCAAGAAGGAGAGGGTGAAGAAGTAGACCGTGAGGATGGCTCCGGTGATCACCAAACCGAGTCCGGCCAGGTATATATATTAGTTAAGCCTGTCTTGACTAGCTAATTGATGCATTCATTGTTTTGGTATGTACACATATTAATTAACTCTCGTCTTTGTTCTTTTTCTAGCCCTCGGATTGAGCACAACTTCTGTAAAGAGACGAGGCCCAAGAAAAAGTTGAGCTCGGATGAAAAGTTTGAGATCATACAAATCGCAAGGCTGACGGCCAACCGATTGAACCCTACCGGACAAAGAAGGCATTTGTTGCTCGGTCACGGGGGTTACGGTTAGGGACAAGATCCCGATCAGCATCCACCAATGGTATAAGCCTAAGAACAAAGACCCTGAGGTGTCTTATGTCAATGATATGCAGAAAAATGATCTTTGGACTGAGCTGAAGTCAAATTTTACCCTACCGCTAGAGGATGATCCGGAGAAGCCAGTAATAGAGCCATTAGTCAAGTCTTTTCCTCTTAAGAAGATGGCCGACCTATTCAGGAATTGGAAGAAAGAACTCAATACGTATGTCGAAAAAAATGAGACACCAGAATTCAAGGGCAAATATGAGAAGATCAGAGATGACTGGCCCGCATTTGTGTCCTACAAGACATCGGAAAAGAGTAAAAAGATGTCGGCGACAAACAAGATAAATGCTGCGAAGAAGAAGCTTCACCATCGCGCAGGGGTCGTGGCTACCTCGTAGCCCGGCCTAAGTGGGCCAAGGCTGAGAATGATCTCGCTTGATAAAGGGATCGAACCGAGACAATGAACTGGCTGCACCGTTGCGGACTTGGTTCTTGGGGCGGCAGATCCTTGGACCCTATAACAGGGAAGTGCATTTGGACGGACGAACAATTGGACATACCAGTCAAGAGGCTTCAACAATATATCGAAGCAGCGCAGAAAGGGAAGTTCGTTCCAGACAGGGAGAAGGACGAGCTCACAATGGCCCTCGGGAATCCTGAGCACCCTGGACGGACACGAGGCACGCCAGGCTCCGTTTCGTGGAAGGCTGGATTTCCGGACGCAGGGGGTTACAAAACCCATGAGAGGAGGCAGAAAGCTGGAGCAGAGCCAAATGCACGGCGCTGCGAAGGGTAATGGGGCTAGAGGAACGAGAAAAGGAACGAGAAGCGGCAGATCGTAGCAAACGACCTGCCGAAGCTTCCCCGGTTACCCGCCATCTCGTGAGAGAAGCGATGTGGCTTCCACCGAGCTGCTTCAGCCGGAGCAGCATGCCTTGACGGCTCCTGCCAGCTATCCCGTGGATGCTATCACGGATGCTTAAAATTGCCACCTTATGGCGCAATGGAGCAATTTGAAGGACAAGGCGGTTGTTGGCTCTGTTTATCCTACTAAACCCGACTCAACTTTTCACCGCCGGCCGATTCCGAAGGATATGCTAAGGTGATGGTCGATGAAATAACGGAGGGATTTGAGGACCTCCGGCTTGACCACCCTACCGGTGAAGGGGAGTATCGGCTGGGTTACGCTCAAGACTCCATGCTATGGCGGAAGGATCTCATCAACCTTCCGAACTGGGCGCCTCCGCCTCCTCCTCCTCCTCCGTGAAGTCAGGCACTCTGCCTCCTCCACCGCCTCCTCCTCCGTGAGTGACGATCAGGGCACTCGGCCGGCTCCTTCTCCGGCGCATGGTGGCACTCCGCTGCTTCTCCGCTGCGCCCGGCGCCCAGCAGCCAGCCTCCTCCTTCTCCGCCTCGTCGGCAAGGCGGAAGAGACTTCGCCGCCCGCTCCGGCTGCTCCGGCGCGTCGTAGTCCTTCTCCTCCGCCTCGTAAGCAAGGAAAGAAGACATCCGCTCCGTCTGCTCTGCGGCGTCTAGCAGATACAGCCAAAGGCGGGAGGAGATACAGATTCGGTCCTTCTCAAGACTCGGAGAAGTTACCATACGAGAGGAGCGAGGAGGAAAACGCGAAGAACGCGCAGACCGAAGTGGATGACTGGTTTCAAGGGTTGAAAGCAAAGAGACATCCACCTCCGGAGGAGAAGGTAGATTCGGTGAAAGCGAAGCGCACTCTGGCTGCCCTGACAAAACCACCCAAGTCTCCGCCGAAAGGCAACTATGAGCGCATTATTGGAAAGGCATTTGCCGAAGCGGAGAGGTCGGGAAATGCTGTCGTTGATCAAAGGATGAAAGAACGATGAGCTGGGAAACAAATTGCCCAGCTCGGCGAATCGTGCCCCCCGCTCAAGGTGCCTGCTAGCGACATCGTCGATCCGAGGATGGTGCCCGGTTATGGCAATCCTGCAGATTACCTGCCCGACGATGTACATTATGATTTCTTGGAGGTGCGAGATACAAAGATCTGATGTGGGAAGCCTCTCGTCAAAGATGAAAGTTCTCTATCAACGATGATGCGAAGATTGCATGATTGGTACATGAAAACCTGCAAAGAGTCTCGAGGGTAGGAGTACTTTGTATGTGAGAGTTAAAAGGAGCATGACCTCCTTGGAATTGAACTGTTGCCTATTCCATTTGAGGAGTTCTATCAGTTTTTCAATCAATTGGCCCTCGATAAAGCAACGGTCACCTGCTCATCATGCGTAAGTAGTACTACTTCATCATTAAGTCTCTCTATATAACTCAGCCCTTTCATTGCATGTATTTATAATTATCCTCACTATATTATGCAGATTGAAGATCGCGAATTGAAGAAAAGACAAGTGGGTGATATTGGGTTCATTAACACATATCTCATAGATAAAACTGAGGTTGAATTTCGTAAAGAAAATATCGAGGCCAACTTGCTACAATCGTTGGTAATAAATGAACACAAAGATATAATACTCTTTCCTTACAACTTCAAGTGAGTTTTACTGTCTTGTGGCATATTCGGTTTCCTTATTAGTCCAGGTTATAGTAATGTAATATTGATGAGTTATGCATGTGTGCGCAAGTACCACTATATTCTCCTAGAGATTAAGCTTGAGAAGGGAGTAGTAACTGCATCTTAGACTCCAAGCGAAAAGATCCCAAGGAGTATGCGGACATGACTGAAATGCTCGAGAAGTAAGTTAAATCGATCATTATCCACCATATCAGCAACTTTGTTCATTTCTGATATCAAGTAATTGTTTTCTTTGTATGGCAGGGCTTGGAGAAAATTCACCAAAAAAGCTTCGGGACTACCGAAGAAGCTGCAATTTAGACACCCGAAAGTAAGTACTATATAGTAGCATATTCCACGCATCTGCTAGTGATTCAAGCGCTAGTTTCATCAATACCATTTAGCATGCTTGCTAAGTATCAGTTTGATTGACCTCTATTTCTTGTAAAGTGGTTGTGGCAGGAACAAGGGAATGGTTTCTGTGGATACTACGTTTGCGAGTCCATCCGCCACACGACCTGTGAGCGGGGCTACTCCGACAAACAATATGAAGTGCGTAAATAAAAATATTCACAATTTTATTTTATTACCATCATTTGTGTTGAGTTTCATTAATTCATATATATATATGTATTGACCCCTTTCTTAAAATTAGATGTTTCGGATGTGGGATGAACTCCTAGCACCAGATCGCATGCGAGCACTTCAAGAGGAATTGGCGGCATTCTTTCTTGACCACGTGATCGCTGAAGACGGAGAATACTATGTGGACCACGCGTCCGTATGTTAGGAGATTATATATTTGTAAAAGATAATTATTGTATATATGTAGCCGGTAGTGTCGGATAGATATACGAGAACTTGTTGTTCGACCAATCTCTCGGAGAAGGAGAGGTGGTCGATATCACTTCTCTCTGTATGCATATATGTTCATGACGATCTTCTGTTTGCTTAATTACTAGCTAGCTAGCGTGTCTAGCTAGTCCTCTCTATCGTATGTATAGTACGTTGCGTAGACCAAGAACGGACAATAGTTAGGACACTTTTCTATATTAATTTGCTTGCTATAGCACAATATATTAAACACCTAAATTAACCCCCCAAACGGCCCCCCCTTTAAAAAAAACAAAAACCACAGCCATAGAAATCTTGTGGCGTGGATGCCTATTGGTCCCGGTTGGTGCCACCAACCGGGACCAAAAACCTCTACTGGGCTCGGCCGGACAGCAACGTGGAGGCCCATCTGTCCCGGTTCTGGATTGAACCGGGACTAAAGGGTTAGGGCATTAGTACCGACCCTTTAGTCTCGGTTCATGAACCGGGACTAAAGGCCCTCACCAACCGGGACTATAGGCCCTTTTTCTACTAGTGCCCCTCCGGCAGGGTGCCGGAATGGGCTCCCGAGAGGTTTTTGGTGGCTATAGAGGCTTGCGGTGGCGGAACTCCCGATCTATCTTGGTATTCGATGGTTTTAGGGTACGTAGGCTTATATAGGCGAAAGAAGTCGGTCGGGAGGTGCTCGAGGGGCCCACGAGACAGGGGGGCATGCCCGATGAGGCGCCCCTATCTCCTGGCCTCCTCGAGTGTCTTCTGACATGAACTCCAAGTCTCCAGGATGATAATCTTCCAAAAAATCACGTTGCCAAAGGTTTCATTCCGTTTGGACTCTGTTTGATATTCCTTTTCTTCGAAATACTGAAACAGGCAATAAAACAGCAATATGGGCTGGGCCTCCGGTTAATAGGTTAGTCCCAAAAGTAATATAAAAGTTCATAATAAAGCCCATAATCATTCAAAACAGGTAATATAATAGAATGGAACAATAAAAAATTATAGATACGTTGGATACGTATCACTCCCTGTTAAGGGGGGCAAGCCGCCTGCGCCGGTGGCCTCTGTCCATCCAGAGGCACCGGAAAATTTGCTGGAAGCACTTCGTGGCGCTTCCATCGATGAAGAGCACCTCACTATTATGAGTGCGGTGATCGAGAAGGTTCGGTCCGCCAAAAGAGGACTAACCGAAGCTTGTGCCCGCCTCCTAACAGGCTTTGAGGTGAGTGATCGAAATATGGGAAAATATTACAGCATAGATAGTAGCCCCTGATGCTCTATTTGGCGTTCGTGAAGAAAAGCCGAATAGAGGATCAAATAATAACTGCAGGAGTCTAATACAAATATGTCTAGATGCGTATGCAGGCTTCCCTGGCATTGCTGCCGCGCGTCGCGGAGGTCGCAAAGATTAAAGCGGGACCTTGAGCGGTCCAAGGAAGAACTCGGCCTTGCCAAGAGGCAGCTCGAGGAGAACAAAGGTAAGCAATACCTTGTCTATATATGAAAAAGAGATTTGGTTGCAAGATAATAGGATCACCATGAATGTGCCAAGGTCCACGACCGAAGTGGCGACCCTGAAGCAGGCGCTGTCCGAGGCCGAAAACAAAGCGGCCCAGGAGCGCGCCGAGCGAGAAAAACAAGAAGCCCGAGTGGGCAAGGTGCAGCAAGAGCTCGAGGCACTCGTGAAAAAGCACGAGTCCTTGGAGCTTGACTCAAAGACGCGAGAGTCCGAGCTTGCCAAGGCCCTCGAAAGTGCAAAACATGCCAAGGCCGAAGCCCAAAAGGCCCTCCAGGAGATTGAGGCGGTGAAAAAGATAGCGGCGGGTAAGGCATTCATTATGCAAAGCAAGCATGTGAAAGAAAATTTCTATTTACTTACCCGAGTTCGGAGCTCTTCAGGAGCATTCGCAGATCTGCCCCACAGTGCATCTGATGCTGCGGAATTCTACCTGACCGAGGAGGGAAGCTCGACGGAGAAGTTGTTCTGGTCTCAATATACTGGGACCGAACACCCCGTGCCTTTGAGCGACCAGCTGAAGCAACTGGCCGAGCTCCACAAGGCGGCCGAACAGGCCATGAAGGGCCTTATAGTTCGGATGTGGCCTGGCGATGCCCTTCCCGTCAGCTACTTCGGCCTGGTGAGGCGGCTTGTGGATGCCTGCCCACGGCTGGAAGTCGTAAAGCGGTCCGTCTGCATCGAAGGTGCACGCAGGGCTTTTGCCCGTGCGAAGGTGCACTGAGCCAAGATGGACGCCGAGAAGCTGGTGAAGGAGGGGTCGCCGAAGGGCAAGGAGCATCGCCACCCCGAAATGTATTATGAGGGTGTCCTGAAGGGTGCCCGTCTTGTGGCGGACGAGTGTACCAAATATGTAATGTTTGAATGAACTTAGTCATGTGATCCTGTATTATGAAAACTAGTTCATGTGTGCTATGCAACGCTTTTGTATTTAAAATATTACCTTATGTGCGGCCGTTTATAAAATCTGAGAGTTGGCTAGTCGTCGGCTTCTGCCCCCATGCAACTAGTGCTGGGGTGTTCGGGATAAATCTGAGCACTCTTTTCCCATTTTTGGGTCCTTCGAGGGAGGTGCTCAAATAGCGAACCAGGCAATCGGACTATAATGCTTTATCACTCTCACTTAGCCATAGAAGTCTACAATTTTAAATTTTGGCGAAGCCCCTAGTATCCGGAAGGCCGAATCTGGGGCACTATACACGCCTAAGTCGAACACGGCTGACTCCTCGCCCGAAGCGGAAAAAGTCTTTAGGGACTTGAGACCTCTCTAACAGCGACCAGCGCTCGCCCTATCATGACAGTCAGTTTTAGCTTTCTCTACTGAGGTGCTCCCGGATGAACCAGGGCACAATCGCAGTAGTTCTCCCAGTGCTACCTTAGCCGATATAGCGGAACATAAGGTACCAAAACATGGGAGCCGGGCAAACCCAACTATTGACCCAAGACATGATTTGGAGCTAATGCATATAATGCTATAAGTTCGGGGTGCCGCACTGTCGAAAGTGTTCGGACTTCTCACGCCGTATTATGGGGTATACGGAAGCCCCTGGCGTACTGGGCGTACCAGAGTGTACGGGTGCTGATTGTCGTAAATGAACATATATGTATATATATATATATATATATATATATATATAAATAATAGAATGCGATAATATATTAGTGCTATGCATTGTTTATTCGAAAAATGCATAGAAGCGTTGATACAAGAAGTGCGGTAAGCAAAAAAAAAGGACTATTTGACGTGTCCTATACAAGGGCAAGCTGCGGACTGGTATTTAAAACAGGTAGAGACCACATGGGGTTTCCCTTGTATGTCAGAGCTTCTTGGTTCCTTGGTGTTTTCATCCGTAATGCGTCCGGCAATCGGACTGCCGAGCAGGGCTTCTAGCGAGTAAAGTCCTGAAAGAGAGAAAATGATAGGGGTATACAGCCCCTGGGGCGGTTGAGCCGCATTGTGGGGCGTGTCCTTGTGTGCCTCCGCCTATGCCCATGGTATTTTTAGTGCGTAGTTATGTATGCGCGGCACAGACTTCGTCGCTTGACTAGGAATAGGACGGAGGCCGAATTGCTAGGAGAGCTCACAACGTGCCAGGCGGTCCTGTTGCAGGTTACTCCGGACTCTCCTGAAGGTGTCCGGGGGCTTTATCGCCGAATTAGCGTTTTGCCTTGAAAGGCTGCTTTGTGCTTCTGCTGCGAGGGCCACAGTGTGCTCCTCCGTACGGAGCGAGCGCTCTGTATTTCTATTAACTGTTATGACCCCCCTAGGTCCTGGCATCTTGAGCTTGAGGTATGCGTAATGCAGTACCACATTGAATCTTGCAAATGCGGTTCGCTCGAGCAGTGCGTGATAGCCACTGCGGAACAGGACGATATCGAAGATTAACTCCTCGCTTCGGAAGTTATCCGTAGATCCGATGACCACTTCCAGTGCAATTGAGCCTGTACAACATGCCTCTACGCCTGGGATGACACCTTTGAAGGTGGTTTTAGTGGGTTTGACCCTTGAAGGGTCTATGCCCATTTTGCGCAACGTATCCTGATAAAGCAGGTTCAGGTTGCTGCCACCGTCCATGAGGACTCGGGTGAGGTGAAATCCGTTGATGATAGGGTCAAGGGCCAATGTGGCAGAACCGCCATGACGGATACTTGTGGGATGGTCCCTGCGATCGAAAGTGATCGGACAAGAAGACCACGGGTTGAATTTTGGGGCGACTGGCTCCATTGCATAGACGTACCTTAGTGCACGCTTCCGCTCCCGGTTAGGAATATGGGTTGCGTATATCATGTTTACCATTTTCACTTGTGGAGGAAATGTCTTCTGTCCTCCTGTGTTCGGCTGCCGGGGCTCCTCCTCGTCATCGCTGTGCAGCCCCTTGTCCTTGTTTTCGGCATCTTGCCGGACTGCTTGAACACCCAGAATTCTCGGTTGGTGCAATTGGCAGGCGTATCGGGGATGCCGTGTATTTGACACGAGCGATCGAGTATGCTGTCCAAACTGGATGGGCCTGGATTAGTTCTTTTGAATGGCTTCTTCTGCTGACCGAATTTGGAACTACGGAATCCGGCATTGACTGTCGTGTCCTTGGCGTTGTCGCCGTTGTTGCGGCATTTGTATTGGATGCGACGTGGTCTGTCGTTGCTATCTTTGGCATCCAAATTGCCAGTATTCCTTGATGTGCCACTGCTGCGAGCCAGCCAGCTGTCTTCGCCCGCGCAAAAGCGGGTCATGAGTGTCGTGAGGGCTGCCATAGATTTTGGCTTCTCTTGGCTGAGGTGTCGGGCAAGCCACTCATCACGGATGTTATGCTTGAATGCCGCTAAGGCCTCTGCATCCGGACTGTCGACAATTTGGTTTTTCTTAGTTAGGAACCGTGTCCAGAATTGCCTGGCAGATTCCCCTGGCTGTTGCGTTATATGGCTCAAGTCATCAGCATCCGGTGGTCGCACATAAGTGCCTTGGAAATTTTCAAGGAATGCATTTTCCAAATCCTCCCAACTATCGACGGAGTCTGCTGGCAAGCTATTCAGCCAATGTCGAGCTGGTCCTTTGAGTTTTAGGGGGAGGTACTTAATGGCGTGAAGATCGTCACCACGAGCCATTTGGATGTGGAGAAGGAAATCCTTGATCCATACCGCGGGGTCAGTTGTACCATCATATGACTCGATGTTCACGGGTTTGAATCCTTCTGGGAATTCATGATCCATTACTTCATCAGTGAAGCATAGGGGGTGTGCGGCGCCTTTGTGCCGGGCTATGTCTCGACACCGTTCGTACGAGTCTTGTTTGCTGTATTCGGCCCGGCCGGATTTGCTTTTAGTGTATCCGGCGTGACGATCATCGTCACGTGTTGGGGCGCGCCCTCGTGATCCGTAGATAGATCTTGTGTGTCCTGCTTTGTTTTTCAATACGTCTCGCAGGTCCTGCGTATTGCCCCGGGCCTTGGTGTTTTTGTTTGACTGGCGACGGGGTGCGGGCTGGACTCCTTGCTGATACGCTGCTTTGTCTCAGCCACGAGGTGGTCGGTCAGCCGCATCATACGCAGGTTGTGCAGGCTTCAGTGCTTCCTCCTCCAGTTGGGTTAGTAACCTGCGCTTTGGGTAACTTTTGGTTGGGCGCTCGAGCTCATATTCCTCGGCTGCCAGGACTTCTGTCCATCTATCCGCTAGCAGATCCTGATCAGCTTGAAGCTGCTGCTGCTTTTTCTTCAGGTTATTTGCTGTGGCAATAAGCAGGCGCTTAAAGCGCTCCTACTCGACGGGATCCTCAGGCACGACAAATTCTTCGTCGCCGAGGCTCACTTCATCTTCGGAGAGAGGCATGTAATTGTTGTCCTCCGCTTCTTCCTCTGCCGCTCGTTCAGGAGGGCTGGGTTGTTCCCCCTCCGGCTCTAAATCTTGCTGGAGGGGATTGTCATCATCTTCGGCACTGTCCGGAGTACTGTTATCTCCTGTGCCGGTATCACCGCTTTTGCTCTGGCGAGGCTTAGAGCGGCGCCACTGACGTCGGTGCTTGGGTTGCTTTTTGGAGGGGTCATCCTCCGCTGTCTTGTCTCCATTGCCTTCTTTGGGTGTATCCACCATATATATATATATATATATATATATATATATATATATATATATATATATATAGTGATGCTATTCATCACCCAGGGTGCAGAATAAGTTATTTCTCACCCAAGGTAATCTTACGATCACTTCATAATTAAATTACATTTGGAATTCAAATAGTTACATTCCTATTGATTCACTACGTAAAATTTGATATAAGAAAATAAAAGTATAGGTCATAAGACAAGAAAATTTGGAGTTTATGTATATTTTACACTATGTTTTTACGCTTGTAATTTTACATAACATAAAATATTTTTACGGTGATGATATATTTTCTTACGGTCTATTTTACATCAGAAATAAAACAAAACTTACGGAACGTAAAATTACAAAGGCATTGGTGGTAAAATAGAGGGGTGAAGAATAACTATTTCTCACCCGAGGTGACGAATAGTCAATCCCTATATATATATATATATATATATATATATATATATATATATATATATATATCATATGATGAGGTGGCGGTTCAAAGGCCCGTAAGCAATGGTTCCTGTTAGTCTCCTTCATCGTTGTCCATACCATCGATGTCTTTGGAGTCGAAGTCGAGCATGTCAGTTAAATCATCGACAGTGGCTACTAAGTGGGTGGTGGGTGGGGAGTGAATTTCTTCGTCATCCGCACTCCACTCTAGCTGTACATAGTTCGGCCAAGGTTCTCCTGATAAGGAGAGAGACCTTAACGAGTTTAGCACATCGCCGAAGGGCGAGTGCTGAAAGATATCCGCAGAGGTGAACTCCATGATCGGCGCCCAATCAGATTCGATAGGCGTGGGCGCAGGCGGTTCGGAGTCCGTGATCGGAGGGGAATCCTGTAGTTTGGCGTCACGGCTCTCGTGAGGGGTAAGGTTAGTGTTTGGCTCTATCGCCATTGAGAGTGCGGCCTCCAAGGTGGGGTCTATCCGCCCGTCCTCGGGTGGCGCAACTTGCCCCAGGTTGAAGGTCGGAGTAGTTACTGGTGTGATCTCCCGAGCATTGTCCGACGGCAGAGCTATATCATGCTCGTCGTGGTTGTGCGGCACACCTGGCATGGGCTTGAATCCGTCGAAGATCAAATCTCCGCGGATATCGGCAGTGTAATTCAAATTTCCAAACCTGACCTGATGGCCAGGGGCGTAGCTCTCGATCTGCTCGGATATGGCCAAGCGAGTTGGCCCTTGATGCAAAGCCGCCGAATACGAAGATTTGTCCGGGGAGGAAGACCGCACCCTGGACCGCGTCGCTACCGACGATTGAAGGAGCCATCAAACCTTTATCGCGACGACACAGTGGAACTCTCAATGAAAGCACCAATGTCGGTGTCAAAACCGGCGGATCTCGGGTAGGGGGTCCCGAACTATGCGTCTAAGGCGGATGGTAACAGGAGGCGGGGACACGATGTTTACCTGTGTTCGGGCCCTCTCGATGGAGGTAATACACTACTTCACCTTGATTGATCTTGATGATATGAGTATTACAAGAGTTGATCTACCACGAGATCGTAGAGGCTAAACCCTAGAAGCTATCCTATGGTATGATTGTTGTTGTCCTACGAACTAAACCCTCCGGTTTATATAGACACGGGAGGGGGCTAGGGTTACACAGAGTCGGTTACAATGGGAGGATATCTTCATATCCGTATCGCCAAGCTTGCCTTCCACGCCAAGGAAAGTCTCAAACAGACACGGGACGAAGTCTTCAATCTTGTATCTTCATAGTCCAACAGTCCGACCAAAGGATATAGTCCGGCTGTCCGGATACCCCCTAATCCAAGACTCCCTCACTCCCACTTGCACTAGAGTCAATAATCTAGTTCACATCGCCATGCGATTTAACACCAATAGTTCACATCACCATGTGATTAACACCCATAGTTCACATCACCATGTGATCAACACTGAAATGTTTTACTAGAGTCAATAATCTAGTTCTCATTGCTATGTGATTAACACCAAAGAGCACTAAGGTGTGATCATGTTTTGCCTGTGAGATAAATTTAGTCTACGGGTCTGCAACATTCAGATCCGTATGTATTTTGCAAATTTCTATGTCTACAATGCTCTGCACAGAGCTACTCTAGCTAATTGCTCCCACTTTTAATATGTATCCAGATCGAGACTCAGAGTCATCTGTATCAGTGTCAAAGCTTGCATCGACGTAACCCTTTACGATGAACTCTTTGTCACCTCCATAATCGAGAAACATATCCTTATTCCACTAAGGATAATTATGACCGCTGTCCAGTGATCTACTCTTAGATCACTATTGTACTCCCTTGCCAAACTCAGTGTAGGGTATACAATAGATCTGGTACACAGGATGGCATACTTTATAGAATCTATGGCTGAGGCATAGGGAATGACTTTCATTCTCTTTCTATCTTCTGCCGTAGTCGGTCTTTGAGTCTTAC
The DNA here is from genome assembly GCA_021605145.1 of Aegilops bicornis. Taxonomy (NCBI): domain Eukaryota; kingdom Viridiplantae; phylum Streptophyta; class Magnoliopsida; order Poales; family Poaceae; genus Aegilops; species Aegilops bicornis. The sequence continues at coordinate 688,719,354 of CM038674.1, forward strand.
TGAATTTCACACCTTGTAATACAGGCAGGAACTCTTTCTTTGACTGTTCCATTTTGAACCACTTCAAAAATCTTGTCAAGGTATGTACTCATTGAAAAAACTTATCAAGCGTCTTGATCTATCTCTATAGATCTTGATGCTCAATATGTAAGCAGCTTCACCGAGGTCTTTCTTTGAAAAACTCTTTTCAAAACACTCCTTTATGCTTTCCAGAAAATTCTACATTATTTCTGATCAACAATATGTCACTCACATACACTTATCAGAAAGGCTGTAGTGCTCCCACTCACTTTCTTGTAAATACAGGCTTCACCGCAAGTCTGTATAAACTATATGCTTTGATCAACTCATCAAAGCATATATTCCAACTCCAAGATGCTTGCACCAGTCCATAGATGGATCGCTGGAGCTTGCACACTTTGTTAGCACCTTTAGGATCGACAAAACCTTCTGGTTGCATCATATAGAGCTCTTCTTTAAGAAATCCATTAAGGAATGCAGGTTTGACATCCATTCGCCTAATTTCATAAAATGTGGCAATTGCTAACATGATTCGGATAGACTTTTAAGCATCAATACAAGTGAGAAAATCTCATTGTAATCAACATCTTGAACTTGTCAAAAACCTTTCGCGACAAGTCGAGCTTTGTAGATAGTAACACTACTATCAGCGTCCCTCTTCCTCTTGAAGATCCATTTATTCTAAATGGCTTGCCGATCATCAGGAAAGTGAACCAAAGTCCATACTTTGTTCTTATACATGGATCTCATCTCAGATTTCATGGCCTTAAGCCATTTCACGGAATCTGGGCTCATCATCGCTTCCTCATAGTTCGCAGGTTCGTCATGGTCTAGTAACACGACTTCCAGAATAGAATTACCGTACCACTCTAGTGCGGATCTTACTCTGGTTGACCTACGAGGTTCAGTAGTAACTTGATCCAAAGTTTCATGATCGATATCATTAGCTTCCTCACTAATTGGTGTAGGTGTCACAAGAACCGGTTTCTGTGATGAACTACTTTCCAATACGAGAGAAGGTACAATTACCACTACAAGAAATATGTCAATTAGTGACCTTCTGTCAGTGACCCTGGAAGAATTGGTCATAGATCCATGACCATTTGAAACCAATTGGTCAAAAGCTGTTCGGGGGGCTCCAAACGCTAAACCATTGTGACCATTTTGGTCAGAAAGGTCGTAATTTCCTTACATGAAATGGTCACAAAGCAAACAGTGCAGGTCCGCTGCCTTATTTGTAGCTGTTAACGACCAATATAGATGGTCATAGCCTTGTAGATTGTGGTGGGTTGTGATGACTAGGCGTCATCTCATCAGTTTTGCCTATGTGGCATGTCCATGTGTCAATTTTTGCCCTAGGTTGTGAAGAAACCTATATTTCTGTTATTCCAAAAATTCCCAAAAAAACTCATAAATTGTTTGGATAATATCTTCATCAAATATGTCAAAAACCTTCCTTGCCTAGTTCAAAAATAACTCAACAATATTCATTTTTCTATTCTGTTCAGAGCAGCACTTTGTGAAGGAAGTACCATTTTGGCATGTCCAAATGGTATCCATTTTCTATAGTGCTTTCCTCTACCCAAATAACCATCCTCCACCAAATGCCAGCTCAATCCATTCATTATTTTAGCCCAGCTTCAACTTCATATTTATGTCCAGTGTGGTACTTTGCAAAGCAAGTACCACCTAGGCTCCTCCTTTTGAGCTGAAAATTTGTGAAGACGGTCTTCTTAGTAACTGATCATCCTCAGCCAAAACTCACGCCCATTAGCCATGTGCATTTCCCGTACCGCTAATCAAACACTTGGCTGCTTATTCATGTTTGAGCATTGATCGGTCTCCTCGTGAGAATCTTATGTTGTGATTTTCCTGCTAGCACCTACATGGGAGTTCCCAACCCACTAGACATGCCTAGGGCGCCCAGAACACATCGCAACGCCACGGTCACGCGGTGACCACACGACGGGCATGCGAGTTTACGCGCTCTAGAGTTGGGGCCCTCGGCCACCACCCAAACCTCGACGTATCGCCACCAAACCATGTATTTATGATTAAATAGGTACTTATGTAACTAGAAATGATTTTTGGAAAAAATAAATAGCAAACTATGAGGCAGCTGCAGTTCAAATTTGGCCCGCTTCCTGCTGAATCGGCGGGAATTTGCCTTTTTCACCAGAGGTGGATGAAAACTTTTGACACCCAACCATTTTGTCAATTCTGCATTATATATGGCCTAGTATTTTATAAAATTGATTAGGTCCAATTTTGCAACAAATATATGGCAGGTCCTTCACAAAAAAACTCATTTCGTGCACTCGGAAAAATGGAAAATGATTTTTTCGTGCAAAGAAAATGATAACTTCCTTAGGCAACATTGTTTGTCATTCCAATATGCACCCTTGTGCACAATATGAGGTCATTTAAAAAAACTATGCCATGAATGTGGCCATAGGATTGATCATTTTGGCTTGATAGCCATGAATCTTCACGCATGATAGCTCATTTCTGAGAACACTTTTTTTAAAAGAATTGCCGTATTACAAGTTTATTATTTTTCCTGGGAACTTGGCCACATATAATGACACAATGCGAAGGTTTTCTAATTTTTTGATTTCTTTTGAATTTTTTATGCCCGTTTCAAAATGCGGTCAAAACGGCGGGCTTGACCGTTCCTAGCTAGTGGTTGAATCTTGGATTTTTTTGGTGTTTCTCTGATTAAATAGATACTTATGTACCTAGAAATGATTTTTGGAAAAAATAAAGAGAAAACTATGAGGCAGCTGCAGTTCAAATTTGACCCGCTTCCACCTGAATCGGCGGGAATTTGTCTTTCTCACCAGAGGTGGATCAAAATTTTTTACACCCACCCATCACCCATTTGGTCAATTGTGCATTAAATATGGCCTAGTATTTTATAAAATGGATTAGGTCCAATTTTGCAAGAATTATTTGGTAGGTCCTTCACAAAAAAACCTCATTTAGGGCACTCAAAAAATGGAAAATGGCTCTTTTGTGCAATGAAAGTGAAAACCCTTAGGCAACATTGTTTGGAATTCCAAGATGCACCCTTGTGCACGATATGAGATCATTTGAACAAACTATGCCATGAATGTGGCCATAAGATTGATCATTTGGCTTGAAAGCCATGAATCCTCACGCATGACAGCTCATTTCTGAGAACACTTTTTTAAAAGAATTGCCGTATTAAAAGTTTATTATTTTTCATGGGAACTTGGCCACATATAATGACACAATGCGAAGGTTTTCCTTTTTTGATTTTTTTTAATTTTTTATGCCCGTTTCAAAATGCGGTCAAAACGGCGGGCTTGACCGTTCCTAGCTAGTGGTTGAATCTTGGAATTTTTTTGGTGTTTCTCTGATTAAATAGATACTTATGTACTTAGAAATGATTTTTGGAAAAAAATAAAGAGCAAACTATGAGGCGGCTGCAGTTCAAATTTGACCCGCTTCCACCTGAATCGGCGGGAATTTGGCTTTTTCACCAGAGGTGGATCAAAACTTTTTACACCCAACCATTTGGTAAATTGTGCATTAAATATGTCCTAGTATTTTATAAAATTGATTTGGTACAAATTTGCAAGAATTATTTGGTAGGTCCTTCACAAAAAAACCTCATTTAGGGCACTCGAAAAATGGAAAATGGCTCTTTTGTGCAATGAAAGTGAAAACTCCCTTAGGCAACATTGTTTGGAATTCCAAGATGCACCCTTGTGCACGATATGAGATCATTTGAACAAACTATGCCATGAATGCGGCCATAAGATTGATCATTTGGCTTGAAAGCCATGAATCTTCACTCATGACAGCTCATTTCTGAGAACACTTTTCTAAAATAATTTCCGTATTACAAGTTTATTATTTTTCCTGGAAACTTGGCCATATATAATGACACAATGCGAAGGTTTTGCTATTTTTTGATTTCTTTTGAATTTTTTATGCCTGTTTCAAAATGCGGTCAAAACTGCGGGAATGACCGTTCCTAGCCAGTGGTTGTATCTTGGAATTTTTTTGGTGTTTCTCTGATTAAATAGATACTTATGTACCTAGAAATGATTTCTGTAAAAAATAAAGAGCAAACTATAAGGCAGCTGCAGTTCAAATTTGACCCGTTTCCACCTGAATCGGCAGAAATTTGTCTTTTTCACCAGAGGTGGATAAAAACTTTTGACACCTAACCATTTGGTCAATTGTGCATTAAATAAGTCCTAGTATTTTAGAAAATTGATTTGGTACAATTTTGCAACAAATATATTATAGGTCCTTTGCAAAAAAACTCATTTTGGGCACTCGAAAAATGGAAAATTGATTTTTCATGGAAAGGAAATAAAAACTCGCTTTGTCAATATTGTTTGCAAATCCACAATGTAAACTTGTGCAAAATATGATATCATTTGAACAAATATTTGATAGGACTTTCACAAAAAAACTCATTTTGAGCACTGAAAAATGGAATGAAATTTTTATCTTGATTCGATCACGACCAATTTATATGGTCATAAGGTCATCAAATGGTTGCTGCGTTATGATTGGACCATCAGCATATCACGCGGATCACGCATCAACCACCGTCGGATGCTTCCGGATCCAAAAACCCACCCGAGCCGAAACCCTAGGTCTGTGACATTTTCCACCCACCCCCCGCCTCCATTCTTTCTTTCTTTCTCTCCCTCCCCCCTCAGATCCTCTCCCCTCTCCCTCGATGCAGATCCCCCTCGTCCCCCTCATATCCCCCTCCCCCGATCCCACCTACCGGTGGCAACCTCCCCGCATCCATGGCCTCCCCGCGCCCATCCTCGCCGCACCGCCACCCCGACCCCTCCCTTCCCCACTGCATCGCCACCTCAAGCCACCTCCCGTCCCTAACCCTACACCCGTACCTCAACCTGCGCCGCAACCCGTCGGATCCCCCTTCTCCGCTGCCGTTCCCCCTCTTCTCCCCTCAACCGGCGCCATCGCTTCCCATCGGCGGCCGCCCAAACCCCGGCACCCTCTCGGCCAATGCCGGCGCCACTCGCCGCCTCCTGGCGCCGGCATGCCTCCGCCGCGGCGTCCTCTTCCAGTCCATGGACCCTCCTCTTGCTGGTCCCAGTCCTCATCCTCCTCGTCTTCATCCTCTCTAGAGCCCCAGATCTCACCTTCTCCCCCGCCACTACCGCCAAGCCCCGCCTCGCCGCCCAGCTCCGCCCCTTCGACTGCTACGCCTCGTCGCAGGCCTCCCCGATCTTTGCCAGCCTCGTGGAGGGCGTGCCCCGCCCCTTACTCTACTCCCTTGCCGACCTTGGGTCGCTCCCCGACCGCCCGCAACGGAACATCGCCTGCCTCCTCAAGGGCAAGCGCTTCCGCAAGCCCGACATCTCCGAGACCATCCAGGAGCTGCTCGCGGGGGAGGTAGGGAGCGGCTCCGGCGGCGGGGTGGTGGTGGACGTCGGGGCCAATGTTGGGATGGCGGCCTTCGCGGCGGCCGTGATGGAGTTCCGGGTGGTGGCATTCGAGCCGGTCTTCGAGAACCTGCAGCAGATCTTCGACGGGGTATACCTCAACCGGGTGCAGGACCAGGTGGTGGTGTATCATGCTGCAACATCTGACCGAGTTGGGAACATCACAATGCATAAGGTATCTTTCCTTCTTCAGATTGCTCCGTTTGGAAGTTTATCAACCAGATCATGGGTGCGAAGTTTTCGGTATGTTCTATTAGAGGCCTAGGGCTGTGATGCTCATCGGCAAACATATCTTATACTAGTATTCCTGCCTTGCTTACTCGACTCGATTAGTAGGTAGATTCGTGGTCCAATTCGAGGAATCAGTAGACGGTTGTGGTGCTTGGAAGACTAAATTTACCAGGAAACTCTCAAGTGTCGTCCTTGGAAGACTTAATTTACCAGGAGATCTCTGCTGCGAACAGTTGGCAGACTGGATGTGTGACATTTCCTAGTAGCGGGTTTGCTTTCTTTTTGTTTTCCTCGCGGGTGCATTTGTTGATCAGGGACTGAGAAGTTCCTGTCTGGCTTTGTTGGCAGGATTAGTCGATAGACACGTGGTTCCATCAATATATAGACTTTAGATGGATACCATGTTGGTCTACTAGTCTAAAACAAACAGAAATTGAGTTGCATGTCCAACACAACCACAGAAAGAAAAACTAGCAGCACTACTGCCTATGCTTGATTTCTGCAGTAAACAGAGCTTAAAATTTGCGTGCTCTCTATTTTTTGTTCATTTTCTCATATGATCTGATGCGTGCTCTCTTGCTTGGTGTGTGTGCAGTTTGGTACCATCCCGTGGGGAGGGCCAGGGACAAGCTGCTCCGGTCCGGCGAGGATGCGCACCATCTGTTGTTGCCAAGGCGATCTCTCTCTCTCTCTACATATCGTGTTATGCACTTATGCCACACTTGTGCATAAGTCTGCTTATTTGAAGGTCCAACACTTGTGCATACTGATTTGTGTCCTTTTGAATGAATTGTGTTTTCAGACTGCAATTATGTGTTGTTGGTGAAGCGTTTTCTGAGTGAACATGATGATATGGTTTCCACGGAACGTTAGAAGGATATGATGTGGTTGTATCAGTTTCAGCATGATGGTTCTCAGCCCCGCCCCGCCTTTAAGCTATGCATTCAGAAGATACATTCTATAGTAAAGTATGGTTTTGTTGATTAAACTGCTGATGTGTTCACTTCAATGAGAAAAAGTGTAGTTAATTCAGGTTGTAAACATTTCTTAGGAGTTATGTTAAGACACATACATCACAGCACTTTGTTGAAACCAATTGGAAAACAATGGAATAGCCTAACAGGTCCTGTTGATAGTTTTTTTAACATATAACAATACTTAGGGATATATGTAACTGTTTTGATTCTGCTTGCAGCACCCACCCAAGTCCTTTATTTTTCTAATCAATATACTGTCTCTATACATGCTTTCATACATCACTCATGATTAAATTATTTCTGCTTGCTCAAAACATGTTCAACTACATATGCTTCATTTCCACCTTTTTTACCCAATGAAAAATAACTGAGATTGGTTGTGTAATTGACCCTCCTCCTGTGTTTGTTTAACTTTTGTGCAGGCCTTGAGGTTAAGCCTAACCAGTCTGTCAAAGTTTCACCTGATGACAAGCACTTTCTCCATCTCTCCCAGGTCTGCTGCTGCTGCCTTGTGCTCAACATTTCAATTAACTCTTCTGTACCTATTATAGTATTGATTGATGATGATTGAAATATGGTAATTATGGATCTGTTCCTCTTGTGTGTGTTTCCATGCCAGGATGCCCTTGGTGAAGTGAAGAAGGATGACAAGGCAACCATGTTCGTCAAGATCGGCGACCAGAAGTTAGCCATCGGGACCCTCTCTACTGACAAGTTCCCTCAGGACCCGTACTTTGTTCTTCATTTGCACTTTGTTGTCATGCTACTGTTAATTTTTACTGCCATGGTGTTGATACTGCTTATAATATGATCTGTGCCTAAATTTTAGTAGCATTTGTCGTCAAAAACATGATTGCATTGTGAGCAAGCAAGTTTTTGGAGTCTTCTTAGAGCCTGCTGCTATTTAGTTTTCGTACACCAATATAATATTCGCTATATTTACTCATGGTTGTTACTGTTACCCATGCCCTCATGCTTCAGGATTGACTCCTAGCTGCTTGTGTATTTGTTTATTATTCTGTTCATTATTCTTTTCGTAGCTGTTGTATGTTGGAACATATTTCTTTCATTCCGACTTGATAGTGATAATAACGATCACTTCCTCTCTTTTGTAGGAGCTCTAGGCTGAAGAATTTGGATGATGGGAAGGCTTCATCTTTGTAGCTAATTATATGTTCGTGCGTGTTTAAAAATATGTACTGGTTGTAGTATACTACTACATAGCAGTACTTTTGAAGCTGTTCTAAATTCTTAGATGATGTGAACTATGGCATGGTTGTAATATATATATATATATTCTCATTTTGGTCGTCACTTGTGATATGCCAGCAATGAAACAAATGCTATTTGGGCCGTAAAAAGTCCACAGACCAAACAATACAAAAAAATGGAACAAGATTGTCGAAAAAATTAAACTGAAAAAGGTGAATAACTAGAAAATTGAATGGCCAAGGCCCAAAAAGAAATAGATTGTAAAACTACCAAAGCCCATCAATAATGTGGCAGAAATGTTGGGCTTAGCCCGTGAAGCTGACAAAAAATTCATAGAAGAAAAAACATAAAAGGCCGAATTAATGGGCTCGGCCCATCTAAAGCACCGAAATGGACCGGGCTGATTCTAATTTTTGACCTTTTCAATTGGTCGTAATTTTGCCACGTCAGATTGCTACGTCGGATCCGACATGGCTTGGGCAGACAACTAGTGACCAAAACGAAACAGTAGACATATTTTGGTCGTAAACGTCTACGGCCTTCTCACAGAGAAGGTCGTGAATGTCAGTTTACGACTGCCAACTTTTGACCTTCTGTTTTTTTTCACAAAAAGGTCGCAGATGGAAAACAATGACCTTTGAGTGACCAATAGTCAAGGTCACAAGTTGACATATTTCTTGTAGTGTACCTCATCAAGTTCTACTTTCCTCCCACTCACTTCTTTCGAGAGAAACTCCTTCTCTAGAAAGGATCCATTCTCAGCAACGAATATCTTGCCTTCGGATCTGTGATGGAAGGTGTACCCAACAGTTTCTTTTGGGTGTCCTATGAAGACACATTTCTCCGATTTGGGTTCGAGCTTACCAGGTTGAAACTTTTTCACATAATTATCGCAGCCCCAAATTTTACGAAACGACAGCTTAGGTTTATTGCTAAACCACAGTTCATACGGTGTCGTCTCAACGGATTTAGACGGTGCCCTATTTTAACGTGAATGCAGCTGTCTCTAATGCATAATCCCAAAACGATAAGAGACATCATAGATCGCATCATATCTAATAAAGTACGGTTACGACGTTCGGACACACCATTACACAGTGGTGTTCCAGGTGGCGTGAGTAGTGAAACTATTTCACATTGTTTTGACTGAAGGCCAAACTTGTTAACTCAAATATTTTATTTCTGTGATCATATCGTAGAAACTTTAATTTTCTTGTTATGATGATTCTCCACTTCACTCTGAAATTCTTTGAACTTTTCAAATGTTTCAGATTTGTATTTCATCAAGCAGATATACCCATATCTGCTTAAATCATCTGTGAAGGTCAGAAAATAACGATACCCGCCGCGAGCCTCAACACTCATCGGACCGCATACATCAGTATGTTTTATTTTCAATAAGTCAATTGCTCGCTCCATTGTTCCGGAGAACGGAGTTTTAGTCATCTTGCCCATGAGGCATGGTTCGCAAGCATCAAGTGATTCATAATCACGTGATTCCAAAAGCCCATCGGCATGGAGTTTCTTCATGCGCTTTACACCAATATGACCTAAACGGCAGTGCCACAAATAAGTTGCACTATCATTATTAACTTTGCATCTTTTGGCTCCAATATTATGAATATGTCTATCACTACGATCGAGATCCAACAAACCATTTTCATTGGGTGTATGACCATAGAAGGCTTTATTCATGTAAATGTAACAACAATTATTCTCTAATTTAAATGAATAACCGTATTGCAATAAACATGATCAAATCATATTCATGCTCAATGCAAACACCAAATAACATTTATTTAGGTTCAACACTAATCCCGAAAGTATAGGGAGTGTGCGATGATGATCATATCAATCTTCAAACTATTTCCAACACACATCGTCACTTCACCCTTAACTAGTTTCTGTTCATTCTGCAATCCCGTTTCGAGTTACTACTCTTAGCAACTGAACCAGTATCAAATACCGAGGGTTGCTATAAACACTAGTAAAGTACACATCAATAACATGTATATACAATATACCTTTGTTCACTTTGCCATCCTTTTTATCCGCCAAATACTTGGGGTAGTTTCGCTTCCAGTGCCCAGTCCCTTTGAAGTAGAAGCACTTAGTCTCAGGCTTAGGTCCAGACTTGGGCTTCTTCACTTGAGCAACAACTTGTTTGCTGTTCTTCTTGAAGTTCTCCTTCTTTTTCCTTTTTTCTTGAAACTAGTGATCTTGTCAACCATCAACACTTGATGTTTTTCTTTGATTTCTACCTTCGCCGATTTTAGCATCATGAACAGCTTGGGAATTGTTTTCATCATCCCTTGCATATTATAGTTCATCACGAAGTTCTAGTAACTTGGTGATAGTGACTAGAGAACTTTGTCAATTACTATCTTATCTGGAAGATTAAGTCCCACTTGATTCAAGAAATTGTAGACTCAGACAATATGAGCACATGCTCACTGGTTGAGCTATTCTCCTCCATCTTGTAGGCAAAGTACTGTCAGAGGTCTCATACCACTCGACACGGGCATGAGTATAAAATACCAATTTCAACTCTTGGAACATCTTATATGCTCCGTGGCGTTCAAAACATTTCTGAAGTCCCGGTTCTAAGCCGTAAAGCATGGTGCAATAAACTATCAATTAGTCATCATACCGAGCTTTTGTTAAAACGTTCATAACGTATGCATCTGCTCCTGCAATAGTTCTGTCACCTAGCGGTGCATCAAGGACATAATTCTTCTGTGCAGCAATGAGGATAATCCTCAGATCACGGAGCTAGTCCGCATCTTTGCACTGCAAGAAATATGTCAACTTGTGACCTTCTGTCAGTGACCCTGGAAGAAATGATCGTAAATCTATGACCATTTGAGACCAATTGGTCAAAAGCTGTTCGAGGGGCTCCAAACCCTAAACCATAACGACCATTTTGGTCGAAGGTCACAATGTCCTTACATGAAATGGTCGCAAAGTAGACTGCACTAGTCCATGCGAGAATTTTGGTCGATTAGGACCAATCTAGATGGTCATAATTGCTAATTTGTGATGCGTTGAAATGACAGGGTGGCCACCTCAGCAGTTTCTTCTACGTGTCACACCGACGTGTCAGTTTTCGCCTACGTGTCATATCCATGTGTCAATTTAAATATGTGGGCCCCAACAATCTAACAGGTAGAGCCCATGAAATTGACACATGGAACCCAAGTAACATGCGGACCCACTACCCTGCAAGTTGGATCCACCACCGGCCTGACAACTAGGCCCATCGAATTGTCAGGACCCACCACAGATCTGACAGTAGGCCCCACTGAACTAACATGCGGACCAACCATCCCGTAAGAGCCACCGAGCTGAATGGCAAAAAACCAACAAAAATATGCCCATCGGGGGAATCGAACTCACGACCTCCCCTTCCCTCTCCCTCCACGCTAAACAACAGGCCACAACACCCTGAGTGACATACTACCAAACCAGCGCCATTTAAGCACTAAAACGGCTTGCTGGGCAGGCCTTTATTTTTCTTCCGCCGACTAGGCCAACAGCCTATATGCCTATTGAACGTGCATCTAATGAAAAATGTGGGCTTCGCATGACTTCAAATCCATATAAATAAACGGAGTTCAAATTTTTATCAAGCATTTGAAAATGTTGAAGTGTGTATAAAAAAATGTTGATCATGTATTAAAAATGTTAATCTTGTATTTGATTTTTTAATAAAGCATTTGATAAATGTTAAAAATATGTATAGAAAAAATGTTGACAGTGTATTAAAAAACTTGTTTTTGAAAATGTGAATCAAGCATTTAAAAATGTTAAAATGTGTATAAAAAATGGTGACCATGTATTAAAAAATTAATCTTATATTTAAAAATGTTAATCAATCTATTGAAAATTATTAAAAATGTGTATTTAACAATGTTGACCAAGTACTAAAAACATGAAACTTGTATTTAAAAATGTTGACCAAGTATTAAACATGTATATTACAAAAGGTTTTTCATGTATATGAAAAATATAGAATAAAAACAAAAGGAGATAAAGAAAAACAAAAAAAAAACAAAAAACTGGTAAAAGAAACAATATAAAGCAAAGAATAATGGAAATGAAAAAGGAAACTGAAGAAACTAGTGCAAAAGGAAATGAGAACACTTTTTAAAGACATTTAACATAGTCAAAGTTTGTTGTTTTTCCTAGAAACTAGGTAACATATAATGACACAATGCGAAGGTTTTCTAATTTTTTAATTTTTTTTTTAATTTTTTATGCCCGTTTGAAAATATGGTCAAAACTGCTGGTATGACCGTTCGTAGCTAGCGGTTGAATCTTGGAAAACATTTTGTGTTTCTCTGATTAAGTAGATACTTATGTACCTAGAAATGATTTTTGGGAAAAATAAAGAGCAAACTATAAGGTAGCTACATTTCAAACTTGACCCGCTTTCAGCTGAATCGGCAGAAATTTGTTTTTTTTCACCAGAGGTGGATAAAAATCTTTTGACACCCAACCATTTGGTCAATTGTGCATTAAATATGTCCTAGTATTTTAGAAAATTGATTTGGTACAATTTTGCAACAAATATATTGTAAGTCCTTCACAAAAAAACTCATTTTGGGCACTCAAAAAGATCAAAAATGAATTTTTCGTCCAAAGAAAATGAAAACTCCCTTAGGAAACATTGTTTGCCATTCCAACTTATTTTTATCTAGGAATATATCAAAAATAAACGGACAACAACATCGCGAGCTACTGATCTACAATATAGATATGCAAAAACTACCAGGACTAAGTTCATGATAAATTAAAGTTCAGTTAATCATATTACTTAAGAACTCCCACTTACATAGACATCCCTCTAGTCATCTAAATGATCACGTGATCCAAATCAACTAAACCATGTCCGATCATCACGTGAGATGGAGTAGTTTTCAATGGTGAACATCACTATGTTGATCATATCTACTATATGATTCACGCTCGACCTTTCGGTCCCCAGTGTTCGGAGGCCATACCTGCATATGCTAGGCTCGTCAAGTTTAACCCGAGTATTCTGCGTGTGCAAAACTGGCTTGCACCCGTTGTAGATGAACGTAGAGCTTATCACACCCGATCATCACGTGGTGTCTCGGCACGATGAACTTTGGCAACGGTGCATACTCAGGGAGAACACTTTTATCTTGAAATTTAGTGAGAGATCATCTTATAATGCTACCGTAAATAAAAGCAAAATAAGATGCATAAAGGATAAACATCACATCCAATCAATATAAGTGATATGATATGGCCATCATCCATCTTGTGCTTGTGATCTCCATCTCCGAAGCACCGTCATGATCACCATCGTCACCGGCGTGACACCTTGATCTCCATCGTAGCATCGTTGTCGTCTCGCCAACTATTGTTTCTACGACTATCGCTACCGCTTAGTGATAAAGTAAAGCATTACAGGGCGATTGCATTACATACACTAAAGCGACAACCATATGGCTCCTGCCGGTTGCCGATAACTCGGTTACAAAACATGATCATCTCATACAATAAAATATATCATCATGCCTTGACCATATCACATCACAACATGCCCTGCAAAAACAAGTTAGACGTCCTCTACTTTGTTGTTGCAAGTTTTACGTGGCTGCTACACACAACAATAGTTCATCAAGTTAGTGTTGTTTCAACATTCTCAAGGACCAGGCGTAGCCACACTCGGTTCAACTAAAGTTGGAGAAACTGACACCCGCCATCCACCTGTTTGCAAAGCACGTCGGTAGAACCAGTCTCGCATAAGCGTACGCGTAATGTCGGTCCGGACTGCTTCATCCAACAATACCGCCGAACCAAAGTATGACATGCTGGTAAGCAGTATGACTTGTAGCGTCCATAACTCACTTGTGTTGTACTCGTGCATAAACATCTACGCATAAAACCAGGCTCTGATACCACTGATTGGGAACGTAGTAATTTCAAAAATTTCCTACACACACAGGATCATGGTGATGCATAGCAACAAGAGGGGAGAGTGTGTCCATGTACCCTCGTAGACCAAAAGCGGAAGCGTTTATGACAACGCGGTTGATGTAGTCGTACGTCTTCACGAACCGACCGATCCAAGTACCGAACGTACGGTACTTCTGAGTTCCGCACACGTTCAACTCAATGACGTCCCTCGAACTCCGATCCAGCCGAGCTTTGAGGGAGAATTCCGTCAGCACGACGGCGTGGTGACGGTGATGAGGATGCTACCGACGCAGGGCTTCACCTAAGCACCGCTACGATATTATAGAGGTGGAATATGGTGGAGGGGGGCACCGCACACGGCTAAGAGATCAAGAGATCAATTATTGTGTCTCCAAGGGGTGCCCCCCTCCCCATATATAAAGGAGTGGAGGAGGGGGAGGGGGCCGGCCACCCTAGTCGCGCCCCATGAGGATTCCTACTCCCACTGGGATTAGGACTCACCCCTTCCAAGTGGGAGTAGGGGAGGAGAGGGAAGGAGAGAGGGGGGGGGGAAGGAGAGGGGGGCGCCGCCCCCCTCCTTTTCCAATTCGGACTGGGGGGGAGGGGGCGCACGCCTGCCCTTGGCCGCCCCTCCTCTTCTCCACTAGGGCCCAATAGGCCCATTAGTCTCCCCAGGGGGTTCCGATAACCCCTCGGTACTCCGGTATGTGTCCGAAACTCCCCAAACCATTCCGGTGTCCGAACATAGTCGTCCAATATATTGATCTTTATGTCTCGACCATTTCGAGACTCCTCATCATGTCCGTGATCATATCCGGGACTCCGAATTACCTTCGGTACATCAAAACACAAAACTCATAATACCGATCGTCATCTAACTTTAAGCGTGTGGACCCTACGGGTTCGAGAACTATGTAGACATGACCGAGACACGTCTCCGGTCAATAACCAATAGCGGAACCTGGATGTTCATATTGGCTCCTACATATTCTACGAAGTGTTGGGGAACGTAGTAATTTCAAAAAAAATCCTACACACACGCAAGATCATGGTGATGCATAGCAACGTGAGGGGAGAGTGTTGTCCACGCACTCGTGAGACCGAAGCGAAGCGTTAGCACAACGTGGTTGATGTAGTCAGACGTCTTCACGATCTGACCGATCAAGTACCGAACGCACGACACCTTCGAAGTTCAGCACACGCTCAGCCCGATGACGCCCCTCGAACTCCGATCCAGCCGAGTGTTGAGGGAGAGTTTCACAAGATGACAAAGATGGTGACGATGTTGACATTCTACCAACCCAGGGCTTTGCCTAAGCACCGCTACAGTATTATCGAGGTGTACTATGGTGGAGGGGTGCACCGCACACGGCTAAAAGATCAAATGATCAATTGTTGTGTCTCTGGGGTGCCCCCCTGCCCCCGTATATAAAGGAGCAAGGGGGTGCGGCCGGCCAAGGGAGAGGCGCGCCGGGAGGAGTCCTACTCCTACCGGGAGTAGGACTCCCCCCCTTTCCTAGTTGGATTAGGACTTGGGGAAGGAGGAGAGGGAAAGGAAGGGGCGCCGCCTCCTCCTGGTCCACCCGGACTTGGGCGCGCGGCTGCCCCTTGGCCGCCTATCCTCTTCCTCCAATTGGGCCCATGAGGCCCAATAGCCTCCGGGGGGTTCCGGTATCCCCTCCGGTACTCCGGTAAAATCCCGATTTCACCCGGAACACTTCCGATATCCAAACATAGGCTTCCAATATATCAATCTTCATGTCTCGACCATTTCGAGACTCCTCGTCATGTCCGTGAACACATCCGGGACTCCGAACAACCTTCGGTACATCAAAAACATATAAACTCATAATAACTATCATCGAAACGTTAAGCGTGCGGACCCTACGGGTTCGAGAACTATGTAGACATGACCGAGACACGTCTCCGGTCAATAACCAATAGTGGAACCTAGATGCTCATATTGGCTCCCATATATTCTACGAAGATCTTTATCGGTCAGACCACATAACAACATACGTTGTTCCCTTTGTCATCAGTATGTTACTTGCCCGAGATTCGATCGTGGGTATCTCAATACCTAGTTCAATCTCGTTACCGGAAACTCTCTTTACTCGTTCCGTAATACATCATCTCGCAACTAACTCATTAGTAGAAATGCTTGCAAGGCTTAAGTGATGTGCATTACCAAGAGGACCCAGAGATACCTCTCCGACAATCGGAGTGACAAATCCTAATCTCGAAATACGCCAACCCAACAAGTACCTTCGGAGACACACAGAGAGCACCTTTATAATCACCCAGTTACGTTGTGACGTTTGGTAGCACACAAAGTGTTCCTCCGATAAACGGGAGTTGCATAATCTCATAGTCATAGGAACATGTATAAGTCATGAAGAAAGCAATAACAACATACTAAACGATCGTGTGCTAAGCTAACGGAATGGGTCATGTCAATCACATCATTCTCCTAATGATGTGATCCCATTAATCAAATGACAACTCATGTCTATGGCTAGGAAACATAACCATCTTTGATCAACGAGATAGTCAAGTAGAGGCATACTAGTGACACTGCTTGTCTATGTATTCACACATGTATTACGTTTCCGGTTAATACAATTCTAGCATGAATAATAAACATTTATCATGATATAAGGAAATAAACAATAACTTTATTATTGTCTCTAGGGCATATTTCCTTCAGTCTCCCACTTGCACTAGAGTCAGTAATCTAGATTACAAAGTAATGATCCTAACACCCATGGAGTCTTGGTGCTGATCATGTTTTGCTCGTGGAAGAGGCTTAGTCAACGGGTCTACAACATTCAGATCCGTATGTATCTTGCAAATTTCTATGTCTCCCACCGACTAGATCCCGGATGGAATTGAAGCGCCTCTTGATGTGTTTGGTTCTCTTGTGAAATCTGGATTCCTTCGCCAAGGCAATTGCACCAGATTGTCACAAAAGATTTTCATTGGACCCGATGCACTAGGTATGACACCTAGAACGGATATGAACTCCTTCATCCAGACTCCTTCATTTGCTGCTTCCGAGGCAGCTATGTACTCCGCTTCACACGTAGATCCCGCCACGACGCTTTGCTTAGAACTGCACCAACTGACAGCTCCACCGCTCAATGTAAACACGTATCCGGTTTGCGATTTTGAATCGTCTCGATCGATGTCAAAGCTTGCATCAACGTAACCATTTACGATGAGCTCTTTGTCACCTCCATAAATGAGAAACATATCCTTAGTCCTTTTCGTGTATTTCAGGATGTTCTTGACCGCTGTCCGATGATCCACTCTGAATTACTTTGGTACCTCCTCGCTAGACTTATAGCAAGGCACACATCAGGTCTGGTACACAGCATTGCATACATGATAGAGCCTATGGCTGAAGCATCGGGAACATCTTTCATCTTCTTTCTATCTTCTGCAGTGGTCGGGCATTGAGTCTTACTCAACTTCACACCTTGTAATATAGGCAAGAACCCTTTCTTTGCTTGATCCATTTTGAACTTCTTCAAAACTTTGTCAAGGTATGTGCTTATGAAAGTCCAATTAAGCGTCTTCATCTATCTCTATAGATCTTTATGCCCAATATATAAGCAGCTTCACCGAGGTCTTTCATTCAAAAACTCTTATTCAAGTATCCCTTTATGCTATCCAGAAATTATATATCATTTCCAATCAGTAATATGTCATCCACATATAATATCAGAAATGCTTCAGAGCTCCCACTCACTTTCTTGTAAATACAAAGCTTCTCCAAAAGTCTCAGATAAAACCAAATGCTTTGATCACACTATCAAAGAGTTTATTCCAACTCCGAGAGGCTTGCACCAGTCCATAAATGGATCGCTGGAGCTTGCACACTTTGTTAGCTCCCTTTGGATCGACAAAACCTTCCGGTTGCATCATATACAACTCTTGTTCCAGAAATCCATTCAGGAGTGCAGTTTTGACATCCATCTGCCAAATTTCATAATCATAAAATGCGGCAATTGCTAACATGATTCGGACAGACTTAAGCATCGCTACGGGCGAGAAGGTCTCATTGTAGTCAATCCCTTGAACTTGTCGAAAACCTTTTGCAACAAGTTGAGCTTTGTAGAAAGTAATATTACTATCAGCGTCAGTCTTCTTCTTGAAGATCCATTTATTCTCAATTGATTGCCGATCCTCGGGCAAGTCAACCAAATTCCATACTTTGTTCCCATACATGGATCCCATCTCAGATTTCATGGCCTCAAGCCATTTTGCGGAATCTGGGCTCACCATCGCTTCTTCATAGTTCGTAGGTTCGTCATGGTCTAGTAACATGACTTCCAGAACAGGATTACCGATACCACTCAAAAGTGCGGATCTTACTCTGGTTGATCTACGAGGTTCAATAACAACTTGATCTGAAGTTCCATGATCATCATCATTAACTTCCTCACTAGTTGGTATAGACGTCACAGGAACCGATTTCTGTGATGAACTACTTTCCAACAAGGGAGCAGGTACAGTTACCTCATGAAGTTCTACTTTCGTCCCACTAACTTATTTCGAGAGAAACTCCTTCTCTAGAAAGGATCCATTCTTAGCAACGAATGTTTTGCCTTCGGATCTGTGATAGAAGGTGTACCCAACAGTCTCCTTTGGGTATCCTATGAAGACACATTTCTCCGATTTGGGTTCGAGCTTATCAGGTTGAAGTTTTTCCACGTAAGCATCGCAGCCCCAAACTTTAAGAAACGACAACTTTGGTTTCTTGCCAAACCACAATTCATAAGGTGTCGTCTCAACGGATTTTGATGGTGCCCTATTTAATGTGAATGCGGCCGTCTCTAAAGCATAACCCCAAAACTATAGCGGTAAATCAGTAAGAGTCATCATAGATCGCATCATATCTAGTAAAGTACGACATAACGCTCGGACACACCATTACACCGTGGTGCTCCGGGTGACGTGAGTTACGTAAACTATTCCGCATTGTTTCAAATGTAGACCAAACTCAGAACTCAAATATTCTCCTCCACGATCAGATCGTAGAAACTTTATTTTCTTGTTACGATGATTTTCAACTTCACTCTGAAATTCTTTGAACTTTTCAAATGTTTCAGACTTATGTTTCATTAACTAGATATACCCATATCTGCTCAAATCATCTGTGAAGGCGAGAAAATAACGATATCCGCCACGAGCCTCAACATTCATCAGACCACATACATCTGTATGTATGATTTCCAACAAATCTGTTGCTCTCTCCATAGTACCGGAGAACGGCGTTTTGGTCATCTTGCCCATAAGGCACGATTCGCAAGTACCAAGTGATTCATAATCAAGTGGTTCCAAAAGTCCATCAGTATGGAGTTTCTTCATGCGATTTACACCAATATGACCTAAACGGCAGTGCCACAAATAAGTTGCACTATCATTATCAACTCTGCATCTTTTGGCTTCACCATTATGAATATGTGTATCACTACTATCGAGATTCATCAAAAATAGACCACTCTTCAAGGGTGCATGACCATAAAAGATATTACTCATATAAATAGAACAACCATTATTCTCTAATGTAAACGAATAACCGTCTCACATCAAACAAGATCCAGATATAATGTTCATGCTCAACGCTGGCACCAAATAACAATTATTCAGGTCTAAAACTAATCCCGAAGGTAGATGTAGAGGTGGCGTGCCGACCGCGATCACATTGACTTTGGAACCATTTCCCACGCGCATCGTCACCTCGTCCTTGGCCAGTGTTCGCTTAATCCGTAGTCCCTGCTTCGAGTTGCAAATATTAGCAATGTAACTAGTATCAAATACCCAAAGTGCTACTACGAGCTCTAGTAAGGTACACATCAATAACATGTATATCACATATACCTTTGTTCACCTTGCCATCCTTCTTATCCGCCAAATACTTGGGGCAGTTCCGCTTCCAAAGGTCCAGTTTGCTTGCAGAAAACACTCGCTTTCATGCTTAGGTCCAGACTTGGGTTTCTTCTCCCGAGCAGCAACTTTCTTGTTGTTCTTCTTGAAGTTCCCCTTCTTCTTCCCTTTGCCCTTTTCTTGAAACTAGTGGTCTTGTTGACCATCAACACTTGATGCTCCTTCTTGATTTCTACCTCCGCAGCCTTTAGCATTGTAAGAGCTCGGGAATTGTCTTTTCCATCCCTTGCATATTATAGTTCATCACGAAGCTCTTGTAGCTTGGTGGCAGTGATTGGAGAATTCTGTCAATGACGCTATCATCCGGAAGATTAACTCCCAGTTGAATCAAGTGATTATTATACCCGCATATTTTGAGTATATGCTCACTGACAGAACTATTCTCCTCCATCTTGCAGCTATAGAAATTATTGGAGACTTCATATCTCTCAATCCGGGCATTTGCTTGAAATATTAACTTCAACTCCTGGAACATCTCATATGCGCCATGATGTTCAAAACATCGTTGAAGACCCGGTTCTAAGCCGTAAAGCATGGCACGCTGAACTATTGAGTAGTCATCAGCTTTGCTCGCTTACGCTCATAACATCCTGGCGTTGTTCTGCAGAAGCAGGTTCGGCACCCAGCGGTGCTTCCAGGACATAATTCTTCCAGGCAGCAATGAGGATAATCCTCAAGTTACGGGCCCAGTCCGTGTAATTTCTACCATCATCTTTCAACTTTGCTTTCTCAAGGAACGCATTAAAATTCAACGGAACAACAAAGACGGGCCATCTATCTACAATCAACATAGACAAGCAAGATACTATCAGTACTAAGTTCATGATAAATTTAAGTTCAATTAATCATATTACTTAAGAACTCCCACTTAGATAGACATCCCTCTAATCTTCTAAGTGATCACGTGATCCAAATCAACTAAACCATAACCGATCATCACGTGAAATGGAGTAGTTTTCAATGGTGAACATCACTATGTTGATCATATCTACTATATGATTCATGCTCAACGTTTCTGTCTCAGCGTTCCGAGGCCATATCTGCATATGCTAGGCTCGTCAAGTTTAATCTGAGTATTCCGCATGTGCAAAACTGGCGTGCACCCGTTGTAGATGGACGTAGAGCTTATCACACCCGATCATCACGTGGTGTCTGGGCACGATTTAACTTTGGCAACGGTGCATACTCCGGGAGAACACTTTTATCTTGAAATTTAGTGAGAGATCATCTTATAATGCTACCACAACCAAAGCAAGATAAGATGCATAAAAGATAAACATCACATGCAATCAATATAAGTGATATGATATGGCCATCATCATCTTGTGCTTGTGATCTCCATCCTCAAGCACCGCCATGATCACCATCGTCACCGGGCGCCGACACCTTGATCTCCATCGTAGCATCGTTGTCGCCTCGCCAATCTTATGCTTCTACGATTATCGCTACCGCTTAGTGATAAAGTAAAGCATTACAGTATGCATTGCATTGCATACAATAAAGCGACAACCATATGGCTACTGCCAGTTGCCGATAACTCGGTTACAAAACATGATCATCTCATACAATAAAATTTAGCATCATGTCTTGACCATATCACATCACAACATGCCCTACAAAAACAAATTAGACGTCCTCTACTTTGTTGTTGCAAATCTTACGTGGCTGCTACGGGCGTAGCAAGAACCGTTCTTACCTATGCATCAAAACCACAACGATAGTTTGTCAAGTTGATGCTGTTTTAACCTTCGCAAGGACCAGGCGTAGCCACACTCGGTTCAACTAAAGTTGGAGAAACTGACACACGCCAGCCACCTATGTGCAAAGCACGTCGGTAGAACCAGTCTCGCGTAAGCGTACGCGTAATGTCGGTCCGGGCCACTTCATCCAACAATACCGCCAACCAAAGTATGACATGCCGGTAAGCAATATGACTTATATCGCCCACAACTCACTTGTGTTCTACTCGTGCATATAACATCAACGCATAAAACCTGGCTCGGATGCCACCGTTGGGGAACGTAGTAATTTCAAAAATTTCCTACGCACACGCAAGATCATGGTGATGCATAGCAACGAGAGGGGAGAGTGTTGTCCACGCACTCGTGAGACAGAAAGCGGAAGCGTTAGCACAATGCGGTTGATGTAGTCAGACGCCTTCACGATCCGACCGATCAAGTACCAAATGCACGGCACCTCCGAGTTCAGCACACGCTCAGCCCGATGACGCCCCTCGAACTCCGATCCAGCCGAGTGTTGAGGGAGAGTTTCGCCCGACGACGCGTGGCAGGACGATGTTGATGTTCTACCGACACAGGTCTTCGCCTAAGCACCGCTACAATATTATCGAGGTGGACTATCGTGGAGGGGGGGTACCGCACACGGCTAAAAGATCAAACGATCAATTGTTGTGTCTCTGGGGTGCCCCCCTGCCCCCGTATATAAAGGAGCAAGGGGGGTGCGGCAGGACATGGGAGAGGGCGCTACAGGAGGAGTCCTACTCCCACCGGGAGTAGGACTCACCCCTTTTTCCTAGTTGGATTAGGACTTGGGGGGGAAGGAGGAGAGAGGGGAAAGGAAAGGGGGCGCCGCCCCCCTCCCTGTCCAATTCGGACTTGGGGGGGGGGGGGGGGAGGGGCGCGCGGCTGCCCCTTGGCCGCCTCTCCTCTTCCTCCAAATTGGGCCCATGAGGCCCAATAGCCTCCGGGGGGTTCCGGTATCCCCTCCGGTACTCCGGTAAAATCCAAATTTCACCCGGAACACTTCCGATATCCAAACATAGGCTTACAATATATCAATCTTCATGTCTCGACCATTTCGAGACTCCTCGTCATGTCCGTGGTCACATTCGTGACTCCGAACAACCTTCGGTACATCAAAAAGATATAAACTCATAATAACTGTCATCGAAACGTTAAGCGTGCGGACCCTACGGGTTCGAGAACTATGTAGACATGACCGAGACACGTCTCCGGTCAATAACCAATAGCGGAACCTGGATGCTCATATTGGCTCCCACATATTCTACGAAGATCTTTATCGGTCAGCCGCATAACAACATACGTTGTTCCCTTTGTCATCAAGATAGTTACTTTCCCGAGATTCGATCGTCGGTATCTCAATACCTAGTTCAATCTCGCTACGCAAGTCTCTTTACTCGTTCTGTAATACATCATCTCGCAACTAACTCATTAGTAGCAATGCTTGCAAGGCTTAAGTGATGTGCATTACTGAGAGGGCCCAGAGATACCTCTCCGACAATCGGAGTGACAAATCCTAATATCGACATACGCCAACCCAACAAGGACCTTTGGAGACACCTGTAGAGCACCTTTATAATCACCCAGTTACGTTGTGACGTTTGGTAGCACACAAAGTGGTTCTCCGGTAAACGGGAGTTGCATAATCTCATAGTCATAGGAACATGTATAAGTCATGAAGAAAGCAATAGCAACATACTAAACGATCGTGTGCTAAGCTAACACAGTGGATCATGTCAATCACATCATTCTCCTAATGATGTGATCCCGTTAATCAAATGACAACTCATGTCTATGGCTAGGAAACATAACCATCTTTGATCAACGAGCTAGTCAAGTAGAGGCATACTAGTGACACTCTGTTTGTCTATGTATTCACACATGTATTATGTTTCCGGTTAATACAATTCTAGCATCAATAATAAACATTTATCATGATATAAGGAAATAAATAATAACTTTATTATTGCCTCTAGGGCATATTTCATTCATGAAGATCTTTATCGGTCAAACCGCATAACAACATACGTTGTTACCTTTGTCATCGGTATGTTACTTACCCAAGATTCGATCATCGATATCTCAATACCTAGTTCAATCTCGTTACCGGCAAGTCTCTTTAATCGTAATACATCATCTCGCAACTAACTCATTAGTCACAATGCTTGCAAGGCTTATAGTGATATGCATTACTGAGAGGGCCCAGAGATACCTCTCCGACAATCGGAGTGACAAATCCTAATCTCGAAATACGCCAACCCAACAAGTACCTTCGGAGACACTTGTAGAGCACCTTTATAATCACGCAGTTAAGTTGTGACATTTGGTAGCACACAAAGTGTTCCTCTGGTAAACGGGAGTTGCATAATCTCATAGTCATAGGAACATGTATAAGTCATGAAGAAAGCAATAGCAACATACTAAACGATCAAGTGCTAAGCTAACGGAATGGGTCAAGTCAATCACATTATTCTCCTAATAATGTGATCTCGTTATTCAAATGACAACTCATGTCCATGGCTAGGAAACTTAACCATCTTCGATTAACGAGCTAGTCAAGTAGAGGCATACTAGTGACACTATGTTTGTCTATGTATTCACACATGTATTATGTTTCTGGTTAATACAATTCTAGCATGAATAATAAACATTTATCATGATATAAGGAAATAAATAATAACTTTATTATTGCCTCTAGGGTATATTTCCTTCAGTAATCCCATGTGTAAAAACTAATGATATCTCGAGAAAGAGGAGAGATAAGGTGAGGAGGAGTGGGGCGTGGTGGTGATTGGTGGTTGGACTGAGTGGAGGCATGGGGATGGACGACACCGGCAGCGGCCATCATGCCAGGTTGTTCTAGAGACTTTCTTTTTTAATTGCGCAACAACGAGGTTGTGGGAGATAAGGATGAACGAGTGAAGGCCTTATCTACATAGTTCGCTTGCTATCTGTCAGATATAGATCAAGCGGTCTATATTGCAAGATGGCAGGCACACTATCATCACCAACTCGGTTTTTTAGAAGAGTAAAGATATCCATTGCACATGTGTTCATCTGCTCCTCTAACCACTCCACGTCATGCTTACGTGCAATCCTTGCCTCATTGGACATGTTCACGTTCATGGCGAGCCTCGCTGGCCTGGAGCTGATGGTGTGCCTGCTCGGTGCCGGCTGGTGCGAGCAGGCCTTGACGGGGCGGATGGCGGCCCTGTGCGCTGATTTTTGCCTGCTCTGTCAGAATTTCCAAAATAAGTTTCCATGAGTTCTTACAACGAGGATACCACAATACCAAGACGTGGGAGGTAACTCAACGGCTAGTCTCGGTAGGCAAGTAACGCAAAATTGGCTGGAGTTAATAATGCACTGGCAAGGATACCACAATACCAAGACGATATAAAGGTTGTCGTCCTTGCCTACGGCGAGGAGTGTCAAAATGGTGACTGGTCGATGTCGAGCCCTTGTAAAAATGAGTGGCGGTGTCGTCGATGTCGTACTGTCCCTATTTAGCCGAAACACCCTAGGAAGCAGAAAACCACAACTCAAATTCACAAAGACAATCGGTCAAAATTGATGGGTTTGCGGAAAGCTATGGTGTGCATTCGGAGGTGGCAATGCGGAAGTGGTGGTAGTGACGCTGCTAGTGTGGCACACGGTCTTTAGTACGTTGGCGAAGATGTTGTTGCAGGAGGTCGGAGATGAAACAGCTCGATAGAAAAACCAAACGCAGGGAAAAATTCTCTGTCAAGGCCGGAGGTTCTGGGTGGGGGATGGAGTTTCTTGGGGGGTGGGCAGAAGGTCCGGTCTATGGCCGGAAGTTCCGATGGTCAGGGAAATCAGGAATAGAGAATTTTAAGATCGGATATTTGGGCGGAGAAACTGAAGGAAAAGCCCAAAATTAGACAGGGAAAAGAGTAATTGGGAGGGATTTGAGGGTGGGGAAGCTAGATGCACTGATAACACTCGAAATCCATGAATCAAAATCAACAAAACATCATAAACCCAACAGATCACAAAAAAAATTGGTATGGCTATTTTTGTGGGGATTTTTGGATTAGGTCAAAACAAAGCAAAATTAGTCTAGAAAACAGTCGGCAGACCCCGAAATTGTGATCAACGTGGCTCATGTTTCCAAGATGATGTAGGGTGGAACTCTAGACGGTCGGTCTTTCACGATTGGAGTGGATTCCCATGATGAACATGAAGAACATGAGGGGGGTGAGAGCAAACACTCGAATCAACGAGATCCAGTCACACGTGCGCTAAATCCACATAACACAAAGAGGTACACGGATCCAAATCCAACACGAGAATGATACATAGGTAGCTAGTTCTTCCCAATCCTTGAAGGAGTTGAGATCTTGATATCCGGATGTGGATCTTCCCTTTCGGAGTCTTGAATCCTGTAGGATCTTCTCACATGGAGGTATTGATATCCATGGCAGTAGTCTCTCTTGCAAGAGGAGAGGATACAAGGAGCAAAGCTCTCTATTAAATGAGCCAACACTTTGCTAACCCTAAAACGGAGGTGGAAGACGAGTATATATAGTCTAGGGGCGAAGGGGTACATGGGCTACGGCCCAAGTCACTGCACGCAGGCAGGCTGGAAGTGCCGAGCAAGGCTGGAAGTTTCGGGCCGAGGTCCGGGAAGCGATTGGGCTTGACCGAAAGTGTGCACGTGCTCAGCTGGTATGGGTGTCGATGGTCCAAAGGTTCGAGCAGGCCGAAGGTTTCGGGCCAGGTTCCAGGTAGGTTCCGGGCTGGACAGAGAGTTGGCACGCCTCGGTGGTCGACTTGATGTAGGAGGCCGGAAGTTCTGGGCCGGTCGGAAGTTCCATGCTTCGAATGTTCTGGACAGGTTTCGGGCCAGAAAGAAAGTCTACACTCTTCTTGATGTTGTCCGGTATGCTCCTTTGTCCTTCGTTGCTCAGACTTGCTCCTTAGTTTCTCCATGGCTATCTCCCATGTAACTGAATACACATAGTGTCTTTGTTTGAGGTAGTAGCCATGTCTCACATGAACCATAGGGAAGTTGGGCAAAGAGTGATGTCACCTCGGTTTCGATAGCTCTTTCACGTGAGCGTGAGATAGGTCCACTTGGCACTTGGGAAGACGGATGTAGGTTCATGGGGATGACCGTAGGATGCTCCACATCAGGAGTCCTAGTCTAGATCACCAAGTCTTGTGGAATCTTCCTTGAATATGTCATAGGCTACCCGAATGGGCCCATTAGTGAACCGCCATGGGGGTCCTCGGCCTGGCC
Organism: Aegilops bicornis; assembly: GCA_021605145.1. Lineage (NCBI taxonomy): Eukaryota > Viridiplantae > Streptophyta > Magnoliopsida > Poales > Poaceae > Aegilops > Aegilops bicornis. The sequence goes on from CM038674.1 coordinate 688,746,181, forward strand.
CTCCTGATTGGGTGACGATGTGGTGAGTGCCCCCAAGTCTAGGACACCGTCACTGCGTCTCACCAGCGCCGCCGCAGGTTCGCCTCGTCCCCGGCTGCCCTAGGGGGCGCGGTGGATCCTGGCAAGGGCCGACGGGACGACTCCATTTTTAGTCGTTTCGTTCAGTTTTGTTAGAGTTTGTGTTCTGTTTAAGAAGGCGAGATGGTGGCGGCTCCCTGAAGATGGAATAAAGGTCTCACCGCATAGCCCCTGTTTCGACGGCGCATCTAGCATCGTTCGTGTGTGTGAAGGTGTGTCTCCGATGGATTCATCTTTGGTGGATTTGCTCAGATCTCGTCATTGTTAACTTCCCGACTGTTTAGTATAACAAGTTGTATCCGTCTTCGGCGAAAGAGGGACGATGATAGCGGCGCGCCTTCAACTTGCTTCAGTGCTTGTAGTCGTCGCTAAATGATCTACGGATCTGAATGTAATTTTTATTATTTTTAGTGTTCGTTGTACTGCCATGATAGAAGATGAATTAATGCCATGATCAAAAATAAATAGATCAGAAGTTTTTCTTAAAAAGGTATTTTTATATTCGTACAGATACAATACGATCTCTGTTTCTTATATGACTATTTTGCGTGCGGCATGCAATATGCGTGTGGCTATCGGTAGTGCAAAGATAGGACAAAGATAGGACGATAACGACCATGCACGTTGGGAACTTGGGATAGGAGCACAGACTGACCAAAACCGAAAATATAAGCTACGAATGTCTACAGCCATGTTCCTATGCTATCGGGAAGACAGCCGGGTCACTGACCAGTCAAAAGACCCATCATGGCGGATGCCTCATACCATTCATATACATCTGGACTGACAGGCACCTCATATATCCAGCGTAAACCTGGGGCGGGTGTGGAGAGACCCGGTCACGCTCGAGTGTGTTCGCCGCGTCACCAGACAGGCCACACCCATCTCATATGGCACTAAAATGACATAGTCCACCGAACCCACCGCCCTGCTCCGACGTCCGTCCAGCATTTCCCGCTGTCCGTGCATTCCCTGTTGTCCACCATTATTAGAGAAAACTTTATACACAGAATTTTACTAGTAGCGCGTTGACATAAAAGACGCTACTACTATCCACTTAGCTGTAGCACGGCAGGAATAAAACACGCTACTCCTAAGTTTGAACTTGTCCATAGGACGGGCCCAGCTTAGCAGTAGCGGGTTTGTTAGGGGTGCGCTGCTGCTACGGATTTTAGCAGAAGCGCGTTTTCCTTTTCCATGCTGCTGCTAAAGCTATTTTGACCTAATTCTCCGCTGGCTTCCCTCATCCGCTTCCTCCCCAATTCCTCACTCTCTTCTCCCTCGTCAGCCTCATGGAGCCCCTGCCCTCGCCCTGGAGCCCTGCCCTCGCTCTCCGCCGAGTTCTGCCCTCGACGCCGTAAATCGCACGCCTCCTCCTCCCCGACCTTGCTGAAGCCCCTGCCCTCGCTCTCCGCCGCCATCTCCCTCGACCCGCCTCGCCGCTGTCTCCCCGACTCCGCCTCGCCGCCGTCTCCCCCGACCCCGCCTCGCCGCCGTCTCCCCTGACCCCGCCTCGCCACGTCTCGGTGCCGCCGTCTTCCCCGAACCCATCTCTTTCTTTTATGTTTTTCACTGTAGTTTTTTTACTATTGTATAATGTAGTTTTTTTTACTGTTTTTAGTAAGTGTTTAAAATAATTAGTAAGTAAATTAATAAACTAGTTGAACTAGTTTAGTTTTAGTAAGAACTAGTTGAATTAATACAACTAATATATTTTTAGTAAGAAAATTAATATAACTAGTTGAACTAGTTTATTTTTAGAAAGAATTAGGTTATTTCTATTTATAGTAAGTTTATATTTAGTAAGAACTAGTTGAATTGATAAAACTAGTTGAACATGTCACATTTGTTGTTATTTTTTTAGTTTAAGCAATTATTCCCGCATCGACGTCGATACCCGTCGTTCGCTACGGTTTTAGTTGTATTAGTGATGTTATATGTATGATACTATTCGGGATGTATTAGTGATAATTTATAGGGTTTTTGTTTTTACAGAAATCAAGGAGCCCCTCCATCATCCCCGCCGTCGTCCCGGTCACCGACCCCCTCCGACCTCAAGGTGAGACCAGCCAAACATGTATATCTTGTGTTGTTCAAATAGGATATGTGGTTGCCCAAGTGGCCGGTCATGTTCAGGTTACACCTTCGAGTGGCCTCTGTTTTGCCAGAGTGTTGATTACTTTCCGTTCCGGCAAATTTCAGGCGCTCGATATGTTCTGCTTTAGCAAAGGTCATGCCGGAATTTTCCGTGAATTTTTGCATAACTTGTGCTAGAATATGTAGGAAATATCGAGTGGCCTGGATTTTCTAGAAAGATGATTAAACGATATTTCGGGTTGACTTTAAGTCTGTCGAGGCCGATCCCGACTATTGTCGTATGGGTCGTTTCTCCTTCTTCTCCGGGTGCTAGACAATTTGGTGTAATGCACTAGGGGAAGGAGGAGCAACGACCATCACCGACGGTCGCAAATGTCAGAGAGGAATCAGTGAGGGAGAGTCTCCACCATATATGGAAGGACGAAGAATCCCGACGACTGTTGTCGTGGGGGTAGCTTCTCTTTCGTTCCCGTGTGCTAGACAATTTGGTGTAATGCACTTGGGAACGAAAGGAGGAGCTACCATCACCGATGGTCGAATATATATACCAAGTGAGCTGAGAGTTTTCAAGAAAAGACTCGACAGACTGATAGTCAACCCGTGATGAATAATAATGTTCTAATTTAGTTTCTATGTACATATATTTAATTGTACAAGTTTAATCTTTGAATATGAACATAGAAAATGTCATACTCGGACGACGAAAGTCTCCCGGGGGAGTGCGACTGGTGCCACGATGACCGAGGTCAGTGCGACAGGTTCGTTGACCTGGACGAAGATCGGCGCTTCAGCATTAAGCTCGAGGAGACCTTCGATGTTGAAATGGTACTCAACGACGACAAGTGTTTCTTTTCATAATTAAGCACGACTTCAACTATTTCAACGTGTACTTTTCATCTTTTGCAATTCGACTAGCTTATCCCATGCTATGCAAGACACTATGTCTTGGAGAGGATGGGTTTTGAAGACTATGAAAGTATGGAAACAAAGAAAATTCACCTAAGGACCCATCATGGTATGGATTTTGAAGTAAATCTGTACAATTCTGAGAGCGTAACCCATTTTGGTTGCAAGAATTGGGAAGCACCTTGCGAGATGTATGGTTTTTATGAGGGTATGCTTGTCACCATGGATCTTGATGATCCTGACACCGCCGAAGACAATTTGGACATTTGGGTCCTTGTTGATACGCTTCCAATTCTTCCCCTATGTGAGCTTTTCAAACATAGTTATTAAGTAATTTATATTATTTATTTCAAAATAGTTGACAGCTTATTTCCATTCATTCTTCAAAGAATGTGCAGAAGATGGTAGACAGAACCAACTACACCGAAGGCTCTGAGTTAACTTATCAGGAGAAAAGTCATCTGGTCGCATATTGTACTGATCTTGAGAATTACAATGCCTTTTATTGAACTCCTCCAAATTATGGTGAATACGTGCCACTAGTGCACGTGTTGAACCACTATAACTTCCATGGAGATATCCTGGTAAGATTTTTTACTATTACGACATCCGTGCATGTTTTGCATACTTCTAAAACTGAACTACATTGCTAACTACGAAGTTATTACTATGTTTTTCAACAGAAAATCCCAATGGATTGTGTGCCTCATTTGATGTATAAAAATGGTCGCCTTGATGTTTTGAACATACAGCCAGGTCATCCTACGAGTCTCACCTGTCCATATCAGATTTCCAAAACCGGTGAACACATGGTAATCAAAGAATAGAAAAAATATATGGACAGTCATAAAGAGGTTCTTGGAAGCAAGATTGTGCGAAAGGCAAGAATTGAAGACAGGATAATCTCCATTCTCCATAATAGAGAGTCAGGGGCTATTTTGTTTTATGCTATTTTACCTAGGTCCTAGCTAATACTCATCATCATGTGCTAAGGTAGTAGGTCCTAAGATAATGTAATAGGTCTTATGAGGTACAATATGTTTATGAGAGTTGATGATGACGAGTAGTTGTGATTATGTCTAGTGACCAACTTGTATGTGATGTCTCATTGATGAAAACGATGATCATGAGGAGGTGTTATATGATAATGATGTATTATGATGATAAGTTGTTAATGATATGATGATCATAATGATATATTATATCATTGGGTGAAAGAACCGCGGACTAGTTTCAAGTGGATGTCCATCCACTTGAAACTAGTCCACGGTTCTTTCTCCCAGTGATGTAATAACTCATTATGATGTAAAATCATTCTCTAAATTGCTGCGATATGAAAACTTATATAAAGCTGTATGAATACAATATGAAATAAAAAAGAAATACGAAATAATAGTAGTAGCGCTTTCTAGGAGAAGCGCTACTACTAATTACCAGCGCAAAGCGCTGCTACTAAGTCGATCTAGCAGTAGCGCGGTCCAACCCACGCTACTGCAAACCTTTAGCTGTAGCGCCTTACTAGTAGCACCGTACCCCGCGCTACTGATAGGCTTTAAACACGCGCTACTGCTAGGGTTTTCCCTAGTAGTGCACCCTTCTCTCCTTCCGCGCTGCCGGGCCCTATCGGTCGCTCTAGATGTCGTCCAACCCATCTCCAACCGCCGTCATGAATGTTGCCTCGGTCTCGCCCGTGGGGCTCCCGTCCTTGGCTCCGGCCTGCAAGCTGGAGGACATCGCTCGAGGGGATCATCAAAGGATTGTTGACCTATGCTTTTCTTTTTGCTTCGTTGCTTTGTTGAACGGTTGAATTGTGATGAATTTGTGATATATAAACATTATGGCCGGCAGCAAATATAAGGGACCGTCCGGGTACGTCCTCGCACATGGGAAGTCCGGGCCCGTCCGCGCATAAGGGAACGAATTTGTCAAGTCCGCATGTACATGCTCTAAGAGCAACCATTGTGTGCTTGGCCTTGGCCATGTAATCGTTTATGGGCATCGGTGCCGAAATTTCTGATTGTCTACAACGTTGGCCATTGCTAATTTTATTGTTAAGTGGTCCCAGCAAATAAAAATATCACACGAGATGAGAACTGGCTGTGGCCGATCTAGGCGGTTGAGATTTCACAAATTTCAAGTCGGAGAATATCATAGTGTGGTACCACAAATCATTGTCCTTGTTATTTCCCCTCATGGAATAGCAGGTGCCGCGGCATCTGACTACCTATGAGTACAGTAGTGGATGAATACAAATAAAGCAGTGGCCATGCAAGGTGTGCAGCCATTGGAATCCTTGAGAACGCAAACCACTTTTGTACAAGTTGACCTTGTTTAAGAGCATCTACGGCCGGACTCGGCAAATCCGCCCTCTATACGCCCGTGGACGCGTCCGGGCATGTTCACGGATAGCATTTTTGGGCCCTCATATGTTGTGCCGCACATTCACATACCTTAAATTCGGATCCTTAAATCCATGCAATCGATGCACGTCAATCATACGATACAAATTGTCCGAATTCAATAGTTCGATACAAAGCAAAGCAAATCATAATTCAACAAATTGGACAAGCCAAAATGAAATGAATGTCCGAGCGTGACAGATGGCTTCGGATCTCTGGCCGGGCGCCTGCTCCGAGAGCAATGCATCCTGCCCCAGGCGGAATGCGTCCTGCTCCGCCTGCATCCGGACTGGCTCCTCCGCCTGCATCCTAGCCACAGACGCCCTCGCCGCCTCGTACTCCCTATGGTCGTTGATCTCCTTCCTCTTGCCCACAAGCCACTTATTTGCATGCTCATCCAAGAGGTTTCGTCCGCCAACATGATCCTCGCATCTTCCGCATCTCGTGCAAGTTGCAACCTCTCCTTCTCAAGCTCAATATCGCTAAATGTCTTGGCTTTCTCGAGTTCCCATTTGATCGCCGCTTGTTGCTTCTCCAACTCTATCTTCTCGAGTTCAATTTCGAGATTCTTCTCCGCCCTCTTCTGGTCCCACTCTATCCTCTCCCTTTGCACATCCATTATGAGCTTGTACCTCTCCTCTTTCTAGGTCTTCCTTACTGAAAAAATGTCCGTCTATGTGGACGACAGTTTTGTAGCGCGGCGTCACGAGAGGTTTGTGCCTTCTCCCATCTGTTTCGCATGACTTGTCGGTTATCCTTTGGAGCGGTGCCTCTTCTGTTCGTGACGACAACATCATCCTCTACATTGTCCAACCCAATTGATTGGTGGGAGCTTGATCCATCATTGCTCTTCTTGCAGCCCTTGAGGTCGGCCGCAACTTGGTTCCACTTCGCCTTGACATTCAATAAGATCCAACAATGGCTAAAAGCAAACGGCTTGCAGTATGGTTTAGCCAAACCTCTCCTGTCAGGTACAAGAGTTAAAACTTGTATATGCTCCCGCACCATCTCTCTCTTTGTTGTCCGACTCCGAGACACAGTTTGCGTGCGGCCTGCAGTATGCATGTGACTGTCGGTAGTACAAGATCGACCAAGGACGATCACGATCATGCACGTTGGGATAGCAGCACGGCCGAATCAAAACCGAAAATATATGCTAAGGTAAGCAACGGCACATGCATATGCATGCCCGCCACCAATCTTGTCCGCCTCCTCTATAAATGCGCCCCTGACCTTTCCTAGTCTTCGTCTCACTCACTCACCACCTCTCTCATTTGCTCCCGTCCCACTCCCATCGCCTCTTGGGTCACTTCCCAAGTCTCCATTGAGCCAGCACATGGCGAAACAAGTCCATGGATGCGCCAACTGTGGCTGTCCAAGCCATGGTTGGCTGCAGTGCCCAGAGACACAGTGCGACAACTGTGGCGGGTGGGGGCATGTTTCGGGTGTGTGCACCAGCCCGGATGGCCCTCTCTGCTTCCATTGTGGCAATGCTGGGCACGAGGCATCCATTTGCTGGCTCAGGTCTACAGATCGGCGTTGTGGGAACTGTGACGGCGTACGTCACGACGAGGATAACTGCGCCAGTGAGCTGGTCATTACACCCTACTGCACTTCCTGCCGCCAAGATGGTCATCTACCAAGGGACTGTCCCACGCGCAGGCGTAGCAGAGCAGGTGACGACAATGACCAGTACGTTGCATACAACGGCCTAGCTGCATGCCAATTCTGCGGCGAAGAAGGTCACAATGCCCCGGATTGCCCTGCTGCACTCAAGTAACTAACTTGTTCCAAGTTTTAGCTTATTTGTCTTTCAAAATAATGTTTCTGGTTGGTCGCTCTCTCGCTCGGATCTCATGTGATGTTAGCGGAGCATTGTAGTACTATCTTGTAGTAGTATGCACGATCTGATTCGCGGGATGGCGCGAGTCCTTATATTAGGGATTGGTGCATGTGTTTAGTCACTTTAGTGTGGTCGTCTAATGACCTTCTCTGTACTCTGAATGAAACAAAATTATCTTTATGTTTTATGCTTATTAGTTCCTGTCTGAAAACCTCTGTGTACTTTTGTTTTTTGAGGATAACTATCTAAACCTCCAACCTGTCAATTGGAACACGCAGATAGCATCAGGGAGCGTAGTCGTTCCGGCACATTGGCAATGATCAGCGACTCCTCGCCCTGGCAGCCAGTTTGTGTGCCATCCTCTTCTTTTCCATTGGGATATGCCTGACGGAGGATACACTGAAGTGTATAAGGGCGTGTCTGATTTCACTGCAACTGAAAAACATCCTGACCGGTTTTGGTTTCCGGCCTCCAGCTCTCTTGCGATCACGGCATTGTCAGTTTCAATGATTAGCGAGCCATTGTATAGACTATAGAGTAAATATGTCAATCAACATGGCTTGTCCTTCCGCATCTTCTACTAAACCGCAAGGCTTCATTTCCCTACTCACCGAGACAAGGACCTGGCCTTGTGATCGCGGGCGACAGCACCCGCCCAGCTCGCCTCGGATTCAGATAGAACAGCTGCATCAGAGTTCAGTTTTGCAGTTCCTTCCGGTGGTGACACCCATTGCAGCTGTTGATCACTAGGCAGTATTCAGAGTCCAGATGCTCATTTTCCTTTGTCTCCCGCAGCAGGTTGGCTCAGACTTTTACTTCCTCCTCGTACCCTGCAAGTGCAAGGAACAGCACAGACCGCGAGACTGATTCCTTCCCATCGTTGTGGACGCAATTATCCCGTAGGACCCATGCTCTCCACAGGAGCAATAAGATCCTCATCCTTGTCTCTGCATTATTTTTATCTAGCAGAATTTGGAGCCAGTCGTTTCCAGTGTACCTGATCTCCTCACCCGGCAAATCTAAATGGGTGGGGTTGGGTGGTGGCAGTGTTGTTGGACTACCCGAACGAGATGGACACGCCGGAGACAACGTTGACTAGGTAATGTGCACCCTTTCCAACCTATATGATGTGTGCCTCATCTGCTTCCACTACCCACCATTGACAAACAGGGGTAAAGGTGCTCGGACCTTCGTATTCACTGTTCAATTCTTTCCATCTAAGGCGAAGCTAGTTGATGGTAGCATGCGGGACATAGAGAGAGATACAATAGGAGGTTGAATTTGCAGAGATTGATCCACAAGTAATGCATAGCATGGAAGAGAGGGCCATGAAGAATGTGGTCGAGAAAATTGGGGAGAGCATTTTTTGGTTCCAGAGTAAGAGGTAGCATTTTTATGGTTTGATAATTGGAACGGTGCATATGTGAGAATTGACAATGGTGAAGAGATGGTTGATGAAATCGATCGGCAAGACGACTGGGTAAGCAAACGGATTACCTTTCACGCGGAGCTCGTTGAGCTGAAATCAGATTCTAAGGTTGGATATATGCCCTTAAAAGTTGGCTTCGCAGATGGTAGATTATGATTGGGCTTCATAGAGACAGATAACGTTCATGCGTATGGTGAAGTGACAGTAATAGAGGGGGCTGATGTAGATGCACAAGAGGGCTGTGATGGTGCTGCAAGGGTTATTTGTGTTGATTGAAATTCAGTGGAATTAGAAGACTCTACAGACTTGGTCATTACACCAATGGCTGACACAAAGATATATGGCCATTTTTTTGGCATTCTAGTAGATGATGAAGATAAGGAAGAGAGGGATAAATCGAGTTTGCCTAGTGATGCCAATTGAGATGCATGTGAAGATGTGGATGAACAATTGATGAAAGATGTTGCAGATGATGTAGGTGATGCACATGATGATGAGCTTCTAAATGTCTATGATAAAGAAAATCCTGTTGTTGAAGTAGTGTAACATCCTCTATGTCAAGCTACAGTAACCCTCTATGATTAAGCTAATCATTTTGCTAAATAGTGCTTGATCATCTTTGATTCTATCTCATTTCAAATTCCACTTTGAATTCAAATTCAAATAATAAGTGAAATATTTAATTCACAAATAAGAAAACTAAAATGTTCATCTGATGGCAAATAATCCATAGTTAATTATGGTGAAGAAAGACTAGGTCACTTGTTTGCTTATTCAAAAGTTATCATCCAAAAATAGAGGGCAAAACAATACTTTAAATTATTTTTAATTTATAAAAATTCTAGACTATTTTATTTTGATGCCAAACTAAATGTGGTAGTGGCCTAATTATAGTACTATTTTAGGTGTAAGTTTATTATTTTATAGAACAAACATAATTTAAAAAGAAACGGAAGACAACGCAAATAAAGGAAAAACAGAAAAGAAAAAAATGGAAAAGGCCTAAGTGCATTGTGCACTTAGGCATGCCAGCTCAGTGACCGGCCTAACCCAACAGCCAAGCCAACCCTACCCCTGTTCACCCCCCCCCCCCACCATGCGCGGTGGCCGGCCGAGGCGCGTTCATGGCTGCGGATGGCCACGTGCCGGCCATCCGGTGGCTCCCCGGTGACCTCAAGTCGCCGACGACGTCCCTGTCGCCAACCCTAAGCCTAGGCGCCTCCCAGTTCCCTCCTTGCACACTTGCTCTTTCTCCTCCCTCTCTCCCCCTCCAGATCTAGCAGCCGACACGCCCATCGCCATGGCAGAGCTCGACCGCGCACTCTCCGGCCTCCCCGCGTCCTAGCTCCGTGTGAGCTCGCATCGATGTCGCCTGCCTCGTCGACCTCGACCACGAGCCCGAGCCGGGGAGCACTCCACCATTGCCCTCGGCCTTCTTTTGCTCCCTGTATCTCTCCATAAGTTGTCATAGCAGAAAAATGGCTTCCATGGCCGACCTTCCATGTATGAAACCAAACTGATTTTTGGTCGCTCATCATCTTAATTCCATGGTAATTAGTATAACTTTGAACACCCCCTTGTTCTTGAAGATTGGTACTAATATACTACTTCTCCATTCTTTTGGCATCTTGTTTGCCAAAAAAAGAGGTTGAAAAGTTTGGTTAGCCATATTACGGCTATGTCCCCAAGGCCTTCCCACACCTCAATGGGGATACAATCAGGGTTCATCGCCTTGCCTCCTTTTAAAGCTTCCTTGACCTCAGACTCCTGGATTCGCCGAACAAAACACGTGTTGGTATCATCAAAGGAGTCGTCCAGTTCAATGGTAGAACTCTCATTCTCCCCATTGAACATCTTGTCGAAATACTCCCGCCGACTATGTTTAATCTCCTCGTCCTTCACCAGGATTTGGTCTGCTCTCTCCTTGATGCATTTGACTTGGTCGACATCCCTCATCTTCTTCTCTCGGATCTTGGCCATCTTAGATGTCCCTTTCACCTTCCTTCGTGCCTAACCGCTGGTAGAGGTCCTCATACACCCGACCCCTAGCTTCACTGACAGCTCGCTTTGTGGCCTTCTTCACCATCCTGTGGTTCTTTATGTTGTCTGCACTCCTATCTAGATATAGGCGTCTGAAACTATCTTTTTTCATTAATAGCCTTCCGGACATTAGCATTCCACCACCAGGTATCTTTAGCTTCGCTTCTACTTCCCCTAGACACTCCAAACTCCTCCGAGGCCACCTTACGAATGCAAGTAGCCATCTTTATCCACACATAGTCCACATCCCTTCCTTCCTCCCAAGGACCCTCCTTAATGACCCTCTCCTTGAATGCCTGAGTTGCCTCCCCCCTTGAGCTTCGAACACTTTGTTTTAGCGACTTTGGCATGCTTATCTCTTGGGGAACGTAGTATTTCAAAAAAATTCCTACGATCACGCAAGATCTATCTAGGAGAAGCATAGCAACGAGCGGGGAGGGTGTGTCCACGTACCCTCGTAGACCAAAAGCGGAAGCGTTTAGTAACACGGTTGATGTAGTCGAACGTCTTCGCGATCCAACCCATCCAAGTACCGAACGCACGGCACCTCCAAGATCTGCACACGTTCAGCTCGGTGATGTCCCTTGAACTCTTCATCCAGTTGAGGCTGAGGGAGAGTTTAGTCAGCACGATGGCGTGGTGACGGTGATGATGAAGTTACCGGCAGGGCTTTGCCTAAGCACTACCCCGATATGACCGAGGTGGAAATATGTGGAGGGGGGCACCGCACACGGCTAAGAATCAAAGTGAGACATGCATGTGTTATTTAACTTTTTCTAGGAAGGAATAACAGTAGGACATGCATGTGTTATTTTCCAAGACTTGTTCGAGATAAAGACCCAATGAGTCATCGGAAACTTCCCCTGTCTCTGCAGCAGCAAATGATTGTTCAAAGTGAGAGTTTGTCTGAAAATTGTTCAGAATGAGGCTCTAGCATGCTGCACACGGTGTAGTCCAAAGGTATGGCAACTTCCATTTATATTTGTTTTTTGAAGTTAGCAGGCTGCACACGTACATCTCTATGTGTAATTTTGAGCCTTTGTTAGCTTGTTGATGCAACAATGGCCGAGGAAGTGACGATGTGTGTTTAACTCATGTTTTTACAGGAAAACCTACCATGAAACAACTTATTTCAGTATGTTTTTATCTTCTCCTATGATTTATATTTAGTCAAGTTTAGCCTCTGCGATGAAATTGTATATAGTGTTAGCCTATAAAAACATAAGTTCTTCTGTTCACTTTCATAAGTGAACCACAAAGATTTCTCGCCAGAGAAAACCCATATGGATTGGTATCCCTTGGGCAAATAAGAAAATGCAATTATTTCAAGGATTTCAGTCATCCTTGCGGTTTTAGGAACTATAACAACAACTTTCGTATATACTTCTATACTGTATTCTCTGTACTTGAGATTTTTTTTGTGCAAAGTGTCTAATAACCATGTATATCTTTTTGGCTGTGCTTATGCTCTTGAATAATAGAGCCATTTTCTTGGAAATTCACTCCTGATTTAACTCTCTTCTTTTCTGAATCAATTTAATTGTGTTGGTCATACAGTTCCCTCCGAGCAAGAGCAAATTTGACAAGGCAATACAACAAAACGTGGAGCAGCTAATGGACATCCAATCAGCTCTCAAGGCATTCGAGGAGGTACTGCTCTTTGACTGAACAACATGATCACGTTTTTTTATTGAGGGAAGCATGCTCACGTGGAGGCGCCCAGAAGTTGTGGCATAGTCATCTGCTGATTTTCTGAGATATCATCGTATCCTTAACTTTGAACATCAGTTGTAAATAAGCCGGGAAGTTGTATCTATAGCACCAGTGTTATTTATCCCTTGCATCAAAATGTAGAATTTTCTCACTAGATTTGCACAACATAGATATACTGTATATATTTTCTCAAGTATTTGCTATGACCAGATCTTCAGAAATGGTGTGCATATTAAGGCCTAAAACTTTTATTTGCATTTACTTCCTTGGTTACTGCAATAGATCACCTGACCTGACAAAATAGTGGGTTAGCATGCTTTGAAAAGAACAACACTTGAGCATATATAGCCATGTAGGTCAACGAAGTTGCTTTCTTGATACTTTTAGATACGTGCTACCACATGCATGCTGGATTTGTGCTCTATCTAGATTTCAGTATAAGCATGCGAGAAAATAAGCCATTTTAAATTGAGTACCTGACATATTTTGTTTTCTACTTTGAGCTTCTATTACAGCGAGGAACAATGGATATATCGAATGAAAAACGTAACCAGCTTTCCCCGGGTGAAGAATCCTCTACTAATAACGAGCCTCAGGTACATCCTACTCAGGTTAGTTTTGTCGCTATACATGTGGCAAAGTTGGGCAATATAGGGTTATGAACCAAACACACCCATATGCTCTTGAAGTATCTACCAATTATTCCATAAATTCATATCCTCTAAAGAACTCCACCAAATATTTATAGATATTTAACGGCACATACCAACTATAATACATTAAAAGGTGATTATGTAATTCTATAGGTTTGCTCAAGTTTAGGGTGTAACAATCCACTACAAGAAAAATATAATTATGAACATCCCAAATGATTTAATAAGTAAAAATACTGCGACAAAATAAAGTTTTTCTTTTAGCACGAGAAAATGTACCTTGATACATATATGATAGTTATATCTACAAAGTAGTACAACCAAAAAGATTATTTGGTACAAAATATACCCTTGGAAGATCTTCTTCTATACTTATCATACACTAGAAATCTTCAGTAATGTACTGCACATACTATTAAACAAATTCATTGTTAAAGACAACTTTTTAAAAGCATGCGTAATTTATAGTTTTTGACGAACAACAAAGTGAGCATAATTAATGTCAAAGTTGAGTTGCTACAAAGTAAAAATGCTTAGTATAAACATGTGAACATGATTTTATAATAACTTGATAAGAGAACATAGGAAAATGCTACTTTCGCTGAATAGAGTTTGCAAGTGAGTTGTTTATGCGATGTTAGAAACAGTGACTTTTACAAATTATCATACTTTTTAGACGGGAAAGCAGAATTCTGAACGTTCGGAATTATGCAACAGGTCTCAACAATTCACTTGTCTTTAGATTCGCATCGAACGGATGACCCACACGTCCCGTGAGTTTCGCTCAGGGATTCGGATCGAACAGATCACCCGGCACGTCCCGAGCAAAACCTGATTTTTCCTTTCCTTGCGTTGTCCATCCGTCGCTCCGCTTCTTATGCTTCCCCTTTTCTTTTCTGAACACGGTAATTTTTTGGAGAAAGTGGAAACGAAACATGTACCTCTTGGTATCTCAAGGTGACTCGATTGAGATTGTGACTTGATTTAGGTTAGGTACTTTTTGCACCACTAAAAAAATTGACGTGAATAATAAACTGTCTTTCTTTCCTTTTTTACACCAATTTCCCTTCTTTTCCCTGCTGTTTTTTCTTTGTTTTAATAGTCATATGGCTCGGATGATCTGTTTTTAATTTTACTGCACTGTGATAGCTTTGACTCGGAAAATATTTTTTGAAACACAGCAACGATAAATTAGGTGTAAATAGTGCGATAAATTTACACATAGTAAACCTAATTACTTATGTTCAACACCTTGGTAACTTTGACGCCTGAGAGGGGTGGGTGTTGAAACATACACACGAGTAAATTCATTGTAAATAGCATGATTTTTTACATCGCAAGCCTGATAACTTGCGTAAAATATCATGGTAACTTTTGACCCTGAAAAATGTTGTTAAAACACACCCCATTTTGTAAAAACACATGGTAAGAGCATCCACAAACGGGCGCCCCAAATGCGCGGGCGGGCGGCCCGTTCACTGACCGGTAAAAAATAAGCTACCTTGACAGGCGCCTCCAATCGGCCTCCAACGCCTGGGCTGACCAGCACCCTTCATATTCAGTCCAAATCCGGGGCGTATATGGGAAGGTATGGAAGCGACCGGGAGGAAAAAAGTCCGAGAGCTAGCGGTCCGAACGTCATCTCCTCAGTCGAACCGGGACTGCCCCATGCGTGCTGGCGGCCCTGGCTATAGAGAGAATATTTGGTGCAACTCATTGTATTCCATGGAGTAGGTTACAATATATACACATGATGTATTGCGTGACAAGGTAACTAATCCTACCATATCTCTAGGAGTTAGCTATACAAGGCTAGAGAAGATAAGACTAGCAATACAAGATATGTCACGTTCAACACCCCCCTTGCAAGCGCGTCAGCGTCATGGCGCAAAGACCTGGAACGAAACTCCTGGAATGCAGCGGTTGGAAGCCCCTTGGTCATAATGTCGGCAAACTGCTGGGTGGTCGGAACATGAAGAACACAAAGTTGACCCAACTGTACCTTCTCACGGACGAAGGGAACATCAAGTTCAATATGCTTGGTGCGCTTGTGCCGCACTGGGTTGGCCGCGAGATAGGTGGCCGAAACATTATCATGGTAAACCACCGTAGCTTTCGGGATGGAAACCCGAAGTTCGCCAAGTAGCTGACGGAGCCAACATGTCTCGGCAACAACATTGGTGACGGCACGGTACTCGGCCTCGGCACTCGAGCGGGAGATGGTGGGCTGCCGCTTGGAGGACCAAGAGGTGAGAGAGTCACCGAAGAAGACACAATATCCCGATGTGGACCGTCGAGTGTCAGGACAGCCAACCCAATCCACATCAGTGTAGGCAAGCAACTCGGTGGAGGTAGAGGCACGAAGACGAAGTCCGAAGGTCGGTGTGCCACGAATATACCGAAGAATGCGCTTGACCAAGGACCAGTGAACATCACGGGACGAGTGCATATGCAAGAAAACTTGCTGCACTGCAAACTGAATGTCTGGTCTGGTGAGCGTGAGGTACTGAAGAGCACCAACAATACTGCGGTAGAGAGCGGCATCTGTGGCAGGTTGCCCAGCAGTGGCAGAAAGCTTAGGCTTGGCCTCGGCAGGGGTGGCAGCAGGCTTGCAGTCGGCCATACCAGCACGATCCAGGAGATCAAGAACATACTGTCCTTGATGAAGAAAAAATCCGGAGGCATCACGTCACACATTAATGCCGAGGAAGAAGTGCAATGCGCCCAAGTCCTTCAGCCGAAACTCAGAACCCAGACGACTGATGATGTAGCGAAGTATGTCCGCATGAGAGGCGGTGATGACAATATCGTCAACATACAAGAGAAGCATGGCGACATGATCATCTCGATGAAGCACAAATAGCGACGTGTCCGAGGTGGTGCTGCGAAACCCAAGAGCAGTGAGGAACGCTGCAATGCGGTGATACCAAGCACGAGGCGCCTGCTTCAGACCGTAGAGAGACCGTGAGAGGAAGCAGACAAAATCAGGCCAAGTGGGATCAACAAAACCAGTGGGCTGCTGACAGAGGACACGCTCCTGGAGATGACCATAAAGAAAAGTGTTGTTGATGTCGAGCTGATGAACAGGCCAATGACGAGATGCAACGAGCTGAAGGACAACACGAATCGTGGCGGATTTGACAACCGGAGAAAAGGTCTCCGAGAGATCAACGCCGGCACGTTGTGCAAAGCCACAACAACCCAACGGGCCTTGTACCTGTCCAAAGAGCCATCCGGAAGGAACTTGTGCCGAAATACCGACTTGCCAGTAATGATGTTGGCTCCAGGGGGACGAGGAACCACTACTAGGGAAAAGCCTATACACAGAAAGTTACTAGTAGCGACCCTCGCTACTGCTACTTACCAGTAGCGCAGGTTTTTAAACCTCGCTACTACTAAGTTGATAGCAGTAGCGCGGGTTTTTAACCCTCGCTACTACTAAGCGGTCTCTACCGTGCCCCCCGGGACATGCCATAGTAGTAGCGCGGGTTTTTAAAACCTCGCTACTCCTAAGTTTGATAGCAGTAGCGTTGGTTTTTAGCCCTCGCTACTACTAAGTGGTGCCATAGTAGTAGCGAGGGGGTTAAAAACCGCGCTACTACTAAAGGTCCCATTTTCAAACTCTACCCCCACCCCCGTGGATCGCCTTTTCAGTTTTAAAAAAATAAAAGAAAATGATGAAAATGTCAAAAAATTAAAAGAAAATAAGTTTCCCATGTGATATGTGGTCTAGTTGTTGGGAAAATTTGCAAATATGAATTTCGACTTTATTTGCAAAATCTCTCGAGAATTTGTAAAAATGGGCATAACTTTTGCATACTAACTCGGATGAAAAAGTTTTTATATGAAAAATCATCTACTCGAAAAGTTACATCCAAATTTAATCGGGGGAACCCCGTTAAACATTTTCAAAATCCTCAAAAACCAAACAGAAAAAAAGTTACGTGGCTTTTAAGATCTAGAGTGGAAAAAATCAAAAAAATTTCAAACTGTGTGGTCAAACTGTGGTCAAACAATGGTCAAACTAATTATTCTAGAATATTAGTTTTACTAAATAATTGTTTTAGTTATTTTGAATTTTGGTCAAATATGGTCAAACTAATTATTCAAGAAATATTAGTGTTACTAATTTTTTAGAACAATAGTTTCAAACTCAAATAGTGAAATGTGTGACTTCATGCTCAAGCTAAATTCCTGAGGTTAATAGGATTGACATCTTACTATTGTCAGGAAAACAACAAGTGCAGACTTGGAAACGAGGGAGAATAGAACCCGGAAGTTAAGCGTGTTCAGGCTGGAGTAGTGAGAGGATGGGTGACCGTCCGGGAAGTTAGATGATTTGGAATGATGAGGGGTGATTAGAGATTAAATTGAGCAGCGATGAGGGGTGATTAGAGATTTGAGGTTAAAATAATTCAGAAATTTGAACATTAGGGGGAAAAAATTGAAATATTTTTTCAAAAAAATCAAAAAAAAAACCGCGCTGGTAGTATTAGCGCGGGTTTTTACCCACGCTACTACTAAAGGACGTAGTAGTAGCGCGGGTGCTATACGTTAGCTGTAGCGCCTTATTAGTAGCGCCAGCTCCCGCGCTACTAATAGGCCCAAAACCCACGCTGCTGCTAGGCTTTTCCCTAATAGTGAACCAGCGTCCAAGTTCGGTTGGCGACGAGGGCACCATACTCAGAGCGCATGGCAGCGAGCCAATGCGGACCACTCAACGCAGAGCGCACCAAGCGTTGTACGGGTGAGACGACCGTAACACTGAGGTTATGATAGCGAGGGTTCGGTTGCCGGATCCCGTCCTTGGCATGTGTCACCATAGAATGATGAGGCGGTGGAGGCGGTGGCCGAGCCCGCCGTTGAGGAGGAGCCACAGCCTCGGGTGAAGGCGGGGCTACGGTGACAGCCGGTGATGAGGCGGCAAGCGATGTCGGAGACGAGATCACCGATGACGACAGCGTGACCGCAGCCGAGGCTGCGGGTGACGAGGGCGACGAGGCCGCAGGTGACAGCGACAAAACCGCGGGCAAGGTCGCGGGTGGCAGCACCAGCGACGGTGACAGAGCCACGGGCGAAGTCGCGGGTGGCCGTACCAGCGACGGTGATAGGGCTGCGGACGAGGCCGTGGGTGGCCGCGATGGCGACGGCGACAGGGCCGCTGGTGGAGCCGCGGGTCAGGGGGAGGCCGCTGTGGCAGGTGAGGCCGCAACGTGCATGGGCCAAGGCGCGGCCGATGGCTCCACCGACGCCGCCGAGGCGTAGGCCGCTCCTCCCGAGAAGCCGAGCAGAGGCCCCGCCGAGAAGCCTGAGGGGCCTGCCAACGAATAAGGCGGGCACGGCGAGGGAAGCGCAAGGGCTCCCCGAGACTGTCGAGGGGGAGCGTCCGAGGTCGGAGCTGCTGTCGATGAAACCTGCTCAAAGGGAAAAACAGCTTCATCAAAGTAAACGTGTCGTGGGACGAACACTCGACGAGAGACCGGGTCGAAGCAGCGAAAGCCTTTGGTGTTGGGTTGATAGCCAAGAAAGACACAAGCGAGAGAGCATGGTGCAAGCTTGTGGGGCGCGGTAGCGGTGATATTGGGATAACACAAGCAACCAAAGACGTGAAGATCATCATAGGATGGAGGAGACCCGAACAGAAGATGGTGAGGGGTATAGTTCCAGCGTGGTTTGCAAGGCCGGAGGTTGAGAAGGAGAGTGGCGGTGGCAAGCGCGCCAGACCAAAGCGAGGCGTCATGTGTGCATGAATGAGCAAAGCACGGGCACTCTCATTGAGGGTGCGGAGAACACGTTCGGCACGGCCGTTTTGTTGGGAGGTGTATGGACAATTTAAGCGAAATATGGTGCCATGAGTAGATAGAAGATGTCGAATGGCGAGGTTATCAAATTCTTTTCCGTTATCGGTTTGAAGATGAGCAATGGTGCGATGAAAGTGGGTGTTGACGTAGGCATAAAATGAGTGGAGGGTGGAGGCGACGTCGGATTTACGGCGTAACGGAAAAGTCCAAGTGAAGTGTGAAAAATCATCTAAAATCACAAGGTAATATAATAAACCCGAATTGCTAGTCACCGGGGATGTCCAACATCACAATGAATAACATCAAAGGGAAAAGTAGCAATTGATGAAGATGAAGAAAAGCGGTGAACGAGCGTGTTTTCCTATGCGGCAAGCATGACAAGTGTGAGCCGCCCGATTTATTACATGAAAATGGAAAAGTGCTCAAAATTTTATGAAGAGCATCGGTGGCGGGATGACCGAGAAGCGTGCCAAAAGCGAGACATCGGCTTGGAAGCGACCGGGACACTGCGTGTAGAAGCACCGCACGGGTAGAGATCATCGGGAGAATCATAGCGGTGCAGAACTGTTACGTCTTGAGCTTGCGTTGGTTTTCCTTGAAGAGGAAAGGGTGATGCAACACAGTAGCGTAAATATTTCCCTCAGCTTTTGAGAACCAAGATATCAATCCAGTAGGAGGCTCCTCACAAGTCCCACGAATGTACACAAACAAACAAAGAACTCGCAACCAACGCGATAAAGGGGTTGTCAATCTCTTCACGACCACTTGCGAAAGTGAGATCTGATAGAGATAATATGATAAGATAAATATATTTTTGGTATTTTATAATATAGATGCAGAAAATAAAGATGCAAATAAAAGTAGATTGGAAACTTATATGATAAAAGATAGACCCGGGGGCCATAGGTTACACTAGAGGCTTCTATCAAGATAGCATAAGTATTACGGTGGGTGAACAAATTACTGTCGAGCAATTGATAGAAAAGCGAATAATTATGATATTATCTAGGCATGATCATGTATATAGGCATCACGTCCATGACAAGTAGACCGACTCCTGCATGCATCTACTACTATTACTCCACACATCGACCGCTATCCAGCATGCATCTAGAGTATTAAGTTCATAAGAAGAGAGTAACGCATTAAGAAAGATGATAAGATGTAGAGGGATAAACTCAAGCAATATGATATAAAACCCATATTTTTATCCTCGATGGCAACGATACAATACGTGTCTTGCAACCCTTTCCGTCACTGGGTAAGAACACCGCAAGGTTGAACCCAAAGTTAAGTACTTCTCCCATGGTAAGAAAGATCAATCTAGTAGGCCAAACCAACCGATAATTCGAAGAGACTTGCAAAGATAACTCAATCATACATAAAAGAATTCAGAGAAGATTCAATTATTATTCATAGATAAACTTGATCATAAACCCACAATTCATCGGATCTCGACAAACACACCCAAAAAGAGATTACATCGAATAGATCTCCACGAGAGAGGGGGAGAACATTGTATTGAGATCCAAAAAGAGAGAAGAAGCCATCTAGCTAATAACTATGGACCCGAAGGTCTGTGGTAAACTACTCACAACTCATCAGAAGGGCTATGGTGTTGATGTAGAAGCCCTCCATGGTGGAATACCCCTCCGGCAGAACACCGGCGACGGCTCCAAGATGGGATCTCGCGGATACAGAAGGTTACGGTGGTGGAAATATTTCTTCGGTGGCTCCCTGGATGTTTTTGGGGTATGTAGGCTTATATAGGAGGAATAAGTACGTCGGTGGCCGCCCGAGGAACCCACGAGACAGGCGCGCCAGCAGGGGTGGGCGCCCCCACCCTCGTGGCTGCCTCGGCTGCTTGACTTGCACTCCAAGTCCTCCGGATCACGTTCGTTCCAAAAATCACGCTCCCGAAGGTTTCATTCTATTTGGACTCCGTTTGATATTCCTTTTCTTCGAAATACTGAAATAGGCAAAAAAACAGCAATATGGGTTGGGCCTCCGGTTAGTAGGTTAGTCCCAAAAATGATATAAATGTGTAAAACAAAGCCCATAGACATCCAAAACAGGTAATATAATAGCATGGAACAATCAAAAATTATAGATACGTTGGAGACGTATCAAGCATCCCCAAGCTTAATTCCTACTCGTCCTCGAGTAGGTAAATGGTAAAAACAGAATTTTTGATGTGGAATGCTACCTAGCATAATTCTCAATGTAATTTTCTTTATTGTGGCATGATTTTTCAGATCCAAATGATTCAAGATAAAAGCTGATAAAACATAAAAATAATAATACTTTGAAGCATACTAACAAATAATCATGTCCTATCAAAATAGCATAGCCAAAGAAAGCTTATCCCTACAAAATCATATAGTTAGGCCATGCTTCATTTTCATTACACAAAATACTCCCATCATGTACAACCCCGATGACGAGCCGAGCAATTGGTTCATACTTTTTAACGCGCTTCAGCTTTTTTTTCAACTCTTACGCAATACATGGGCGCAAGCCATGGACATAACACTATGGTGGTCTATGGTGGTGGTTGTAAGGACAAAAAGGGAGAAGATAGTCTCACATCAACTAGGCGTATCAACGGGCTATGGAGATGCCCATTAATAGATATCAATGTGAGTGAGTAGGGATTGTCATGCAACGGATGCACTAGAGCTATAAATGTATGAAAGCAAAACAAAAGAAACTAAGTGGGTGCGCATCCAACTTGCTTGCTCACGAAGACCTAGGGCATTTTGAGGAAGCCCATCATTGGAATATACAAGCCAAGTTCTATAATGAAAAATTCCCACTAGTATATGAAAGTGACAACATAGGAGACTCTCTATCATGAAGATCATGGTGCTATTTGAAGCACAAGTGTGGAAAAGAGATAGTAGAAATTGTTCCTTCTCTCTTTTTCTCTCATTTTATTTTTTCTTTTCCCTTTTTTCCTTTTTCTTTTTTTTTTACTTTTCTTTTTTTTACTTTTCTTTTTTTTCTTTTTGGTGGGCTTCTTTGGCCTCTTTTATTTTTATAAAGTCCAAAGTCTCATCCCGACTTGTGGGGGAATCATAGTCTTCATCATCCTTTCCTCACTGGGACAATGCTCTAATTATGAAGATCATCACACTTTTATTGATTTACAACTCAAGAATTACAACTCAAAGCTAGAACAATATATGACTCTATATGAATGCCTCCGGCCGTGTGCGGGATATGCAATGAATCAAGAGCGACATGTATGAAAATTATGAAGGTGGCTTTGCCACAAATATGATGTCAACTACATGATCATGCAAAGAGCAATAAGACAATGATGGAGCGTGTCATAATAAACGGAACGGTGGAAAGTTGCATGGCAATATATCTCGGAATGGCTATGGAAATGCCATAATAGGTAGGTATGGTGGCTGTTTTGAGGAAGGTAAATAATGGGTGCATATGCTACCGGCGAAAGTTGCGGTAAAATAGAGGCTAGCAAAGTTGAAGGATGAGTGTGCCTATATCCATGGACTCACATTAGTCATAAAGAACTCATATACTTACTGCAAAAGTCTACTTAGCCCTCGAAGCAAAGTACTACTATGCATGCCCCTAGAGGGATAGATTGGTAGGAAAAGACCATCCCTCGTCCCCGACTGCCACTCATAAGGAAGACAATCAAAAGAGCACCTCATGCAACAAATTTATCACACAACTTTTACCATAAGTGCATGCTACGGGACTTGCCAACTTCAACACAAGTATTTCTCAATTTCATAATTATCCACTAGCATGACTCTAGCATTACTACCTTTATATCTCAAAACAATTATCAAGCATCAAATTGATCCTAGTGTTTAATGCACTTTCTATGATAGTTTTTATTATACCCAACTTGGATGGTCATCATTCTAGGAACAAATTCATAACCAAAGAAAATACCATGCTGTTCTAAGAGACTCTCAAAATAATATAAGTGAAGCATGAGAGACTAGCAATTTCTTCAAAATTAATCCACCGCCGTGCTCTAAAAGATATAAGTGAAGTACTAGAGCAAAAACTATCAAGCTCAAAAGATATAAGTGAAGCACATAGCATATTCTAATAAAATTTCAATCAAGTACGCTTCTCCCAAAAGGTGTGTACAGCAAGGATGATTGTGGTAAACTAACAAGCAAAGACTAATATAATACACGACGCTCCAAGCAAAACACATATCATGTGGCGAATAAAAATATAGCTCCAAGTAAAGTTACCAATGAATGAAGATGAAAGAGGGGATGCCTTGCCGGGGCATCCCCAAGCTTAGGCTTTTGGCTATTCTTGAATATCTTAGGGTGCCTTGGGCATCCCCAAGCTTAGGATTTTGCCACCCTTTATTCCATAGTCCATCAAATCTTTACCCAAAACTTGAAAACTTCACAACATAAAACTCAACAGGAAATCTCACAACCTCCGTTAATGAAAGAAAACAAAACCACCACATAAGGTGCTGTAATGAACTCATTCTTTATTTATATTGGTGTTAAACCTACTGTATTCCAAGTTCTCTATGGTTCATACCCTTACATACTAGCCATAGATGCATCAAAATAAGCAAACAACACACGAAAAACAGAATCTGTCAAAACAAAATTCTTCTCATGAATAATAGTGGGAGCAAACTCAACAAAATAACTATCATGTGAGGCATAATCCAATTGAAAACTAAAATCATGATGACAAGTTTCATGGATATCATTATTCTTAATAGCATACAAGTCATCAGAATAATCATCATAGATAGCAACTTTGTTCTCATAATCAATTGGAACCTCTTCCGAAATAGTGGAATCATCACTAAATAAAGTTGACACTCTTCCAAATCCACTTTCATATTCATCACAATAAGATTCAATATCCTCCAAAATAGTGGGATCACTACTTCCTAAAGTTGACACTCTTCCATACCCACTTTCATCAATATAATCATCATAAATAGGAGGCATGCTTTCATCATACTCCCTCCTTCCCAAAATATAAGGCGCGATTGACTTTTTACGGTCTTTGATGCACAACTTTGACCACTAATATATATCAAAGTATATGGATTGAACATGTATAAATGACATCGCTATATTTGTCTTGCAAAGCAATTTTATTTCATATGTATGTATAATAATCTTATAGACATATAATACATAAAAAATATAGTCAAAGTTGTGCAACGAAGTCCAGGAAAGTCAAACCGTGCCTTATATTTTGGGAAGGAGGGAGTAATAAATATTCTCATCAAAACTTGGGGGACAAAAAATATCATATTCATCAAACATAGCTTCCCCAATCTTGTGACTTTGCATATCATTACCATCATGGATATTCAAGGAATTCATACTAACAACATTGCAATCATGCTCATCATACAAAGGTCTAGTACCAAACATTCTATAGATTTCTTCTTCTAGCACTTGAGCACAATTTTCCTTACCATCATTCTCACGGAAGATATTAAAAAGACGAAGCGTATGAGACAAACTAAATTCCATTTTTTTGTAGTTTTCTTTTATAGACTAAACTAGTGATAAAACAAGAAACAAAAAGATTCGATTGCAAGATCCAAAGATATACCTTCAAGCACTCACCCCAGAAAAGAGCTTAGTTGAAGGGGTGTGAGTACCATTTACCTAGCCTCCCCGGCAATGACGCCAGAAAAGAGCTTGATGTCTACTACACAACCTTTTTCTTGCAGACGTTGTTGGGCCTGCAAGTGCACAGGTTGGTAGGACAGTAGCAAATTTTCCTCAAGTGGATGACCTAAGGTTTATCAATCCGTAGGAGGCGTAGGATGAAGATGGTTTCTCTCAAACAACCCTGCAACCAAATAACAAAGAGTCTCTTGTGTCCCCAACACACCAAATACAATGGTAAATTGTATAGGTACACTAGTTCGGCGAAGAGATGGTGATACAAGTGCAATATGGATGGTAGATAAAGGTATTTGTAATCTGAAATTATAAAAACAGCAAGGTAGCAAGCGATAAAAGTGAGCGTAAACGGTATTGCAATGGTAGGAAACAAGGCCTAGGGTTCATACTTTCACTAGTGCAAGTTCTCTCAACAATAATAACATAGATAGATCATATAGCAATCCCTCAACATGCAACAAAGAGTCACTCCAAAGCAACTAATAGCGGAGAACAAACGAAGAGATTATGGTAGGGTACGAAACCACCTCAAAGTTATTCTTTCTGTTCTATCTATTCAAGTGTTCGTAGTAAAATAACATGAAGCTATTCTTTCCGCTCAATCTATCATAGAGTTCATACTAGAATAACACCTTAAGACACAAATCAACCAAAACCCTAATGTCACCTAGATACTCAATTGTCACCTCAAGTATCCGTGGGCATGATTATACGATATGCATCACACAATCTCAGATTCATCTATTCAACCAACACAAAGTACTTCAAAGTGTGCCCCAAAGTTTCTACCGGAGAGTCAAGAACATGTGCCAACCCCTATGCATAGGTTCATAGGCGGAATCCGCAAGTTGGTCACCAAAACATACATCAAGTGGCACATGATATCCCATTGTCACCACAGATAAGCATGGCAAGACATAAATCAAGTGTTCTCATAAAAGACTCAATCCGATAAGATAACTTCAAAGGGAAAACTCAATTCATCACAAGAGAGTAGAGGGGGAGAAACATCATAAGATCCAACTACAATAGCAAAGCTCGGGATACATCAAGATCGTGCCATAGAGGGAACACGAGAGAGAACTCGAGAGAGAGACATCAAACACATAGCTACTCGTACATACCCTCAGACTCGAGGGTGAACTAGGGATGATGAAGATGGCCACAGGTGAAGGATCCCCCCTCCGGCAGGGTGCCGGGAAGGGCTCCCGAGAGGTTTTTGGTGGCTACAGAGGCTTGCGGCGGCGGAACTACCGATCTATCTTTTTTCGATGTTTTTAGGGTACATAGGCTTATATAGGCGAAAGAAGTCGGTCGGGAGGTGCTCGAGGGGCCCACAAGACAGGGGGCGCGCCCAGTAGGGGGGCGCCCTCCTATCTCGTGGCCTCCTCGAGGCTCTTCTGACGTGAACTCCAAGTCTCCTGGGTGATATTCTTCCCAAAAATAACGCCGCCGAAGGTTTCATTCCATTTGGACTCCGTTTGATATTCCTTTTCTTCGAAATACTGAAACAGGCAATAAAACAGCAATATGGCCTGGGCCTCCGGTTAATAGGTTAGTCCCAAAAGTAATATAAAAGTGTATAATAAAGCTCATAATCATTCAAAACAGATAATAAAATAGCATGAATGCTTCATAAATTATAGATACGTTGGAGATGTAGCAGAGGCTCCTCACAAGTCCCACGAACCTACACAAACAAACAAAGAACTCGCAACCAACACAATAAAGGGGTTGTCAATCCCTTCATGACCACTTCATGAAAGTGAGATCTGATAGAGATAATATGATAAGATAAATATATTTTTGGTATTTTATAATATAGATGCAGAAAATGAAGATGCAAATAAAAGTAGATTGGAAATTATATGATAAAAGATAGAACCGGGGGCCATAGGTTTCACTAGAGGCTTCTCTCAAGATAGCATAAGTATTACGGTGGGTGAACAAATTACTGTCGAGCAATTGATAGAAAAGCGAACAATTATGATGTTATCTAGGCATGATCATGTATATAGGCATCACGTCCATGACAAGTAGACCGACTCCTGCATGCATCTACCACTATTACTCCACACATCGACCGCTATCCAAAGATGCATCTAGAGTATTAAGTTCATAAGAACAGAGTAACACATTAAGAAAGATGACATGATGTAGAGGGATAAACTCAAGCAATATGATATAAACCCCATCTTTTTATCCTCGATGGCAACAATACAATACGTGTCTTGCAACCCTTTCTGTCACTGGGTAAGATCACCGCAAGATTGGACCCAAAGCTAAGCACTTATCCCATGGTAAGAAAGATCAATCTAGTAGGTCAAACCAAATCGATAATTCGAAGAGACTTGCAAAGATAACTCAATCATACATAAAAGAATTCAGAGAAGATTCAATTATTATTCATAGATAAACTTGATCATAAACACACAATTCATCGGATCTCGACAAACACACCGCAAAAAGAGATTACGTCGAATAGATCTCCACAAGAGAGGGGGAGAACATTGTATTGAGATCCAAAAAGAGAGAAGAAGCCATCTAGCTAATAACTATGGACCCGAAGGTCTGTGGTAAACTACTCACAACTCATCGGAAGGTCTATGGTGTTGATGGAGAAGCCCTCCGTGGTGGAATCCCCCTCCGTGAGCATGACGACGGCTCCAAGATGGGATCTCGCGGATACAGAAGGTTACGGTGGCGGATATATTTCTTCGGTGGCTCCCTGGATGTTTTTCGGGGTATGTAGGCTTATATAGGAGGAAGAAGTACGTCGGTGGCCGCCCGAGGGGCCCATGAGATAGGGCGGCGCGCCCCCCACCCTCGTGGCTGCCTCGGCTGCTTCTTGACTTGCACTCCAAGTCCTCCGGATCACGTTCGTTCCAAAAATCAAGCTCCCAAAGGTTTCATTCCGTTTGATATTCCTTTTCTTTGAAATACTAAAATAGGCAAAAAAACAGCAATACGGGCTGGGCCTCCGGTTGGTAGGTTAGTCCCAAAAATGATATAAATGTGTAAAATAAAGCCCATAGACATCCAAAACAGGTAATATAATAGCATGGAACAATAAAAAATTATAGATACGTTGGAGACGTATCAAGAACCTTCCGAGAGCGAGCATCCTTAATAGAAAAACCGAGAGCGTCAAACTCAACAGTGACAGGATTTTCACGAGTAAGAGTACGAACAGAACACAGATTTTTAATTAAGGATGGTGAAACAAGCACATTATTGAGAGTTAAACAAGAACACTACTAGGGAAAAGCCTATACACAGAAATTTAGCAACAGCGCGGGTCAAAAAAGAGCGCTAGTGCTAGATAGCAGTAGCGGTTGAGAGAAAACCGCGCTACAGATACAATCTTAGCAGTAGCACGTGTAGTGGCAAAAGCGCTACTACTAACATTTCCGTTGGTAGAATGATAGGATACGCATAGCAGTAGCGGGCTTGGAAGAAGCGCGCTACCGCTAGGGCATAAGTAGTAGCACGTTTCCTACTAAGAGTGCTACTACTAATGGAAATAAAATAAGATGAAAAACAAATAGAAAAGTAAATGAAAATGAAAGAAATAGAAAAAGAAGAAAGGAAAAAATAAAATGTAAAGCAAAATAAATGAAAAAGCGAAAAAACGGAAGAAGGCATAGCAGTAGCGTGTGTTTGTAAGAGGCGTTATAGCTAACATAGATGCAGCGCGTGTCTTAGACCCCCGCTATAGAAACAGAAAAGAAAATTAAAAAATGGAAGAAAATTACATAGCTATAACAGCAGCGCGTTTTGTAAAAACCGCTGTAGCTATCTTAGCTATAGCGCGTTTTACGAAACGCGCTACCGCTAAATTTGACTTAACCAAAAAACCGTTTCCCCTCGTACCACTTCTCCCCCAAATCCCTCGACCCACCCCGCCGCCGTCTCCCCGATTCGCCGTCGCCCCACTTCGCCGCCGTCTCCTGCCGACGTCGACGCCACCGGAGCCGCCCCCAACGCCACGGAGCCGCGCGGCCTCATCAACGCCACCGGAGCCGCCGTCGACGCCACCGGATCCTCCCTCGCCACAACTGCCTCCCTCGCCGTCACCGGAGACGCCCCTGCCTCCCTCGCCACCACTGCCTCCCTCGCCACCACTGCCTCCCTCGCCACCACCGGAGCCATCCTCTGTAAGCCCCCACCCCTCCTCTCTCTCTCTCTCATGCATAGGTTAGCTAGTTTAATTAGCTTAATTATCTAGGTTAGGGCAAAATTTTAGTTAGGGCTTTGACAGAGAAGTAGTTAGGTTAACTAGTTTAATTAGGTTAATTATCTAGGTTAGTGCAAAAAATAGTTAGGGCTTTGACAGAGAACTAGTCAGGTTAACTAGTTTAATTAGGTTAATTATCTAGGTTAATTAGTGCAAAAATTTATTTAGGGCTTTGACAGAGAACTAGCTGCGTTAACTAGTTTAATTAGGTTAATTATCTAGGTAAACTAGATTAACTAACTAGGTTAAATAGGTAGGTTAATTAGGTTCGTTGGATTAACAAGCTAGGTTAAGTAGGCTGGCTAGGTTAAAGGAAAATTTTATTTTAGAGCATTAGGTCAGAAGGGTTAGAGAAATGGAGTTCCTTTGTAATTTAATTGGGTTCTGTCCAAGGCAGAGAAGGGTTAAAGATAATAATATGTGTTTGTGTGAGAGAGAGGAATAACTAGATCAACATAATTGGGTTTTGTCCTAGGCAGAGAAGTGTTTAGTGAGGTCATTTTGCAAAGGTTTTTGATTTTTGAAAAGAGCACTATTTTTGAAGGAATTGAATTTAGGCAAATTTTATTTTAAAGATGATCCCTTCCTAGACTTTTATTGTTGATTATATCTTTTCATTGAAGTGGTCATGTTATATCTTTTCATTGAAGTGGTTCGATTGTGCCCAAGTGACTTTGTTGTTTCCAGGGAATGATGCTGAGTGGCCTATATTTTGCCGGAATGTTGATTCATTTCTGTTCCGGCAAATTTCAGGTTCTCGATTTGTCCACTTTTTAGCAATGGTCATGCCGAAATTTTCCGTGAATTTCGGCATGACTTGTGCTACAAACTAGGACATATTGAGTGCCCGGGATTTTCCGCACCAGGAAGGAGTCAACATTCCTGCAAAGCAATAGGAAACATGGCTAGACACGATGAAGGACGATGTGACAGGCAGTAGTTAGTTTAGGTTCACGCTAATGCGAGAGAGGGATACGAACTCATGTAGTCAAAGTGATAGCTCTTCTCGCGTATACCATTATTTAGATGGATGACGATGTATTTGCAAGTAATCGAGGACTTGTATCGCTATTTTCGGGATGATGACGAGAGACCACTTTGTGTTGGATGATGATTATGATGATGACATGATTTGACGAGACTAATTGTATGTATATGCTATGATTACATTTGTATGTGTATGATATGCTAAAGATTATTGTATAAAGCCTATTCAAATACCAAACAAATACAAAAACAAATATGCAGGAAAAAACTAATAAAACTAGTAGTAGCGAGGGAATTTAGCAAGAGCGCCAAGCATTACCGATGGCGCTTCCTCAGTAAACATCGCTGCAGATAATATCAGCAGCGCCCTTTTCTAAACAGCGCTACAGCTATTCATGTATAGCAGTGGCGTGGGATAACAGCGCCATCTTGCTATCGTTAGTTAGCTGTAGCGCCTTATTAGTAGCGCCTGTCCCCGCGCTACTAAGAGGCCCAAAACCCGTGCTGCTGCTAGGCTTTTCCCTAGTAGTGGAAGAGGGTAACGGAAGGGAGGATGAACCATGATGGGTGATGGGGAGAGAGCTACTGAAGGAAATATGCCCTAGAGGCAATAATAAAGTTATTATTTATTTCCTTATATCATGATAAATGTTTATTATTCATGCTAGAATTGTATTAACTGGGAACATGATACATGTGTGAATACATAGACAAACTGAGTGTCACTAGTATGCCTCTACTTGACTAGCTCGCTAATCAAAGATGATTATGTTTCCTAGCCATGGACAAAGGTTGTCATTTGATTAATGGGATCACAGCATTAGGAGAATGATGTGATTGTCTTGACCCATTCCGTTAGCTTAGCACTTGATCGTTTAGTATGTTGCTATTGCTTTCTTCATGAATTATAAATGTTCCTATGACCATGAGATTATGCAACTCCCGTTTACCGGAGGAACACTTTGTGTGCTACCAAACGTCACAACGTAACTGGGTGATTATAAAGGTTCTCTACATGTGTCTCCAAAGGCACTTGTTGGGTTGGCGTATTTCGAGATTAGGATTTGTCACTGCGATTGTCGGAGAGGTATCTCTTGGCCCACTCGGTAATGCACATCAATATAAGCCTT
Source organism: Aegilops bicornis (assembly GCA_021605145.1). NCBI lineage: Eukaryota > Viridiplantae > Streptophyta > Magnoliopsida > Poales > Poaceae > Aegilops > Aegilops bicornis. Next base: position 688,777,166 of record CM038674.1, read on the forward strand.
GCAAGCATTGCAACTAATGAGTTAGTAGCGGGATGATGTATTACGGAACGAGTAAAGAAACTTGCCGGTAACGAGATTGAACTAGGTATTGAGATACCGACGATCGAATCTCGGGCAAGTAACATACCGATGACAAAGGGAACAACGTATGTTGTTATGCGGTTTGACCGATAAAGATCTTTGTAGAATATGTGGGAGCCAATATGAGCATCCATGTTCCGCTATTGGTTATTGACCGGAGACGTGTCTCGGTCATGTCTACATAGTTCTCGAACCCGTAGGGTCCGCACGCTCAAAGTTCGATGACGGTTATATTATGAGTTCATGTGTTTTGCTGTACCGAAGGTAGTTCGGAGTCCCGGATGTGATCACGGACATGACGATGAGTCTCGAAATGGTCGAGACATAAAGACCGATATATTGGACGACTATATTTGGACACCGAAATGGTTCCGGGTGAGATCGGGATAATACCGGAGCACCGGGAGGTTATCGGAACCCCCCGGGAGGTATATGGGCCTTAATGGGCTTTAGTGGAAATGAGGGGAAAAGAGCAAGGGAGGGGGCGCTCCCCCCACCCCCCAAGCCCAATCCGAATTGGGAGGGGGGCCGGGCCCCCCTTTCCTTCCTTCCTCCTTCCTCTTCCATCCCTCTCCCTCTCCAAGTAGGAAAAGGAGGAGTCCTACTCCCGAATCCCCCCCTTGGGCGCGCCTCCTCCTCTTGGTCGGCCCTCTCCTCCCCTCCTTTATATACGGAGGAGGGGGGATCCCCAAAGACACAACAATTGATCCCTTGGATCTCTTAGCCGTGTGCGGTGCCCCCCTCCACCATAATCCACCTCGATAATATCATAGCGGTGGTTAGGCGAAGCTGAAGGAAATATGTCCTAGAGGCAATAATAAAGTTATTATTTATTTCCTTATATCATGATAAATGTTTATTATTCATGCTAGAATTGTATTAACCGGAAACATAATACATGTGTGAATACATAGACAAACAGATAGTCACTAGTATGCCTCTACTAGACTAGCTCATTAATCGAAGATGGTTATGTTTCCTAACCATAGACATGTGTTGTCATTTGATTAATGGGATCACATCATTAGGAGAATGATGTGATTGACATGACCCATTTCATTAGCTTAGCACTTGATCGCTTAGTATGTTGCTTATGCTATCTTCATGACTTATACAAAGTTCCTGCAACTATGAGATTATGCAACTCCCGTTTACTGGAGGAACACTTTGTGTGCTGCCAAACGTCTACAACGTAATCGGGTGATTATAAAGGTACTCTACAAGTGTCTCTGAAAGTATATGTTGAGTTGGCATGAATCAAGATTAGGATTTGTCACTCCGATTGTCGGAGAGGTATCTCTAGGCCTTCTCGGTAATACACATCACATAAGCCTTGCAAGCATTGCAACTAATGAGTTAGTTGTGAGATGATGTATTACGGAACGAGTAAAGAGACTTTCCGATAACGAGATTAAACTAGGTATTGGATACCGACGATCGAATCTCGGGTAAGTAACATACCGATGACAAAGGGAACAACGTATGTTGTTATGCGGTTTGACCGATAAAGATCTTCGTAGAATATGTAGGAACCAATATGGGCATCCAGGTTCCGCTATTGGTTATTGACCGAGAATAGTTCTAGGTCATGTCTACATAGTTCTCGAACCCGTAGGGTCCGCACGCTTAAGGTTTCGTTGACAGTTATATTATGAGTTTATGAGTTTTGATGTACCGAAGGAGTTCGGAGTCCCGGATGAGATCGGGGACATGACGAGGAGTCTCGAAATGGTCGAGACGTAAAGATCGATATATTGGACGACTATATTCGGAGTTCGGAAAGGTTCCGAGTGATTCGGGTATTTTTCGGAGTACCGAGAGTTACGGAATTCGTATTGGGCCTTAATGGGCCATACGGGAAAGGAGAAAAGGGCCAAAAGGGTGGCGCCGCCCTCCCTTGGACTAGTCCGAATTGGACTAGGGAGGGGGCGCCCTTCCTTCCTTCTCCTTTTCCTTCCCTTTCCTTCTCTCCTACTCCTAATACATGGAAGGGTTCCTAGTTGGACTAGGAAAAGGGGAATCCTACTCCCGGTGGGAGTAGGACTCCCCATGGCGCGCCATAGTAGAGGGCCGGCCTCCTCCTCCCTCCCTCCTTTATATACGGGGGCAGGGGGCACCCCATGGACACACAAGTTGATCTTCGTGATCGTTCCTTAGCCGTGTGCGGTGCCCCCCTCCACCATATTCCACCTCGGTCATATTGTAGCGGTGCTTAGGCGAAGCCCTGCGACGGTAGAACATCAAGATCTCACCACGCCGTCGTGCTGACGGAACTCCTCCCCGACGCTTTGCTGGATCGGAGCCCGGGGATCGTCATCGAGCTGAACGTGTGCTAAGAACTCGGAGGTGCCGGAGTAACGGTGCTTGGATCGGTCGGATCGTGAAGACGTACGACTACATCAACCGCGTTGATATAACGCTTCCGCTTTCGGTCTACAAGGGTACATGGACGGACACTCTCCCCTCTCGTTGCTATGCCATCACCATGGTCTTGCGTGATCGTAGGAAAATTTTGAAATTACTACGTTCCCCAACCTTCCCTGCATCGGTAGAACATCATCATCGTCACCACGCTATCGTGCTGATGGAACCCTCCCTCAAAGCTCGGCTGGATCGGAGTTGGAGGGACGTCATCGAGTTAAACGTGTGCTGAACTCGGAGGTGTCGTGCGTTCGGTACTTGATCTGTCGGATCGTGAAGACGTACGACTACATCAAACGCGTTGTACATCAAACGCGTCATACTTTGGTTCGGCGGTATTGTGAGATGAAGCGGCCCGGACCGACATTACGCGTACGCTTACGCGAGACTGGTTTCACCGCTGCGAGCACTCGTTGCTTAAAGGTGACTGGCGGGTGTCTGTCTCTCTCACTTTAGTTGAACTGAGTGTGGCTACGCCCGGTCCTTGCGAAGGTTAAAACAGCACCAACTTGACAAACTATCGTTGTGGTTTTGATGCGTAGGTAAGAACGGTTCTTGCTCAGCCCGTAGCAGCCACGTAAAACTTGCAACAACAAAGTAGAGGACGTCTAACTTGTTTTTGCAGGGCATGTTGTGATGTGATATGGTCAAGACGTGATGCTATATTTTATTGTATGAGATGATCATGTTTTGTAACCGAAGTTATCGGCAACTGGCGTGAGCCATATGGTTGTCGCTTTATTGTATGAAATGCAAGCGCCATGTAATTGCTTTACTTTATCACTAAGCGGTAGCGATAGTCGTAGAAGCAATAGTTGGCGAGGCGACAACGATGCTACGATGGAGATCAAGGTGTCGCGCCCGGTGACGATGGTGATCATGACGGTGCTTGAGATGGAGATCACAAGCACAAGATGATGATGGCCATATCATATCACTTATATTGATTGCATGTGATGTTTATCCTTTATGCATCTTATCTTGCTTTGATTGACGGTAGCATTATAAGATGATCTCTCACTAAAATTATCAAGAAGTGTTCTCCTGAGTATGCACCGTTGCCAAAGTTAAATCGTGCCCGGACACCACGTGATGATCGGGTGTGATAAGCTCTCGTCCATCTACAACGGGTGCAAGCCAGTTTTGCACGCGGAATACTCAGGTTATACTTGGCGAGCCTAGCATATGCAGATATGGCCTCGGAACACGGAGACCGAAAGGTCGGCGTGAATCATATAGTAGATATGATCAACATAAGATGTTCACCATTGAAAACTACTCCATCTCACGTGATGATCGGTTATGGTTTAGTTGATTTGGATCACGTGATCACTTAGATGACTAGAGAGATGTCTGTCTAAGTGGGAGTTCTTAAGTAATATGATTAATTGAACTTTAATTTATCATGAACTTAGTCCCGGTAGTATTTTGCAAATTATGTTGTAGATCAATAGCTCGCGTTGTTGCTTTCATATGTTTATTTTCATATGTTCCTAGAGAAAATTGTGTTGAAAGATGTTAGTAGCAATGATGCGGATTGGATCCGTGATCCGAGGTTTATCCTCATTGCTGCACAGAAGAATTATGTCCTTGATGCACCGCTAGGTGATGCACCTATTGCGGGAGCGGAATGCGCACGTTATGAACGTTTGGCTAGCTCAATATGATGACTATTTGATAGTTTAGTGCACCATGCTTAACGGCTTAGAATCGGGACTTCAAAGGCGTTTTGAACGTCATGGACCATATGAGATGTTCCAGAGTTGAAGTTAATATTTCCAGCAAATACCCGAGTTGAGAGATATGAAGTCTCCAACAAAGTTCTAAAGCTAAAAGATGGAGGAGAATCGCTCAACTAGTGAGCATGTGCTCAGATTGTCCGGTACTTCAATCGCTTGAATCAAGTGGGAGTTAATCTTCCGAGATAAGACAGTGATTGACAGAATTCTCTAGTCACCATCACTAAGTTACTAGAACTTCGTGATGAACTATAGTATGCAAGGGATGACGAAAACGATTCCCGAGCTCTTCGTGATGTTGAAATCGACGAAGGAGCATCAAGTGTTGATGATTGACAAGACCACTAGTCTCAAGGAAAAGGGCAAAGGAAGAAGGGGAACTTCAAGAAGAGCGGCAAGCAAGTTGTTGCTCGAGTGAAGAAGCCCAAGTCTGGACCTAAGCCTGAGACTAAGTGCTTTTGCTGCAATGGAACTGGTCACTAGAAGCGGAACTACCCCAAGTATTTGGCGGATAAGAAGGATGGCAAAGTGAACAAAGGTATATTTGATATACAGATTATTGACGTGTATTTTACTAGTGTTCGTAGCAACCCCTCGGTATTTGATACTGGTTCAATTGCTAAGAGTAGTAACTTGAAACGGGAGTTGCAGAATGAACAAAAACTAGTTGAAGGAGAAGTGACGATGAGTGTTGGAAGTAGTTCCAAGATTGATATGATCATCATCGCACATTCCCTATACTTTCGGGATTAGTGTGGAACCTAATTAAGTGTTATTTGGTGTTGAGCATAAATATGATTTGATCATTTTTATTGCAATACGGTTATTCATTTAAGTAAGAGAATAAATTGTTGTTCTGTTTACATGAATAAAACCTTATATGGTTACACACCCAATGAAAATGGTTCATTGGATCTCGATCATAGTGATACACATATTCATAATATTGAAACCAAAAGATGCAAAGTTAATAATGATAGTGCAACTTATTTGTGGCACTGCCGTTTAGGTCATATTGGTGTAAAGCGCATGAAGAAAACTCCATGCTGATGGACTTTTGGAATCACTTAATTATGAATCATTTGATGCTTGCGAACCATGCCTTTTGGGCAAGATGACTAAAACTCCATTCTCCGGAACAATGGAACAAGCTACTGACTTGTTGGAAATAATACATACCGATGTATGCGATCCAATGAGTGTTGATGCTCGTGGCAAGTATCGTTATTTTCTGACCTTCACAGATGATTTGAGCAGATATGGGTATATCTACTTGATGAAACACAAGTCTGAAACATTTGAAAAGTTCAAAGAATTTCAGAGTGAAGTGAAGAATCATCGTAACAAGAAAATAAAAGTTTCTACGATATGATCGCAGAGGAAAAATATTTGAGTTACGAAGTTTGGCCTTGATTAAAACAATGTGAAATAGTTTCACTACTCACGCCACCTGGAACACCACAGCATAATGGTGTGTCCGAACGTCATAACCGCACTTTATTGGATATGGTGCGATCTATGATGTATCTTACCGATTTACCACTATCGTTTTGGGGCTATGCATTAAAGACAGCTGCACTCACGTTTAATAGGGCAACATCTAAATCCGTTGAGGCGACACCGTATGAATTATGGTTTAAACCTAAGCTGTCGTTTCTTAAAGTTTGGAGTTGTGATGCTTATGTGAAAAAGTTTTCACCTGATAAGCTCGAACCCAAATCGGAGAAGTGCGTCTTCATAGAATACCCAAAGGTGACTATTGGGTACACCTTCTATCACAGATCCGAAGGCAAGTTTTTTCGTTGCTAAGATGGATCCTTTCTAGAAGAAGTTTCTCTCGAAAGAAGTGAGTGGGAGGAAAGTAGAACTTGATGAGGTAATTGTACCTTCTCCCTTATTGGAAAGTAGTTCATCACGTAAATCAGTTCCGGATTCCTACACCAATTAGTGAGGAAGTTAATGATGATGATCATAAAACTTCAGATCAAGTTGCTACCGACCCTCGTAGGTCTTCTAGAGTAAGATCCGCACCAGAGTGGTACGGTAATCGTGTTCTAGAAGTCATGTTACTAGACCATGATGAACCTACGGACTATGAGGAAGCGATGATGAGCCCAGATTCCGCGAAATGGTTTGAGACCATGAAATCTGAGATGGGATCCATGTATGAGAACAAAGTGTGGACTTTGATGGAGTTGCCCGATGATCGGCAAGCCATATTATATAAATGGATCTTCAAGAGGAAGACAGATGTTGATAGTAGTGTTACTATCTACAAAGCTCGACTTGTTGCAAAAGGTTTTCGACAAGTTCAATGTGTTGAATACGATGAGATTTTCTCACCAGTACGATGCTTAAGTCTGTCCGAATCATGTTAGCAATTGCCACATTTTATGAAATCTGGCAAATGGATGTCAAAACTGCATTCCTTAATGGAGTTATTAAAGAAGAGTTGTATGTGATGCAACCAAGAGGTTTTGTCAAAGGTGTTAACAAAAATGTGCATCTATGGACTGGTGCAAGCATCTCGGAGTTGGAATATACGCTTTGATAATGTGATCAAAGCATATGGTTTTATCTGAGACTTTTGAAGAAGCCTGTATTTACAAGAAAGTGAGTGGGAGCACTACAGCCTTTCTGATAAGTATATGTGAATGACATATTGTTGATCGGAAATAATGTAAAATTATTCTGCAAAGCATAAAGGAGTATTTGAAAGGAATTTTTCAAAGAAAGACCTCGGTAAAGCTGCTTACATATTGAGCATCAAGATCTATAGAGATAGATCAAGACGCTTGATAAGTTTTTCAATGAATACATACCTTGACAAGATTTTGAAGTAGTTCAAAATGGAACAGTCAAAGAAAGAGTTCTTGCCTGTGTTACAAGGTGTGAGATTGAGTAAGACTCAAAACCCGACCACGACCGAAGATAGAAAGAGAATGAAAGTCATTCCCTATGCATCAGCCATAGGTTCTATAAAGTATGTCATCTTTGTGTACCAGATCTATTGCATACCCTACCACTAAGCTTGGCAAGGAGTGCAATAGTGATCTAGGAGTAGATCAATGGACAGCGGTCAAAATTATCCTTAGTAGAATAAGGATATGTTTCTCGATTATGGAAGTGAAAAAGGTTAAATAAGTAAAGGGTTACGTCGATGCAAGTTTTAACACTAATCTAGATGACTCTGAGTCTCAATCTGGATACATATTGAAAGTGGGAGCAATTAGCTAGAGTAGCTCCGTGCAGAGCATTGTAGACATAGAAATTTGCAAAATACTTACGGCTCTGAATGTGACAGACCCGTTGACTAAAATTATCTCACAAGAAAAACATGATCACAGCTTAGTACTCTTTGGGTGTTAATCACATAGCAATGTGAACTAGATTAATGAATCTAGTAAACCCTTTGGGTCTTGGTCACATGGCGATGTGAACTATGGGTGTTAATCACATGATGATGTGAACTATCGATGTTAATCACATGGTGATGTGATCTAGATTATTGACTCTAGTGCAAGTGGGAGATGAAGGAAATATGCCCTAGAGGCAATAATAAAGTTATTATTTATTTCCTTATATCATGATAAATGTTTATTATTCATGCTAGAATTGTATTAACCGGAAACATAATACATGTGTGAATACATAGACAAACAGATAGTCACTAGTATGCCTCTACTAGACTAGCTCATTAATCGAAGATGGTTATGTTTCCTAACCATAGACATGTGTTGTCATTTGATTAATGGGATCACATCATTAGGAGAATGATGTGATTGACATGACACATTTCATTAGCTTAGCACTTGATCGTTTAGTATGTTGCTTATGCTATCTTCATGACTTATACAAAGTTCCTGCAACTATGAGATTATGCAACTCCCGTTTACGGAGGAACACTTTGTGTGCTGCCAAAGCGTCACAACGTAACTGGGTGATTATAAAGGTACTCTACAAGTGTCTCCGAAAGTATATGTTGAGTTGGCATGAATCAAGATTAGGATTTGTCACTCCGATTGTGGGAGAGGTATCTCTAGGCCTTCTCGGTAATACACATCACATAAGCCTTGCAAGCATTGCAACTAATGAGTTAGTTGTGAGATGATGTATTACGGAACGAGTAAAGAGACTTTCCGTAACGAGATTAAACTAGGTATTGGATACCGACGATCGAATCTCGGGTAAGTAACATACCGATGACAAAGGGAACAACGTATGTTGTTATGCGGTTTGACCGATAAAGATCTTCGTAGAATATGTAGGAACCAATATGGGCATCCAGGTTCCGCTATTGGTTATTGACCGAGAATAGTTCTAGGTCATGTCTACATAGTTCTCGAACCCGTAGGGTCCGCACGCTTAAGGTTTCGATGACAGTTATATTATGAGTTTATGAGTTTTGATGTACCGAAGGAGTTCGGAGTCCCGGATGAGATCGGGGACATGACGAGGAGTCTCGAAATGGTCGAGGCGTAAATATCGATATATTGGACGACTATATTCGGAGTTCGGAAAGGTTCCGAGTGATTCGGGTATTTTTCGGAGTACCGGAGAGTTACGGGAATTCGTATTGGGCCTTAATGGGCCATACGGGAAAGGAGAAAAAGGGCCAACAGGGTGGCCGCCGCCCTCCCCTTGGACTAGTCCGAATTGGACTAGGGAGGCGCCCCTTCCTTCCTTCTCCTTTTCCCTTCCCTTTCCTTCACTCCTACTCCTAATACATGGAAGGGTTCCTAGTTGGACTAGGAAGGGAATCCTACTCGGTGGGAGTAGGACTCCCCATGGCGCGCCATAGTAGAGGGCCGGCCTCCTCCTCCCTCCCTCCTTTATATACGGGGGCAGGGGGCACCCCATGGACACACAAGTTGATCTTCGTGATCGTTCCTTAGCCGTGTGCGGTGCCCCCCTCCACCATATTCCACCTCGGTCATATTTTAGCGGTGCTTAGGCGAAGCCCTGCGACGGTAGAACATCAAGATCTCACCACGCCGTCGTCTTGTGGAACTCCTCCCGACGCTTTGCTGGATCGGAGCCCGGGATCGTCATCGAGCTGAGCGTGTGCTAAGAACTCGGAGGTGCCGGAGTAACGGTGCTTGGATCGGTCGGATCGTGAAGACGTTGACTACATCAACCGCGTTGATATAACGCTTCGCTTTCGGTCTACAAAGTGCGTGGACGGACACTCTCCCCTCTCGTTGCTATGCCATCACCATGGTCTTGCGTGATCGTAGGAAAATTTTGAAATTACTACGTTCCCCAACCTTCCCTGCATCGGTAGAACATCATCATCGTCACCACGCTATCGTGCTGATGGAACCCTCCCTCAAAGCTCGGCTGGATCGGAGTTGGAGGGACGTCATCGAGTTAAACGTGTGCTGAACTCGGAGGTGTCGTGCGTTCGGTACTTGATCTGTCGGATCGTGAAGACGTACGACTACATCAAACGCGTTGTGCTAACGCTTCCGCTTTCGGTCTATGAGGGTACGTGGACACACTCTCCCCTCTCGTTGCTATGCATCACCATGATCCTGTGTGTGCGTAGGAATTTTTTTGAAATTACTATGTTCCCCAACACTACCATCACCAACCATGATGCGGGAGGAGAAGGGATAGGGAGCAGCACGAGATAAGATACCGGGGTTGGAGGCCATGCGAGCGGCGGTGCCGGTGTCCATGTACCAATCGCCACCTCCGTTGTAGGTGCTTGGCCAGGGTGTAGCATGAAGGGTGGAGAGGAGCGCCGGGTCGTAGACCGGAGGGGCGCCGCCATATGCACCATAGCCCGGCGAACCGCCATACGCCGAGGGACCACCATAGGCCGACGGGCCACCGTAGGCCGCGGCGGTGTCGTTCGTGGCAGGGACCGGCGTGGTCAGCAGCACTTGAGGATTACTCGGCCGTGGCCCGAGAATACATGGAGCCGGTGGGCGGGGGAAGGGCATAGAGTAGACATGCACCACTCCCGTCCATGGGTTATACCCCGGGAGCCAAGGCGGAGGAGGAGCAGCCGCCGCGGGCGCTGGGGGCACGGCGTCATGTTGGAGTTGCGGCCCCGGCCCCCGCAGCCCTTCTTCTTGCGGCCGCCGGAGGGCGCAGGCGCGGGTGGCGGGACAGTAGCGGAGGCGCGCGGCCTCGGCTGAGTTGGGGAAGAACCGTGGCCGGCGGCGAGACCGACGTGGAGGGTGGCGTGGGTCACCTGCCGGGCGGTGTGAAGGAGACACTTTTCCCCTTGAAGAGATATTTGACCGCCTTCGCGTACGTCGGCGTGATGAGGGAGAGGTTGGCGGCGGACTGGCCAAGGTCGGGGTGGAGGCCGCGGAGGAGGTTGGTGAGGAAGACCGAGTCGTCGATGGTCATGCCGATGTCGCGCAGCTCATCGGCGAGGACCTTCAGCCGCGTGCAGTACTCGTCGATCGAAAGATCGTTTTGCTGCATAGTGAAGAACTCCCCTTGAAGAAAGATGCGGCGCTGGATTTGATTGTCGAGGAAGAGATCACACAGGCACGTCCACATAGCATATGCGGACGGATCACGGGCGTTCACCATGTTGAAGAGGCTGCCGGAGATGGTGAGGAAGAGACACTTGACGATGCAGGCGTCCACAGCGAGCCACTCGTCGTCGTCCTTCATGTCGCGGAAGTCAACGCTCCCGTCAACATGCTCGATGAGACGGTAAGAGCGGAACAGCAGCGCGAAGTAGGTGCGCCATGCGTTGTAGGACGGCGAGTCGAGGTCGAGGATGACAGGTACGTGATCCTTGATGTGAAGCTCGTTGAGGCGGTCGGAGGTGAACATGGCACCGGAAAAGGAATCGGCGTCAGATGCGTCAGCCTTGGCCATGGGGGCGTCGGGTGGTTAGGGTTTGGGTGGTGGTGAGAGGAGGGAGGGATCGTCGGCAGCGATGGGTGGTTGGGAAGGAAGCAGCGGCGGCTACAGAAGGTAGATGGTAGCGGCGACGGTTTTTAGGGTTTTGGGAGGAAGGTGGTGGCGGCAGGGAGAAGATGAGAAGCGGCGGCGGCGGCTACGGGAGAGGTGGCAGCGGCGGCGGCGGCTACGGGAGAGGTGGCAGCGGCGGCGGCGGCTTGAGGTGTGTGGGAAGGAGGAGGCGGCGGCGGCGGCTACGGGAGAAGTAGCGACGGCGGCGACGGTAGGGTTTTGGAGTTGGCGCGGCGGCGGCTAGAGGAAGGTGCGGCGGCTGCAGGGTGCGAAAGCGACAGAGGATCGCAGTAAAACTGATACCATGTAGAGAGAATATTTGGTGCAACTCATTGTATTTCATGGAGTAGGTTACAATATATACACAGGATGTCTTGCGTGACAAGGTAACTAATCCTACCATATCTCTTGGAGTTAGCTATACAAGGCTAGAGAAGATAAGACTAGCAATACAAGATATGTCACGCTCAACACTGGCGACCCGTACAGGGCATGGCGGGGCTACGACGCTTGTGCCAACTGCCTGCGAGCCGGGGCACTCCCAGCCCGCCTGTCCAGACATATTCCCGAAGCCTGGTTGATCTGTTGGTTGTGAAATGCGCCAGTTGTATCCACATCTTACTTTTATCTTTTTGTCTCCCTTGCCCGTGTGTCTATGTCTGTTGTGTTAATCTGGATTGTCATATTATGTGTTAGATAGGCAAATGTTCTTGTTTAGAATTGCTAGCGTGTCAACTATCAACTGTCATGTCTTTTTGTACTCCCTCCGTTCCGAATTACTCGTCGTGGTTTTAGTTCAAATTTGAATTAAAACCTCGACGAGTAATTCAAAACGGAGGGAGTATTAATTGTGTCCTTTAGCCCCAATCTATTTCGCAGTAGTCACTACAGGGCGATGTGTGATTTCCCTGTAGTGAGTAAAGTATGTGTCTTTGTGTGAACCATGTGTGCTTCTGAATCTTGTTTACGCAGTTTGTCACCATGTCAAATTGGTACATCACACCCACGAGACAGGAACCGGCGGACTTTGTTACCCGTAGCGCGATCGATGCATATGACAGAAGAGAAGATCTTCGTCGCCCACAATATGATGTCACACAATACTTGTCAAGGGGAACAAGACTAAGGTGTACTTTGCTATTTTGTACCATGAGTCGTGACCCTACCCTAGCGGTCCTGAGATCCTCACCGGCTAACGACATCTGACATGGCGGTGATCTAGAAATTAATTTAGGAAGTGCCAAGCTAATAGTCAGGCATTACAGCATTTGATAAGAGATACATGTAAGTCTAACTAGTTCTCCCTCTGTTAGACGGTGTCAGAAACGTCTTATATTATTTTAGAGGGAGTATATGCTAAATTAAAGAAAAACATTTGGAGGGGGTGCCATGCACCCATGATGCCCCTACTGGATGCCTCCCACTGTCCTTATATGACTTTAGTGACCTAAAAGGTCTTATATTAGTTTAGAGAGGGAGTAGTACTTTGCATGCTTGGGAAGTCAATGGCCTACAACAACAATTATGCCATAAAGTCAAGTTGTTTCATAAAATCATAGGGAAAAAAATATGTTTCATAGAAGAAGTTAGTACAGTTTATATGAGATTACATTCAATTGGATCTAATGCTTGTTGTGTGGTATTAGCCACTCTGCTATTTGCATCATATGAATCGCAGGATTGATCCGGTGACGAGGATTGACCAAGATATCATGCATGCATGCGTAGAGATGCACTGGAGTGGACCAGAGCACGTGAAATTGGTACATGCATGCATGCATTGGTGTTCCTCTGGCGGAAACGAGGCATGCATGAGGATGGATGTTTCTTTTGTCCTCTGTTTACTTGGATTGCTAACACATGACATGAGGCACAACGCAAGTTATAAAAAAATATGCAAGAGGGTTGATTCATCCACATAGCAAGAAGTTTAAAAATTATAGTAACATCATTGAGCCTCAGTCGATCCAATCCACAGAAGACGTGTGGTAAACAATAGTATGGCAACAAACAGATGTACCCATGCATGGAGTGAAAGTAAAAGAAAATTGCAGTTAATGGAGTTTGATGGTGAGGTCGCCGGTACACGCTCAACAAGAACGGCAGAAGACATGACATGGCCAATCAAATGATTTGATCTGGTGACGACAAGAAAGATATCATGCATGCATATGTGTGATTGTATTGTACCCAGTACATATGATATGCAGTCTTGAGTTTTGGCCAGAGATTTGATTTCTTACCTCACGGCCCAGACTGCTTTTCTGATCTCCTCCATGCTTGTTGTACTCTGCCTAGCCACCTCGTGCATTGTTACCGCGACGGTCCAGACGACCCCGTTGGCTGCCTGTTTGGCGCTGCATTATCAAAGGAACCAGACCCTATCCATGGCCTTCGCGAGGAGCGTAAAAAGGGAACCCACTCGACTGAACACAACACTCTTCCTCGATCAGCTCAACTCCATAGCTTTCCCGAACCCTTCGCCTCCGTTCCACCGCCTCCATCCTCCTCGCTCTCACCCATGTCGTCCGTCCAGTGCTCCGCCTGCGGCTCCCGCACCCACCGCAGGAACCACTGCGCCGCCTCGCCTTGCTCACGCTGCGGGGGAAACGGCCACTTCGAGGCCCTCTGCACCACCCCCGCCGGCATCGACTCGGCCAGCGCCACCTGCTGCGGCGTCTGCAGCGGCGCGGGCCACACGGACGAGGACTGCGCCACCACAGAGACCGCCGACATCCGGTGCGAGACCTGCGGCAAGCTGGGGCACCGGCCCAGGGACTGCCCCACACGCACCGGAGGCTGCGACGACCCATATGTCGCGTTTAGGGGCTACGACGCCTGCCAATTCTGCAGTGAGCCGCGGCACTTCGCCCCGCCTGCCCCCAACGGCGCCTGTAGACGGGGGCATAGCGCTGCTGAGTTGAGCCGGAGGTGCCGGCGGACCATGGGTGTTCTGTTTAGGTGCTCTAGCCAGTCCGAAGTCCGTGCATGTTTTTCTCCGTTAGGTTGGGTGTTCTGTTTAGGTCCAGTTTGCATGCGTGAACTAGCTCGGTGTGGTGGCGTCCCCTAGTCTCAATGTCTATGCAATTATGTATCCTCGAATCTTTTGCTTTTGTTGACTGCAGTGGTATTATTTTTTTTGCGGAAAATAGGGGATTTCATAACTCAAGGTGGCTTTTCAGCCATACACAAGTTTACAACTTCGTCTGTGCTCGTGCCAAACCAAATGGCAGTACGTGGTGTACTACGTCCGTAGGCTGCGAGGCTATGACGACTAACTTTATTTTGAGTGCGTCTAATATGCGTAGTCGAAATCTCCCGTGGGTCCTTTAACATCAGTGACTGGATGTCTCGCACAAGTGACATGTATCTCAAGCGGTCCCCATGACTCGCGTTTAACATCGAGACTGCCTAAGCACAGTCCAACTCAATGGCAATGGGTAAGACAGTGCGGTGAAGAGCAAGATCAAGGCCTTCCTTACACTCCATAAGCTCTGCCTCTAGTCCATCATCGCATGTGATGATTTGTCTGCATGCAGTAAAAATAATAGCGCCGGTATCATCTCAAAGCACCATTCCACCATCAGCCGCCCTTGTTTCCTTGATATAACTTCCATCAATATTTAATTTCGTCCATCCATGGGCAGGCAGTGACCAGGGAATCTCCTCTTGCTGGTTTCCTGCATGTTGCATGTCATAGCTGCTCTTGCTAGCTAGTACGTGCACCACTATTTTGCCTTTCTCAATGTTCCCCGATGAATGTTGTTGAATGCACAGGAGAGAGTTTATATACCCTTGTAGGAAGCGTCGCGATGCTTCTGTTGAAGGGGCTAGCTTCCCATGCGTGAGTTTATTTCAAACGTACCACACGCGCCACATGGTCATCAGGACCACCATACGAATATTTTCCGTGAGCGGCTCGAGCAGGGTAAAAAGCCACTCTGGTCCGGTGTTGCGAACAGCATCAATGTCCGGCAACGGCCAGTCCGAGGCCATGGTACGCCAGAGGTTCTTGGCAAGGGGGCACCTACACAATGCATGAAAACCGTCCTCCCGTTTCACACCACAAATGACTGCAGTGGTATTTGATAGCAGTGTCCTTTTGCATAAACCTGCTCACAACCTACGTGTTATCTTCTGAATAATAACAACACAAGGCTGATATTTCTCAAACCGGACCGGAGTACATCACCTCCAAGACACCCAAGACACACGGGCATTACGTATCTATATTATTGCACTGCACTACACAAAAGCTGCACGGCACATCTTTTCTAAGCACATGTTCAGATGAATTAGTCAACAACCGCTCCTAAATCTGGAACAGAGTTGATCGAATCCTCTATGAGATACAAGCGCCCTCGAGGCTGAGATCGCAGCTCTCATGGAGGGAGTGGACCTGGCCCTCGAGCGGAGTCCGGACGGGCTGATCGTTGAGACGGACTGCTCAGTAGCGATGCGCATGATTATGGATACTGAAGCCAATAGGTCCCCAGTTGCAGCCATGGTTGGGGATATTAGGCAGCTCCTAGCTAGCCGTCCGCATAAAATCATGTTAATTAAGCGAGAACAGAACAAAGTTAGCCATGCTCTCACCCAAATGGGTCGGTTGTTACCTAAAACTGCTGTCTGGCTCCGTAGTGCCCCTGATGAGGTTGACATTTTATGTCAACAGGACTGTAATAGTGTCTCTGGTTAAGTAATGGAAGTTCTTTATTCGCAAAAAAAAAAAGATATGGCCATTAGAGCATCTACAACCAGACTTTGCAAACCCGGCCGTCTATATGCCTGCGGATGGCGCCGGACAACCTCTCATATGTCATGTCCGGCACCCACATACCCTAAATTCAAACCCTCAAATTCATGCATATCCATTATACATGGAACATGTGAATGTCACACGTAAATAACATTTCTTCGTAGCTAAAAATACATAGTTCAAACATAAAATTTATTTTAAGTGCACAATTCAACAAGTACTCTTTGGTTTTCATTATGTGTCCACATATGCTCCACGAGATCACTAAGTAGCTCCGCGTGTACCTGATGATCCCAAAGATTCTGATGGATTTGCAGAAAATTCATAAGTCGATCTGCATCTTATTGTTTGAGGATGTGGACTTGTTCTCCACACATGTCAAAATCACTACCCCATCATCCTCGCCCTCAACAATAATATTTGCCAAAATGATAGAACATTTCATCACCTGACACAAAGTCTTCATTCCCACATCATTACAACTCCATGAACAATTCCCAACGAGTTTGTAACACTTCAAATGCCCTCTTCACATCCTTCTTAGCTGCCTCCACTCTCTTCACCACGCGCAAGAACAATTGTTTGCGCATAGAAACCGTCGACGATACCAAGGTCCATCAGGGAAAGTGGGTTGGGAGCAAAGTAGTCATTGTAGAGTAGCCATGCTCCAGAGACCCTATCTCGGTTAAGAACTCTTATCCCTTTGATCGAGCCCTTGAAGTTCAGAATGTGATCCACCTCCCGGTTCATTTTCTATTGGATGCTCATGATCATCTCACCTTCTTCATCTGAATCTGATGAATCGAAGAACTCATATTGAATAATTCCATCTACCTATGTGGGTCGTGCTACAACAGGGTGGTCGCAGCAGCCATCAGTGATGCAACCCGATTAAGAAGGTCGTAGAACGGCCAGGGCGACAAGCCATGCTGCGAAAGAGGCGATGTCGCGAGGGAGCGTAGAGCTAATGCAACAGGCTGCGAGGGTGCGGCAGCGGTAGCCTGTGATGTGCTATAGGGATCGTGCGGCGAGCACACACTCGCCGACAATGATGCTAGTCTCTGACGAGTTGACATGAGAGGGAGGGTTGTGCTGCGAGGAAGAGGGCGGCGGTATTTCCTGTTGCGTGCGTGAGAACGGCAACATGCTGGAGTTGAAAGAAGCTATTTAACAGTTAGCCGCAGGATAATCAGACATCTCAGGTGGCGGTTGTTCTTTCGGCTCGTACAACCGGATGGCAGTTCGAGGCCGCCTATATCTAATATAAGACGTTCTTTTAACATTGTCACAGACGCTCTGTCGCTTCACCACCGCTTCCCTCAACTACCGGCTTGGGGGCAAGCCACAAGTCAAGGAGAGGGGGGTGTCAACACCCCAAGCAAGGCACCGAGTGGGTAGGACAAGAATGGAGCCGTAGCAGCAGGCTCGACCACGTCAGTAGGAAAGGGCGACAAGTGGACCAATCAAGGAGAGGGGCGCGTCATCGCGAAGCCAGCGAGGATCAAGCAACCCAACAGGAGATTCGTGGGCCCGTAATGGGTAAACTCTACGTGAGGCTAGAAGATGGTGAGGAACAACATCCGGGCTTGGATCACGGAACAGCATGGCTGGCTTTTACCTTCTTCCTTCTCAAGTTGTATTGATAGAGTAGTGTAGCGCGTGCGTGTGTGACTGTAATCTTTCCTTCTTGTGAGAAATAGATCGAGACCCTAACAGGCAGCAATGGAGACGAAAGGGGATATCGTTCAGGGGAAAAGGATAGGGATGGGGGGTTCACGTCTGTCCACTGGAGATAAAGAAAGAAAAGGCAGTGGGTGGGCGGGTGGCGAGGCTCAGCGAGCTGTGTAATCAGCCGGTTGAAATTAATCCGTTGAGATAAGTTTGCAACCGGCAGCACCCGTATTCGTGAAGAAGAAGAAGAAGAAGAAGAAGAAGAAGAAGAGTCTAAATGCATTGCAACCACGCGTAAGTCTCACTCTTGAACTTTTAGAGCAATCACGCAATAAAATTCATATGACTTGGAGTCAAGGATGTGAAATGACCTTGCGATTAGTACAGGTCAAGATGAATCAGTGTGAAGAAAATTCCACTCGGAATGTAAAGTAACGGGAAACTCTCTTTGCAAGTGTCAGCGTCCATACTTAACTTCTTGCAAGTTTCCGCCGGTCACTGATGATGCAGCCATCACCCCTATATTTGTTCGACCTCGGCACGTGAATGAATTGCGACATTCTCTTTTGTAGTATCATTTTCTAAGGACTAGATTCTCACTACCTCGTTAATATTTTGCATGCAATTGGCAATTGGTGAAGTGAAGGAAAGTTTGGACCATGAGAGCGCTCGGTGTTATCCGGCTCACCATGAGATGGAGGGTCTTCTTCTTTCTCTCCACCTTGCCTTGGACCGCTCTCTCGGAAGGTGGTGAGCGCGGGAGCGTCATGTGGCGCGGCGACTCTTTCGCCGTGGAGGACGCTTCCTCTTCTTTCCTGGCATCGCCCAGCGGCAACTTCTCGTGCGGATTCCGCCAGGTGGCCACGAACGCCTACACGTTCGTTATCTGGTTCACGGCCTCGGCCGACGCCACCGTTGCTTGGACGGCCAACCGCGACGCCCCTGTCAATGGTAGGGGCTCGCGAGCCGAGCTCCGGCGTGATGGGTCGCTGGTGCTGCAGGACTTGGACGGCCACGTCGTGTGGAACACCAACATCAGCACCACGAGCGCCGACCGCGCGGAGCTCCTCGACTCCGGCAACCTCGTGCTGTTCGACGAGTCCGGGCGCACGCTGTGGCAGAGCTTCGACTGGCCCACGGACACGCTCCTCCCGGGGCAGCCCATCACGCGGTACACGCTCTCAGGGGCCTGCCCTACTCCGGCTTCTACAGCTTCTACTTCGACAGCAACAATATCCTCAAGCTCATGTACGACGGCCCGGAGATCAGCAGCAACTACTGGCCGAACCCCTTCAGCAAGTGGTGGGAAAACGGCCGGACGGCGTACAACAGCACGCGCTACGGCAGCCTAGACGTGCGTGGCCGCTTCTCCGCCAGCGACAATCTGCAGTTCGACGCCTCCGACATGGGCGCCCACGGCGTCATGCGGCGCCTCACGCTCGACTACGACGGGAACCTCCGCCTGTACAGCCTCGACGTCTCCGGCGCGGGAACGTGGCAAGTCACGTGGGCGGCCCTCTCAAATCCCTGCGACGTGCACGGGATCTGCGGCCGGTACGGACTGTGCACGCAGGGGTTGGGCGGTGCCGGGGCGCCGGTGTGCTCGTGCCCGGAGGGGTTCGTCGTCGCCGAAGCCAGCGACTGGAGCAAGGGTTGCCGGCGCACATTCGACGTGCGGTGCGGCGAGGACGTCTACTTCGCCAAGATGCCAGGCGCGGACTACTCGGGCTTCGACCTCAACTACACCAAGGCCCTCACCTATCACGAGTGCCGCCAGATCTGCCTCGACGACTGCAACTGCGAGGCGTTCGGCTACAAGCACGGCGGCGGCGGCAAATGCTACACTAAGATCGCCCTCTGGAACGGCCGCCTTCCGGACAGCTATCAGGTCATCTACCTCAAGGTGCCACGCCGCGTCGGGCACCTGGACCCTCCGTGCTGCACTTCGGCGGCCACGCGTGCACCGTGCTCGAGGTGAACGCCAGCAGCAACAGCTCCTCGTACTCGCACCTGCCGGCCGCACACAGCAAGCTCAACTTCGTCTACTTCTACTCCTTCCTGGCCGGGCTGTTCGTCATGGAGGCCATCTTCATCGCCGCCGGGTATCTGTTCGTGTTCCGAGCGGACACGGCGGCGCGGCGGATCGGCGACCAAGGGTACAGCCTGGTGCTCGACCACTTCAAAAGGTTCAGGTACGACGAGCTGTCGGCGGCGACCTGCGAGTTCAGCGATGAGATCGGGAGGAGCGCGTTGGGGGCTGTTTACAAGGGTGTCTTGGATGACGGCCGGAGCGTCACAGTGACAAGGCTAGAGGAGGTGATGCAGGCCGACGAGGTGTTCCGGTCGGAGCTGAGCGCCATAGGGCGAATCAACCACATGAACCTCGTCAGGATATGGGGCTTCTGCTCCGAGCACTCGCACCGGCTCCTCGTCTCAGAGCACGTCGACAACGGCTCGCTCGACAAGGCCCTCTTCCTCGGCGGCGCGTCGTTGGGGTGGCACGCGAGGTACGGGATCGCCGTCGGCGCCGCCAAGGGGCTGGCATACCTCCACCACGAGTGCCTTGAGTGGATCGTGCACTGCGACGTGAAGCCCGAGAACATCATGCTGGGCGCCGACCTGGAGCCCAAGATCGCCGACTTCGGGCTCGCGGAGCTGCTGAGCCGCTCCCGGGTGCAGGGTACCAGGGGGTACATCGCACCGGAGATGGCGCTGAACCTTCCCATAACGGGCAAGGCCGATGTGTTCAGCTTCGGCGTCGTGCTGCTGGAGCTGCTCCGCGGGCAGAGGGTGTGCGACTGGGCGGTGGACGACGGAGGAGATGAGGAGGTGCTGCGCATGGACTTCCGGCGGCGCGTCGCGCTGCTTAGGGAGGAGACGAGAGATTTGCAGGAGGCGTGGCTGGAGGAGTTGGTCGACGCGCGGCTGCACGGCGATTTCAGCTACCTGCAGGCAGCCACAATGCTGGAGTTAGCGGTGTTGTGCGTGGACGACGATCCCAGAAGGAGGCCCAGCATGGACGCCGTCGTGCAAACGCTCCTCTCGACACAGGATGTCATGCCGCCGTCCGTGCGCCATGCCCATGCGGCGTCTCCTGACCAAGAGATCAGTCACATCGATCCCATGGTCTAAACTTCACACGATTACCATCTAATTAAGAGCATCCAGAACAAACACATAGCAAAAGTGAACCCCTAAACGTCTACGGAAGGGTTTCAGTTACGTCCGCGGACAGCGACTGGTCACCCTCATCACAACCACACTCTTCATTTGACGATTTCCATTTTCATACAAAGCCATGTAACATCCATGATCTACGTATATACTCCCTCTGTTCCCAAATATAAGTCTTTCTAGAGATTTCAGCAAGTGACTGTATACGGAAGAAAAATAAGTGAGTCTACATTCTCAAATATGTCTAAATACATCTGTATATTGTAGTCTATTTAAAATGTCTAAAAAGACTTACATTTAGGAACGAAGAGAGTAGAACATAGTAGGAACTAGCAAACTAGCCAATTACCACCTACACTACTAGTCATGAGATATGTCAATGACGCCCGTGTCGGAGCCGCCGGTATCATGGTCATTGGTGGCCAGGCGAAACGTCGGTGCCTCCTCGTCATCATCCTCGGACGTGAAGGCCTCCTCAAGCTCCATGTATGCCTCCTGGAGGAAGCGGAGGTTCGCCTCCACCTCCGCCTCGGACTGGTGATGGCCTATTGCTCCATCGCCTCCTCCGTTTGGACGAGCTCGAAATCCGCGAGCGTCTCCTCTATCCCGAATCCGGCCTGCTCCCGCGATAACGCCACCATCTCCGCGCCCACCTCCTCCTGCTTCGGCGCCTCCACCTCCTCCTGCTCCGGCGCCTCGGACTATCTGGAGGCAGGCCAGTCGCAATGTGTGCGGAGTGACGCGCGGCTCAGGCCTCCCACTACAGGAAAAACATATTTTGCCTTGTGTTTTTGTGTAAGCCGAGTGTTTTTTATCGGCCACTCGGCTTATATCGACATAAGCCTAAGTATCCACATAAAGGCACATGGCGATGGAAGGACCCTCGGCTTACTGCCACTTACGCCATGACACGACTGACAAATCCTCGGCATACGTAAAAATGCACGGCGTGCAGAACAAATGCTATCGGCTTCTACGGCCCGCACGGCGAACACACGTGACACACGACGGTGCTCGTTGCGCTTGACGACACCGTGATGGGGGCTGCCTGTAAGCTACGCATTACGCACATAAGCCGTGTGCCACTAACGACAAACACGCTGTACTTAAGGCTATTAGCTTTGACGTCATCATACGCAACATTGCTGTCTGTGCACACCTCCTCGTCCGGTGTGGCCGTGCGGATTTCATGTAATCCTGAGATAATCAAGTTTGATTGGTTCGGTCTGGTGATGTGCTGATCCAGAGAAGACATGAACATGGCGCATCAAATTCTTTGATCATAAGATGATCAGCGATATATCTTTGCCAGCATCTTAATTTGCTATTGATTTGTTTCATCCTTGGGCGGTCTTTCTTTGGGTGTGCACAGGCAAAGTAGACACGCATGGCTGGCTGTTGCATTCTGGTTGTTGATTAACCTCCTAAATGAATTTTAGTTCGTAGCCCAAGCTGGGAATAAATGTGTATTGTTTGGATAATAGAAGCTTAACATATATTAGTCTCTGTCCGTAGTTTATCTTGTCATTGTATAAAACTGTTAATTTGTTACCCTGGTGTAAATGCACATGATGGAGCAAGTGTGAAGATGCTGCAACTTGCTGTAGCCGTCATTGCTTTTGCCAGGATTCAGCGAATTTATATGTCAGTTCACTGTGTAGATGGCTGCTACCATTCGGTGAATTTTTATGTGAATTCACTGTGCAAGACAGATAGAGTCGAGTTGGCCTTGACCATGTAATACGAGGGTTGTGTGTCAACCCAGTACTCAATTGTAAAAGGAAAGAAATATAAAGGCATTGGTTAACATGTGCGTGCTCTGTTCATGCTGGACCGTGGCTCTGTTTTCTCCCCTGGCTGAGCAGTTTGGCAGCGAGCGAGTGACCGATGAAAAAGGGTTTTTTCCACTTTATATATAAAGCAACCATCGCTGTAAACAACTGAGGCATCGATACAAACACATGTCAACACCACACATAACACACACACCCAATACAACATACAAAGGTGCCGGGCACCGCCACTCTACCCCAACGACAACAAAGCAAATTACAGATGAGCGACAAAGACCGCTACGACCCGACAAGAACTCCACCATGAGCAATCCACAACGGAGAGGTGAGGCGGACCACAGCGAAGTCAGGACTCCAAAACGGTGCCTTCCAGAATGGTACGACCACAGATAGGCACCAGTGCCCGATCCAGAGATCATGTTTTCACCCGGAAGAAGACGGAGGGAGAGGGAACGCCGCGACGGAGCCTCCAGAAAGGATACGACGTCACCCAACGCCGCCACCGTCGGCTAGAACACGGCTGGATACCCCGACACTCACCTCCCTCCGTCGCACCCTAGATTCGCCAACCACCCACAACCAAGCCGCCCGCATGGCCATGGCTGCTTGCCCGCACCTGAGACGCATGTTCCACCATGAACACCGTGCCTCTCGCCACCCGTGCCGCCGCCCGACATACAAACATCCCCAAGACTAGCCAAAGTGACCAGCTTTGGTCCGAGGGGACGCCCACGTCCGACGCAACCACAGTCCATGTCCCGCCTTGAACTTTGCCGTAGCTGCCGCCATGCACAGACGGAAGGGAATGGGGATGAGGAGGAGTGGACGCATCCATGACCGGCACACCCATGTGCTGGAGATGGGCGGCCCGAGCGTCGGGGCCGCCCATCCCTCCCACCAACCTCCCCAGCGGACACCCACTGTGCCGCCCCACCACGGCAGTCGAAGCAGATCTGCACAAGGCCACCAACGCAGGGCCGTCCACCGGCAAGGGGACCCTGAAGACCGCCACCTACCACCAAGACCACTTCGCCAGGAAGCCCAACCATGTCGCCGCCGACATCCAAACCATCGGAGCTACCGAATGCGTCATGAGCCAGTCACCTGGACCAAGACCCGACTAGGACGGACTGGAAGCAACCGCCGCTCGGGCGACCCTACCGTCTCCACCACTTGCACCACCAAATTGTAGATGACAAAGACATTCAATGAGTTTGCATATCGGTTCACCGTTGGTCTTGAGCATGTAATAAGAGGGTTGTGCCTGTGTAGCCAGTACTCAGTAGGAAAAAGAGAAAAAAGAAGACATTGGTTGCCTGCTGAAACCTATGTGCTCCTCTGTTCGTGATGAACCGCTGCTCTGTTTTCCTCCCTGGCCGAGCAGTTTGTCCACCAGGCGAGGGTGTGAAAAATAAGGGGTACAACAGCAACGGTCTCTCACAGCAGGTGCTCTGTTTTCTTATTAAAAAAACAGGGCAATCCGGATGAAAACTGTTCAATCGGGGAATTCACGTAAAAAATCAAGAGATAAGAGAAGCATGTGACCACAGGCCTTCTCAGAGCTCAGTGATTCTCGGCCGTCGGATCGCGATGCTTGATGGGTTTTGGGTCGTCCGATCGAGCAGATGGAAGATATGGGCCGTCGGTTCCTGGTCTGGCACTATAGAAATGAATAGTAATGGCAGCAAAATGTAAATACCATGCCCCCACAAGGGTATTTTGGTCATTTCACTCGCCGGGGGTATAAAAGGGTCGGCTCCAGTGGAGGCAACCCTAGACGGCTCCCCTCCCCCTGCCGCGCGCCTCCTCTCCCCCCCTCTCTCGTTCCCCTCCCTCCCGCCGCCTCCTTCTCCCGCGACCGCGCCGCCCTCTCCTCCTTCCTCCGGCCTCCCTGTCGTGCCGCCGCGGCGGCTGCACGTCCAGCCCCACGCTGCCGTCGTCTTCTTTGCTCAGCCGGCCGCCGCCGCACCGCACGCTCGTGCGCAGGGGCGAGAAGGGGAACCGCCGCCCGCTCCCGGAGCGCGAGGAGGACGAGGGGAGGCAGCGCCCAAATCCACGGCGGCATCGACGCGCCGTCGTCGACCTGGGCCGCCACCGTCCTCATGGCCTCCTCCCTCCGCGGCGCCGGTGCCGGCGGCTCCCTCCTCCGCAGGCTCCCTACCTCGTGGGGCCTGGCGGCCTCGCGCGCGGACGACAGCCGCCGACTCCTTCACCTATCCAGTCGAGCTCGCGCGACGCCATCACCGGGACCGGGAGCAGCACCGGCCGTCCATGTTGCCATTGGCCTTGTCCTTCAGGTTCCCTTCCTCTCACTCTCGTCCGATTCTCTCCTAGCCGTATGTTATGTGCCTGGTCTTGATTCGTTCGTTGTCCCACAGCTGGATCGGGGGCGGTGACATGTCCGTCGTGCTCATCGCTTGTTATCACCTTGGCCGCCTGACGGAGATGGAAGAGGTTCCTTGCTCCCTTGCTTGGTCCTGTACTGGCTTTATCCCGTCTAGGTGCTTATCTAGATCTATTTACTGTGATTTGTGGTCTGGTTACGGGTTGTTAAGTTTACTAGGTTCTTCATTGCTGATTGGTGGACGGTGGCGTTGTTCTGCTGGGAAGAGACAAGATCTGCCATTGTTTCTCCTCAAGGTTGGGTCGCTGTTGCAAGGCTTTGGCATTCCGCTCCTCCAAGTTCATCCAGCATGAGGTAAGCTCCTGCCTGGTTCTAAACATGGTGATTTGTCTCCTACGATCTGACCACTGTACATGCGTTAGTTAGGCTGGATGGAGTAGGATTAGTTAGTGGATCGGACGCCTGATGCGTAGATGTGTGTTTGAGGGTTGCAATCAGTCAGATTTGTACTGTACTACTTCTGCTTGAACTCTAAAATTCAGTAAGGTTGGGGTTCCTTGCTCTGTTGAATTCTTCTGTGTGTAAAAGGGGAACCGAGTGATTCGGATGACATATCTTAATTGTTGTGCTGTGATTGAATTGCAGTTGCTCGGTACTGTGAGAACGTGGAGATGTGCAGGCTCACAGAGTGGATAAGTTGTAGATTGTGTATGGATAAGTAAGATATGTGGCTGCTAGGTGCAGGTTTGTAATTTTGTTTTAATTGTAGGGACATGTAGGTCCTTTATTTGTATTTCGGGCTCTTGTACTAATGTTCAGGGCAGTGGAAATCTTGTATAATAATCTGTACGTAGTTGAGACTAACAACAGAACGATGACATGTTTGTTTTTGGGCAAGAATTTATCATGGGGTGTAGGTGGTAAAGGAATAAAGAAGGTTGATATTCTTTTAATCTTTCTAATTCAATTCTACCACAGTTATATGGAATGCTCTACTTCCAAACAGTTACATGGAAATGTCCACTGTCCATACAAAATGAACTCCAACTTTCTCCAAATATTGTATATTAACCCAAGATGATTTTTATTTCATCTAAATGATTTTATAGGTACACAAAGATGATGAGGTCAGAGCCTTGTTTAAGCAAGTGCAAGGAGAAGTCCCTGGATTGCCTATAATTATTATGGAGGTGGCATCTCAGGTGATACGTGATACATTGTTAACATTCATTATTTTCTGTTGTATCTTTTTGTTACTCATGTTCAGTATTCAGCGAGTGCTTCTTCTGTACTGATATAGTTCATTTATCTAAAATCTTGTCTTTCTGTTCTTTCTTTGTAGAGATGACATCTAGAGGATCAGTTGCTCTGTGACAAGCATGGCAACCAAGGTCTTTGAGTCGATGAGTCGACGAGTCGCTCGGGGGGAGCGACTCTAGACTAGTCGTGACTAGTCTAGACTCATGGTCGATGAGTCGACATGCGACGAGTCGACATGAATTAAGCAGTAGAAAGTAGGTACAATAAAACCAGCCTTGTTCTTGAGTGGTTCCAATTCAGCCCTCAAGTCTTCATCATGCACAACCACCCTTGTTCATGCACCTCCAGGGGAGGAGCAGACCACCACCAGCAGCAACCAGGGGATGAGGGGAGGATTAGACCAGCAGCAGCAACCAGGGGAGGAGGGGAGGAGCAGACCAGCAACAGCAGCAACCAGGGGAGGAGCAGACCAGCAGCAGCAACCAGGGGAGGAGCAGCAAGCCAGCAACCATGGGCCATGGCGGCTGCCAAGGAGAGGGTTGGGTCGGGGGGAGGGGAACAGGTTCGATCTAGGTTTCCAGGGGGGATGGATCGATACAGTAAAAAAGCATATGACAGGTGGGGCCCAAAAAAATCGAGTCGTTCGACCCAGAAAACACGACTAGTCGTGACTAGTCGAGACTAGTCGTGACTAGTCGAGACTAGTCGAGACTAGTCGCTCGAGTCGCTCGACTCATCCCATGAGTCGAGTCGCCAGGCTGAGTCGACCCTGCCAGTGCGACTCATAGACTAGTCGACGACTAGTCGCGACTAGTCGAGCGACTCGAAAACAGAGATGGCAACGTGGCATCATTGCAAAGTCGAGGCTGTAGTGTTCAAAGAAGGCACCAAAATGTTAGTTATTCTCCTGAGACATTGTGTTGTTCAATATCAGTTTTGTTGGAATTAGTTTGAGCCAAACATTTGTGTAGTGAGTATTGGTAGAAGTTCTACAGCTTCAGGAACTAAAACTTCATTGGACGATGTAGCAATCATATACTGTTTAGCAAAGTGCAAAATGTTGCAGGAGCTATACAAAATTGAAGTATTAGCATTTTCTTCCATGGAATCATTTATTGCTGTCAGTTATACTTATACTGTACTAAATAGTTGAATGTTGCATTTCAATTCAAGAACAAATTTTTTCTTCCTATATTGATATATGTGTCGGGTCATTGAGGGATTCGGTCTCTCTCCCTGCGCTAGCGTGCCGTCGAACGGCAGGGGCCATCTATTCAGTTGCAATCTGAGCGGGGGCCTCCTTATCCTTTGGTCTATGATTCGAGGTGCACTTTCGTGTGTGCGCATGGTTTCGTCTTGGTTTCTGGCGGCGACGAAATCTGCTCTGCAAAGCGCTGGAAAACTAAATGGTTTCAATCCAGATCTATTCATTTGTTCGATGGAAGCTGATTCAGTTGAGCCCTTATATTGTTGTTGCGGCTTCCAATAATTGATGCGTAACAGTTCTAAGATACACATACTGATGCTCCTTCACGCAATCAACAAGCTAAGCATTTGGTCTTCCAAATGGATACTAGCCCCACCAAACATTAGGGAGTCACTTTAGCTCTACCATCATTAGTAGATTCTCTGGTTGTTAGTTTTTGCACCTCTCCATCTCAAACTTGCTAATTCCGTTTATGGCTCGCGTTCTTTCTCTTTTCGTTGGGACGTGGGTGTCGAGGTTAGTATTTTGTATCATTATCTTCACCTTGGTTGGCTCACGGTCGATTTTGTACCCCCTTTTGTCTATTGTCCCTTTTGCAATCTGAGTTTATTTTTTTATATGTATTCATCAAATTCTTCCTCTGAGTGGCAGGATTAGCCGATTTAAAGTAGTCTCTGCGCAAACATTAGTCGCTGCTATCCAAAAACTTGTAGAACATGCTTTTCGTATAATTATTTTAACTCACATACATAAAGGGTAAATAAGCACAAATTGAAAAGGAACCCCTAAGCTTTCTTTAGGTGTGCTCATTTTTACATTAGTAGATAGAGTTCTAAACATTCTGTTTGACTGAATTTTCTTCTTGATGTGCAGCTGAATTAGGGAAGGATGCCGAACTTACATGTACACAACCTTTATTCTGCTAACTTTGGCTCTCTTTTGGAGATCGCTTGCATTTTGGAAGCTGTTGGCCTTTGGTTACCCCAAAAGGAATTTTTCTGGCTTGCTTCATGGGTCGTAGCTCCTCCCTCCCTAGCCCCACGTTGTCTCCCCTGTGATTTGCCTGTTCCTGATCTTGGTGGCTGGCATGTCTCAAATTTTCATTGGGCAGGGCTACTAACGTAAAGGAGCAAACTCAAAATTCCACCTGCATATTTTAGGTAATTATTCATGTTTTTTATACCCTTTGTGTGCATATGGTAGGCATGAACTTGTCCCTGCAGCTCATGATAAGAGTAGGACCTTAAATTCGGCAGAATGAGTTCTTATTTTGATTATCTATGAAGTCTTATTTTGATTATCTTTCACTTTACTATAAGATAATAAATCTGGGAAGCTAAGGCTTAAGAAGTTTCAGACTGAGTTTGCCTTCTTTGTCCTTTTCTCACTCTATATATTGTATTCTTTGGTCATTTTATACCAAGATCTTTCCTATGTCCCTGAACTTGTTGATTTTGTAGGGTTCTTGCGGATCATGCTTGTCATTCCTGGGCGCTGGAGTGGGCCAACTTCCTGACGATTGGCAAGATGGAGCTGATCGGCTGCTCGGCGGTGACCATGAGGTGAGGCGTGGTGCCAGCGGCAGCGGGTGCAGGAAGCAGCAACATTAGAGATGGGCGACCAGGTACACTGTTCACTCCCTCTGAAGGAAGAATTGATGTAGTAGCTAGCATTCATTTTTAGATACTATGCATCTTTCTGATTTTTTTGGCAGTAGAACGCTATGTATCTCTAAACATCTGCAGTGGATAGCTATGTATCTGTAAACATTAAAGATTGTTGCATCAAAGAGCAGTAGCACCTCCTTGTCATTGTCAATACCTGTTGATATTGTGTAGTACATCATGATCAGCTACACTGCAAACATCTGCAAATATTACTCTTGCGTTAATCACCGTATATTTTATTCCTGTTTTAGATGTTTCTCTTCAAGAGATGCTTGCACTTTAGTCTAAGAATTTTATTCCTGTCCAATCAGTAGTATGTGTTAGAATGTGTACGAGAACAGGGAGCAAGTATGGTAGCAGTGACAGATTTAATTAGCAATTAGACTGAAAGACCATACTGATAGGCAATGATGCTGATGTCTCATTCTTTGTTTGTTACCAGATCATATCCATAATAACGTACTACTTAATCGAGTCTTGGGTGACTTGCATGCTCTACTTGTAGAACCATTGTTTTCTATAACGACCTGCTTCACAATGATGCGGTACAAATCAGATATCTTCTCTTTTGTTAACAAGCATTCATATGAAACCCAATATCTGATAGTAGTTCCGGAGAAAGATATTGTTGCATGTACATCCACACATTATATTAATCAGTTAAGTTTATGTGCGGTGTAGGAAGCGGTTCCTCGCCGGCTGGACGGCGTCGGCGCAACCCCACGTCCACTGAGTAATGCCTCGGCTACAACCTCCCTCGATGAGCCCCATCTCCCTCCCGCTCTGCTTCGGCTACTAAATGGGACATGGACAGAGCTATGATGATCAGTTATGGCTTATATAGGCATGCGCTCGAGCAATCGAGGCACTTATGGGTATTAATTTGGATCCCGCCCTCGTTAATTTGAGCCATTTTTTGATCATGTTTTTATTTTAGTGGCTCTGTCCTTGGATGGTCATTTCTGATGAGTGATAACCAGGGCAATTTCACATGACCCACCGGTTGGAAGCCATTCTTGCTAGGGCGATGATGATTAACCGTGGTTGAAACAAATGTGCCTTTGAGCAATCGAGAAACATGTGGGTATCAAGTTGGATCCTCCCTCTTGTCTCTAGAATCCTTTTTGATCTTGTGATACTTATTGTTCTGTCCTTGGATGGTCATTCTTGTTGAGTGATAACCAGGACAGCTCCACTGTATAAACAGATTGATCTGGTGATAAGAGATGACGGGGGTAGGTTATGTGATCGAGGAAAGGGAAATCTGAGCCCACTATGCATTGAACCCTGAACCCTTTTTATTTGTGTTTAAAGGTGTTGCTTATTTATTCTCCAGTGTTTATAGTCATCTTATGTAAAGATTTCTTCTCTTTGATACCTTCATTGCATATGAGTTGTTTTTCATCTTTTATTGTTTGTTGTTGGTCCTTGATTTAATCTGGTTAAGAGTAAGTTGCACTTTGTTATTCTGGGATAAACGATGGTTTGGCAATGCTATTGGTTCTTCATGAGTTTAGAGGAGGATTTTTGATATTATTTTATTGTTAAATAGCCATGACAGTAAGATTCTTGTATCTTTTCGCCGTGAGGAGCAATGGGGCATTGCACACTTATGTGTACTGCTACCTGATTATCGTTGGTCTTTTGTATAAAGGCCTTGCTATAATTTTGTATGGTCCTTCTTCCCTAAGGTGTATTATGAATGTTTTTCCGAGCTATGGAATGTATTCCTAATCCTGATCTATAGAACTGCCTTTCTGAACTTGATGTCTAAGTTCTACTGGACAATGCTTATTTGGATAGACGCTCATGGGTTAAGTTATTTGATGCATTGCTTTCACTATCAAATTGTTCGCTACTTTGAGGATTTGGCTGCATACTGTATTGTTTTGTATTTGGTGGACTGGACCAAGAGCGCACAGAGGGAGATCTTCTCTGCCGCACCGGCGACAGCAATAGGGAAAATCCAGTCCACGGCGCCACCAATGAGAAAGGTAAACACGAGCTTTTGGAATATGGATTATCAGAACATAGTCAAATTTGCATGTCCTTGAAACATCTTCAAATTCTATGACACACACACACCAAGATGCTTTTAAGATATCCATAGTTTGAATACAGAAATTGGTTCTACAGTTTTCGTCTATATTATTTGTTGAACAGTAAACAAGGATATATTTCTTTCCATGATCTAAAAGCAACAATTCCTCTTTTCTTCGCTTCAGAACATTTTAAATTTAATTCTGTGACTGAAGTTTCACATTCATGCTTAAAGAATCATTATTGTTCTATTTTTCTTGTTTCCAGCCTTTGGCGTTTGGTATTAGGATTCCTACTGAGAACATCATAGCAAATTAATTGCTATTTGGATCATCTGGTTTTTATACAGAGCCCACTTCTCGAAGGTGCTAACCAGGCCAACAAAAAGGGTTCACCTGCTAATAAGGTTTGAAAATCCTCTTAGTGGTCAACAGAGGTGTATTCAGGCCCAAAACTTACAGAGTTGTGACAAGAATTGTGGTCAACATAGGTGTATTTAGCCAAACTAATGTGACCTTATTTTAAATTTTGCTCGAGATTAAATTTTCACAGAGATCTAATTAAGATTTGTTAAATTGCTCTTATATTATATGTTGGTTTGTTCCTTTATACTCCAAAAGGAAAACAATATGAGTAAAAACAAACTATGTCAATGAATTGAGGTATCAGTTTGCCTTCCTTTTATTGCACTCATTGGATAATTGTCTGCTTTCAAATTGTTATGACCTTTGATCCATATAACTAAGTGAGTGTTCTATCTTTCCAGTTTCTCTATCTGTTTTCAGGATAGAAATGTTCCTCGGCACCATGAAAAACATCAACGGAGGAACAACCTTTTATTTTATTTTATGTCGCCTCTACTATATTGTTGTTGCCACAAGGATTTACCTGGACATGGAGCCACCATGATGTGTTTAAAAATGATTAAATTATCCTGTTCTAACCTGATGGTGTTAGAAACATCTTGGCATTCAAGCAGGATTAGTTCATTGTTTATTAATTACAATTATGTAAAAAAATCACTGATCATCGCTTGACAGAAAATATTTTGATATGCCACCATGTGCATGGGTTATTCACTGGTACCGATAAATGTTATTTACATGTTTTGGATCATGGATGATTGTTTTGAGTGAAAAAAAATATCAGATAAAAGAAAGCATGTGATAATGCTGATAGATTGAAACTTTGGTTCCTTTTCAGAGGCCCTTTTGGATCCTGCCTTCCCAGTCTGCATGAATCCTCCTAATCCAGCAAAGCCTTTGAAACCTTTGTGTGAGCTAAATGATGATTTTTGCAACATCCAAAATTGTCTGTTGTCTTATAGTTTCATGACGATGTTGAACTCAATGGTGTTTTGCTCCTACTACATGTGAATGTTTCTTCTTTTATTTTGTCATATCCTGTTTGAATATGT
This sequence comes from Aegilops bicornis, assembly GCA_021605145.1. Classification (NCBI taxonomy): domain Eukaryota; kingdom Viridiplantae; phylum Streptophyta; class Magnoliopsida; order Poales; family Poaceae; genus Aegilops; species Aegilops bicornis. Next base: position 688,809,681 of record CM038674.1, read on the forward strand.
ATGCTAAACTTAATTTCCTACTAAATTGAGCATTCACTACCTGGCCATTGCATTGTGACCGGCACCCTCGCGCCAAGGCGCGATCCCGCTCTAGTGTCTAAATAGTGGAAGAAACAGGAATTCACTCTCCTAAATATAATGCATTTATGATCGAAGCTTATGACCAATGTTGAAAACCAATAAAGCAAGAGCATGAACATCTTACATCTTCTAGCTAGAGCTAGTCCACAAAAATCACCGTGATTATTCAGGCCGTAATCTATGTGCCTTTGGACCTGTGCCTCGCAGCCATCTCCCGGAACCTGATCATCTTCTCCTGCCTCCTTTCCTCCATGGAAGCCCTCTCCTCCTCTGACTCCTTGTTGTGTGTCGATCGTCGCGGCCTGGTTCCACCACGTCTTCTTCGCCTACTCCGACCTTTTCTCTGTTTTCTCCTGCAATCTGGATGAAGAAGATCGGTACACAAAGTTAATAAGCACGGTGCCAAATTATATATGCTTGGTTTCCTGTCTGTGTGCACAACTTTCATGTTTTACCATGATTTTGTCACAAAAGAGGTGAGCCTGAGCACATCCCGACGTGATACTCTGAATCTGAATTTTGCGAGGTCGGCCAGTAAGAGAACTTGGCAAGGTTCAGATTCAGAGACGAGGCCTCTTGTGTTCCGAGCTTCACGTCAAGTGCTCCCTTGTGCTTGGTGTTCTCCCACGACACGACAGCATCGACGACATCTTCTGCTCTGCCCTGAAGCACGGCATTTTTTTTCCAATTAAGAGTTTATTTATGCATAGAGGAGGATTTATTTATGCAAAGTTCAGTTGAGTTGAGTTTGGGCCATCTTTACTTTCAGGAAACGCATGCCATTAATTCAGGAACAAAACAAATGTGTGTACACTTGGACAGCACAGTTACTTGCCTCTCACCTTTCTCACATTATCACGAAACAGAAGGCCCATATATAACACAATGGAGCGCATTAGATTAGAAAACTGCGGGCACCTCACATATGTTGTAGTACTCCTCCGTCCCTAACTAAAATACATCTGAGATACATCCATTTCAACGACAAGTATTTGCATTTTATGAGATTTTGCTAATATAGTATCACTATCCAGAACAAAGATATAGGTTTGGCCAATAAATACGTACCAGCAGGGAGGCAGATCCATCCTCGCAGAGAATGATGAATGTTTCGATCTCAGAAATGCAGTGATGATGAACCTTTGGCGTTGCAGCCTAATTGCTGAAAAAGACAGCCGAACGATCATGTGAGCCAATGAGAGAGATACATACATCATTCATGGGAGAAAAAGTTAGTACCTCGATTCTGGCAACGCATTATAATAAGCCGAAGGATAGAGTAGGGCGGTTGGGATGTGCGTTGGCTGCTTCCCGAATGGCAGCCTTTGCATCATCTCTTCTATATCCCCATACTTGATATCTGATTTTAACGAGGCTGGGGAGATTTTCTATTCCGAGATCAAAATCACCGCTGGTACCGAGAGACTCGGTTTCTTCTGGGTCAAATTCTATCCCGAGGTCATCTACCATGGGCATGGCTCCAGCCGCAAAGGTCAAATTCATCACAGCAAGCTGACTATCATAATTAAATATCCTCAAGCATGGGAATCCAACTTCACCACAGACTATGACCCTTGTAACTTCAGGCTCTTCTGTTAATGAGGTATTTCTAATTTCACTTCCATCAATTGTCAGAGTCAGACAACGCAGAACAGGTAAGCCTCCAAGGATATAGAAATCTTTCTTCTCGGCTCTGACCAGATTAAGGCGTAACTCCTGGAGGTTGACAAGGGAGCCCACCCAATTTGGAACATGGGGAATAAGACAACGCCACACTTTCAGCTTCTGGAGGCTAAGTGGCATAGGGCACACAGATTCCCCTACAAATTCGGGGCCATCCCAAACAGATAGAGAGAGAAGGTTCCCTAGGTTTGTAAGGGAAGCCACAACATTATGTATGTGCATCACACATTCACACTAAAAAAATACTAGCAGTACAGCTCCCAGATATAAGAGCAACTACAACGCAACGACCCAAATCATCTGCCTGCGTCGGTTTGAATCGGCGCGGACAAAAGTGACGGCCCAACGCCCTGATCCAAATTCAAATCACGTCCGCTTCGCTTCCGCGCCGACGCATTCGCGGCCCAAATTTGCGGCCGAAATGCGTCAGCGCCTTCTCGATGTCCGCCGCGTCCTCATCTTGCGGCCGTTCAACTACCCGCAGTCAGTTTGGTCAGTTTAATTTATGACCTCAGGCCCACACACGTCAGCGACGGCGGTCGGCCTTCTTTAAGCCGAGAGTGCGGGGGTGGGTGGGGCTTTCTCATCCGCTTTCAAAAGCCCCGCCCATCTCGCCACCTTTGCTCCCCGTCGGCGGCAACCCTAGCCACCGCATCGATGGGGTTATTCCCCAAGAACGGCAAAGCGAAGGCAAGCCCTCCTCCCCGCCACTCCTCTCTCCCACCTTCGCTGGCGCCTTCTCACTGGCCGAGGCAGTGCGTGCACGTGACATTGCATCAGGCGGAGTGGCACTGGCAGCACCGCGTCCCTCTCCCCTACCCCGACGTCACCCTACCGCACGACTGGCATTTGGATCCGGAGAGGATCCCAGTGCCGGCGGCGCGGTCGGCAAAGGCGCATCACGAGGAGGCGCGGCGCCGCGAAAGCGGCGTCGATGTCGGGCGACTCGACCACAGATGACGCCGACTCGCCCTATTGGGCGTGTTGGTTCGCCTTCGAGCATGAGGAGGCCAGGCGGCGCGGCGTCCGCGAAGTCGCTCGTAGCTCGCCGCCGCCGCCATATCGTCGTTCACGACGAGGACCAGGAGGCGGGTCCTCCGGGAGAGCGAGGAGGACGAGCAACGCAGGGCGGCGTACGAGGAGGAGGAGGAGATGGCGTACCAGGCGGCCATGACGGAGGCCATGGCGCTGTCTGTGGCCGGCGAGTGTGTCATGCCGTCGGTGGCCCCCACTCCCCACTTACGGCCGAGCCAGAGCCGATCCCCGTCAAACGCTACTCCTGGACCGAAGTAGTGTGCGAGTGGGTGAGCGCCCCGCCGATCTGGTACCGGGTGACGGAGGTGCAGGAGGCGGCGTACCTCGAGGAATGGCGCCAGCGACGGCTGGCCGAGGAGCGCCGCAATGGCGAGTACCTCGAGTAGCTCAAGCGCAACGCCGAGGAGGAGCAGCGCGAGGCCGAGGAGGAGGCGCGCCAGGCCCAGTCCGCTGTGGCACAGCCCGCGGCCGCATAGTCCGCGGCCGACACCGCCGTCGTCTGGAACTCGGTGTTCCCTGGGTCGGCTCTGTGCCGACGCTCATCGACCTCACTGGCCCCGACGTCGACGACAAGGACGCCTAGGGCATCGCGTCGCCTCGTAGTTTACTTTTTTTTAATGTTAATTAATGTAAATGTGGACGCGTGAACTCTCGTCGGGCTTCGTGGCCGGCTTTAATGTTTAATTAATGTACATTTTAATTTTTTTCACGCGCCATCAAAATGGGTCGGGTTAGCGCTGGGCACATGTGTCGACCCAACCGCGAAAGCGGATATGGGTGTCCACCGGACCGACCCAAACGGATAAAAAGCGGACAAAATCGCCGTCCGTTTGAATCGGCGCGTTGGAATTGCTTTAATCACCTTATATTATTAACTCGAACAACCTGAAGGTGATGGTTTCAATGAGTTACTACCTTTGTGATGGTCCGCCGGCCGCCGTTGCAGACAGCAGCTCTGTGAGAGACCGGACCGTGTCCACCCTTGAGTTCGAGATGGCTTCTTCGTTCGAGATGTTCAATCCCAACACCTCACCTGATCCGCCAAATTATTATTTTTTATCCAATTCCGCCTTGTTTTGTCTGTTTGATCTGGTAGCTCGGTTCAAGGATAAATAGCAGTGTTACTAGTGTTATATGCTCTCTCGCTAGTGTGATGTCACCTGATTGTATGCATAGAGAATATAGCGACTGGCTTCGTGCTAGCTGAAAACAAGACCAACCCATTGAACAGATACTAGTGTTCCATCAACACCCAGAAATTGTGATCCTGCACAGTCCATGGTCCATGGGGACACCGCACGCGTACAACGACCGTGCTGAGTCATGCTTGTTGGAGCTTTCCGTTCTGTGCTGTCAATCAAGGATACGTTTTTACCACGAAGCTCAGTGCCTCCCCTCTGCCCTCCTCTCTCCCCCTCTCAAATCCTTCTCAGATCCGGAGTATTTGACCGTGGATTTCGAAGCCAACCCCTCCCTTAAGGTAATCTCCTCCGATCCCCTCGTTTTCATCCATAGGAATTGTCACATTTGCTCAAATCTTGCTAGTTTGGGGAAACCCTAGTTTTTGATAGGATTTGGAAATTTGTGTTTCTTTGCTAATTTGGTATGGTTAGGCTTTCATAGTATGCTAGGGTTAGGGTTATGTGTGTTTGATGTTGGTGTTAGGGTTATGTTGGTGTTAGGGTTGTTGTTATTGTTAAGTGGGGGTTAGGGTTGACCAATAATTCTCGGTTTTGTAGGCATGGCTTCATCCGGTTCCATGACGAGGCCACCGTGTGCTAACCAAGAAGACATGCCGAACAAGTGGGAGGACGCATCTTTGGACAAGGTGAAGGAGAAAGATGCCAACATCCCGCCTTGTTGGTGTGGAGATGTTTGCAAGGTGAAGGTCCGAAAGAAAGCATGGACGGAAGGGCGGAGATATTTTGTATGCCCGAACTATGCTTATGATCGTGCACTTCCAACTAACGCCTATGACCAACCACCGGTAAGCTTGAGAAGTAAAATGTTACTCTCAAATGTGCGTCAACACTAACAACAAAATTTTATGCAGTCACCGCCTCCTCTATGCAAGTACTTCACGTGGATAGATCTTGAAGTGCCAGAAGATGTGAAAAAGGACCAATACGCAGATTGTCTTAGGCGGCAACGACGGTTCGAAGAGGCTTGGAGGAAGAGCGTCGTCAGAAGGAGAGGATGGAGCGGAAGAAACGAGAGGAGGAGAGGGCACGCCAAGCGAAACTTGCTCGTGAGGAGGAGAGGGCAAGAAAGCTTGCAAAGGCTCGCAAGGCGCAAGAGGAGGACTCGGCACGTGACAAGAAGGGGAAATGGCCTCGCTCTACTCAGTAGGGACTTCGCTTCGGTGCACTCGTCGTCAACTATTTTCTAATGAATGTGTCATGAAGTTGTGAGGGCATGTGAGATGTTGGTGAACTATCTTCTAGGGCAAGCTGCCATTTGTCATTTGTAATGAATGTGTCGTGAACCATGTCGTAGTAATGTTTGAATTGTCTTAAGTTATGAACTCGTCGGCTTAAAATTTGTGTTTGTTCAAATTGTTGTGATGCTGCAGTCATTGTAAGTATTGTGGATGTGATGCAAGCCAACTGTGGCTCTCTGGATCGTCATGGAAGTAGTGCAGCGCCTAAGGGCAGTATGTGCACTATATAGTGCAGCCAAGAGTTGGGCGCCACACAGATCTGATCAGCGCCTAATCATATGCTGCGGTCTTGCTATAAGCAAAACTGCAGAAACAGATGCCATTTTGGAAGTAGTACAGCGCCTAAGGACAGGGCGCTACACTATATAGTGCAGCGTCCAAGAGTTGGGCGCCACACAGTACAGTGCAGCGCCTAACTGTTGGGCGCTGCAGTGCTGCTATAAGCAAAACTGCAGAAACAGATGCCATTTTGGAAGTGCAGCGCCTAAGGACAGGGCGCTGCACTATATAGTGCAGCGCCCAAGCGTTGGGCGCCACACAGTACAGTGCAGCGCCTAACTGTTAGGCGCTGCAGTGCTGCTATAAGCAAAACTGCAGAAACAGATGCCATTTTGGCCTCCTGCAGCAGCACTCACATAATAAAAATACTGTAAACTGCACATGCTAAGCAAAGAGAACTAATAACTTGAACATCATATCATTTAAGACAATTCAACATTACTTCAGGTTCGCAAACACAAATACCACACTAGTAAGAGTTCACCAACATATAACATAACCTCACAAGTTCATCAACCTAATTAAACGGCTACAATTAACATGAACAAGCACTAATGCCTTCCGCGCGTGTTCCTGGTGGCACGCCTGCAGGCAAGCTTCTTCTTCTTCTTAGGAGCACGAGGCTCCTCTTCGTGCACTTCCTCCTCCACCTCCGCCTCCGCCTCCGCCTCCGCCTCCGCCTCCTCCTCCGCCTCATCATCCAAGCTAGCCATCCGCGAGGTCCCTACGACCACCTTTGGGCTGCCTCTGTTGTCATAGTCGTTGGGCGTGTACCGGCGTCTGGGCTGCCTAGGCTTGAACACATATGCGGACCGAGCTTGAGCGTCCGCCAAAGTCATGTCATCATCAAGCTCATCGCCCTATCACGTAACGAAACAATATGGTGAAGGCCGTGTCGTAATCAAGTGAGAATCACATCTAAAGGATTAGTCATACCTCTTGGGTGATACCACCCTCATCATCCATATAAGCATATGAGGAACTCACATCGTCCCCCTCATGGTGAGGTGTGGGGTCCGATGGTGTACCAGACCTAGAGGCGGATGGTTCATCATATTCGGGATCACGGCAACCGAGAAGGTTCGATAACCGCCTTAACTTCTTGGCTCGACAGTAACATGAACAAGTGTGTAAGATATCAAACTTCGCAACATAGACTGGCTCTCATAGTGAATGCGATATGTACCTTGAGGAATGCTCGTAGTGAACCATCATCATTGCCGGTTCAACCGGTGTCTTCTCCGTAATAGACCGGCTCTCATCACCGCTTTCTTGATCTCGGTGCGCTGCGGATGAGAAAGAATGAATGCGTTAGCCATTCAAACATGTGTAATACGGTCAACAGGAAAGTAAAGAGGGGAACACTTTTCCACATAGTTAATCACCGGAACAGCTGGGACTCCTTGCCCTTGCCTGACATCTCTGTTGTACTTCCCTTTGCTAGATCCTCAAAGTTTACGGGTTCTTCAAGAATATCCTCATTATATGCGGCGGGCATATCTCAACTCGAGTAGTTCCAATAAACCATCGTGCGTAGTTATCAAAAGCAAGTGAGTTGTGCTCACGAAGCGGGCGCTGCGTCTTGATGCTACGAGCTTGCTCCACACAAAGGCTGGAAGCGGGTAACATACTGAAGAATGATGCTTGTCCCAGTCCTTTATCTTCCGTTGCCTTCTCTGTCCAACTGCGTGGTATAAAACCAAACATTAGCACAATCAAAAGGAGTCCCGATGATTAGACAATACGCACACATGCTCTCTTACCTATGAAGTGCTTTATCCGTGTCCACCCAATCCGCGGGTGAGGTGGAAAAGACCAAATCGACGATACACGCGATGCGGCAAATGAAAACTCAACCACCCGATTTGCATATCGGTGGGCACCGCATAAGCGAAGATCCTTATCCTGCAAGCACGTCGGGTTGAGGCGGAACTCCGCGGTGTACCCCAAGCTCTCACCCGCGCCATATGGCTGCCATTCCACCTATGAAACAGGGCAACAATGCAAATTTGATAACTATTTTTCAAGCAAGCATGAGAAAGGACTAAAGTAATGACCTCCTTACACCTTTCGAGCGTAATCGTGTCCAACTCGGCAATGTACTTTTGGTACATGAGATTGACATCGTTCGTCATCTCGGAAATGATATCCCACTTGTAAGCCCACGTGGGGCGCCGCAATTCGTCATGTTCATCTGCATACCAAGGATCAAACCTGACGCTCTTCGGGCGTCCAACAGGCAGACGCTCCCAGCTCCATATAGAAAGTAGAAGCAGATTACCACCAATGCCTGCACTAGGTGTGATCCTGCAACATGCATCATCCAGCTACATATGAAAGAAAAACAATGTTAACTTGACAGCAAGCTTGCATTGCTAATGAAGAAATGAGTTGATCACAAAACAGACCAACTACACAGCCGGTACAAGTAGGCAAGAGTCGCTGAACCCTAGCTCCATTTGCTATCGAAGACGGTCAACGCCTTCAGCCACATCCATGGAGCGTTCTTGCCGATGGAGTCGTGAAACAAAGTCCTCGACACAATGTACCACATATACACACGAGCATGTGTCCGGATCACATCATCGCTGGCATCCGGAGGGCACGCGTCGCAAAGTTATTTTGAATCCACGTGAAAGCAGCTCTGGCTGCCTTCCTTTCCCTCTTCTTCTTCTCTTCTCCCTCCTCTACATCATCCTCAGCCTCGGTAGGAGCCATACCGATAAGAGCAATCATCTGCTCGCGCCACCCATCGTAATCGGTGCTCATACAGAGGCCTCCGTCGATAGCAAGACCGGTGATCAACGAGACATCCTCGGCGTCACGGTCATCTCCCGGTCCAAGATGGAAACCGTGGGTCTCTGGCCTCCACCGATCAACAAGAGCGGACACCGGTGGAGCGTTCAGATTCGGCGTGGACCGGTGACCAACAGAATCTCTGAGGAGTAGTCCTGCACCTTGATGTACGGTGTGTACCGCTCATCGTAAGGCATGGCAGGACCAGAGACCCGTGATACCGAATCTTGAGAGGTTCAAGCTTCTGCAAAAACAACTAATGACAAATTTTAGGGCATGTAAATTTCAACTAAAGGCAAATTTGCAAAATATTTAGATTACTCATTATTACCTTATCCTTCTCAAGCATCATGTAGGCCCGGTGTTGCACGTCAGAGACATCGTCGTAAGCCAAACCATCCTTACAATTTCAAACAATAAACATATAAGAGTTCATCTTCATCTCAAATATCGGTATACACTCAACATCTCCTTCTCACACAATGAATATGTCATATGTGTTCAAATAAACTAAACATCTAATATTTTAAATAAACTCAACATCTAATATTTGAAATAAGCTGAACATCTAATATATATCTAAACAAACTTCTCATATATGTCTACAAAAATCAACATCTCATAGTTATCTATAAAAATAGGCATCTCATATATATCTAAAAAAACTAAACAACCTAGGGTTTCAACAACAAGAATCATATATTGTGAACTAATAAATAACACTACGGTACTACCAATATGAATACACATCCTAAATCGAGCGAACCAAACAAATCAAGGGTTCCATCAAATCTTGGACAAATCTCTAGAATGGCAACAAATTTACGGAGCAAAAGAAAGAGAAGGGAAGAGTTTACCTAGTATGATGGATTGGGGATCGAATCCACTGATTAAATCTTCAGATCTGAGAGGGATGTGGGGGGATTAGATGGGGCGCCGCCCGCCGCTGCTCTCTGTCAGAGCGGAGAGATGAAGAACTGCCTGGTCGGGCTGGGTCGGCCGCTAAGTCATCTTGGCAGCGCCCAAGGGCTAGGGCGCTGCATCGTCAAAGTGGGGCGCCTAGCCCTTAGGCGCCTGCAGTGCGTGTGGGGCCAAGAATCGACCAGGGCTGCCATGCTGGCAGGATGTGCGACGCCTAAGGGAAGGGCGCTACACAGTAGGGTGCGGCGCCCAGCTGTCGGGCGCCACACCAAAGGGTCAGCAGAGTGAAATTTTTTCCTGAACAGGTCAGTTTGTGATTTGATTTCTGCCTCAGGTCAAATATGTGATTTCTGCCGCAAACAAATCCATAGACTTTATTTCAACTTAGCAAAGTAAAAACATTCTTATTTTTTAAACCATAATTTCGTATTTGAAATAATTTATATTTTTGAACTCTTGACGCCACGACCTTTAATACTAGACCGATCTTGAATACATTTCAAACACATTTAAATTCCGACATTTCACATTTCTTATGTGGAACTAACATATTTCACATTTCACATTAGAATTTCACTTTCCGTGGTTACTATTTCACAATTCATAGCCAACATTTCATTTTTCACTGACTTGTTTCATAAAAAACATTTTTCAATTGTACATTTATATAAAAAAACCTATTTTACTCTTTTGAAATAAATTGTTTCACATTTTCAAACAATTAATGATACATTAGAATTTCACTTTCTGTGGTTGCTAGTTCACAATTCAGAACCTATATTTTCACTTTTTGCTTGCATGTTTGACAAAAATCACATCAATTTCATTTGCATATTTTTGAAATAACATATTTCACTCTTTTGAAAATAAACGGTTACACATTTCCTAATAATCAGTTTCACAATTTCACATTTCAGTTTCAATTTTTTTTCACTTTCAAAACAAATATTTCACTTCCACTGTCTTGTTTCACAAAAAAAAACACATTTTCAATTAAAATAGGTTTATTTCACATACAAAATGTGAAATGTTAGAATTTAAATGTGTTTGAAATGTATTCAAGATATGTCTAGTTTTAATGGTCTTTGCGTCAAGAGTTCAAATATATAAATTATTTCAAATATGAAATTATGGTTTAAAAGATAAGAATGTTTTTACTTTGGTCAAGGTGAAAAAAGTCCATGGATTTGTTTGCAATGAAGAGCGAAAAGACATACGCATGTGCATGTGTGAGAACAAATATATCTCTAACAGTGTCCTTTGATTTTGATTTCAGATGTGGGAGTATGCATGAGAGATCGATCGTCGCATCTTAGCATGGCTGCACCGCAGTGCACAGCTTGTATCCATTAATTGGTTTTGGTTCCTGTGTCAGGTCAGACGTGTCGTGTTTAGTTAGTCTGAATAATCGAGTCCATGCCCACCCTCCCATCATTCCATGTTTATTCTTACTGTTGTTCTTTTTGACGAACACAGCAGGTGCTCTGTTTTTCTCATTAACAATGCCGGAGTTAAAAAGGAAAAACAGGGTAACAGATGAAAGCTGTTCAATTGGGCAATTCGCGTGAAAAATGTCTAAACAGGAATCCACTCTCCCAAATACTATATAATACATCCATGATTGAAGCTCATGACCAATGTTGAAAGCCAATAAATCAAGAGCATGCACATCTTCTAGCTAGAGCTAGTCCACAAAATCACCGTGATTATTCAGGCCGTAATCTATGCGCGTGTTCGCTGCTCAACAGAAGGAGCCGAGTATTCCTCGCAGCCGTCTCCCCGAACCTGGTAATCTCCTCCCGACGGCTTGCCTCCGTGGCAGCCCTATCCTCCTCTGACTCCTTGTTGTGTGTCTCGGCCTACTCTGTCGTGTTATCCGTTTTCTCCTGCAATATGGACGAAGAAGATCAGTACACAAAGTTAATTAGTATGGTGACAAGTTACATGTGCTTGTTTTCATTTTGTGTGTACAGCTCCCAAATTTGTTTACCATGATTCTCTCACACAAGAGGAGAGCATGAGCACATTCTGACATGATAATCTGAATATGAACTTTGCAACTAAAGGATCGGCCCTGAAGGCAACTAGGCAAGGTCGAGGTTCAGAGTCGAGACCTCTTGTGTTTAGAGCTCCACGTCAAGGGCCGCCTTGTGCTTTGGTGTTCTCCCATGACACAACAGCATCGACGACATCTTCTGCTCGGCCCTGAAGCACGACATGTTTCCAGTTAATTAAGAGTTAAGACTGGCAAAAGACCCATGCTTAGAGGAGGATCTATTTACACAAAGTTCAGTTAAGTTCAGATGAGTTGAGTTTGGGCCACCGACAGTTCAGTTAAGAGCAAAGTTCAGCTTTGCTCTTCTGGCTCTCGTCCCGCTTATTCGCCATCGACAGTTTCCCCTTCATCTTCGCCTTCCCTAACACTGCGCCTACAAGTCCAGGGGAAAATAATGCAAACGTTACTTCCAGAAGAAATCTTCACATGTAATACTACCAACAAATCTTTCAGGAAACGCATGACACACAGTTACTTGCCTGCCATCTTTCACACATTATCAAGAATAGAAGGCCAATAACCGAATGGAGCACATAATATTAAGAATGCAGACATCTCAGATACTGTATGTGCTAGTGTCTCTATCTGAAAGGTACGATACATAGTCCTCTAGCTAGGAATGCTGGGAGTATACACGACAAATAAAATATCACTGTATTTGTTTTCTTTAAAAAAAAAGGATAACCACCGGCCTCTACATCGAATGATGCACACAACCATCTTTATTAATTATTCAACAACGGTCTGACAAGAACGTACACGAAACAACCCTTCCTCAAAATTGTTCATTAAGCCAAGATGCTAAACTTCTCCCATTTCACACCGATGGATGCTCCAATTTGCACAGGCAAAGTAGCTAGACACGCATGGCTGGATGTCCAGCTGCTCTGTCACTGATTTGGTTGTCTATTAATCCCTTAACTGAATTTTAGTTCTTAGCCCAAGCTGAGAATAAATGTGTGTTTTCTTGGTTAATAGAAGCTTAAAATATATCTAGTCTCTGTCCATAGTTAATCTTGTCATTGTGTAAAAGTGTTAATTTGTTACCATGTTCATGTGTTGATGCATGGTTGAATTATGGCGTGTCACCCTTGTGTAAATGCACATGATGGAGCAACTGTGAACATGCTGTTGCCGTGAATCATCATTGCTTTTGCCAGGATTCAGTGAATTTGTATGTCTATTCACCATTGGCATTCAGTAAACTTGTATGTCGGTTCACTGTGTAAGACATACAACTAGAGACGAGGTGGTCTTGACCATGTAATATGAAGGTTCTGATTCAGCAGGACAACTGCAACAGTCTCCCCCCTGTTTCCTGAACCCGATGTGCTCTGTTTTCTTCCCTGACCGAGCTGTTCACGCGCGTGTGTATGTGTAGCCGCTGGCGAGGGAGTAATCCAGAGAGACAATGGAAACAGTCTCTCACCAGTACAGAAAGATCCATCCCACGTGCTTGAAAATGGAGATCACACACGGTATTGTCAATGAGGATGGTATATCACACACAGCTTGGACTTCCCATGCGCCCTGTCTGTTTTCCCTCTTGTTTTCCCACTAGTAGATTGGCGTTAGCTAGGTTTCTTTATAGTGTTTGATCGGCACACTGGACGTGGAGCGCAAGTAGTCCAGATGCACATCAAGCCGACCATCGGACGTCGCTTTGATTTGATTTCAGATGTGCTGGTCTGAGAGACATTGATCGCTTCATTGATTGCTCTCAGTTCGTGTATCAGGAGGTCAGATGTGGCGTGTTTAATTGGTCTGAATAATCGAGCATCATCCCATGATTGTTCTTTCCTGCTGTTATTTGTTATGTGAACACAGATGTTGCTCCGTTAACAAACAAAACAGGGTAATCCGGATGAAAACTATTAAATGGAGTAATTACCATAAAAATATCTAGACAGGTGTAAAACCCAGAATTCACTTTCCTGGATAAAGCAAGATCACATCTTCTTTTTGGGACACCGAAGAGCACATCTTCTAGTCTAGCTAGCTTAGTATTTCCCGTGTGCGTGTTGGTTGCTCAGCCGCCCCAAGTTACATATGCTTGTTTTCAAGTCTGTATATATGCATAACTTCCATGTTTTACCATATGATTTTTTTTTTCATGCTAAAGGGTCGACCAGGAAGGCAACTGGGCAAGGTCTAGATTCAGAGTCGAGACATGTGACTTTCAGAGCTTCACGTCAAGGCCCGCTTTCTGCTTTGTGTTCTCCCACGACACAACAGCATCGACGACATCTTCTTCTCGGCCCTGCAGCACGACATGTTTCCAGTTAAGTTCAGTTAAGGTCTTGAGGCGCTGAACCAGAGGATTTATCTATGCTAAGTTCAGTTGAGTTGAGTTTGGGTCACCTGCTGTAGGCGGTTCTTCACCATTGACAGTTTCCTCTCCATCTCCGCCTTCGCTAACAGAAAGCCAATGACCCCCCGTCAAAAAAACAAAACAAGAAAGAAGTCCAATAACCCGATGTGGAGCATTAGATTCAAAAACTCTATGTGCTACTCTCTCTATCTGAAAGGGGGCAACACACATGCATTTCTCTAGCTGGGGATGCTGGGAGTACAGTATACACGTATGACAACCAGAATAAAGACACACTGTATATACGTACCAGCAGGGAGGCAGATCCATCGCAGAGAATAATGAATTGCTGGATCTCAAAAAATGCAGTGATGATGAACCTTTGGAATTGCAGTCTCATTGGAATTGTTCCCTGAATTGAAAAAGACGGACAGACGATCATATGAGGCCAATGAGAGAGATACACAAATCTTGTGAATTAAAGTATTGCTTGGTCTTTTATGGGGAGAAAAAGTTGGTACCTCTATTCCGCCAATCCATTAATAGATGGAGGATAGAGTAGGGCGGTTGGGATGTGCGTTGGCTGCTTCCCGAATGGCAGCCTCAACTCTGCTGCTATCGTCTCCGTATCCCCATACTATACATCTGATTTTAACGAGGCTGGGGAGATTTTCTATTCCGAGATCAAAATCACCGCTAGTACCGAGAGACTCTGTTTTTGATGCGGTAAGTTCTATCGAGAGGTCATCTACCATGGGCATGGCTCCAGCCGCAAAGGTCAAATTCATCACAGCATACTCACTATCATAATGAAATATCCTCAAGCATGGGAATCCAACTTCACCACAGACTATGACCCTTGTAACTTCAGGCTCTTCTGTTAATGAGGTATTTCTAATTTCCCTTCCATCAATTTTCAGAACCAGACAACGCAGAACAGGTAAGCCTCCAAGGATATATAAATCTTTCTGCTCAGCTCCGACCAGATCAAGGCGTAATTTCTGGAGGTTGACAAGGGAGCCCACCCAATTTGGAACATGGGGAATAAGACAACGCCTCACATCCAGCTTCTGGAGGCTAAGTGGCATAGGGCACACAGATTCCCCTACAAATTCGGGGCCATTCCAAACAGTTAGAGAGAGAAGGTTCCCTAGGTTTTTAAGGGAAGCCACAATAATAGTTTTCTTGCACTCATTTTCAGCGTTCTCTCGGTCAGCAGAATTATAATCCTCAAAATCAAGGGCCAATACCTTCAGACTTTGCAACTGCTCAATTTCTTGCAGGCAGTTAAATGACTGGCTATAGACACTGAGAAGACTCAGTTTCCCCAGTGCTTGTAGCTTAGAAATTCCACAAGGAAGTGTAACATTCTGGTTTACCAATAGGCGCACCAGTCTCTTGAGATTGACAATAGATGTTGGTAACTCAGAAACAGAGGTGCCTCTTAACTCCAGTATCTCTAAGCACCATAGGCGTCCGATTTGTTCTGGAAGCTTGCTTACTTTCTCCGCCCATCGGAGGCTCAGGTACCTCAGCTGAAACAACATCCCTATATTTTCAAGATGATGGTTTTCCAGCTGTTTGCAAAAATCAAAGTCCAGAAAACGCAAATGCCTGAACTTACCAATAGAAGGGATTTTCACAGATTCACCAAACACAACAAGTGATCGGACATGAGACAAGACCAAGCCTCTTGGCACTATCAATTCTTTTTGCTTGCCAGCTTGAAGGGAGAGCCGACGAACTTTGCCTTGTGTCCCAACAGTCAAACTAGGAACACCTACCAAAGTAACAAAGTTTTCTTCGATGGATTTGGATATGATGAAATCAAGAATTGTGTCATGAAGTTGACAACTCTTTACCCTATCAGAATTACCCAATTTTCCAGGTTGGACCAAACTCCTGTTTATTAGCTCATTAAAACACCTTTCTCCAAATTCATATGATGTACTGTATCCAGCTTCTGTATGAATTAATCTTTCAGCAATCCACCTATTTATCAAAACTTTCTTCTCAATATAAGAATCTTCAGGGAATATACTCAAACATAAGAGACAAGATTTCAGATGAGCAGGCAGTTCAAAGTAACTAAGTGATAGTATCTTCATCATTCCTTCAACACTGGGATTTCTTTCAAGTGCTCTACCAATCGAATCTTCAACTTGTTTCCATGGACCCTCTCTCCTTTCAATATTAGCCAACAAGCCAGATATAGCAATGATTGCCAAAGGCAACCCAGCACATTTTTTCAAAATATGCTCAGAAACTGTTATAAGGTATGAGGGGCACTTTTCTTGGGCGTTGAATAGTCTTGTGTAAAATAACTGCCTAGAGTGCACCATGTCAAGAGGCCTTATGCTATAAATATCTCCACTAAATGGTGTTGAACGGCATGATTCAGCAACTTCATTTATACGGGTAGTGGTGATTATGATACTTCCAAAACTAGTCACGGGAAATGCAAGCTTAATAACATTCCATGTATCCACATCCCATATGTCATCAACAACAACAAAATACCTGCACAAGGATACATGCTTGATATCAGTGTGGTAATGATATAAAGTCGTGTAAAATAAGATAGAAAAATACATGGCAGCATACAAATCTATACGTACTAATAAAGCAAGGTGTGTTTCTCCGACTTTCATCCATTCACCGTCGAAAAAATACTTTTTTTCTATCCGAGGTGGTGCTAAATTTTTGTGTGTCTGCCTGTTTTTCTTTTTGAGACGAGTGCGTCTATCTGCTAGAAAAGGAAAACTGATTTCTCCAGAATTTCGTATGTGGGTCATGCGCGTTCTGGCCCAGCAAAGATAACTCACTTAGTTTCTTGCCCACGCATCTGAAAAAACACTATGTGTGGTACGCGGCGACATTTAATTAGTGCTTTCGGACAGGGCGCCCAAGACTGGGCCGACTCGGTTATTTATCTGTTCCATTCTCTCTTTTTTTCCAATTTTTTCTTCCTTTTGTGAATTCCAAAATGTTCAAAATTACAGTTTTTTTTTTCAAATTTTCGAAAACTTTTAAACTTCTTAAATTGTGTTCCAGTTTTGAAAATTGTTCAGAACTTAAAACAAAATCTCGTTCCCATTTTTTTCAAAATTCAAAAAATGTTCCCAATTTTTTAAAATATTTATTTGTTTTTCCAAAAAATCGAGATTCTCTAAAAATATGCATTTAGAAAAATAGAAATTCGAAAAATATTCTAGTTTTTGTGAAAGAAAATACAAAATAATGTTCCCGTTTAAAAATATATTTTATGAAATTGTTCTCAATGTACAAAACATGTTCCCATTTTTTAAAATTGTTCACAAATTAGAAAACATAATGTTTATATAAAGGCTCATTGTTTCAGAAAAGTGTGAATAAAAAAATGATCATGTTTAAATTTTGTTCATGTTTTCGAAAAATGTGGGGAATTTTCAAAAAATAGTTCACGTTTCTATGAATATTTGGCAATTCATAATATGTACTTTTTGAAAAGTTAATAAAAAACTAAAAATGTTTCAAATCTGACGCAGTAGTATATTATTAAATATTCACGCTGGCCATTGGTTAGCATTATGCGTTTGTTCCGGTCGCTAGCAGCACGTGGTACAGTCTTTGAGGTCATGAGTTCTATCATTTAATGTGTCCATTTTTTTTACTCACACCTTACAAACGAGGTCGTTTCTTGCCTGTCGGTGGGCTGGACGAGATGTCAACTGCTGGGCGTCCCACGCACTATTTAACGCAACTAGCGTTATATAGTGGCTCCCATGCTGCTAATCCAAGGAAAGGCAAAAAATATACGTATAGATTTTGTTCCGTCCGTTTCACACGTAATTTCTGAAGTTTTTCATTTGTCTCGCGGGAGGGCCAAACTGCGCCTAGAAGGATGAGCAACAAACAATTTAGGCCGCGAGGGGTTGAACTATGGACCTTTCCTATTGTGCCGATAAATAAAATCAACCTAGCTAGCATGCAATGAGAAATAATCCCACCTTAGAGCTTTATACTAAATCACACCAACTTTTATATGTCCCTAGGTTGTTAGGAAATAAGAAGGTTGTCTGACAATAAGAAAGTTGTTTCGAGAATGATGAGTAGAATGAGGGACTCCAGAAATTATTGTCAGTGATAGCTTGCGCGTGCCAATAAAATTGAAAATGTTGGTTGGCTATAATTGTAAGAAATTGTGGGCACATACCAATAAAAGAGAATGTGCTGGTTTGGCTCTAATTAAAAAAACTGTGGGCACATGCTACCAAAGATAATAAACCCTAATAAATAAGGGACATTCATGCATGGTTATGCGCTCATTATGCTAATGTAATAGGATTTATGCGTTGTAATAAGTAATCCATCCATTTATGGCATCGTAGAAGAGAGTGGTCGAAGCAACCATTCTCCGAAGGCCGCCACGCAGCAACCAAATGAGGTAGCCACAACCCCAAGACGGAGGCGGACCCGGAGAAAACAAAAGTCATGAGTTGGGTGGTCGCCGTCATGCCGACCAACCCCACCACTATCAAGATTTCATTGGCCAAACATGACCCGCAAGAAGTCCGCAGCTCCTTGCTCTGTTGCCCACCACTACAGAGACTATTTTCGATGGACACATCAATTATTTCTCCCATTCATTCTCATAAAAAATACGCCTAAGTAAGAAATCTGACACATGTGTTAAACTTGCGTCTGTTGCTGACACAAATCTTGTGTGTATATTGGTACATGCTAATTAGTTAGGCAAATTATGGGGAGTTGGGATCCGGTACTCCCTCCGTCTCAAAAATCTTGTCCCTCAGATGGTTCAAATTTGAGGGACAAGCTTTTTGGGATGGAGGGAGTACATCTGAAGATTGAAGGGAGCACTGAAGGAGATGGTGGATGATAAATAAGGTGACATGCATGGCATGGCCTGCCCAAAACTGGTAATGAGATAAAGTACTCCAAAAAATGGTTTGGTCCCAAAAAAAACTTATGAAGAGAAGTGAGCCGATAAGATGGAACCCGGTGATGCATCATGGGATGCTCTCATGACTCCGAAGGGCTCCGCACCGCCACCGACAAAAAACTCCACTGCCGCCCACCTCCACATGCAGTAATCAGAGGCATAAGGGAAAAGCCCCAATGGCAGATGGCGGAGGAGAGGACGCACGCGACCCGCGTTTGCGCCCCCTTCTCCCTATCTTGGCTCCATCACCATCAACAGATCTAATTCCTTGCTCCATGTGATATAACCTCCACCGTTAGCCTCACCTCGTCAAGCCCGACATGCTCATATCTACGTCAATCCACCCCCGAGATCCCTATGCACTGGACGCCCGACGAGCCTCTCCGGCTCCGCTACAATCAGGTGCCGTGACTGTGGGCTTCACCTCCGCATGCACGTGTCGGGCGAGGCAAGCCGATGCGTGATACATCTTCAATGTATCTATAATTTTTTATTGTTCCATGTTATTATAGTATCCATCTTGGATGTTTATACGCATTCTGGTGCTATTTTATATGATTTTTGGGGACTAACCTATTAACCTAGTGCCTAGTGCCAATTGCTCTTTTTCCTTGTTTTTGCCTTCTACAGAAAACCAATACGAAACGGAGTCCAAACGGAATGGAACTTTTTGATGATTTTTCTTGGACCAGAAAACACCTAGGAAGTTTCGGGAGGAGGCCAGAAGAGCCACAGGAGGGCCACAAGCCCTAGAGGCGCGCCCTAGAGGGTGCGCCCCCCAGGCTTGTGGGCCCCTCGGGACTCTCCTAACCCTAATCTCAGCTCCATAAATACCCAAATATTCACCGTATACCAGAGGGCACACCAAAAATACTTTTCCGCCACCACAAGCTTTTGTTCTTGTGAGATCCTATCTTGGGGCCCTTTTCTGGCACTCTGCCGGATGGGAATTCGATCACGGAGGGCCTCTACACCAACTTTGCTGCACTTTTGATGGTGTGTGAGCAGTTTACCACAGACCTACGGGTCCATAGCTAGTAGTTAGGTGGCTTCTTCTCTCTCTTTGATTTTCAATACAATGTTTGCCTCGATGTTCTTGGAGATCTATTCGATGTAATATTTTTTTTGATGTGCGTTTATTGAGATTCGATGAATTTGTGGATTTATGATTAGATTATCTATGAATATTATTTGAGTCTTCTCTGAATCCTTTTATGCGTGATTAAGATAGCTTTATACTTCTCTCAGATCTCTTGATTTGGTTTGGCCAACTAGATTGATTTATCTTGCAATGGGAGAGGTGCTTTATGATGGGTTCAATCTTGCGGTGTCCTCATCCAGTGACAGTAGGGGTAGCGAGGCACGTATTTGTATTGTTGTCATTAAGAATAAAAAGATGGGGTTTATAACATATTGCTTGGATCTATCCCTCTACATCATGTCATCTTGCTTAAGGCGTTACTCCGTTCTTGTTAAATTAATACACTAGATGCTTGCTGGATAGCGGTCGATGTGTGGAGTAATAGTAGTAGATGCAGGCAGGAGTTGGTCTACTTGTCACAGACGTGATGCATATATTCATGATCATTGTCTTAGATATTGTCATAACTATGCGCTTTTCTATCAATTGCTCAACAGTAATTTGTTTACCCACCGTATGTTTCTTTCAAGACAGAAGCCTCTAGTGAAACCTATGGCCCCGGATCTATTTCCTATCATATTATTTTCAGATCTATAAAACCAGAAAACTAAAAATACATTGTTGCAATTTATTTACCTTTACTTTATTTTGCACTCTTATATATCTTTTATACCTATCTCTATCAGATTTCACTCTTGCTAGTGACCGTGAAGGGATTAACAATCCCTTTTTCACGTTTGTGCAAGTATTTGTTAGTTTGTGCAGGTGCATCTGTTGGGGATTTGTGTGTTCCTCCTACTGGATTGATACCTTGGTTCTTAACTGAGGCAAATACTTATCTCTACTTTGTTGCATCATCTTTTCTTCTTCAAGGGAAAAATCAACGCAAGCTCAAGAAGTAGCAGTGCATCAGATTCTCTATCATAGCTACCACTTCACCCTCCCCGTTGATGGAGTTGCCACGCATTCGATGCCCTGCTCCACCACCACCTTCCACCTCTTCATTGTTGCGTCCTGGCGCATCCTTGTTCCCCCAAATGGTGATCCACCCCAATCACCTCCAAGCCTGACACACTCCTTCTCCGCCACCTTGTGCTCATGTGCGTGCGGCACACACCCCTAACCAAACCCTTGCTCCATCAGTGGGTCTGGGCTGCATTCTCGGCGCTCTGGTTCACCATTCCACCCCGTTCCCTCCATGACTGAGGTCCCACCGAGTGTGCCGACTCCGACCATCATCACCCACTTGAGCCATCATGCTCCAACCCGCCTCTTCCTGTTCTGGTGGCCTATGCTGCCCCTCACTCTCTCCGCACTGGGGCGCGTCCTACGACGGGATCCTCCCTGTGCGGGCAACCTGCACACCTCTCAAGTCCAAAGAGCACTTTTGCCTCCCATTGCTCCTTCCCTTGTTCCGCCAGCTCTGCATTGGTTGGTGACAGCTAGTTGCCGGAATCGTACATTGGCCTAGATGTTGTGTTCAGGAGGCGTCTGTGTGGTGTGCTAAAACTAGAGAAATCCTGGAGAATGCCATGTCGGCGGCCGCCGATTGGAAAAGACGATGCATGTTGACGTGGTGACACCGACGTGCACCACTCCCATGATGGTGGCTTGTCAATTCTCCTCGTTGCAAGGTGCAACCTGGTGATCTTGCCTCTCACCATGCTTGTTTCCTTCTCAGAAACACACTAATTAATATCCTCTTATCACCATGAGAGCCTCCTTTTTTACCCCGTACATAGTTACCGCGTCAACATGCATCGTCTCACCATGTCAATTTCCTTCTTAGCAACACACTAATATCCTCTTGTCGCCATGAGAGCCTCCTTTTTTACCCCATACATAGTTACCGCATCAACATGCGTCGTCTCACCATGTCACTTTCCTTCTCAGCAACACAATAATATCCTCTTCTCACCATGAGAGGTGTTTTATATTTTCCTGTTCTTGCTTCGGCGTTATGTTGACCCCTCAGGCTATATGGTTTTTCAATTCGGCTTTCCTCATAAAATTGATGAAGGTTTTAGATCCGCTCTTCCTAAAAAAATTGGATCATGGTTCTCGGCCAGGTGTCCCTCATATACCAGATCATTTTCTTTGAAATAGGATCAGTATTCAGGTGGGGATTTCCCTCCCCCATGACATATGTTCAAATATTAAGAGGCATGAGCCAAGTCGATAATTAATGTAGGCAGGAAAACAAAAAAATCCCACATTAATATTCTTTATCACCGTAATAACTGCCATTTGGTGATTTTGGCCGAAAAGGCCGATCTAGCCGCCATCTTACCCCCCCCCCCCCCCCCCCAATGCTTAGAGGTTTTGGGACATTGCTTTGGAGCATGCTCCGTTGCCAACCACCCACATGGGAGGAAGTTTCACTTGTCTCCTCATCCTCTCACGTGTCACATCTTCTCTCCCTACAATAGTGTAGACAGACATACGCTCATCTTAGTGGGAAATGGACCAGTTAATGGTGGTGACCACCTGGCCAATTGCCTACGTCAATTTTTTTCATGTTACTTGCCATATTATTCCCACCACCCATGGCCTGTGGCTATAAAATAGTTTTTGCTTCTCCATGTTGGCCCATCTTCCCTCGTCCCACAGCTCCACTTCCACTTCCATCATGCTCACCATGTCGCTTTTCATGTGGCCGGACTGGGTGGCGCTCCCAGAGGAGGAGGAACGGATGTTGGACTAGGAGGAAGACGAGGAGGATGCCCACATCACTGATGAGAAGGACTTTAGATCGGCGTGATGCGCTGGGAGGATCACAGCCTTCTCGTTGAGTGGGAAGATTGGTATCCCCTGATGCACGTACTAGATTGGGATCCCCAGTACGACCACGTGAAGATCCTGTATGGGGAGGAGAGGGGTCTCCTCAAAGCTAGATTCAAGGGTCGGCTCCCAGTCGCCTCACTTCTTAAAAGGCATGGGTTGAGTGTCAAACACAACATATTGTGTCACGTACATGTCACGCATGGGTTGAAGACTCCAAGGTGTACAAAGGCGCAGGATATAGGATAGATTATCAATTTAAATTCTCTTCCTATCTCCTGTAACCAATTCTATCTCTTCTTCTGCAAGATGTAAACCTCCTGTAATATCTCAACAATGTATGCGCTTCAGGGAGGTGCGCCCCTGCCTATAAACACGTAGCACGTCGCCTCAGGTTGAGGTAAGACGTTTCCACCTAACGCACGTTGAGCACTACGCTGCCTACGCCTCGGTCGTCTGCCTTAGCGAAAACTTCTAAGAAACTGTCAATGGATAGGAGTTTACAACAAAGAGAGAGGATGCCAAATGGTCCAAGTTTCGACAGGGTGATGGTGAAATTTACCATGATGGATTGAGCCATCTTGGGCATTCCCTCCGCCAGTCAAGCTGTCCTCAGCCTCGATGACCGTTGTGGCGGCGTCGGACCAACACATAGCCGCTCCTAGAGTTTGACCTGACTCGTCCCATATGCATGTGCCCCGTGCATCGTATTCTCCATCAAAGTTGGGCTTGAAATCAAGCTATATATGGTCTCTACATATATGTAAAAGCGATAAATTTTGAACACCTATGCTATGAAAATTTCGCTAAGCCACCACCACCACCCCCACCCCCTCTCAATAAGAACCTTGTAATGCAATGTTTCCTCAAAAGTGTTGAATCTCTCCAATTGAATGTATGACTTATGAGTTGATGCAACCAAAAAAAGTGAATGAGAAAAAATATGGAGGCTCTGTTATGGGGACTCTTAGTTTGTGCGCCGCCTGGACAACCTCCAAAATATTATGTAGGGTGCTCCATGCTCTTTATGGACGCTTCCAATACGAGACTTTGTTAGAGTTACTCTTATAAAATGTATGTGTGATTTTAGTACTAGAGGGCCGAGGTTAGCTACTTGATCTACTCCCTAAGAGCATGGCTATTGGAGCAAGTATAATAAAATGACGTAAGCAGGCTATAGAAGCTGCCACATCATATTTGTGCTAATTAAGTTGGAGGAAAAGGAAAAGAAGCGGCTTTTAGATTTATTGCCACCTGTAGCATGGGATTCAAGAAACTTTGTAGCTAGTGAGGTAGGATCGACATTAGTTGGGTAGTATATTTGTATAGCTAACTATTATATAGGTAGGCTATTAGGCTAACCATAGGTCACATGCTAATGAGATATTGCTAGCAAATGGCTCTATTATTATCCTTTGTCACAGTACATATGATGATATTGGCTATTAGATATTAATTTGCCTTGGAGCATCTGTAGACGTGACTCTTGTAGGAGAGTCCACTGTACTTGGTATGGACGATAGTGTCATGTAAGCGGACTATAAGCCCTCTATTATAGTTACTCTAAGGCTATCACCGGATGATGGGAGTAGCTATGTCTTAAACATTTTTTAGTACCAAAGGTAAACTAAAGGACATAAATCACCGGATGTGGTTCCTAAGATATGTGGTATTTGGTCCTCTTTCTATTTTTATTTACTTGGCATCAACATGCACTTGACTACAAAATATTTGGCCATTACTTTGTGTACCAACTGATAAATTAAATGGACATAAAACTATACAGAACTACTTTTTTACAAAAATACAAGATGATTAAGATGTGAAGTACCTAAATAACTTTATTAACTATATACTTGAGGATGAGAGGTCAAAATAGAAATTGTACCTTTTGTCTGCCAGGAAATCGGCGATCTTGCTAATGAGTTGTTGTATACTACCTGCTTCAGTGTTAGCATAATCTTTCCCACTGACTTCACTAAAAATAGTTCTCAAGATATTCATCATGTCTGGGTTTCTCGACACAGATATGAAGGCCCGACATTGGGATTCTCCTTTGAGGTCTTCATACACTTGATTTGCAAGAGTTGTCTTGCCCATTCCACCGGATCCTACTATGGATACCAACTTCATTTTCTCTTGTGTTGACACACCTTGAGTCAACAGTTTAATTACCTCAGCCTTGGGTTCATCAATTCCGACAAGCTCAGACGCGTGCTTAAATATAGCAAGAGCTCTAGGATCAATGGTTGTATTCTTGGCCTTGGAGAAGGTTTCACGCGCCTTGTACCTTTCATTCCTCTCTGCCACCTCAATGATCTGCTTCTTCAGATCTCCGATCCCGTTGCCTATCTGGCGACGAGCCTTCATCTTCCCCAACTTCCCCAATGAGTTCTTCATCTTCTCCAAGAAGCCATCTGGCTTTGTATCCTCGTTGCCGACACTTTGCATGAAGTCATCGATGGAGTCCTCCATGTCATAGGAGAGATCCCGCACCTCATTCATCCACACCTTGTCCTGAACATCAGGATCCTCCTCCTCCGACATCTTCAGAAGAAACGCTTCCATGGCGGTGAGTTCGCTAGAGAGCGATTTGATCTCACCGCGCACGCCCTTGAAACGCTTGTACTCGTCACCCAAAAGGGTGGCCAGCTTCCCAAGAACGGGCTTCAAGGCACCCGTCGCCGCACTCACCAGAGCCGCCTCCATGGTTGCGCTTGGTGCTAGCTCAGAAGCTCGCTCAGTTAGTTTTGTGTGTATGGATTGGATGCGAAAGCAGTGTAAGCTAGCTCAGAAGCACCCTCTCGGGCTTATAGCGCTAGCCAGCTAGCTTAATTAGTTGCATGATTGCATCGACCGGCCGTACTTAAACATTTAGTTTTGCGTCAAGTTGCTCAAATAAAAACAAGTAATCGATCCACTTGCTTAGCTAAGATATGCTGAAGTTATGCCGCCCCACGTTGAACGATGCTCAGATGACATGGGCTGTACTCTCCCCGCGTTGCGTGCTGCTACCAAGTTGGTCCAAGTCAATTGTTCATCCAGCTAGAGCTGTTCACACGCACACCCCTCCACGTTGCTCACTCACGACAAACTCTCTTGACCCGAAATATGCGGCTTCTTGTTCGGTAATAAACGCTTAATCATACCGCATCATTAGATGCCAACTGTTTTAATCAGCACTCGTACATTTGTGTTTATATAAACTCTCTAGCTTAACAAGTCTTATTACCATGTTCGTCGACTCACGTTGCTGGGGCCCAGTTGCACGAAACTATACTTCTTATTTTCCGTAGTTAGCCCACTAATCGGTGACTCCAAACTCCAAAGACAATTGTTTTCATAGTTAACGCAGTTATCTCTGACCGTAAAGATGTGGTGCTTAATTTTTGTACTCATTAGGAAAGATGGGGAAGATGAAGGCTCGTCGCCGGATGGGCAAGATTGTGAATATAGCACCATTGCAGTTGGAGCCATGCACCCTTGAACATCATGATGTACTCACCCCCCCCCCCCCCCACACACACACACCCACCCACCACCACCACCAAAGTGCCTATGGCGTGCTTGGCAGCCAGTGCGAGGCCCAACCAAGCCCGCGGAGTGCGAAAGTCAGGCGTTTGGTAAGCTGGGCTGCATGCGTTTGTCGGTGTGCACGAAACATAAAGCTATCACGGGCAAGGCTGAGGAAGAACTGCTATATCAATCATTTTTTACAAGCCAAGCTCGAGCGACCCGTTGCTCTTGTCTGCAGCTGCCGGGAAGCGCGGGTGACGAATGATGTCTCGTAACTTCTCCTATCTCTCCAGTCACTTCCCACTCGCATTCACACCAAACTCCCCCCTCTCTATCATGGCCCCTTCATGCTCTCCGATAGCCGACCCACAACCGTGCCCCCCCCTGCCACCATCCTTGCGTGCAGCAATGTCATCCAAGACCGGTGGGTGGTCGGCCTCAACCCGTGTGGCATTAACCTGATGTCGGAAATCTAGGCACCGTCCCTCATCTGCACCAGACCACGGTAAGCGGCCATTGACCCACTGGACACGGTAAGGTCGTTCAATGCGGCTCCGCCTCCAAGGTAACCATTTGGAATGCGTCGGCAGAGGGAAACATGTGGGTTGCGATGCAGTCTGCGGTGGGAAGCCCATTGGTGGTGGTGGTCATGCCCACTAGGGTCCTTTAACCCTCCATTTGAGGGTTTTCTCGCCGGGCTGAGGGGAGTGCGGCCGGAGCATCGATGGCGGCACCTTCTTCCTCCACCGCATGCGTCATTCCTCCACCACACACGTCATGAGGAGCACAACTGAAGTGGTGAGGGCCATTGGATCGGTGTCTGCCAGACCCCTGTTCTCCCCAAGGTTTGGTCCAAGGCCATCGTTCCATTCATCGGCAACCCCTCGGGTAAGCAATTTGTTCCCCATGCTCTAGTTAGTAGTTTGAATTTTTTTTCCTAGTTCCAAATTTGTTGGATTCGAGTCGAATCCAACCGATTGCGGGTAAATCACAACAATGCTCGTTAGGTAGTTAGGGTGTTCTTGCCACTGCTTAGGGTGTTGTTGCTACTTCTTAGGGTGTTCGTGCTACTTCCTTACATTGATTAGGTTGTTCTTGGTAGAATTACAATGTTATTTATGGTGTTGTTGGTAGGATCACAATGCTGCTTATGGTGTTCTTGGTAGAGTCACGGTGCTTCTTAGGTTTCTGGTAGAATCACAATGCTAGTTAGGGTGTGTGTGCATGATTATATAGTCATGCTACGTTCTTGCTATGTTCTTGCCTGGTCATAGGACAATGCATATGCATGCTATAAATAGTAGTAGGACAAATGTGAATATATTTTGGGCCCTTCTGATCAAAGCACTCCCCAGTTGCAACTGCCATGATCATTGCGAGTTGCAATTGAATAGTGCTATTACCAGATCATAGCATCTCCCAAGTGCAATTGCAATGAGCATTGTTAGTTGCACTTGGGTGGTGCTACGATCGATGGTAGTTGCACTTGGACAATGCTATGATCAGATAATGGCACCTCCCAAGTGCAACTGCCAATGATCAATGCAATTGGGCACTAATCGGAGAAATGTCCTACAAATGTGCATGCATGTCTAGAAGTTGCTATGATCATGATAGTTGCTATGATCATAGTATGATGCGCTCTGTGCTTACTCTTGTTCACTGAACTGCAAGGTAGTGAATACGGTGGGACACCGCCAGATGGGGCGTGGAGTCGTTCTTTGGCGCCAGGGGACCGAGGACATCATCCGGTGAATCGGTGGCTCAATAGGGTGGACGTGCCAAGCAAGCCCGCCACGACGAGCCAACTGCTAGCTAGGCATTGGCTGTAGGGCTAGGCTTGGACACGAGGAGGGGACACGAGAGCCGCTCGGGTTACATGTGCCCATCAAGGAAACGGAGGACATAGCCATGCTTGTCATCTCGGAGGCCTTCCGGACGATGATGAAGCAGTGGCTCGTCCTGAAGATTCCTCGCGTCCTCAAGCTATCTGCTAACAAGTGGTGCTAGTTCTGGGTCCAGGTCCAGATCTTCCACGAGCAGCGGGTGCTGCAGAGGGGCTGGGACTACTTCTGCGGCAAGCACGAGAGCGTCCCAGCGACCTGGTTGTCCTGAGGAGGTCCGGCCTGGTCTTGAAGGTGCAAATCTATGGCGCCTCCACCTCCATGATGTGCAGGGTTAGGTGCCAGAAGCACTGCTATCAGGGCGAGATCGGACGTGCTCTTCCTCGTCTCTAGTTAGATGTTAAACTCGTTGCCAGTTTGGGTGGGTGGTTCTCATGAACTTGATGTGAAACTGTATATTTTTTTCCAGTGATCAGCACCCTGCGGTTGTACAAGGGCATGGGATGCCTCTGTTGTCTTAAACTTATGTCTTAGTTCGTATGATGCATTGTTTAATATCGTGCTAATGACTAGGGGTAGTGTTTATTGTGTTGTGATGTTGATATGTGATGCCTGCTGTGAAGTGTGTCGCATTCGGGTTGTAAACCTATCACATTTGAAATGGGTGAATAGAACAGTTCCGTGCACAAAGCCAAACAGCTGTGGTTTGCATCTACTCACCTATGACAGCACAAATGCAGACCACTAAACAACAAGCATAATCTGGCCATTGATGCAATGCAGGCTCCTAAACAATATGAACAACATGGTTTTTAGCCTGCATTAACTCGGTTACATATGTAAGGGGCCTAAAAACAGTACAAGACCAAACACACCACTAGCCTCTCCAAGACTGGTTTCAAGCCCGTCGTTGCTGCACTCACCAGAGCTGCCTCTCCATGGCTGCGCATGGTGCTAGCTTAGACGTACGCACTCTCGGTTAGTTTTGTGTGTATGAATGCGAAAAGATTGTAGCTAGGTTGCATGATTCTACCCCCTCTCGTCCTTGTAGATCTAGCTAGCATAGTTGCACCGACAGGGCCGTAATTGTACAACTAATTTTGCGTCAAGTCGCTCTAATGAAACAAGTTAACGATCACATGCATAGCTAAAGACAAGTTTCTCTTATCCCGAAATTTTTAATTAAGCTAAGATGCTCGTTGCTACCAAGTTGGTCCCCGTCAACAGTTTATCTAGCTAGATCTGTTCAAACGCACGCCTCTCCACGTTACTCACCACGAGCTCTCTTGACCCGGAAGACGCGGTTTCCTATTCAGTAATTAAGACCCTTAATCATGCTGCCTCATTAGATGCCAACTCAAGCTACTAGGCTTCATCACTGCTCATTATTTTGAGTATAATCAACCATCTAGCTCAACAAGTTTTATTTGCATGTTCATCGACTCACGTTACTCAAGCTCAGTTGCACAAAACTAATTTTTTATTTACCAGAAAGACCCATGCTTAGTTTCCAGGGTTAGCACACTAATTGGCCACCAGAAAGACAACACGCTTATTTTTCATAGTTAGGACACTCGTCTCTGGCAGTAAAGATGTGGCGTTCAACTTTCGTAAATACTACCTCCGTTCTGGTTTATTGGTCCCTTTTGTAATTTGTGCTAAATTTGGACTAAAGATTCAACCGACAAAATGTTAGTGCATGTCAGGACTTGTGTTTGAACATAGTTTTCAATTATATAAATTTTTTGACATGCATAAATATTTTATTAGTTAAATTTATGGTCAAAATTTGGCACATATTACGATGGGACCAATAAACCAAAACGGAAGTAGTAGTACTCTAGGCGCTGTTAAGGTCAAAAAAATTATACCGCTTGCCAAGCAGTTAGTACTCCCTTTCTCTCAGTTTACAAGGCGTGCGCGTACCCCTGGGTCGTCAATTTGACCAACCTAATAGAAGTCATATATTACAAAAAACTTACAATTATAAAGTTCAGATATTCTATTTTCAAATTGTATAATTTTTGTGTTATATAGTTTATATTATGGTGATCAAATTGGCAGCTTAGGTATACGCGCAGGACTTGTGAACTGAAACGGAGGGAGTATCACAAAAAACTGAAAACTTTAAGAAGGCAGAAAATTTCATCCATTGTTAATGTTAATGAAATTTAAAATTTCGATGGTGTAATATAATAGCATAACTTAAGCTTTCACGATTTTTAGAAAAAGCACTGTCGAATATTAATCACTAGTGATTACCAAAATTCTCGAAGGCTTTGGATGAATTATTTCCTCCTAAGATATGTATGTGCAGCTATCAACAAAGTCAACAATCTTCTCGCAAAAAAAAAACAAAGTCAACAATCTGACATTATAATTTTCTTAGATTTGTCTGGAGTTGATTGGCATTATGTCTACATCACAACTGAAAGTAAATTTTAATGAAAACAATGTGTAGATAAGGTTAACTTAACTTTGGTGCAACATACAAAGAGCACCATACTCAGCCGTGGCCTACACCTCCAAAAAACAACTACGCTTCCTGCCTCTCGTCGACATCGACACAGGTCCGCCTCGTCTCCGGTGGCCCTAGGGCCATGGAGGCCCGGTAGATCCTGCCAAGGGCCGGCGGGAGGGTTTCAGTTTTAGTCATTCCTTTCAGTTTTTGTTAGGGTTTGTGTTCTGCTCAGGAAGGCGAAACGGCGGCAGATCTCTGAAGATGGAATAAAGGTCTTCCCGCCGAGCCCCCATTTCGGCGGTGCATCTACCATCGTTGGTGGGCGTGTGGAGGTGTATCTCTGGCGGATCTATCTTTGATGGATTTGCTCGGATCTCGTCGGTGTTCGTCTACATTCACGTGTCTTCGGGTTGGATCCTTCTGATCTACGTTATTCTTCATCCACGACGGTTGATGTTTTGATGCACTAGTCCTATGGGACCCACTAGTAGAAAAGGGGGCATTTGTCCTGGTTCGTAAGGGCCTTTAGTCCCGGTTCATGAACCGGGACTAATGGGTCGTTACTAATACCTCCACCCGTTAGTCCCGGTTCAAACACGAACCGGGAAAGATGTGCCTCCACGTGGCGGTCTTGGCGCCCGGTCAGAGGCCTTTGGTCCCGGTTGGTGGCACCAACCGGGACCAAAAGTCCATGTTTTTTTTTAAAAAAAAGGTGGCTGCTTTAGGGGTTTTGGGGGTTATTTTTAGGTTGTTATTAGCTAGCTAATAGAGAGAAGTGTCCTCTCTTATATCTTCGACCTTGGTTTACCAACGTTGCTGCTATGTTCATTTCACCCGCTGATATAATAACTCATGCATGCTCGCATCATACATCATGATATATAATAACAAGTCCTACTAATCATGCATCATCATACAACTTCTACTCGTTATTAATAATAAGTCATACGATCATCATCCTCATAGTCATCGAACCCAACCCTACATAATTGTTCTTAGCACATGATCATCGATTGTCGGTAGGACCTAAACACCCTTAAGGTAAAATAGCATAAAACAATATAGACCCTGACTCTCCATTATGAAGAATGGCGATCATCCTGTCTCCAATTCTTGCCCTTCACGCCTTTTGCTTCCAAGAAGCTCCTTACGACCGTCCATACATTTTTTCCATTCTTTGATTGTCATGTATCCACTTCTTTTAGAAACCCGGTATGGACAGTTGAGATTCGTAGGAAGACCTGGTTGTATGTTCAAAACATGAAGGGTACCGTGCGTATACCACTAGTAGAAAACAGGGCTTTCGTCCAGGCCAGTTTAGCCCATTAGTCCCGGTTCAATCCAGAACCGGGACCAATGGAGCTATTTGCCCCGGTTCGTGAGCCCAGGGGGCCGGCCGGGCCACGTGGGCCATTGGTCCCGGTTCGTCCGGACCTTTTGGTCCCGGTTGGTGGGACGAACCGGGACCAATGGTCCTGCTCTGGCCCACCACTATTGGTCCCGGTTGGTGGATTGAACCGGGACCAAAGGCTTCCCTTTAGTCCCGGTACAATCCACCAACCGGGACCAATAGTGCTGCCTATATATAGCCCCTCGCGCAAGAGCAGAGCACACCTTTGCTCTGCTTTTTACGGCCGAGGGAGAGGGCTTGGTGGTGCTCTAGCTCACCTCCTATGCACACAAGGTGTTCGATGGATGCCCGAGCCACACTACTTAAGGTTTCTCCTCTCCAAGCTCGACCGCCAAGCTCCATTTTCCTCAATATTTATCTAGGTTTAGCGGTCCGTCACGCCCGTCCCGTCTTCATCGCCGTCGATCACCCGCCCGATCTCATCGCCGGCACCACCGTGGTGAGCCTCTTGTTCTTATCTTCTTTCTGAAGGGAATAATATTATTACTTGTTTGTTTAGATAGAAACTTGTATTATTTTCTTACTTTTATTATTGCATCTTATATAGTGCGATGGTTTTGGTATCCGCCCCGTCGGCCTCGTCACATCTATGATTCGGATGTGGTATATATTATCTTTTCATAACTATTGGTTCATTTATTGTTTATGAAAATTATGCCGATAACGTGACATAGATTTTATTTATCTAGGAGGTTGTTGAACCGAAATTCCAACCGACCCTATTGTCGAGAGGTTAAATTTAGTTGAAGAAGAAAACAATTTCTTGAAGGAAAAAATAAAAAACTTGAGGAGGAGAAGATGATATTGGAGTTGCATGTTGCGGATGTCGCCGATGATCACAAGATCAAGATGGATGCAATGCGCTTGAAGATGAGAAAGATTAGAAAATATGCCATTCATACCGAGGCTTGGTATCATTATGCCGTTGGATCAGTTGTTACCTTGGTTGCGATTATGATCGTATTTGTTTTCGCATTGAAATGTTTTACATAGTTTCAATGTATGGTTTAATTAATTTAGATGCTCTGCGAGCTTTATGTTGTTAGATGAGAACTATGTATGTACTTTGGTTTTTATGTGATGATGAATTTCTATTAATTTGGTCACTTAATTATCTATTCATGATGTTACGTAATGATTTTTGACACACTTAATTATATATAATGCACGCAGATGAACCGGCAATGGATGTACGGTGACGTACACACCTCCAAAGTACATTAAGGGCGTGCATGATTTTCTCGAAGTGGCTGAGGCAAACAAGCAGAATGGTTTTATGTGTTGTCCATGCCCTATATGTGGGAATCTGAAGTCTTACTCGACCGAAAAATCCTTCACACCCACCTGCTTTACAAGGGTTTCATGCCACACTATTATGTTTGGACGAGGCACGGAGAAATAGGGGTTATGATGGAAGACGGCGAGGAAGAAGAGTACGATGACAACTATGTGCCCCCTGAATACGGTGATGCTACTGAACATCAAGATGCACCAAACGATGTGCACGATGGTGCCGGAGCAGGCTAAGCCTGAAGATCAAGAGGAACCAGACGATGTGCCCGATGATGATGATCTCCGCGGGTCATTGTCGATGCAAGGACACAATGCGAAAGTCATAATGAGAAGCTGAAGTTCGATCGCATGTTAGAGGATCACAAAAAGGGTTGTACCCCAATTGCGAAGATGGCAACACAAAGCTCGGTGCATCGTACTCGAATTGCTGCGGTGGAAGGCGAGAATCTTGTGCTCGATAAAGGATTTGAGAAGCTCTGAAAATAATGAAGAAGAAGCTTCCAAAGGATAACGAATTGCCCGACGGTACATACGCAGCAAAGAAGGTCGTATGCCCTCTAGGATTGGAGGTGGAGAAGATACATGCATGCCCTAATGACTGCATCCTCTACCGTGGTGCCTACAAGGATCTGAACGCATGCCCGTATGCGGTGCATTGCGGTATAATATCGCACGAGATGACCACAGTGATGTTGACGGCGAGCCTCCCGGAAGAGGGTTCCTGTGAAGGTGATGTGGTATGCTCCTATAATACCACGGTTGAAGCGTCTGCTTGAAACGGAGAGCATGCCAAGTTGATGCGATGGCACAGTGAGGACCGTAAGAAAGATGGGAAGTTGAGAGCACCCGCTGACGGGTCGCAGTGGAGAAAAATCAAGAGAAAGTACTGGGATGAGTTTGCAAAGGACCCAAGGAACGTATGGTTTGCTTTAAGCGTGGATGGCATTAATCCTTTCGGGGAGTAGAGCAGCAATCACAGCACCTGGCCCGTGACTCTATGTATGTATAACCTTCCTCCTTGGATGTGCATGAAGCGGAAGTTCATTATGATGCCAGTTCTCATCCAAGGCCCTAAGCAACCCGGCAACGACATTGATGTGTACCTAAGGCCATTAGTTGAAGAACTTTTACAGCTGTGGAATGGAAGCGGTGTGCGTCGTGGGATGAGCACAAAAGGAGGAATTTGACCTAAAGGCGTTGCTGTTCGTGACAATCAACGATTGGCCCGCTCTCGATAACCTTCGTGACGGACAAACAAGGGATACCACGCATGCACGCACTGTTTACTTGACACCGATAGTATATACCGGAAGCTGCGGGAAGAATGTGTACACAGGCCATCGTCGATTTCTTCCGACCAACCATCAATGTCGAAAGAAAGGCAAGCATTTCAAAGCGAGGCAGATCACCGGAAGAAGCCCGCCATGCGTGCGGTGATCACGTACTTGCTATGGTCAATGATTTACACGTAATCTTTGGAAAGGGTCGGCGGACTAGCTGTTCGAATGACGCCGAGAATCACGCACCCATGTGGAAGAAGAAATCTATATTTTGGGACCTACCCTACTGGAAAGACCTGGAGGTCCGCTCTTTGATCGACGTGATGCAACTGACGAAGAACCTTTGCGTGAACCTGCTAGGCTTCTTGGGCGTGTATGGGAAGACAAAAGATACACACGAGACACGAGAGGACCTGCAACGCTTGCACGAAAAAGAGGGCGTGCCTCCGAAGCGATATGAAGGTCCTGCCAGCTACGCTCTTCTGAAAGAAGAGAAAGAAATATTCTTTCAATGCCTGCCAAGATGAAGGTCCCGATCGGCTTCTCGTCGAATATAAAGGGAATAATAAATATGCCGGAGAAAAGTTCCGTAACCTAAAGTCTCATGACTTCCACGTGATTATGACGCAACTGCTTCCGGTTGCATTGAGGGGCTTCTCTACCGAAAACGTCCGATTAGCCATTGTGAAGCTATGTGCATTCCTCAATGCAATATCTCGAAGGTGATCGATCCAGAAATCGTACCAACGCTAAGGAGTGATGTGGCGCAATGTCTTGTCGATTTGAGCTGGTGTTCCCACCATCCTTCTTCAATATCATGACGCACGTCCTAGTTCATCTAGTCGACGAGATTGTCATTACGGGGCCCGTATTTCTACACAATATGTACCCCTTTGAGAGGTTCATGGGAGTCCTAAAGAAATATGTTCAGTAACGCGCTAGGCCGAAGGAAGCATCTCCATGGGCCATCAAACAGAGGATGTCATCGGGTTTTGTGTTGACTTCATTCCTGGCCTTAATAAGATAGGTCTCCCTAAATCGTGGTATGAGGGGAGACTGACTGGAAAAGGCACGCTTGGAAGAGACTCAATAATATGCAGGGACGGATATTCTTGGTCTCAAGCACACTACAGTTCTCTGAGAACTCTACCTTGGTGACCCCGTATGTCGATGAACACAAGAACAGTCTGCGCTCCAAACACCGGAGCGGTCTGACGATCGGATTACATGTGAACACATCGGGACTTTCAGCAGTTGGTTGGAAACACGTCTCGAGAGGTGACAAGACTGTTTGTGATGAGCTGTACTTGTTGTCGAGGGACCATCTTCGACCGTAATGATTTGGAAAGGATCTGAGATAAATGGGAATACATTTTACACGATTGACCAAGATGAAAAGAGCACCAACCAAAACAGCGGTGTCCGCTTTGATGCAGCAACCGACAAGGAAATGCCACATATTATGGTTACATAGTAGACATATGGGAACTTGACTACGGAGTAGATTTTAAGGTCCCTTTGTTTAAGTGCAAGTGGGTCAATCTGTCAGAGGCGGGGTATAGGTAGACCCACGATGCGGAATGACAACAGTGGATCTGAAAAATCTTGGGTACAGCGACGAACCATTCGTCCTAGCCAATGATGTGGCACAGGTTATCTATGTGAAGGACATGTCTACTGACCGAGGAAAAGAAAAGATAAGGAAGCGAATACATCATACAATGAGCCAAAGCGCCACATAGTTCTTTCGGGAAAAAGGGACATCCACAGGATGGGAGGGCAAGACAGCATGTCTCAAGAGTATGAAAAGTTTCATGAAATTCCACTTCAAAGTCAAGGCTGACCCAAGCATCCTGATAAACGATGAAGATTATCCATGGTTACAGCGCAATAAGCAAACGACACAAGCGAAGAAAAAGTGAAGACTTTCTCCCGCAACTATTATGATGATACCATGCCAACTTTGTAACACACGAGTATGATACCATTGTCCGTTTTGTACATGAACATGCCATGCCAACTTTTTCAGAGTTCATTTGAAAACTATGAATTTGAAAACCTCGCCAATCAAGGGCGCTCACACCGGTTTATAAGCCCGTCCCTCTACGCCTTGTTGAGCTCACAAACTTGTGATTCACACAAATTTCAAAGAATTCAAATTTTATAAAACTAATGGCACAAACAGAAAGTTTATAATTGTTCTAAAACAAATGGCACTAACAGAAAGTTTATAATTTTGCTGACCTAAAAGCAAAAAGAATTAAAAATAAAGCAAAAACCAAAAGAAAATAAATAATCCACAAAACAAAACAAAAGAACTTGAAAAAAAATAAAAATAGCAACAATAAGCATTTTGTTGTAAGTAGAAACAAAATAAAATAAATAAAGCAACAAAGAAAACAAAAAAAGTGTTTTCGAATTTTAAAACTAATGGCACTAACAGAAAGTTTATATTTTTTCTAAAACTAAAAGCACTAACAGAAAGTTTATAATTTTTCTGACCTAAAAGCAAAAAGAATTAAAAATAAAGCAAAAACCAAAAGAAAATAAATAATGCAGAAAACAAAACAAAAACTTGAAAAAAATAAAAATAGCAACAATAAGTATTTTGTTGTAAGTAGAAACAAAATAAAATAAATAAAGCAACAAAGAAAACAAAAAAGTGTTTTCAAATTTTAAAACTAATGGCACTAATAGAAAGTTTATATTTTTCTAAAACTAAAAGCAAAAAGAAATAAAATATAAAGCAAAAAAAGTGCCACCCTCTTTGGGCTCCCACGGCCTGAATACGACTAGAAACCCTATGGGCCAGGATTCAGGCCCGCGGAAGGCCCAGTAGGCCCACAGGCACAGATGGCAGAGTTAGGCCCGAAAGCCTGCTTTAGAGAGGAGCTCGAGAGGGAAGCCGCACCGCACCTTATTGTTAGGGAACGTAGTAATTTCAAAAAATTTCCTACGCACACGCAAGATCATGGTGATGCATGGCAACGAGAGGGGAGAGTGTTGTCTACGTACCCTCGTAGACCGTAGCGGAAGCGATCACAACGTAGAGGAAGTAGTCGTACGTTCTCCTCGCGATCCAACCGATCCCAGCAGCATTACTCGGCGCCTCGAAGTTCTTGACACACGTACAGCTCGGTGACGCTCCTCAGGCTCCGATCCAGCAAAGCTCCGGGAGAGAGAGTTCCACAAGACGACGGCGTGGTGACGATCTTGATGTTCTATCGACGCAGGGCTTCGCCTAAGCACCGCTATGATATGACCGAGGTGGAATATGGCGGAGGGGGGCACCGCACACGGCTAAGGAACGATCTCAAGGATCAACTTGTGTGTTCTAGGGTGCCCCCCTGCCCTGAGTATATAAAGGAGCAAGGGGAGGGGCCGGCCCCTAGGCGGCGCGCCAAGGGAGGGGGAGTCCTCCTCCTAGTGGGAGTAGGACTCCCTTTCCTAGTCCAACTAGGAAGGAGGAAGGGGAAGGAAAGAGAGGGAGAGGGAAAGGGGGGCCGCGCCCCCCCTTCCTTGTCCTATTCGGACTCCCCTTGGGGGGGCGCGCGCCACCTCCTGGTGCAGCCCTCTCTCTCCCCTCTTGGCCCAATAAGGCCCATTACTTCCCCGGGGGGTTCCGGTAACCCCTCCGGCACTCCGTTTTCTCCGGAAACTTCCGGAACCTTTCCGGTGTCCGAATATAGCCGTCCAATATATCAATCTTTATGTCTCGACCATTTCGAGACTCCTCGTCATGTCCGTGATCACATCCGGGACTCGAACTCCTTCGGTACATCAAAATACACAAACTCATAATATAACCGTCATCGAAACCTTAAGCGTGCGGACCCTACGGTTCGAGAACAATGTAGACATGACCGAGACACGTCTCCGGTCAATAACCAATAAGCGGGACCTGGATGCCCATATTGGCTCCTACATATTCTACGAAGATCTTTATCGGTCAGACCGCATAACAACATACGTTGTTCCCTTTGTCATCGGTATGTTACTTGCCCGAGATTCGATCGTCGGTATCCAATACCTAGTTCAATCTCGTTCTTGGCAAGTCTCTTTACTCGTTCCGTAATACATCATCTCACAGCTAACTCATTAGTTGTAATGCTTGCAAGGCTTAGTGATGTGTATTACCGAGGAGGCCCAGAGATACCTCTCCGACAATCGGAGTGACAAATCCTAATCTCGAAATACGCCAACCCAACATCTGCCTTTGGAGACACCTGTAGTACTCCTTTATAATCACCCAGTTACGTTGTGACGTTTGGTAGTACCCAAAGTGTTCCTCCAGTAAACGGGAGTTGCATAATCTCATAGTTATAGGAACATGTATAAGTCATGGATAAAAGCAATAGCAACATACTAAACGATCGGGTGCTAAGCTAATGGAATGGGTCATGTCAATCAGAT
The DNA here is from genome assembly GCA_021605145.1 of Aegilops bicornis. Lineage (NCBI taxonomy): Eukaryota > Viridiplantae > Streptophyta > Magnoliopsida > Poales > Poaceae > Aegilops > Aegilops bicornis. The sequence goes on from CM038674.1 coordinate 688,848,365, forward strand.
CATTCAACTAATGATGTGACCTTGTTAATCAAATGACAACTCCTTTGTCTATGGTTAGGAAACTTAACCATCTTTGATTAACAAGCTAGTCTAGTAGAGGCATACTAGTGACACTGTTTGTCTATGTATTCACACATGTATTATGTTTCCGGCTAATACAATTCTAGCATGAATAATAAACATTTATCATGAAATAAGGAAATAAATAATAACTTTATTATTGCCTCTAGGGCATATTTCCTTCAGTCTCCCACTTGCACTAGAGTCAATAATCTAGTTCACATCGCCATGTGATTTAACATCAATAGTTCACATCTATATGTGGTTAACACCCATAGTTCACATCGACATGTGACCAACACCCATAGGATTTACTAGAGTCAGTAATCTAGTTCACATCCTATGTGATTAACACCCAAAGAGTACTAAGGTGTGATCATGTTTTGCTTGTGAGATAAATTTAGTCAACGGGTCTGTCACATTCAGAGCCGTATGTATTTTGCAAATATTCTATGTCTAAAATGCTCTGCATGGAGCTACTCTAGCTAATTGCTCCCACTTTCAATATGTATCTAGATCGAGACTTAGAGTCATCCAGATCGGTGTCAAAACTTGCATCGACGTAACCCTTTACGACGAACCCTTTTTCACTTCCATAATCGAGAAACATATTCTTATTCCACTAAGGATAATTTTGATCATTGTCCAAAGTGATCTACTCCTAGATCACTATTGTACTCCTTGCCAAACTCAAAGTGTAGGGTATGCAATAGATCTGGTACACAGCATGGCATACTTTATAGAACCTATGGCCAAGGCATAGGGAATGACTTTCATTCTCTTTCTATCTTCTGCCGTGGTCGGGTTTTGAGTCTTACTCAATTTCACACCTTGTAACACAGGCAAGAACTCTTTCTTTGACTGTTCCATTTTGAACTACTTCAAAATCTTGTCAAGGTATGTACTCATTGAAAAAACTTATCAAGCGTCTTGATCTATCTCTATAGATCTTGATGCTCAATATGCAAGCAGCTTCACCGAGGTCTTTCTTTGAAAAACTCCTTTCAAACACTCCTTTATGCTTTGCAGAATAATTCTACATTATTTCCAATCTACAATATGTCATTCACATATACTTATCAGAAATGTTGTAGTGCTCCCACTCACTTTCTTGTAAATACAGACATTTCCAAAAGTCTGTATAAAACCATATGCTTTGATCAACACATCAAAAGCGTATATTCCAACACCGAGATGCTTGCATCAGTCCATTGATGGATCGCTGGAGCTTGCACATTTTGTTAGCTCCTTTAGGATTGACAAAACCTTCTGGTTGCATCATATACAACTCTTCTTTAATAAATCCATTAAAGAATGTAGTTTTGACATCCATTTGCCAGATTTCATAAAATGTGGCAATTGCTAACATGATTCGGACAGACTTAAGCATCGCTACAGTTGAGAAAATCTCATTGTAGTCAACACCTTGAACTTGTCGAAAACCTTTTTGTGACAAGTCGAGCTTTGTAGATAGTAACACCACTATCAGTGTCCGTCTTCCTCTTTGAAGATCCATTTATCTACATGGCTTGCTGATCATCGAGCAAGTCAATCAAAGTCCATACTTTGTTCTCATACATGGATCCTATCTCAGATTTTATGGCCTCAAGCCATTTCGCGGAATCTGGGCTCATCATCGCTTCCTCATAGTTCGTAGGTTCATCATGGTCTAGTAACATGACTTTCAGAACAGGATTACCGTACCACTCTGGTGCGGATCTTACTCTGGAAGACCCACGAGGTTTGGTAGCAACTTGATCTGAAGTTTCATGATCATCATCATTAACTTCCTTACTAATTGGTGTAGGAATCACTGGAACTGATTTCTGTGATGAACTACTTTCCAATAAGGGAGAAGGTACAATTACCTCATCAAGTTCTACTTTCCTCCCACTCACTTCCTTCGAGAGAAACTTCTTCTCTAGAAAGGATCCATCTTAGCAACGAATAACTTGCCTTCGGATCTGTGATAGAAGGTGTACCCAATAGTTACCTTTGGGTATTCTATGAAGACGCACTTCTCCGATTTGGGTTCGAGCTTATCAGTTGAAAACTTTTTCACATAAGCATCACAACTCCAAACTTTTAAGAAACGACAGCTTAGGTTTACTGTTAAACCATAGTTCATACGGTGTCATCTCAACGGATTTAGATGGTGCCCTATTAAACGTGAATGCAGCTGTCTCTAATGCATAACCCCAAAACGATATTGGTAAATCGGTAAGAGACATCATTGATCGCACCATATCAAAATAAAGTACGGTTATGACGTTCGGACACACCATTACGTTATGGTGTTCCATGTGGCGTGAGCTGTGAAACTATTCCACATTGTTTTATATGAAGGCCAAACTCAGAACTCAAATATTCTCCTCCACGATCAGATCGTAGAAACTTTATTTTCTTATTACGATGATTCTCCACTTCACTCTGAAATTATTTGAACTTTTCAAATGTTTCAGACTTGTGCTTCATTAAGTAGATATACTCATATCTGCTCAAATCATCTTGTGAAGGTCAAAATAACGATACTTGCCGTGAGCTTTAACACTCATCGGACCGCATACATCAGTATGTATTATTTCCAATAAGTCATTTGCTCGCTCCATTGTTCCGGAGAATAGAGTCTTTAGTCATCTTGCCCATAAGGCATGGTTCGCAAGCATCAAGTGATTCATAATCAAGTGATTCCAAAATCCCATCAAGATGGAGTTTCTTCATGCGCTTTACACCAATATGACCTAACGGCAGCGATTGCCACAAATAAGTTGCACTATCATTATTAACTTTGCATCTTTTGGCATCAATATTATGAATATGTGTATTACTACGATCGAGATCCAACAAACTATTTTTATTGGGTGTATGACCATTGAAGGTTTTATTCATTTAAACAGAACAACAATTATTCTTTGACTTTAAATGAATAACCGTTTTGCAATAAACATGATCAAATCATATTCATGCTCAACGCAAACACCAAATAACATTTATTTAGGTTTAACACTAATCCCGAAAGTATAGGGAGTGTGCGATGATGATCATATCAATCTTGGAACTACTTCCAACACTCATCGTCACTTCCCCTTCAACTAGTTTCGCTCATTCTGCAACTCCCGCTTTGAGGTTACTACTCTTTAGCAACTGAACCAGTATCAAATACCGAGGGGTTGCTATGAACACTAGTAAAATATACATCAATAATCTGTATATCAAATATACCTTTGTTCACTTTGCCATCCTTCTTATCCGCCAAACACTTGGGGTAGTTCCGCTTCCAGTGACCAATTCCATTGTAGCAAAAGCACTTAGTCTCGTGCTTAGGTCCAGACTTGGGCTTCTTCACTCGAGTAGCAACTTGCTTGCCGTTCCTTTTGAAGTTCCCCTTCTTCCCTTTGCCCTTTTCCTTGAGACTAGTGGTCTTGTCAATCATCAACACTTGATGCTCTTTTCTTGATTTCTACCTTCGTCGATTTCAGCATCACGTAAGAGCTTGGGAATTACTTTTGTCATCCCTTGCATATTATAGTTCATCATGAAGTTCTACTAACTTGGTGATGGTGACTAGAGAATTCTGTCAATCACTATCTTATCCGGAAGATTAAGTCCCACTTGATTCAAGCGATTGAAGTACCTGCATAATCTGAGCACATGCTCACTAGTTGAGCGATTCTCCTCCATCTTTTAGCTATAGAACTTGTTGGAGACTTCATATCTCTCAACTCGGGTATTTGCTTGAAATATTAACTTCAATTCCTGGAACATCTCATATGGTCCATGACGTTCAAAACGTCTTTGAAATCCCGATTCTAAGCCTTTAAGCATGGTGCACTAAACTATCAAGTAGTCATCATATTGAGCTAGCCAAACGTTCATAACGTCTGCATCTGCTCCTGCAATAGGTTTGTCACCTAGCGGTGCATTAAGGACATAATTTTTCTGTGCAGCAATGAGGATAAACCTCAGATCACGGATCCAATCCGCATCATTGCTACTAACATTTTTTAACATAATTTTTCTCTAGGAACATATCAAAATAAACATATGAAAGCAACAAACATAGGGAAGCAACAACGCGAGCTATTGATCTACAACATAATTTGCAAAATACTACGGGACTAAGTTCATGATAAATTTAAGTTCAATTAATCATATTACTTAAGAACTCCCACTTAGACAGACATCTCTCTAGTCATCTAAGCGATCACGTGATTCAAATCAACTAAACCATAACCGATCATCACGTGAGATGGAGTAGTTTTCAATGGTGAACATCTTATGTTGATCATATCTACTATATGATTCACGCTCGACCTTTCGGTCTCCGTGTTCGAGGCCATATCTGCATATGCTAGGCTCGTCAAGTATAACCTGAGTATTCTGCGTGTGCAAAAACTGGCTTGCACCCGTTGTAGATGGACGAGAGCTTATCACACCCGATCATCACGTGTTGTCTCGGCACGATTTAACTTTGGCAACGGTGCATACTCGGGGAGAACACTACTTGATAATTTTAGTGAGAGATCATCTTAAAATGCTACCGTCAATCAAAGCAAAATAAGATGCATAAAGGATAAACATCACATGCAATCAATATAAGTGATATGATATGGCCATCATCATCTTGTGCTTGTGATCTCCATCTCCAAGCACCGTCGTGATCACCATCGCCACCGGGCGCCGACACCTTGATCTCCATCGTAGCATCGTTGTCGTTCGCCATCTATTGCTTCTACGACTATCGCTACCTCTTAGTGATAAAGTAAAGCAATTACAGTATGCGTTGCATTTCATACAATAAGCGACAACCATATGGCTCCAGCCGATTGCCGATAACTTCGGTTACAAAACATGATCATCTCATACAATAAAATATAGCATCACGTCTTGACCATATCACATCACAACATGCCCTGCAAAAACAAGTTAGACGTCCTCTACTTTGTTGTTGCAAATTTAACGTGGCTGCTACGGGCTTAAGCAAGAACCAATCTCACCTACGCATCAAGACCACAACGAAACTTCGACAAATAGACTCCCTTTTAACATTCTCAAGGACCGGGCGTAGCCACACTCAGTTCAACTAAAGTGAGAGAGATGACACCCGCCAGCCACCTTTAAGCACGAGTGCTCGTAACGGTGAAACCAGTCTCGCGTGAAGCGTCTGGCGTAATGTCGGTCCGGGCCGCTTCATCTCACAATACCGCTGAACCAAAGTATGACATCTTTGGTAGGCGGTATGACTTGTGTCGCCCACAACTCACTTGTGTTCTACTCGTGCAAAACATCAAACCATAAAAACCTAGGCTCGATACCACTTTGTTAGGGAACGTAGTAATTTCAAAAAATTTCCCTACGCACACGCAAGATCATGGTGATGCATGGCAACGAGAGGGAGAGTGTTGTCTACGTACCCTCGTGACCGTGGCGGAAGCGATCACAACGTAGAGGAAGTAGTCGACGTTCTCCTCGCGATCCAACCGATCCCAAGCGCCGTTACTCGGCGCCTCGAAGTTCTTGACACACGTATAGCTCGGTGGCGCTCCTCGAGCTCCGATCCAGCAAAGCTCCGGGAGAGAGAGTTCCACAAGACGACGGCGTGGTGACGATCTTGATGTTCTATCGACGCAGGCTTCGCCTAAGCACCGCTATGATATGACCGAGGTGGAATATGGTGGAGGGGGCACCGCACACGGCTAAGGAACGATCTCAAGGATCAACTTGTGTGTTCTAGGGTGCCCCCTGCCCCGTATATAAAGGAGCAAGGGGAGGGCCGGCCGCCCTAGGCGGCGCGCCAGGAGGGGGAGTCCTCCTCCTAGTGGGAGTAGGACTCCCTTTCCTAGTCCAACTAGGAAGGAGGAAGGGGAAGGAAAGAGGAGAGGAGAGAGGAAGGGGCGCGCCCCCCTCCTTGTCCTCTTCGGACTCCCCATGGGGGGGCGCGCGCCACATCCTGGTGCGGCCCTCTCTCTCTCCTCTTGGCCCAATAAGGCCCATTACTTCCCGGGGTTCCAGTAACCCCTCCGCACTCCGGTTTTCTCCGGAAACTTCCGAACCTTTCCGTGTCCGAATATAGCCGTCCAATATATCAATCTTTATGTCTCGACCATTTCGAGACTCCTCGTCATGTCCGTGATCACATCCGGGACTCGAACTCCTTCGGTACATCAAAATACACAAAACTCATAATATAACCGTCATCGTAACCTTAAGCGTGCGGACCCTACGGTTCGAGAACAATGTAGACATGACCGAGACACGTCTCCGGTCAATAACCAATAGCGGGACCTGGATGCCCATATTGGCTCCTACATATTCTACGAAGATCTTTATCGGTCAGACCGCATAACAACATACGTTGTTCCCTTTGTCATCGGTATGTTACTTGCCCGAGATTCGATCGTCGTTATCCAATACCTAGTTCAATCTCGTTACTGGCAAGTCTCTTTACTCGTTCCGTAATACATCATCTCACAGCTAACTCATTAGTTGTAATGCTTGCAAGGCTTAGTGATGTGCATTACCGAGAGGGCCCAGAGATACCTCTCCGACAATCGGAGTGACAAATCCTAATCTCGAAATCGCCAACCCAACATCCGCCTTTGGAGACACCTGTAGTACTCCTTTATAATCACCCAGTTACGTTGTGACGTTTGGTAGTACCCAAAGTGTTCCTCCGGTAAACGGAAGTTGCATAATCTCATAGTTATAGGAACATGTATAAGTCATGGATAAAAGCAATAGCAACATACTAAACGATCGGGTGCTAAGCTAATGGAATGGGTCATGTCAATCAGATCATTCAACTAATGATGTGACCTTGTTAATCAAATGACAACTCCTTTGTCTATGGTTAGGAAACTTAACCATCTTTGATTAACAAGCTAGTCTAGTAGAGGCATACTAGTGACACTGTTTGTCTATGTATTCACACATGTATTATGTTTCCGGCTAATACAATTCTAGCATGAATAATAAACATTTATCATGAAATAAGGAAATAAATAATAACTTTATTATTGCCTCTAGGGCATATTTCCTTCACTTATAAACTGGTGCGGCTCCCTCTCAACTAGCGAGGTGGGACTAAACATTTGGCGCGGGGCAGCACAAGGCCTTTGGTCCCGGTTGGTGGCACCAAGGACTAAAAGGCATTGGTCGGTTCGTGGCACCAATAGGCTAATGCCCCCTTTAGTCCCGGTTGGTGGCACCAACCGACCAAAGGTCGCCGCTTCCGCCCTTTGGGCTGCCGAAAATTGCCCTTTGGTCCGGTTGGTGCCACCAACCGGGACTAAAGGGGCATTAGCCCGGTTGGTGCCACGAACCGACCAATGCCCTTGCTATATAACCAGGACTTGTGAAAATTTCACATCTCCTCGCCTCCCTAGCCAGTTGCCCCGCCGCCAGCTGCCCAAATCGCTTGCACGCCTCGTCAGCCGTTGCCCGCCGCCGCCATCCCCTGCCTCCCCTGCCCCCGCCGAGCCCACGCCCGCCGCCGCCCTGCCCCGTCCCCGAGCACGCACGGCCGCGCCCCTGCGCCCCGGCCAGCCCCCACTGAATAACATGTAATAGAAGCTATACATGGCAAGAACAACATCCTAGCATGCAAGGATCAACTACAACAACCTTGGCAAAATTGAATAACATGTAAACAACCTGCCAGGAAACATTTTATAGCAAAAGTAGAGCTCGATTGACTCAAGCTATGGCACTCCATAATTGCAAACAAGGGCATGTATGGATAGAGCAAGAAATGTATAACAAAACATCCTTACTGAAGTATCTCAAAATAAGCATGGATCTCTCTGTAGCATCAAGTTAACATGGCATAAAAATATCAGCAAAACAGGGGCTGAAAACAGCAATATCAAGACACCTAGTTTGCATGCTTGTGCTAGTCACCACATAGATCACAAAAATACATGGCATACACCCCTGTAAAGATGGCATGGCATAGAACAAAACACAAGTAGGACTCAAATTCATAGGGTGCACACATCAATCATGGCAAAAATGACAAAAGTGCAAGTTCTGTTAAGAAACAGAAACTAACATCACATAGCACTCTTCTAACAGCATTTCGGGAAACAAGATGAGCTCAAAAGAAAATGATGCAATGGAATGAAATGATCTACTCTTCGAGACGAACAATTTGACATATTACACGCACGAAACGGAGCTAAGGATGTAGAGTTATGATGCGATGAAAATGCAACAAAATATGCAACAATTTCGGGGACTTAGTGAAAATATCACCTCCGGGAAAGTCAACCCGGGACGGAGGCGTGCGGGACGAGGAGATCCGGGTTCGGGGAAGCGTTTGGTTCGACGAGCGGGTGGATCTCATCCACCACAGGTGATCCGGGCCGAGAAGACTCCGGCGAGGGGCGGGCGACCGGGCGAAGCTTCCCCACGGCGGCGCGCGAGGGCCGGGCCGAGGCACTCCCGAGGGAGGTGAAGGGCGCGGGCGAGAGGGCGGCCGCCGGGCGGGAGGCGCGGCACGGAGGCGCCGCGACGCCCGGCGAGGGAGGCGAGGCGGCGGTCGGCGGGGCGGCGGCCGGGCGGCGCACGGGGAGTGAGGCGCGAGGCGCGGCGGCACCGGGCGGGCGGGCGATCAAGGGCGAGGTGCCGGCGCCCGTGAGGCGGCCGAGGCGGCGGGCTGCGGCGAAGCGCGGGCAGGCGGCGGCGGCCGAACTGGCCGGGCGGGCCCCGCCTGGGCTCCGCGGGCCGGCGGCGGGCGTGGGAGGAGAGAGAGAGGAGGCGCGATGAGGTGGCGGCGCCCGGTTGGCTGCGGCGGCGGGGAAGGCGACGTGGCGCGATGCCATTGGACGGAAGGACGTGGCCGGTGGGATGGGCCGTCAGCCGGGCGAAGCGGACATGTCCGACGCGCGGAGGGAGGCGAGATCTAGGGTTTCGGGGGAGTTAGACTGTGAATTTCGGAGGGGAGGTGTATTTATAGGTAGAGGGAGCTAGGAGACTCCAAATGAGGTGCGGTTTTCGGCCACGCGATCGGGATCGAACGACCGAGAGCATGGAGGGGAGTTTGGTGGGTTTTGGGCCACTTTGGAGGGGGTGTTGGGCTGCAACTCAAAGAGGCTTTTGCGGTTACCCGGTTAACCGTTGGAGTACCAAACGACCTCCAAATGGCACGAAACTTGACAGGCAGTCTACCTGTGCTATACCAAGGCCGCTTGACAAACCTCGGTCCATTCCGAGACCGTTTAACACCCGCACACGAAAAGAGGTAAAAGGGGCGCCGGAGACATAGGAGTGCTTGGGATTGCAAAACGGACAACGGGGAAAATGCTCGGATGCATGAGACGAACACGTATGCAAATGCGATGCACATGATGACATGATAAAAAATGCAGATGACGACATGGCAAAGAGAGACACGCAAGCACATGACATGGCAACGACGGCGAATAACTGGCGGACACCTGGCGCATCGAATCCGGGGCGTTACACATGAGGCCAACACTATAGTCCCGCCATCCATCTCTACCTCCGAAGAAGCCCCCCTACCCTCTCGTCCTGGATCGTAGGACGCCACCCTATCGGTAGGTAGAACAACTCACCCCCGAGCGCGCATAGACAAGACCAAACTATTGCCAGGAGAGGATGACAGGCACTGCGACCTCACCTCGTAGACCACACCCCATACATCATCACCACCTCATGCAAGCACCATGAAGCCCACCGCAAGATGCCGAGCAGGAACACCAGTGGTGCAACACCGACAGACTGTGCCGAAGCCTCGACCACCACTCCACCGGCCATCCCAAGGCGACGCCTTCAAGAAGATAAAAGTTGCCATAACATCGTGGCCGCCCAATCTTAGGGATTTTGGGTTTTCACCTGGGACTAGGAGAAGGATGGCCCGAGATAGATATCGATGCCGCCTACATGAAGAAGAGTCGCCCTTGGATCGTCACCAGCATCGTGACCGTCGCGGTAAAGGGTTTCACCCAATCCAGAGCCCACAATCCCAGCGTCCTGACCAGCCACCTGATCCGGGCACATGGAGGTCGTCGGCATATCGGGCCGGCAGGAAAGGCACTACAGGAATCGCACACCGTCGGCATAGCCCTTACTAGCCGTCGGGACAGGCCTATGCCGACGGCCCCCCTCGTCATAGGGCCGTCGGCAACATATCCGTCGGCGTAGCCAGGATGACCGTCGGCATAGAACGGCTGTCGGCATAGACCCTATCCCGACGGTGGCCGTACATCTATGCCGACGGCACGGGCCGTCGGCAACACCATCGCCTAACGGCGGCTGCCGTCAATCGCCGAAAGCAACGGCGGCTCGCCACGCGGCACTCCTATGCCGCGACACGGCCGTCGGCTTAAGTCAACGTCTGCCGACGGCCAGGCCGTCATAGGTGTGCCAAGAGCTCCCGCCAGGGCTACCGCAGACGCCACGTGGCACACCTATGCCGGCCGCCGTCGGCTTAGTCAAAACGTACGCCGACGGCCAGGCCGTCGGCATAGGTGTGCCATAGAGCTCCCAGTTGCTGACGCGTGGAACCATATGCCGACGGCATAGCCGTCGGCTTAGTTTGAAAGCTATACCGACGGCCACGCCGTCGGCATAGGTGCCACGCGTCAGCAACTGGGAGCTCACGCCAGTCCTATGCCGACGGCATAGCCGTCGGCATAGTTTGCATCTGATTTTTTTTTCTTTTTTCTGTTTGTTTTCAAATCAATTCATTTCAAATAACAGCACATATATAACAGCACATATCAGCAGCACATATCAAAGAACGTAAGCATAAGCATCATCACACACACAAGTCTCTAAATGATCATCATCACAACCAACATAAGCATAAGCATATAAAAAGCACCACACACAAGTCTCTAAATGATCATCACCACACACAAGTCATCTCAAGCATCATCACCACACACTAGGCTTAAGCGCCAGGACGTCGAGCACCGCGGAGGTCGTCACCGCCAAGACCGCCGAAGCCCAGGTCGTCACTGCTAGCGGCAGCGCTACCGCCAAGACCGCCTCCACCTCCGCCTCCGTGGATCGGAGTGGTCGGGCTCCGTGTCTCCGGAGTGCTGCGAAGACCACCGCCAACGGTAGATCCACCTGTTCCCTGGATGTTGAAAAGACATATTAATGGGATATATGACTGTGTTGAAAGGCATGACATGCTTGGGGTGAATAGATTGGGGATGAACTAACCGGCGAGGGGCCAGCGTTCTGTGCCACAAACTCCTCAAAGGTCAGCAGCACTGGTTGTGCTGGAGGGCATTGTGTCTTGGCTGCAATCGAGGACACACCGCCGGGCCGCCATTTCTGAAAAGCCTGCTCGGTGGCGATCCCTCTGCACTTGGTGTTCATGAAGCCTGTGATGCCACGCCATGGTCTCTGGCGTGTGTACTCAGTGTAGGCCTACTGATATGACATGATGGAACTCATAAAACTACTAGATGCGGAAAATAAAGTGAGCAATGAAGATAAGAGGGAAAATACTTACATTGTTGCTCTGAAAGAGGGATCGTGAATCGGACCTTTGGCTGGCTCATCTGTTGGCTCAGGCTCGGGTCGATCCGACGAAGCTGTGTGTAGGAGATAGTCGGAGTGACCACAAGATCGAGAACCGCCTCCCGACTGCGTGCTCCTTGGGCCCCATGCTCACCACCGCCTGCCGTCGTGATCCGCCATAATGGGGTCAGTGTGTCGAGGATGTAACTTCAGATACACCGCGGAGTAGGCCTCCTTCCTCCACGCGGTCTTCTTGCCGTAGTACTTGGGCTCACAGCTTTGGGGTCCTTCCGCGTATGGGCGATCTCCCACGCCTGCATGTGTGAGAGCGGCCGCTTCAGTTTCTCCTCCCGCACCACCAAACAGATGTTAGTCATACATAAGAAAGTGATGGTAAATAGAAGAAGAAGAATGTTTAATGGGGTTAGTCATACATTAACTGCCTTGTGGAGATAGTGGTTTCGGTTTCCACTGAGCATGTACTCCCTCATTCCTCGGTTAGCCTTATTTTTGATTCTCATAGCCTGTGCTCCAAAATTTCATCACACCAAAGATCCACCAATGCCGCCAGGACTCATCTTTTCCATAACACCAATTTGGACACACCTACATAATAAAAGCATAATGGCATGTCAACATGAAACGGTGAAATGTACCACATGGTAATGAAAGCATAATATATGAAAGCATAATGAAAAATATTTTATACTTACCGCCAAGTACTCGTGCCTCTCCAAGGTAATGCCCATCCTCCGCTTCTTCCTTGGTCATCTTCACACCAAGAACATCGTGGTAGTATGTCGAGATGGCCACATAGCGCACCTCGTCTTTACATCTGGCGGGCCTTCTTCTTGCATTGGCGCAGCACGATCTGTCCGCTCTAGCCACATGCTCGAAGAACTCGATAGAATTTCTACAATCATGCATGAAACAAGAATGGAAGAAGCCATGAGTTAAATCATTCATGAAACTAGAATGGACTTGTGCTTCAAGAGAACTCACCCGTAAAGTAGTGGTTACGGCCTTGGCATGGGTCTCATGGTCCACGTGGAGGGCCGCTTCCAGTGGTCCCAGCTCGTGGCCAAAACCCGACGGTCCGGCTGGCTGTTGGATCCAGACAAGACAACCCGGCCAAGATAACTTCAGCAAAGACGGTGATGAGGCCGTTGGGAATACGGACCCCTTTAGAATATATCTAGTTGCTGCAAAGAATGAACTATTAGCATGTGACAAGCAAAATAAATAACAACCAGAATATGCATGTGACAAGCAAAATAAGGAACCGCTTACTCTTTTCCGTGGGCTCAATGAGCCACTTCGCTCCTCGATAGCAGGAACCTGCTTTGGTAGCTGCGTTGCCACGCAGCCATCCCTTGTTGTCAACCCCCTTCCCGTCACCACCATCATCCCCGCCACCACCCCCCTCCTCGCCTGCCTCTTCCTCCCCAACCTCCTCCTCCTCCTCCTCCTCCTCCTCCTCCTCCTCCTAGCGTGCCTCCTTCTCCACCACCTCCTCCTCCTCCTCCTCCTCCTCCTCCTCCTCCCTAGAGTGTACCTCACTAGAGGAGGGTACCTCACTAGAGGAGGGCCTCGAAGACAACACCCCTAAGTCGGTGAGGGTGCGCTCTTTCTGGCCGCGACCCCCAGTAGTGGCGCACCCCCCAGCACCTCGTCCTCTAGAGGCTCTCCCCGCCCCCTCCTCCTCTAGGGGCACCTCTCCCTCGACCTCCCTATGAGGAGTCATCGTCAAGTAGCCGAGGGGGGGGGGGATTACGTGCTCGACCACTCCGACTAGGCAGGCCGGCGACCTTGCGTAGGAAACCCACGCCGTCGGCCTTCCCCTTGCCCATGTTCCACGAACCTGCATTGAAAAGAGAAAAGGCAATTAGTAAATTAATGAAATGAAGAAAAAGGCATGATAATAAACACATTAATAAAAATGCATAAAAAGGCATATTCCTAAACTTGAAACGTACATCTGCTAGAACCCATATGAATCATCACTGTTGTAACCTCTTTCTCGGTCCGTCTCATCATCACTATCAATCATATCATCTTCGTTGTCCGACGGAGGTGGAGGCTCTTCCTCCTCGTCGCCGTCTTCGCTTAACTTTTCTAGCATAAGTATGTCATTTTCATTGACAATGGTCTCGCCATCATTCCGCAGCATCGTCGACGTTTGGGTCCACATCATCATCACCCAATGGTCTAGCGTCATCGTTTCTAACCACATCATCATCATCATCATCAGGTTGCTCTTGATAGAACACTCCCTCGTATGTCATGGGGTTAATGTTGTAGTAATCGTCTTCATTCGGTCCGGTAGCTTACCATGTGGCGACACCTTGAACACAACTTCCCAACCCTTTAGATACACTTTCTCGCATGGGTAAGGCGGATAATATACTTGTGTAGCTTGGGTAGCCGCAATGAAGAGATCGGCTCCGGCATAGACGGTTGATGGTTTAACCGACCAAACCAATGGAAGGCGTATGTTTTACCCTCCCCATGGATCGAACCATCGGCATTTGAACACGAGCGGACTTAGGGTCTCACGCCTGGCGGAATTTAACCTCGTATATATTTTGTACCCTTCCGTAGTAGTCTCTCTTGAATTTTGACCGGGGTGTACACTCCAGATTTATAGTTTTCGGATCGGGGCGGCTGTTTTGGTGCTCCTCTGTATGGAAGCGATACCCATTCACATCATACTTTGTACATGTCATGACGGTAGGGTCAAAACCCATGGAAACCCATCTCAATTCATCATCCATAGATATGTTCGGATCTTTTCCCTACAAGTATAATGGAAATTGTTGCGTGCATTAGTTCGGTTAACTAATAAATGTTGAAGTAGGTATTTAATAGGGGAGTGTGGAAATTTACTTTCTCCATGAACCAAGAAACAAAATTTTTACGTCCAGGGTTTCCATGACGGAGAAGAGTAAGTGCCTCCGCCTCAAGAGGAGGATTCACTCCCGTCCATTCCTCTTGAACGAAATCACTAAAAAGATAAGCGGTGTTAGACCGGGACTAAGTGAACATGAAACATGATGATGTGGAAGACATAAAGGAATGGTGTAGTGGTATTACCTCATCCACACTTCCTCAACTTCCTTGATGTTGTGCAAGATATAGAACATGAGGTCCTCCCACTCTTGTCGTGGCATGTTATAAGATTCCGAGGCCCCAGCCTCCCACCTTCTTGGCGTTGAATAGATCGAGCACAGGTTGATACTTGGGCTCTTCTATATTGTATCGAGGCACCTTGTTATGAAGATGGGGAACGTGGTGCGGATAGTATGATGTCACGAGGTCGACACCTCCTCTAGGATAACTGCCTCGACTATGGAAGCTTCAATCTTAGCTTTGTTTCCACATTTCCGTCGGAGATGCTTGTTACGCCTCTCGGGGCCGTCGCCACCGATTTTGCATAGGGCCCCCCAACAATACCTCGTTCGCGAGGTGCAGAATGAGATGTGTCATCGGAGTAAAGAAGCCTGGCGGAAAGATCTTCTCTAGCTTGACTATCAACTCTGGTGCCTTCTTATGCAATTTTCCAATCACCTCTTTACTTACTTCTTTAGCACAGAGCGTGCGGAAGAAATGGCTAAGCTCGGCAAGCACTCGCCAGACATGCTCGGGGACATAGCCTCGAACCATCACCGGCATTATCCGAATCCATACATGGTAGTCATGACTCTTGAATCGGTCACTTTGCCCGTTAAAAGATTGACTCCTTACTTATATTCGATGCATAACCATCGGTGAACTTCAAAATTTGTTTCAGCCGGATAAGTACTTATTTTTTTTTTACGGCGGTTTAAGGACAAAGTCGACATCGGCTTGAACCAGCTTTTTTGACCGCTGTGGGAGGCTTCATGTTCAAAGCGTGGTCTATCACAAATTCTCTTTTGATCGGCTCTAGCTTTTACGTTATCCTTCATCTTGTCGGGAATGTTGAGGATCGTGTGGAAAAGGGACTCCGCCACATTCTTTTCGGTGTGCATCACATCAATATTGTAAGGAAGTTTGAGGTCCTTGAAATAGGGAAGCTGCGAGAAGGGGGTAATGTGAGTCCAGTTGTGCGTCTCACCATATCCCTCGAAGCCTTTGTCTTTGGCTTTGCCTTTGCCTTTGACTTTAGGCTTCAGAGCTTTTAGCTGAGCAAGAACATCTTCCCCCAAAAATGTTGGAATCTCAGTTACTTCATGAACAACCCGGCCTTTCGTGAAGTTCTTCTTGTCTTCCCTGTCTGGATGGTCTGGAGGGAGGAACTGTCGATGCAGGTCAAAGGCTACATACTTGCCACCCTTACTCAGCCAAATCATTCAGAGCCTGCATGCACACTGGGCATGGCATCTTACCACTTGTACACCATCCGCAGAATAGAGCATAGCCGGAAAGTCATGCATGCAATAGTGCAACCAAACTTTCATCAAGAAATTTCTCTGCAGATCCCGGTCAGTATGTCAACCTCGGAAAGTACCAAGAATGGTGCAAAGCATACACAAGCGGCTGCATAAACACACCCAATTGCTTCCCGGGTAGTCGTGCCCGGAATGATGAGCGACAAGAACATGGTCTTCCGTTGCATTAGGGCACCGGGAGGAAGATTGAGCGAATTACAAACACGAGCCAGCAGGTGTATGGATTGGACGACATACCATATGGATTCAACCCATCACCTGATATGGCTATTCTGACATTCCCAGCCTCGGCTTCTTCCTCGGGGTATTCTTCATCGAATGACTTCCATGCTTCCCCTCCCGATGGATGTACGATTTTCTTTGGATTGTACCTTATACCTTCCTTGTGCCACTTCATCATTTTGGCAGACTCCTTCGAGATGAAAAGGCGCTGCGATCTTTTTATAAAAATCAAGATACCGAAGAACCTTAACGAGGATGGATAGCTGCTTTTCTCACCATCCTCACCGACCACCTCAATGTCTGAGACGAACCGCACTTCCTCTGAGTACTTGTCATCCACATACTGCGTGCCTAAACAAAAGGCAATTCTTGAGCAAACATCTATTTTCTCATAATCCATAGAGAGTGCCTTCATGATTTTCTTTGTATCGTACATGCTTTTCGGCAGTTCATGACCCTCGTGGAGGCTGTTAGCCCATACTCCAGGAATGCTTGAAGCATTTACGGCTCTGACCGTACTCAGCCTTATTTGCAATCGATTCGCGAGATGGCATCCAGCTGAGATATTTTCGCACCCGCATAAAGAGGTTTCTTCGACGAGGCCAAGACCTCCAAGAAGGCCTTTGTGGTTGCCTCCGGCTCCTCGGTTCATTCTCTGAAGGTGTCGCATTTGCTGTTTACGCAACAATGACATCATCTAGCATGTCCCGACCCCGTCGTCCTCATATCCATCAATGCATTGTCGCATCACCTCCTCTCTACCACGGTCCTGATCGGCTATGTTTATCGGCGGCATGTCAAAGTTTGGCATATATCCGTATGCGTCTTGAAGGTGCTCACTCATGTCCGTCAGATTTCTACGGTGACGTCGGCACATCTCGCCTGAGGGCATGGTGGGATAATTCTCATTGGACGCACGGAATATCTCCTTCAAATACACATCGGTTTTCGCGATCCACTCTGATGTTACTCGATTCCGACGGATAAAACCACTTTGTACATCCACTGATTATCTGCCATCCTTTGCTATTTTGCAAACCACACAACATAATTAAGGATTCACTTAAATTAATCACATCAAATTTTCAGTTTCTACCGCGTTGAATCCACCTACATCTCTAATAGGTAAAGATAGGTCCTAATCCCACCCGAGGATGTGTAGATTGAGTCGTTCTCCATTCTACCCCATTCGAGACAAAATTTCGGCAGCACCTCCCGCTATTCTCCGGATACACGTCTCATCAAATAGCCGAGAGAATGTGCTCACGGAGAACAATGGGGAGGCGCCCCGAAATCCTGTCTCGAACGGGTAGAACATGGAGAACATACCCAATCTACACATCCTCGGGCTATCCGTGGAAAGCTGGACAATCCGAAGCAGCTGCGGTGATAAATATGCAATTGAATGCATATTTATAGATGCAACCCTTTCGGACGGGAGACGCCTAGGTTACGCCAGTTGACTTGAGAATGAAATCTAGTGACATCAAAAAATGGAGGAGATGGACTTGTAGCTCACCCTCGGCTGTAGGGGAAGGAGTCGACGGTCACTTTGATGAAATGCGACACCACAAAGCCTGCAAATTCCATCGGGACAAAAAATTTAGAACATCACAACTCATAGAGCATATTTAAAACATTTAAACATGCATTCATTTATTTTTGCATCATGTAGGCAAAAAACTAAAAACATTAACAATATATTCATCATCGTCATCACATATTCATCATCATCATTATCACCTATTCGTCATAATCATTGATTCATCTCATCGAACCAAATTTTTTGCAAGATATGCAACATATAGCATCTCATCTAACCAAATTTTTTTACTACCTATCTCACTATCTATCTAACTATCTACCTACTAACTATCTCACTATCTATCTAACTATCTAACTATCTACCTATCTAACTATCTATCTAACTAGGTATCTAACTATCTAAATATCTATCTAAATACCTATCTAACTAGCTACAAAATTACTAAAAAAACACTAAAAATACATAAAATTTTCACCTTCGAGAGGGCCGGCCGGAGTTAGGGGCGAGGCGCAGAATGGGCGGGAGGTCGACGGGGTTCAAGCGGAGGGAGGCCGAAGTCGGGCCGGGCAGCCAAGGGGGTCGGGCGGGCGGGGGCAAGGAAGGTCGGAGGCGGGCGGGCGGGCGCAAGGGCGACGCGGGCGGTCAAGGGGGTCGGGCGGGCGGTCTGGTCAGGCGGGAAGTTCGAGGCGGGCGGGCGGCGGCTGGCGGGCGGCGGCGGCTGGCGTGGGCGGCGTGGGGCGCCGCGAGTCGAGGCGGGCGGCCGCCTAGGGTCGGGCGGGTGGTTTCGAGGTCGGGCGGGAGGCGCGGGCGACGGCGGGGTGGGGCGGCGCTGGTTGGAGCGGGAGGCGCGGCGCCGGCGCTGGGCGGGCCGGGCTCGGGGCGTGGCAAGGAGGAGGTGGGCGGCGGTAGGGGTCGGGGTCAGTGTTGAGGGAGAAATGAGTGGAGGAGGTCGAAAAGGCGGTGCGGATAGGTTGGCCCTATGCCGACGGCATGGCCGTCGGCATAGGCACAGGCCCCACATGTCGGCAGCCAGGCGGTGGATAACGTGCACATATGCCGACGGACAGGCCGTCGGCATAGGTGGAAGGCCTATCTTGCCGACGGTGAGGCCGTCGGCATATATCTGAAACCACATTTTTTAAATAGTCCCACCTACATGGGGAAAGCAATTTGACCTGTTTAAATAGTTCACTAATCCACACGTTACAAGCTCCGGTATACATGCGGTGGTGTGGTGGCATGTCCGAAGAAGCGGCCGCAGCGTCTCGGTGTGCCCCCTCACCTGCAGACGGCCGCCACCGGCACACGGAGAAGCAGGCGATGTCGGGTCTACACGGAGGGATCTTGCTGTGGGTGTGGCCCGGATGTTGCTCTAAAGTGTTCGTATGGGCTGACCTAACATGACCGGTGGATAGGCCCACCGTCAAATCCCGTCCGTGCAAAGTCAAAGGGCTAGATCCCGTGGTCAAAGCCTTCTGAGGTTAGGCGGGGCCAGGGGCCCTGGGGGTAGCAATGCCACCGGACCGTCGCATCGGGCCCCTCATACATGCGGGGTGGTGTGGTGGCATGTCCGAAGAAGGCGGCACGCAGCGTCTCGAGTGTGGCCCCCACACGGACGGCGAGGACACGGGCGTAGACGGTCTGCGGAAACAATGCGGCGTGAATATTTTTAAATATTCGAGCGCCGATAAAATCATGAGTTTTTCCATGACGTGGGCACATGAGCTAAAGGCCCGATCGTAATTTGTCATAATTTGTCGTGAGGGAGAAGTATCGGAACACTTCCCTCTCCGCGGAGTGCTCTTGTGGCGTCTCTGTATGTGGCGGCCTCCGGGGCCAGCATACCGTCAAATCTTGCGTGGCGGCCTCTCCACAAGTCTGGAAGTGTTGTGGCGGTTGCAAATGCCCGACACGCTGCGTCTCAGGTGTCCCCCTTCTCACGGACGCAGACCGCCCGGCACCTGGAGAAGCAGACGTGTCGGGTCTACACGGAGTGGATGTAGCTGTGGGTTTGGCCGGATGTTGCTCCGGTGTCCCTATGGGCGGCCCGGCACAACCGGGTGGATAGGTCCACTGGTTAAAGCCCGTCCGTGGGAAGTCAAAGGGTAGATCTCGTGGTCAACAGCGCCGAGGTTAGGGCGGACGGGGGCCACAGGGGTAGTAATGCCACGGGCGTCGACCGACCCCTCATACATGCAGGGTGGTGTGGTGGCATGGCGAAGAGGCGGCAGCGTCTCGGTGTGCCCTCACACAGACGGCGCCGCCGCCACGGCTTTGGAGAAGCAGACGCGTCGGGTCTACGGAGGGGATCTTCTTTGTGGGTGTGGCCGGATGTTGCTCTAAAGTGTTCGTATGGGCTGACCTAACATGACCGGGTGGATAGGCCCACCGGTCAAATCCCGTCCGAGCAAAGTCAAAGGGCTAAATCCAGTGGTCAAACGCTTCTGAGGTTAGGCGGGGACAGGGCCACAGGGGGTAGCAATGCCACCGGACCGTCGCATCGGGCCCTCATACATGCGGGGTGGTGTGGTGGCATGTCCGAAGAGGCGGCACGCGTCTCCGGGGTGTGGCCCCCCTCACGGACGGTGATGACACGGTAGTAGACGTTCTACGGAAACGATGCGGCGTGAATATTATTAAATACTCGGAGCGCGATAAAATGATGAGTTTTTACATGGCGTGGGCACATGTGCTATAGGACCGATGGTAATTTTTCATAAATTTTCGTGATGGAGAAGTATCTCAACACTTCCCTCTCGTGGATTGCTCTTCGCTGCGTCTCTGGTGGCCGTGACCTCGGGGCTAGCATACCGTCAAATCTTGCGTGGCGGCCTCTCACAAGTCTGGAAGTGTTGTGGCGGTTGCAAATGCCCGACGCAGCGTCTCGGTGTGCCCCCCTCACGGACGGCAGCGCCGCCGCCCGGCACCTAGAGAAGCAGACGCGTCGGGTCTACACGGAGTGGATGTAGGCGTGGGTTTGGCCCGGATGTTGCTCCCGGGTGTCCCTATGGGCGGCCCGGCACAACCGGGTGGAGAGGTCCACTGGTCAAAGCCCGTCCGTGGGAAGTCAAAGGGTAGATCTCGTGGTCAACCGCTCGAGGTTAGGCGGGGACGGGGCCACAGGGGGTAGCAATGCCAGCCGAGCGTCGCACGCCCCCTCATACATGCGGGGTGGTGTGGTGGCATGTCGGAGAGGCGTCACGCGTCTCCGGGTGTGCCCTCACTGCAGCGGCGCCATGCCCGGCACCTGCGAGAAGCAGACGCTCGGGTCTACGGAGGGATCTTGCTGTGGGTGTGGCCCGGATGTTGCTCTAAATTGTTCGTATGGGCTGACCCTAACATGACCGGGTGGATAGGCCCTTTGGTCAAATCCGTCCGTGCAAAGTCAAAGGGCTAGAT
Organism: Aegilops bicornis; assembly: GCA_021605145.1. Taxonomy (NCBI): domain Eukaryota; kingdom Viridiplantae; phylum Streptophyta; class Magnoliopsida; order Poales; family Poaceae; genus Aegilops; species Aegilops bicornis. The sequence continues at coordinate 688,869,518 of CM038674.1, forward strand.
CCGTGGTCAAACGCTTCTGAGGTTAGGCGGGGCCAGGGGCCACAGGAGGTAGCAATGCCACGGACCGTCGCGCCGGGCCCTCATACATGCGGGGTGGTGTGGTGGCATGTCCGAAGAGGCGATGCAGCGTCTCGGTGTGGCCCCCCCTCACGGACGGGCGATGACACGGTAGTAGGCGTTCTGCGGAAGCGATGCGGCGTGAATATTATTAAATACTCGGAGGCGATAAAATCATGAGTTTTTACATGACGTGGGCACATGTGCTATAGGACCGATGGTAATTTTTCATAATTTTTCGTGATGGAGAAGCTCTGAACACTTCCCTCTACGCGGATTGCTCTTCGCGTCTGTTGTGGCGGCTGACCTCCGGCCTAACATACCGTCAAATCTTGCGTGGCGGCCTCTCACAAGTCTGGAAGTGTTGTGGCGGTTGCAAATGCCAACCGCAGCGTCTCGGGTGTGCCCCCCCCTCACGGACGGCGCCACGCCCTTGGCACCTGAGCAGGGGAAAGCAGACGCGTCGGGTCTACACGGAGTGGATGTAGCTGTGGGTTTGGCCCGGATGTTGCTCCCGGGTGTCCCTCTGGGCGAATGACACAACCGGGTGGAGAGGTCCACGGTCAAAGCCCGTCCGTGGAAGTCAAAGGGTAGATCTCGTGGTCAACCGCTCCGGGGTTAGGCGGGGCCACGGGGCCACAGGGGTAGCAATGCCACGGAGTGTCGCAGACCCCTCATACATGCAGGTTGTGTGGTGGCATGTCCGAAGAGGCAACGCAGCGTCTCGGTGTGCCCTCACACGCAGACGGCGCCGCGCCCGGCACCGGAGAAACAGACGCGTCGGGTCTACGGAGGGGATCTTCTTTGTGGGTGTGGCCGGATGTTGCTCTAAAGTGTACGTATAGGCTGACCTAACATGACACAGTGGATAGGCCCCTTTGGTCAAACCCCGTCCGTCTGCAAAGTCAAAGGGCTAGATCCGTGGTCAAACGCTTCTGAGGGTTAGGCGGGGCCAGGGGCCCTGGGGTAGCAATGCCACGGACCGTCGCATCGGGCCCTCGGACATGCGGGGTGGTGTGGTGGCATGTCCGAAGAGGCGGAACGCGTCTCCGGGGTGTGGCCCCCTCACGGACGGGGATGACACGGTAGTAGACGTTCTGCGGAAACGATGCGGCGTGAATATTATTAAATACTCGGAGCTTGATAAAATCATGAGGTTTTTACATGACGTGGGCACATGTGCTATAGGACTGATGGTAATTTTTCATAATTTTTCGTGATGGAGAAGTATCTGAACACTTCCCTCTACGCGGATTGCTCTTCGCTGCTTCACGATTGTGGCCGGCGGCCTCCGGGGGCTAGCATACCGTCAAATCTTGCGTAGGCGGCCTCTCACAAGTCTGGAAGTGTTGTGGCGGTTGCAAATGCCCGGAACGCGTCTCCGGGGTGTGCCCCCCTCACGGACGGCGCCGCCGCCGGCACCTGGAGGGGGGAAACGGACGCGTCGGGTCTACACGGAGTGGATGTAGCTGTGGGTTTGGCCAGGATGTTGCTCCCGGGTGTCCCTATGGGCGGCCCGACACAACCGGGTGGAGAGGTCCACTGGTCAAAGCCCGTCTGTGGGAAGTCAAAGGGTAGATCTCGTGGTCAACCGCTCGAGGTTAAGGCGGGGCCAGGGCCACAGGGGGTAACAATGCCACCGGAGTGTCGCACCGCCCTCATACATGCAGGTGGTGTGGTGGCATGTCCGAAGAGGCGCACGCTGCGTCTCGGTGTGCCCTCACACGGACGCAAGGCCACGCCGCACCGGAGGGGGGAAACGGACGCGTGGTCTACACGGAGGGATCTTCTTTGTTGGTGTTACCCGGATGTTGCTCTAAAGTGTACGTATGGGCTGACCTAACATGACCTGGTGGATAGGCCCACTGGTCAAACCCGTCCGTGCAAAGTCAAAGGGCTAGATCCCGTGGTCAAACGCTACAGGGTTAGGCGGGACGGGGGCCCTGGGGGGGGGGGGGTAGCAATGCCACCGGAGCGTCGCACCGGGCCCTCAGACATGCGGGGTGGTGTGGTGGCATGTCCGAAGAGGCGGCACGCGTCTCCGGGGTGTGGCCCCCCTCACGGACGGCGATGACACGGTAGTAGACGTTCTGCGGAAACGATGCGGCGTGAATATTATTAAATACTCGGAGCGCGATAAAATCATGAGTTTTTTACATGACATGGGCACATGTGCTATAGGACCGATGGTAATTTTTCATAATTTTTCGTGATGGAGAAGTATCTGAACACTTCCATCTACGCTGGATTGCTCTTCGCACGTCTCTGTTGTGGCCGCGGCCTCCGGCCAGCATACCGTCAAATCTTGCGTGAGGTGGCCTCTCACAAGTCTGGAAGTGTTGTGGCGGTTGCAAATGCCCGAACGCGTCTCCGGTGTGCCCCCCACGGACGGCGCGCCACCGCACTGGAGGGAAACGGACGCTGGCCGGGTCTACACGGAGTGGATGTAGCTGTGGGTTTGGCGGATGTTGCTCCGGATGTCCCTATGGGCCGATCGACACAACCGGGTGGAGAGGTCCTTGGTCAAAGCCCGTCTGTGGGAAGTCAAAGGGTAGATCTCGTGGTCAACCGCCCGAGGTTAGGCGGGACGGGGGCCCTGGGGTAGCAATGCCGAAGGCGTCGCACCGCCCCTCATACATGCAGGGTGGTGTGGTGGCATGTCCGAAGAGGCGGCACGCTGCGTCTCGGTGTGCCCCCTCCTGCGGACGGCGCCGTCGCCCGGCACTGGAGAAAGCAGACGCGTCGGGTCTACGGAGGGATCTTGCTGTGGGTGTGGCCGGATGTTGCTCTAAAGTGTTCGTATGGGCTGACCCTAACATGACCGGGTGGATAGGCCCTTTGGTCAAATCCCGTCCGTGCAAAGTCAAAGGGCTAGATCCCGTGGTCAAACGCTACTGAGGTTAGGCGGGGCCAGGGCCACAGGGGTAGCAATGTCACCGGACCGTCGCGCCGCCCTCGGACATGGGGTGGTGTGGTGGCATGTCCGAAGAGGCGGCACGCGTCTCCGGGGTGTGGCCCCCCTCACGGACGGCGATGACACGGTAGTAGACGGTCTGCGGAAACGATGCGGCGTGAATCGGAGTATATACTCGGCGCGCGGTAAAATCAGGGGTTTTTTACATGACGTGGGCACAGGTGCTATAGGACCGATGGTAACTTTTCATAAATTTTTCGTGATGGAGAAGTATCGATCACTTCCCCACGCTGGATTGCTCTTCGCGACGCCCACGACTGTGGCCGGCGGCCTCCGGGGGCTAGCATACCGTCAAATCTTGCGTAGGCGGCCTCTCACAAGTCTGGAAGTGTTGTGGCGGTTGCAAATGCCCGGCACGCGTCTCCGGGGTGTCCCCCCCCCCTCCCTCACGGACGGCGCCGCCGCCGGCACCTGGAGGGGGGAAACGGACGCGTCGGGTCTACACGGAGTGGATGTAGCTGTGGGTTTGGCCCGGATGTTGCTCCCGGATGTCCCTATGGGCCGATCTGACACAACCGGGGTGGAGAGGTCCACTGGTCAAACCCGTCCGTGGGAAGTCAAAGGGGTAGATCTCGTGGTCAACCGCTCCAGGGTTAGGCGGGGCGGGGGCCCTGGGGGGTAGCAATGCCACCGGAGCGTCGCACCGGCCCCTCATACATGCAGGGTGGTGTGGTGGCATGTCCGAAGAGGCGACACGCGTCTCCGGGGTGTGCCCCCTCACACGGACGGCGCCGCCGCCGGCACCTGGAGGGGGGAAGCGGACGCGTCGGGTCTACACGGAGGGGATCTTGCTGTGGGTGTGGCCCGGATGTTTCTCTAAAGTGTTCGTATGGGCTGACCTAACATGACCGGGTGGATAGGCCCACTGGTCAAATCCCGTCCGTGCAAAGTCAAAGGGCTAGATCCGGTGGTCAAACGCTACAGGGTTAGGCGGGACGGGGGCCCTGGGGTAGCAATGTCACCGACCGTCGCGCCGGGCCTCATACATGCGGGTGGTGTGGTGGCATGTCCGAAGAGGCGGCACAGCGTCTCGGGTTTGGCCCCTCACGGACGGTGATGACACGGTAGTAGGCGTCATGCGGAAACGATGCGGCGTGAATATTATTAAATACTCGAGCGCGATAAAATCATGAGTTTTTTACATGACGTGGGCACATGTGCTATAGGACCGATGGTAACTTTTCATAATTTTTCGTGATGGAGAAGTATCTGAACACTTCCCTCTACGCGGATTGCTCTTCGCGCGTCTACGACTGTGGCCGGCGGCCTCCGGGGGCTAGCATACCGTCAAATCTTGCGTAGGCGGCCTCTCTCAAGTCTGGAAGTGTTGTGGCGGTTGCAAATGCCCTTAACGCTGCCTCGGTGTGCCCCCCCTCCCTCGGACGGCGGCGCCCGCCCCGCACCGGAGGGGGAAAGCAGACGGTCGGGTCTACGAGTGGATGTAGCTGTGGGGTTTGGCCGGATGTTGTTCCGGTGTCCCTATGGGCCGAATCTGACACAACCGGTGGAGAGGTCCACTGGTCAAAGCCCGTCCGTAGGAAGTCAAAGGTGTAGATCTCGTGGTCAACCGCTCGGGGTTAGGGCGGGCCACGGGGCCCTGGAGGGTAGCAATGCCACGGGAGCGTCGCTCCGGCCCCTCGTACTTGCAGGGTGGTGTGGTGGCAGGTCCGAAGAGGCGACACGCGTCTCCGGGGGGTGCCCCCTCAGACGGACGGCGCCGCCGCACCGGAGGGGGGAAACAGACGTCGGGTCTACACGGAGGGGATCTTGCTGTGGGTGTGGCCCGGATGTTGCTCTAAAGTGTTCGTATGGGCTGACCTAACATGACCGGGTGGATAGGCCCACTGGTCAAATCCCGTCCGTGCAAAGTCAAGGGCTAGATCCCGTGGTCAAACGCTACAGGTTAGGCGGGGACGGGGCCCAGGGTAGCAATGCCACCGACCGTCGCCATCGGGCCCTCATACATGCGGGGTGGTGTGGTGGCATGTCCAGAGGCGGCACGCTGCGTCTCAGTGTGGCCCTCACGGATGGCGATGACACGGTAGCAGACGTTCTGCGGAAACGATGCGGCGTGAATATTATTAAATACTCGGAGCGCGATAAAATCATGAGTTTTTTACATGACATGGGCACATGTGCTATAGGACCGATGGTAATTTTTCATAATTTTTCGTGATGGAGAAGTATCTGAACACTTCCCTCACGCCGGATTGCTCTTCGCGCGTCTACGACTGGGGCCGGCGGCCTCCGGGGGCTAGCATACCGTCAAATATTGCGTAGGCGGCCTGTCACAAGTCTGGAAGTGTTGTGGCGGTTGCAAATGCCCGGCACGCGTCTCCGGGGTGTGCCCCCCCCTCACGGACGGCGCCGCCGCCGGCACCTGGAGTAGGGAAACGGACGCGTCGGGTCTACACGTAGTGGATGTAGCTGTGGGTTTGGCCCAGATGTTGCTCCCGGGTGTCCCTATGGGCCGAATTGACACAACCGGGTGGAGAGGTCCACTGGTCAAAGCCCGTCCGTGGGAAGTCAAAGGGGTAGATCTCGTGGTCAACCGCTCCAGGGTTAGGCGGGACGGGGGCCCTGGGGGTAGCAATGCCACCGGAGCGTCGCACCGGCCCCTCATACATGCAGGGTGGTGTGGTGGCATGTCCTAAGAGGCGACACGCGTCTCGGGTGTGCCCCCTCACACGGACGGCGCCGCCACGCACCGGAGGGGGGGGAAACGGACGCGTCGGGTCTACACGGAGGGATCTTGTTGTGGGTGTGGCCGGATGTTGCTCTAAAGTGTTCGTATGGGCTGACCTAACATGACCGGGTGGATAGGCCCACCGTCAAATCCCGTCCGTGCAAAGTCAAAGGGCTAGATCCCGTGGTCAAACGCTACTGAGGTTAGGCGGGGACGGGGCCCTGGGGTAGCAATGCCACCGGACCGTCGCATCGGGCCCTCATACATGCGGGGTGGTGTGGTGGCATGTCCGAAGAGGCGCACGCTGCGTCTCAGTGTGGCCCCTCACGGACGGCGATGACACGGTAGCGGACGTTCTGCGGAAGCGATGCGGCGTGAATATTATTAAATACCGGGCGCGATAAAATCATGAGTTTTTACATGACATGGGCACATGTGCTATAGGACCGATGGTAATTTTCATAATTTTTCGTGATGGAGAAGTATCTCAACACTTCCCTCTACGCGGATTGCTCTTCGCGTCTACTGTTGTGGCGGCTGACCTCCGAGGGCTAGCATACCGTCAAATCTTGCGTGGCGGCCTCTCACAAGTCCGGAAGTGTTGTGGCGGTTGCAAATGCCCGCACGCTGTCTCCGGTGTGCCCCCTCCTCACGGACGGCGCCGCCGCCACGGCACTGGAGAAGCAGACGCGTCGGTTCTACACGGAGTGGATGTAGCTGTGGGTTTGGCCCGGATGTTGCTCCCGGATGTCCCTATGGGCCGAACTGACACAACCGGGTGGAGAGGTCCACTGGTCAAAGCCCGTCCGTGGGAAGTCAAAGGGGTAGATCTCGTGGTCAACCGCTCCAGGGTTAGGCGGGACGGGGCCCCTGGGGGGTAGCAATGCCACCGAGCGCCGCACCGCCCTCATACATGCAGGGTGGTGTGGTGGCATGTCCAAGAGGCGGCACGCTGTCTCGGGTGTGCCCTCACACGGACGGCGCCGCCGCCGCACTGGAGGGGGAAACGACGCGGCCGGGTCTACACGGAGGGGATCTTGCCGTGGGTGTGGCCGGATGTTGCTCTAAAGTGTTCGTATGGGCTGACCTAACATGACCGGGTGGATAGGCCCACCGTCAAATCCCGTCCGTGCAAAGTCAAAGGGCTAGATCCCGGTCAAACGCTACTGTGGTTAGGCGGGGACAGGGCCCTGGGGTAGCAATGCCACCGGAGCGTCGCACCGGCCCCTCATACATGCAGGGTGGTGTGGTGGCATGTCCGAAGAGGCGGCACGCGTCTCCGGGGTTCGGCCCCCTCACGGACGGTGATGACACGGTAGTAGACGTTCTGCGGAAACGATGCGGCGTGAATATTATTAAATACTCGGAGCGCGATAAAATCATGAGTTTTTTACATGACGTGGGCACATGTGCTATAGGACCGATGGTAATTTTTCATAATTTTTCGTGATGGAGAAGTATCTCAACACTTCCTCTACGTGGATTGCTCTTCGCGTCTCTGTACGTGGTACGGCCTCCGGGCCAGCATACCGTCAAATCTTGCGTAGGGCGGCCTCTCACAAGTCCGGAAGTGTTGTGGCGGTTGCAAATGCCCGAACGGGTCTCCGGTGTGCCCCCTCACGGACGGCGCTGCCGCCGGCACCTAGAGGGGGAAACGGATGCGTCGGTTCTACACGGAGTGGATGTAGCTGTGGGTTTGGCCCGGATGTTGCTCCTGGGTGTCCCTATGGGCCGAATCGACACAACCGGTGGAGAGGTCCACCGGTCAAAGCCCGTCTGCGTGGAAGTCAAAGGGGTAGATCTCGTGGTCAACCGCTCCTGTGGTTAGGCGGGACTGGGCCCTGGGGTAGTAATGCCACCGAGGCGTCGCCGACCCCTCATACATGCAGGGTGGTGTGGTGGCATGTCCGAAGAGGCGACACGCGTCTCGGTGTGCCCTCACACGGACGGCGCGCCGCCCGGCACACTGGAGAAAGCAGACGTCCGGGTCTACACGGAGGGATCTTCTTTGTGGGTGTGGCCAGGATGTTGCTCTAAAGTGTTCGTATGGGCTGACCTAACATGACCGGGTGGATAGGCCCATCGTCAAATCCCGTCCGTGCAAAGTCAAAGGGCTAGATCCCGTGGTCAAACGCTACGTGGTTAGGCGGGGCCAGGGGCCTGAGGGTAGCAATGCCACCGGACCGTCGCGATCGGGCCCTCATACATGCGCGGGTGGTGTGGTGGCATGTCCGAAGAGGCGGCACGCGTCTCCGGGTGTGGCCTCACGGACGGGCGATGACACGGTAGTAGACGTTCTGCGGAAACGATGCGGCGTGAATATTATTAAATACTCGGAGCGCGATAAAATCATGAGTTTTTACATGACATGGGCACATGTGCTATAGGACCGATGGTAATTTTTCATAATTTTTCGTGATGGAGAAGTATCTGAACACTTCCCTCTGGATTGCTCTTCGCTCACGACTGCGGGCCGGCGGCTCCGGCTAGCACACCGTCAAATCTTGCGTAGGCGGCCTCTCACAAGTCTGGAAGTGTTGTGGCGGTTGCAAATGCCCGTCACGCGTCTCCGGGGTGTGCCCCCCCCCTCACGGACGGCGCCGCCGCCGGCACCTAGAGGGGGAAACGGACGCGTCGGCATTACACGGAGTGGATGTAGCTGTGGGTTTGGCCCGGATGTTGCTCCCGGGTGTCCCTATGGGCCGAACTGACACAACCGGGTGGAGAGGTCCACTGGTCAAAGCCCGTCCGTGGGAAGTCAAAGGGCTAGATCTCGTGGTCAACCGCCTGTGGTTAGGGCGGGACGGGGCCTGGGGTAGTAATGCCACCGAGGCGTCGCACCGCCCTCATACATGCAGGGTGGTGTGGTGGCATGTCCGAAGAGGCGCACGCTGCCTCTCGGTGTGCCTCGACACGGACGGCGCGCCGCCGCACCGGAGGGGGAAACGGACGGCCGGGTCTACACGGAGGCGATCTTGCCGTGGGTGTGGCCGGATGTTGCTCTAAAGTGTTCGTATGGGCTGACCTAACATGACCGGGTGGATAGGCCCATGGTCAAATCCCGTCTGCAAAGTCAAAGGCTAGATCCCGTGGTCAAACGCTACTGTGGTTAGGCGGGGACGGGGCCTGGGGTAGCAATGCCACCGACCGTGCGCATCGGGCCCTCATACATGCGAGGGTGGTGTGGTGGCATGTCCGAAGAGGCGGCACGCGTCTCCGGTGTGGCCCCTCACGGACGGGCGATGACACGGTAGTAGACGTTGCGGAAACGATGCGGCGTGAATATTTTTAAATACTGAGCGCCGATAAAATCATGAGTTTTTACATGACGTGGGAACATGTGCTATAGGACCGATGGTAATTTTTCTTAATTTTTCGTGATGGAGAAGTATCTGAACACTTCCCCACGCAGATTGCTCTTCGCTACAGATACGACTGCGGGCCGGGCGGCCTCCGGGGCCAGTATACCGTCAAATCTTGCGAGGCGGCCTCTCACAAGTCCGGAGGTGTTGTGGCGGTTGCAAATGCCCGGCACGCGTCTCCGGTGCCCCCTCACGGACGGGCGCCACGCCGGCACCGGAGGGGGAAACGGACGCCACGGGGTCTACACGGAGTGGATGTAGCTGTGGGTTTGGCCGGATGTTTCTCCGGGTGTCCCTATGGGCGAACTGCCACAACCGGTGGAGAGGTCCACCGTCAAAGCCCGTCTGGGAAGTCAAAGGGGTAGATCTCATGGTCAACCGCTCGTGGTTAGGGCGGACGGGGCCTGGGGTAGTACAATGCCACCGGAGCGTCAGACCGCCCCTCATACATGCAGGGTGGTGTGGTGGCATGTCCGAAGAGGCGACACGCTGCGTCTCGGTGTGCCCCCTCACACGGACGCGCCACGCGCACTGGAGGGGAAACGGACGCTTGCCGGGTCTACACGGAGGGGATCTTGCTGTGGGTGTGGCCCGGATGTTGCTCTAAAGTGTTCGTATGGGCTGACCTAACATGACCGGGTGGATAGGCCCACCGTCAAATCCCGTCTGCAAAGTCAAAGCGGCTAGATCCCGTGGTCAAACGCTACGGTTAGGCGCGACGGGGGCCCTGGGGGGTAGCAATGCCACCGGACCGTCGCATCGGGCCCTCATACATGCGGGGTGGTGTGGTGGCATGTCCGAAGAGGCGGCACGCATCTCCGGGGTGTGGCCCCCCTCACGGACGGCGATAACACGGAAGTAGACGTTCAAACGATGCGGCGTGAATATTATTAAATACTCAGAGCGCGATAAAATCATGAGTTTTTTACATGACGTGGGCACATGTGCTATAGGACCGATGGTAATTTTTCATAAATTTTCGTGATGGAGAAGTATCTGAAAACTTCCCTCTACGCGGATTGCTCTTCGCTCTGTCACGACCGTGGCCGGCCTCGGCTAGCATACCGTCAAATCTTGCGAGGCGGCCTCTCTAAGTCTGGAAGTGTTGTGGCGGTTGCAAATGCCCGCACGCAGCGTCTCGGTGTGCCCCCTCACGGACGGCGCGCCGCCCGGCACCTAGAGGGGAAGCAGACGTCGGTTCTACACGGAGTGGATGTAGCTGTGGGTTTTGGCCCGGATGTTGCTCCGGATGTCCCTATGGGCGGCCCGGCACAACCGGTGGAGAGGTCCACCGGTCAAAGCCCGTCCGTGGGAAGTCAAAGGGTAGATCTCGTGGTCAACCGCCTGTGGTTAGGCGGGGCCAGGGGCCCCTGGGGTAGCAATGCCACCGAGCGTCGCCGACCGCCCTCATACATGCATGGTGGTGTGGTGGCATGTCCGAAGAGGCGCACGCGTCTCGGTGTGCCTCGACACGGACGGCGCCGCCGCCGCACTGGAGGGGGAAACGGACGCCGGGTCTACACGGAGGGATCTTGCTGTGGGTGTGGCCCGGATGTTGCTCTAAAGTGTTCGTATGGGCTGACCTAACATGACCGGGTGGATAGGCCCACCGGTCAAATCCCGTCCGTGCAAAGTCAAAGGGCTAGATCCCGTGGTCAAACGCTACGATGGTTAGGCGGGGCCAGGGGCCCCGGGGTAGCAATGCCACCGGCCGTCGCATCGGGCCCTCATACATGCGGGTGGTGTGGTGGCATGTCCGAAGAGGCGGTACGCGTCTCAGGTGTTTTGCCCCCCTCACGGACGGCGATGACACGGTAGTAGACGTTCTGCGGAAACGATGCGGCGTGAATATTTTTAAATACTCGGAGCGCGATAAAATCATGAGTTTTTTACATGACGTGGGAACATGTGCTATAGGACCGATGGTAATTTTTCTTAATTTTTCGTGATGGAGAAGTATCTGAACACTTCCCTCTACGCAGATTGCTCTTCGCCAGATACGATCTGTATGTGGCCGGCCTCGGGGCCTAGCATACCGTCAAATCTTGCGTGGCGGCCTCTCACAAGTCTGGAGGTGTTGTGGCGGTTGCAAATGCCCGCACGCTGCGTCTCCGTGTGTGCCCCCTCACGGACGCGCCGCCACGGCACTGGAGAAAGCGGACGCGTCACGGGTCTACACGGAGTGGATGTAGGCTGTGGGTTTGGCCGGATGTTTCTCCCGGTGTCCCTATGGGCGAACCGCCTGGCAACGGGTGGAGAGGTCCACCGTCAAAGCCCGTCTGTGGGAAGTCAAAGGGTAGATCTCATGGTCAACCGCTCCTGTGGTTAGGCGGACGGGGCCCCTGGGGTAGCAATGCCACCGAGGCGTCGCACCGCCCCTCATACATGCAGGGTGGTGTGGTGGCATGTCCGAAGAGGCGGCATGCGTCTCTGTGTGCCCTCACACGGACGGCCGCCGCCACGCACCTGGAGAAACGGACGCTTGCTCGGGTCTACACGGAGGGATCTTGCTGTGGGTGTGGCCCGGATGTTGCTCTAAAGTGTTCGTATGGGCTGACCTAACATGACCGGGTGGATAGGCACACTCGTCAAATCCCGTCCGTGCAAAGTCAAAGGGCTAGATCCGGTGGTCAAACGCTACAGGGTTAGGCGGGACGGGGGCCCTGGGGGTAGCAATGCCACCGACGCGTCGCATCGGGCCCTCATACATGCGGGGTGGTGTGGTGGCATGTCCGAAGAGGCGGAACGCGTCTTCGGGTGTGGCCCCCCTCACGGACGGCGATGACACGGTAGTAGACGTTCTGCGGAAACGATGCGGCGTGAATATTATTAAATACTCGGAGCGTGATAAAATCATGAGTTTTTTACATGACGTGGGCACATGTGCTATAGGACCGATGGTAATTTTTCATAATTTTTCGTGATGGAGAAGTATATGAACACTTCCCTCTACGCGGATTGCTCTTCGCGCGTCTCTGTTGTGGCGGCTGACCTCGGGCTAGCATACCGTCAAATCTTGCGTAGGCGGCCTCTCACAAGTCTGGAAGTGTTGTGGCGGTTGCAAATGCCCGGCACGCGTCTCCGGGGTGTGCCCCCCCTCACGGGCGGCGCCGTCCGTGAGGGGGGCATACCCCGGAGCCCCAAGACGGGCGTCTACGCATGCATGAACACTTTCACATATGCATCGGGACCCGTGCGATGTTTGGTGACATAGCTACACCCGAATCCCCACCAACCGTAATTCCTTCCGTGTCGACCGTTTCCCCCCTCCGTGACACGGCGATAGCGGCGTTAAATGGCAGAGGGGGCAATCGATATACCATCGGGTATGTTTTTTTAGATAAGGCATAATTATCTTATGAAAAAACAAAAACTAAAATAAAGTAAAAATAACAAAACAAAGTAAAAATAAAAAAATAAAGTACAATACACGTATGCCGACGGCTAGGCCGTCAAGATATCTCATTACACACCGGAGGTTGTCCCACGGATAGATGACGTTGCGTGGCACACGGATCGGTGGACGTGGCGGAGGGGCCTATATGCCGACGATGAGGCATACCTACGCCACAGATATGCCGACGGCCGCTATCACCGTCGGCGTGGGATCAACGCCGCCAAATGGTCGTTGGCCGCGGTGTGGGCCCCTACCGTGTCGACGGCCTGTCCTATGCCGACGGGCCCCGTAGGCGTACCACGGGCGGTTCCGACGGCCTGGTCTATGCCGTCGGCCCCGTCGGCATAGATGAATGTATGCCGACGACTTTTCTAAGCCTACGGCCTTTCCGTGGTCGTCGGTATAGGTCCAAAGATGCCGACGGGGGCCGTCGGCATAGATTTGGCCGTCGGCAACCCCAGTTTTTCTGGTAGTGAGGATGAAGAATAAGGGGAGGGTCATCCCAGGGTCATCGGCAACAAACCAGAACTATGGGCTCATAAGGCAGCCTAGATCTGATATCCATGCTCGCCACCATCTCACTGCATGCTCGAGCAGCCAAGGACGACACCCATCAACATCGGCACCACCCTCTACCGCCGGGAAGGAGGTGCCCTCTTCACAGTGGCTGCCACCACCAGACCGAGCGCTCCATGTGCGTACTACCACCGACAACGCCAACAGAGCCATTAGCAGCATGGCAAGATCCATATCGGGGCGACGACGACTGAACCCCCGCCACCAACGCGGTGGGTTGGCACCACCGCCACCCAGCCCAACAGCCATCAGATTCGGCCGTCCCCGCCGCCGGTAGCCCCGCCGAACTCCACGCGCCAATGAGTGGCTGGCCTGCGCCGCCGAAACCTCAACTAGGTGAGGGAAGATGAGGCCCCATGGTCGTCCGTGATGCTCGGAACGCCTTCCAACAGTGCCGAGGAGCACGGCTCCAGCACACGCGCCGCGGTGGATCCAAACAACCTGGTATTTAAAATGGGAAACGTTTAAAATCGGCGTGCCGGCCGAAGTCGGCGTGCCGGCCGATACTTCGGCCGGCCGCCTCGCTCGCAACGCATGTTACGCTAACCCAGCCACGTCGCTAGCTCTGGCCCCACCCACCGCTTCCGCTCCTCACCTTATCTTTTCAGGACGAAGCTCCTCCACTCATTCTCCACACATTTCGTCCTTCTCCTCCATACGCAATCCCCTTTCTGCTTCTTCTTTCTCAAATCACTCCATCCATGGCACCTTCTGCTCCACACAGAGACAGCGCATCCCGCCGTCGATTTTTTGTTTCCATGCTCGGTCCAACCTCTCCCCCGGCGCAGAGTAGGCCATGTTCGCCGCGAGCTGGAACCAGGGCGATGCCACGACCGCGTTTCCGCCATTATTTTTTGCTGCATATTTTTTTGCTGGAACCACCTTTGATTTTTGCTGGAACGGGCTTTCGTTTTTGCTGCAAATTGAGAGGAAGGTGGTGTCTTCGCCACATGATTTTTTGCTACATCAAGTCTTTTTGCTGGAACCACTCCCGGTTTTTGCTGGAACCAACACTCGACTTTGCTGCAATGCTAGGATGATGCTGGGCGGCGATGGACTGTGGTTGCTCTGCGTTTTGCTGCATCGATTTTTTTGCTGGAACCAGAAATTATTTTTGCTACATCCAGCCGAAAGCAGAGCTGGAACGGGTGAATATTTTCTTGTTTAAGACCATCGGTGCCGGTGAATTTTTTGCTGGAACTGTGTTATTTATTTGCTGGAATAGTTTTTGATTTTTGCTACCACCAGCAAAAATCATTTTTTGTTTGTTGAAGCTTTGTTTTGCTCCAATCGGTAACCATGAAAGCTACAACCGGTTAATATTTTTGCTACAATAGCAACGGCGGGCGGCATTGGCGAGCTCGCCGTCGGAGCCGATGCGACTACGCGCGCCGGGGATGCGGTAGCCACCACCGGAGCTGCAACCATCGTAACGGGGAGCTACATCTACAGGGACGCGCTGCTACATGCACTGAGCCGGCGAGAAATAGAGGAGACGACGACGGCGGGAGCGGTGACCAGCGGCGAGGGCGGTTGATGGCTGGGGGCGAGGGCGGCGATGGGCGTGACGTGTCGGGCGGTGCTTCTACACCGGGCGCGTCGCTCATCCCCTGACGGCACGATAGGATTGTTTCTCAAAGAAGAAGGGGGAGGAAGGACGGGAGATCGTGCGGTTCTATTTTTACTAATCGTACGATGCAGGTGCGACCGGCCCAATTTTGGGCCGGCGCACCGGCGCCTAACAGTCGCCATTTAAAATTGAGAGAAGCTACTAGTACATATTATATGAAAATATTCATTTCTACTAAACTATGTTTTCCTTACATTCCCTCTAAACGATTAATGGGACCACTTAACTCCAAACTTTTTTTGTTCTGTTTAAGAGACTACGTACGTTGTAGGTGATGCACACGACCGCTTGAGACAGCGGCCGAGGCGTTCGGAATCTCATCACAACTGGTCGCCGTAAACAAGCGTTGCAATGTTTTGTGGAAGGGACGAGAGAGAGGAGGAAGGATAACATGTGACATGTCCATAGGGATGCATGGACGATCTGGTACATCTGAAGATTGAAGGGAGCACAGAAGGAGAGGTGGAAGAGAAAGCAGGTGACGTACATGGAATGGCCCGCCCAAAACTGCTCATGAGATAAAGTACTCCAACAAATGGTTGACGATATCACAGAAGTTCATAAGAATTACAAAGAGAAGCGATCCAAGTGGATAATTAATATAGGCAGCAAATGAACTTTTCCCACATGACAAAATGTGTGAGTGGTGTTAGTGTTAGAATGGGCTGATGTTTGCTACTTGATCTACTCCGTAGCATGGCTATTAGTGCAAGTATGATAAAATGATGTAATCAGGCTACAGGAGTTGGCACATCATATTTGTGCCAAGTTGGAGGAGAAAGAAGAGAAGCGGACTGTAAAATTATAGGCAGATGTAGCACAGGCTCTAAGAAACTTTTAGATTGAGATAGGCTAGGTATTAATGAAGTAGTATATTTTTATAGCTAACTATTATCTAGGTGGACTATGAGACTAACCATAGTTAACATGCTAATGAGATATAGCGAGCAAATCGGCTCTAGTGTTATCCTTGCTCATGGTACGTATGATGAAATGGATGTGGAGTATTTGCACCTGAGCTCAAATGCTCCCATGAACAGTAAAATCAGGAAAAATAGTAAAATAGTTCAAAAAATTCAAAAACAATTTTGTGGTAACCTTCGACAAATGTTCTATGTGCTTTCAAAAATTTATCATGAACGAACATTCCTGAAAGTCGTGGCAAAAAAAAAGTAGGTACTCAAAAGAAGCTATTTTTGAAAGCATCTTGGAGTACTGATTTTTTTCATGACTTCTACGAATGTCATTTCGTGATGAAAAATTTCAAGCATAGAAAACTGTTGTCAAAGGTTACAACAAAAAAAGCTCAGAATGTTTGGAATTTATTTTATTTTTCTTTCAATTCTACTGTTCAACCGAGCTCATTTGAGCTCGGGAACAGAAGCACACTTTTGTGATGAGATTGACTGTTAGATATTATATTTGCCTTGGAGCAAATGTAGAGGTAGGCACTCGCAGGAGAGCCCATTCTCCTCATTTTTCATTGTTTCTCTCTTCCATATAGACAACAGTAATATGTAAGCAGATTATAACTGAGTAGGGTATTTTGGAGCTCGGCCTCCATGGAGCCCGAATTAAAAAAAATTCTCAAACTTCTCTAATTAAACACAATTGAAAAAATATGTATAAGTATACAAAGATGTGATGTGTATGTGTGTAAACTTTCAGGATGAAATACCTTAAAATGCGACTTGTGCAAAAAAAATCATGGACTTTGTAGATAATAATGCATGTACTAAGTGGATCTACAGTCGGGGCCTCAAACCCGCCTCATACGACCGGGCAGGTCGCCCGGTCGCAAAAAATTGACCAAGAAGAGCTCCTCAAAAGGGCCTCAAACGCCGGGTAGACCGGCACCCACTAGTAGAAAAAGGGGCTATCGTCCAGGGCAGTTTAGCCCATTAGTCCCGGTTCAATCCAGAACCGGGACCAATGGAGCTATTTGCCCAGTTAAATGAGCCCAGGGCCGGCCGGGCCACGTGGGCCATTGGTCCCGGTTCGTCCGGACCTTTTGGTCCCGGTTGGTGGGACGAACCAGGACCAATGGTCCTGGCTCTGACCCACCACTATTGGTCAGTTGGTGGCATGAAGGGACCAAAGGCTTCCCTTTAGTCCCGGCTCATGCCACCAACCTGCTAATGGTGCTGCCTATATATAGCCCCTCAGCAGAAGCGAGCACACTGCTCTGTTTTTTTACCGAGGGAGAGGGCTTGGTGGTGCTCTAGCTCACCTCCTATGCACACAAGGTGTTCGATGGAATGCCCGAGCCACACTACTTAAGCTTTCTCCTCTCCAAGCTCGACCTGTTGAAGGAAATATGCCCTAGAGGCAATAATAAAGTTATTATTTATTTCCTTATATCATGATAAATGTTTATTATTCATGCTAGAATTGTATTAACCGGAAACATAATACATGTGTGAATACATAGACAAACAGATAGTCACTAGTATGCCTCTACTAGACTAGCTCATTAATCGAAGATGGTTATGTTTCCTAACCATAGACATGTGTTGTCATTTGATTAATGGGATCACATCATTAGGAGAATGATGTGATTGACATGACCCATTTCATTAGCTTAGCACTTGATCGCTTAGTATGTTGCTTATGCTATCTTCATGACTTATACAAAGTTCACGCAACTATGAGATTATGCAACTCCCGTTTACGGAGGAACACTTTGTGTGCTACCAAAGCGTCACTGGCAATCGGGTGATTATAAAGGTACTCTACAAGTGTCTCCGAAAGTATATGTTGAGTTGGCATGAATCAAGATTAGGATTTGTCACTCCGATTGTCGGAGAGGTATCTCTGAGCCTTCTCGGTAATACACATCACATAAGCCTTGCAAGCATTGCAACTAATGAGTTAGTTGTGAGATGATGTATTACGGAGCGAGCAAAGAGACTTTCCGATCTAGATTAAACTAGGTATTGGATACCGACGATCGAATCTCGGGTAAGTAACATACCGATGACAAAGGGAACAACGTATGTTGTTATGCGGTTTGACCGATAAAGATCTTCGTAGAATATGTAGGAACCAATATGGGCATCCAGGTTCCGCTATTGGTTATTGACCGAGAATGGTTCTAGGTCATGTCTACATAGTTCTCGAACCGTAGGGTCCGCTTGCAGCAAGGTTTCAATGACGGTTATATTATGAGTTTATGTATTTTGATGTACCGAAGGAGTTCGGAGTCCCGGATGTGATCACGGACATGACGAGGAGTCTCGAAATGGACGAGACATAAAGATTGATATATTGGATGGTTATATTCGGACACCGGAAAGGTTTCGGAAGTTTCCGGAGAAAACCGGAGTGCCGGAGGGGTTACCGGAACCCCCCGGGGAAGTTATGGGCCTTATTGGGCCAAGAGGGGAGAGAGAGGGCTGCACCAGGAGGTGGCGCGCGCCCCCCCCATGGGGAGTCCGAATTGGACTAGGAGGGGGGGGCGCGGCCCCCCTTTCCCTCTCCCTCTCCCTCTCTTTCCTTCCCCCTTCCCTCCTCCTAGTAGGACTAGGAAAGGGGAGTCCTACTCCTACTAGGAGGAGGACTCCCCCTCCCTTGGTGCGCCCCAAGGGCCGGCCGGCCCTCCCCCTTGCTCCTTTATATCACGGGCAGGGGCACCCTAGAACACACAAGTTGATCTTCGTGATCGTTCCTTAGCCGTGTGCGGTGCCCCCTCCACCATATTCCACCTCGGTCATATTGTAGCGGTGCTTAGGCGAAGCCTGCGACGGTAGAACATCAAGATCGTCCACCACGCCGTCGTCTGACGGAACTCCTCCCGACGCTTTGCTGGATCGGAGCCGGGGATCGTCATCGAGCTGAGCGTGTGCTAAGAACTGGAGGTGCCGAGTAACGGTGCTTGGATCGGTCGGATCGTGAAGACGTGCGACTACATCAACAGCGTTGATATAACGCTTCCGCTTCGGTCTCACGAGGATACGTGGGCGGATACTCTCCCCTCGTTGCTATGCCATCACCATGGTCTTGGCGTGTTCGTAGGAAATTTTTGAAATTACTACGTTACCCAACAAAGGCATCCGAGCCAGGTTTTATGCGTTGATGTCATATGCACGAGTAGAACACAAGTGAGTTGTGGGCGATATAAGTCATCTTGCTTACCAAGATGTCATACTTTGGTTGGCGGTATTGTGAGATGAAGCGGCCGGACCGACATTACGCCAGACGCTTACGCGAGACTGGTTTCACCGCCACGAGCACTAGTTGCTTAAAGGTGACTGACGGGTGTCTGTCTCTCACTTTAGTTGAACCGAGTGTGGCTACGCCCGGTCCTTGCGAAGGTTAAAACAGCACCAACTTGACAAACTATCGTTGTGGTTTTGATGCGTAGGTAAGAACGGTTCTTGCTCAGCCCGTAGCAGCCACGTAAAACTTGCAACAACAAAGTAGAGGACGTCTAACTTGTTTTTGCAGGGCATGTTGTGATGTGATATGGTCAAGACGTGATGCTATATTTTATTGTATGAGATGATCATGTTTTGTAACCGAGTTATCGGCAATGGCGAAGCCATATGGTTGTCGCTTATTGTATGAAATGCAACGCCATGTAATTGCTTTACTTTATCACTAAGCGGTAGCGATAGTCGTAGAAGCAATAGTTGGCGAGACGACAACGATGCTACGATGGAGATCAAGGTGTCGCGCCGGTGACGATGATGATCATGACGGTGCTTGAGATGGAGATCACAAGCACAAGATGATGATGGCCATATCATATCACTTATATTGATTGCATGTGATGTTTATCCTTTATGCATCTTATCTTGCTTTGATTGACGGTAGCATTATAAGATGATCTCTCACTAAAAATTATCAAGTAGTGTTCTCCCGAGTATGCACCGTTGCCAAAGTTAAATGCGTCTTAGAGACACCACGTGATGATCGGGTGTGATAAGCTCTCGTCCATCTACAACGGGTGTAAGCCAGTTTTGCACACGCAGAATACTCAGGTTATACTTGACGAGCCTAGCATATGCAGATATGGCCTCGAACACGGAGACCGAAAGGTCGGCGTGAATCATATAGTAGATATGATCAACATAAGATGTTCACCATTGAAAACTACTCCATCTCACGTGATGATCGGTTATGGTTTAGTTGATTTGGATCACGTGATCACTTAGATGACTAGAGAGATGTCTGCCTAAGTGGGAGTTCTTAAGTAATATGATTAATTGAACTTAAATTTATCATGAACTTAGTACCGATAGTATTTTGCTTCTCTATGTTTACTGTAGATAGATGGCTCGTCTTTGTTGTTCCGTTGAATTTTAATGCGTTCCTTGAGAAAGCAAAGTTGAAAGATGATGGTAGCAATTACACGGATCGGGTCCGTAACCGAGGATTATCCTCATTGCTGCACGAAGAGTTACGTCCTGGATGCACCGCTAGGTGCCAGTGCCTCTTGATGCAACCGATGACGCGTTAAGAACGTCTGGCGAAAGCAAAGCTGATGACTACTCTATAGTTCAGTGTGCCATGCTTTACGGCTTAGAACCGGGTCTTCAACGACGTTTTGAACGTCATGGAGCATATGAGATGTTCCAGGAGTTGAAGTTGATATTTCAACAGAATGCCCGGATTGAGAGATATGAAGTCTCCAATAAGTTCTATAGCTGCAAGATGGAGGAGAATAGTTCTGTCAGTGAGCACATACTCAAAATTTAATGGAATTACAATCACTTGAATCAACTGGGAGTTAATCTTCCGGATGATTGTGTCATTGATGTAATTCTTCAATCAACGCCACCAAGCTACAAAGGCTTCGTGATGAACTATAATATGCAAGGGTTAGTAAAGACTATGCTCGAGCTCTTACAATGCTAAAGGCTGCGGAGGTAGAAATCAAGAAAGAGCATCAAGTGTTGATGGTCAATAAGACCACTAGTTTCAAGAAGAAAGGCAAAGGGAAGAAGAAGGGAACTTCAAGAAGAACAGCAAACAAGTTGCTGATCGGGAGAAGAAACCCAAGTCTGGACCTAAGCCTGAAACTGAGTGCTTCTACTGCAAGCAGACTGGTCACTGGAAGCGTAACTGCCCCAAGTATTTGGCGGATAAGAAGGATGGCAAGGTGAACAAAGGTATATGTGATATACATGTTATTGATGTGTACCTTACTAGAGCTCGCAGTAGTACAGGTATTTGATACTGGTTCATTGCTAATATTTGCAACTCGAAACAGGACTACGGATTGCGAACACCGCAAAGGGCGAGGTGACGATGCGCGTGGGAAATGGTTCCAAAGTCGATGTGATCGCAGTCGGCACGCTACCTCTACATCTACCTTCGGGATTAGTTTTAGACATGAATAATTGTTATTTGGTGCCAGCGTTGAGCATGAACATTATATCTGGATCTTGTTTGATGCGAGACGGTTCTTCATTTAAATCAGAGAATAATGGTTGTTCTATTTATATGAATAATATCTTTTATGGTCATGCACCCTTGAAGAGTGGTCTATTTTTAATGAATCTCGATAGTAGTGATACACATATTCATAATGTTGAAACCAAAAGATGCAGAGTTGATAATGATAGTGCAACTTATTTGTGGTACTTGCCGTTTAGGTCATATCGGTATAAAGCGCATGAAGAAACTCCATGCGATGGGCTTTTGGAGTCACTTGATTATGAATCACTTGGCACTTGCGAACCGTGCCTCATGGGCAAGATGACTAAAACCCGTTCTCCGGTACTATGGAGAGAGCAACAGATTTGTTGGAAATCATACATACGATGTATGTGGTCCGATGAATGTTGAAGCTCGTGGCGGATATCGTTATTTTCTCACCTTCACAGATGATTTAAGCGGATATGGGTATATCTACTTAATGAAACATAAGTCTGAAACATTTGAAAAGTTCAAAGAATTTCAGAGTGAAGTTGAAAATCATCGTAATAAGAAAATAAAGTTTCTACGATCTGATCGTGGAGGCGAATATTTGAGTTCTGAGTTTGGTCTACATTTGAAACAATGCGGAATAGTTTAGCAACTCACGCCACCGGAACACCACAGCGCAATGGTGTGTCCGAGCGTCGTGTCGCACTTTCTTTGGATATGGTGCGATCTATGATGTCTCTTACAGATTTACCGCTATCATTTTGGGGTTATGCTCTTGAGACGGCCGCATTCACGTTAAATAGGACACCGTCAAAATCCGTTGAGACGACGCCTTATGAACTATGGTTTAGCAAGAAACCAAAGTTGTCATTTCTGAAAGTTTGGGGTTGCGATGCTTATGTGAAGAAACTTCAACCTGATAAGCTTGAACCCAAATCGGAAAAATGTGTCTTCATAGGATACCCAAAGGAGATAATTGGGTATACCTTCTATCACAGATCCGAAGGCAAGACATTCGTTGCTAAAATGGATCCTTTCTAGAGAAGGAGTTTCTCTCGAAAGAAGTGAGTGGGAGGAAAGTGGAACTTGATGAGGTAATAGTACCAGCTCCCTTATTGGAAAGTAGTTAAATCACGAGAAATCAGTTTTACGTAACACCTACACCAGTTAGTGAGGAAGATAATGATGAAGATCATGAAACTTGAGATCAAGTTGTCACCGAACCGTAGATCAACCAGAATAAAATCCGCACTGCAGTGGTACGGTAATCCTATTCGAAGTCATGCTACTAGATCATGGTGAACCTACGAACTATGAAGAAGCGATGGTGAGCCCAGATTACGCAAAATGGCTTGAAGCCATGAAATCTGAGATGGGATCCATGTATGAGAACAAAGTATGGACTTTGGTAGACTTGCCCGATGATCGGCAAGCTATTGAGAATAAATGGATCTTTAAGAAGAAGACCTGACGCCGATGGTAATGTAACTGTCTACAAAGCTCGACTTGTTGCAAAAGGTTTTCGACAAGTTCAAGGGGTTGACTACGATGAGACTTTCTCACCCGTGGCGATGCTTAAGTCCGTCCGAATCATGTTAGCAATTGCCGCATTTTATGATTATGAAATTTGGCAAATGGATGTAAAAACTGCATTCTTGAATGGATTTCTAGAAGAAGAGTTGTATATGATGCAACCAGAAGGTTTTGTTGATCCAAAGGGTGCTAACAAAGTGTGCAAGCTCCAACGATCAATTTATGGTGCAGTGCAAGCCTCTCGGAGTTGGAATAAACGCTTTGATAGTGTGATCAAAGCATATGGTTTTATACTGAGACTTTTGGAGAAGCCTGTATTTACAAGAAAGTGAGTGGGAGCTCTGTAGCATTTCTGATATTATATGTAGACGACATATTGTTGATTGGAAATGATATAGAATTTCTGGATAGCATAAAAGGATACTTGAATAAAAGTTTTTCAATGAAAGACCTCGGTGAAGCTGCTTACATATTGGGCATAAAGATCTATAGAGATAGATCAATACGCTTAATAGGACATACACAAAGCACATACCTTGATAAAGTTTTGAAGAAGTTCAAAATGGATCGAGGCAAAGAAAGGTTTTTACCTTAGTACAAGGTGTAAGATTGAGTCGGACTCAATGCCCGACCACAATGAAGCTAGAGAGAAAATGAAAAATGTTCCCTATGCTTCAGCCATAGGCTCTATCATGTATGCAATCATGTACCAGACACGGCGTATGCTTAGCTGTAAGCTTGGCAGGAAAGGTACCAAAGTAATCTAGGAGTGGATCATCGGACAGCGGTCAAGAACATCCTGAAATACCTGAAAAGGACTAAGGATATGTTTCTCGTATATGGAGGTGACAAAGAGCTAGTCGTAAATGGTTACGTCGATGCGAGCTTTGACACTGATCCGGACGATTCTAAATCGCAAACCGGATACGTATTCTTATTAAACGGTGGAGCTGTCGGTTGGTGCGATTCTAAACAAAGCGTCGTGGCGGGATCTACATGTGAATCGGAGTACATAGCTGCTTGGAGCAGCAAATGAAGGAGTCTGGATGAAAGAGTTCATTTCCGATCTAGGTGTCATACCTAGTGCATCGGGACCAATGAAGATCTTCTGTGACAATACCGGTGCAATTGCCTTGGCAAAGGAATCCAGATTTCACAAGAGGACCAAGCATATCAAGAGACGCTTCAATTCCATTCGGGACCAAGTCCAAGTGGGAGACATAGAGATTTGCAAAATACATACGGATCTGAATGTTGCGCACCGTTGACTAAGCCTCTTCCACGAGCAAAACATGATCAGCACCAAGACTCCATGGGTGTTAGAATCATTCTTGTGTAATCTAGATTATTGACTCTAGTGCAAGTGGGAGACTGAAGGAAATATGCCCTAGAGGCAATAATAAAGTTATTATTTATTTCCTTATATCATGATAAATGTTTATTATTCATGCTAGAATTGTATTAACCGGAAACATAATACATGTGTGAATACATAGACAAGCAGATAGTCACTAGTATGCCTCTACTAGACTAGCTCATTAATCGAAGATGGTTATGTTTCCTAACCATAGACATGTGTTGTCATTTGATTAATGGGATCACATCATTAGGAGAATGATGTGATTGACATGACCCATTTCATTAGCTTAGCACTTGATCGTTTAGTATGTTGCTTATGCTATCTTCATGACTTATACAAAGTTCCTGCAACTATGAGATTATGCAACTCCCGTTTACGGAGGAACACTTTGTGTGCTACCAAAGCGTCACAACGTAATCGGGTGATTATAAAGGTACTCTACAAGTGTCTCCGAAAGTATATGTTGAGTTGGCATGAATCAAGATTAGGATTTGTCACTCCGATTGTCGGAGAGGTATCTCTGGGCCTTCTCGGTAATACACATCACATAAGCCTTGCAAGCATTGCAACTAATGAGTTAGTTGTGAGATGATGTATTACGGAACGAGCAAAGAGACTTTCCGGTAACGAGATTAAACTAGGTATTGGATACCGACGATCGAATCTCGGGTAAGTAACATACCGATGACAAAGGGAACAACGTATGTTGTTATGCGGTTTGACCGATAAAGATCTTCGTAGAATATGTAGGAACCAATATGGGCATCCAGGTTCCGCTATTGGTTATTGACCGAGAATGGTTCTAGGTCATGTCTACATAGTTCTCGAACCGTAGGGTCCGCACGCTTAAGGTTTCAATGACGGTTATATTATGAGTTTATGTATTTTGATGTACCGAAGGAGTTGAGTCCCGGATGTGATCACGGACATGACGAGGAGTCTCGAAATGGTCGAGACATAAAGATTGATATATTGGATGGTTATATTCGGACACGGAAAGGTTCGGAAGTTTCGGAGAAAACCGGAGTGCCGGAGGGTTACGGAACCCCGGGAAGTTATGGGCCTTATTGGGCCAAGAGGGGAGAGAGAGGGCTGCACCAGAGGTGGCGCGCCCCCCATGGGGAGTCCGAATTGGACTAGGAGGCGGCCCCTCCTCTCCCTCTCCCTCTCTTTCCTTCCCCCTTCCCTCCTCCTAGTAGGACTAGGAAAGGGGAGTCCTACTCCTACTAGGAGGAGGACTCCCGCCTACCTTGGTGCGCCCCAAGGGCCGGCCGGCCCTCCCCCTTGCTCCTTTATATACGGGGGCAGGGGGGCACCCTAGAACACACAAGTTGATCTTCGTGATCGTTCCTTAGCCGTGTGCGGTGCCCCCCTCCACCATATTCCACCTCGGTCATATTGTAGCAGTGCTTAGGCGAAGCCCTGTGACGGTAGAACATCAAGATCGTCCTGCACGCCGTCGTCTTGTGGAACTCCTCCCCGACGCTTTGCTGGATCGGAGCCGGGGATCGTCATCGAGCTGAGCGTGTGCTAAGAACTCGGAGGTGCGAATAACGGTGCTTGGATCGGTCGGATCGTGAAGACGTCGACTACATCAACAGCGTTGATATAACGCTTCCGCTTCGGTCTCACGAGTGCGTCGGACGGATACTCTCCCCTCTCGTTGCTATGCCATCACCATGGTCTTGCGTGTTCGTAGGAAATTTTTTGAAATTACTACGTTACCCAACACCTGTAACCTCCATTTTCCTCAGTATTTGTCTAGGTTTAGCGGTCCGTCACGCCCCGTCCCCGTCTTCACCGCCGTCGATCACCCGCGCCGATCTCATCGCCAGCACCACCGTGGTGAGCCTCTTGTTCTTATCTTCTTTACGAAAGGAAAAATATTCTTACTTGTATTATTTTCTTACTTTTATTATTGCATCTTATATAGTGCGATGGTTTTGGTATCCGCCCGTCGGCCCTCGTCCTGTCTATGATTCGGATGTGGTATATATTATCTTTTCATAACTATTGGTTCATTTATTGTTTATGAAAATTATGCCGACCAACGTGACATAGATTTTATTTATCTAGGAGGTTGTTGAACCGGAAATTCCAACCGACCCTATTGTCGAGAGGTTAAATTTAGTTGAAGAAGAAAACAATTTCTTGAAGGAAAAAATAAAAAACTTGAGGAGGAGAAGATGATATTGGAGTTGCATGTTGCGGATGTCGTCGATGATCACAAGATCAAGATGGATGCAATGCGCTTGAAGATGAGAAAGATTAGAAAATATGCCATTCATACCGAGGCTTGGTATCATTATGCCGTTGGATCAGTTGTTACCTTGGTTGCGATTATGATCGTATTTGTTTTCACATTGAAATGTTTTACATAGTTTCAATGTATGGTTTAATTAATTTAGATGCTCTGTAGAGCTTTATGTTGTTGGATGAGAACTATGTATGTACTTTGGTTTTTATGTGATGATGAACTTCTATTAATTTGGTCACTTAATTATCTATTCATGATGTTCTGTAATGATTTTTGACACACTTAATTATATATAATGCACGCAGATGAACCGGCAATGGATGTACGGTGGCAGGCACACCTCAAAGTACATTAAGAGGCGTGCATGCTTTTCTCGAAGTGGCTGAGGCAAACAAGCAGAATGGTTTTATGTGTTGTCCATGCCCTATATGTGGGAATCTGAAGTCTTACTCTGACCGGAAAATCCTTCACACCCACCTGCTTTACAAGGGTTTCATGCCAC
Source organism: Aegilops bicornis (assembly GCA_021605145.1). Lineage (NCBI taxonomy): Eukaryota > Viridiplantae > Streptophyta > Magnoliopsida > Poales > Poaceae > Aegilops > Aegilops bicornis. Next base: position 688,896,224 of record CM038674.1, read on the forward strand.
ACTATAATGTTTGGACGAGGCACGGAGAAATAGGGGTTATGATGGAAGGCGGCGAGGAAGAAGAGTACGATGACAACTATGTGCCCCCTGAATACGGTGATGCTCTTGAACATCAAGATGCACCGAGACGATGTGCACGATGGTGCTTTGCAGCGGGCAAAGCTGCGAAGATCAAGAGGAACCGAACGATGTGCCCCATGATGATGATCTCCGCCGGGTCATTGTCGATGCAAGGACACAATGCGAAAGTCAAAAGGAGAAGCTGAAGTTCGATTGCATGTTAGAGGATCACAAAAAGGGTTGTACCCCAATTGCGAAGATGGCAACACAAAGCTCGGTACCGTACTCGAATTGCTGCAGTGGAAGGCGAGAGAATCTTGTGCACGATAAAGGATTTGAGAAGCTCTTGAAAATAATGATGAAGAAGCTTCCAAAGGATAACGATTGCCCGACAAAGACATACGCAGCAAAGAAGGTCGTATGCCCTCTAGGATTGGAGGTGGAGAAGATACATGCATGCCCTAATGATCGCGTCCTCTACCGTGGTGCCTACAAGGATCTGAGCGCATGCCGGTATGCGGTGCATTGCGGTATAAGATCGAGACGAGATGACCCTGGTGATGTTGACGGCGAGCCTCCGGGAAGAGGGTTCCTGCGAAGGTGATGTGGTATGCTCCTATAATACCACGGTTGAAAGCGTCTGTTGAAGCGGAGAGCATGCCAAGTTGATGCGATGGCACAGTGAGGACCGTAAGAAAGGCGGGAAGTTGAGAGCACCCGGCACGGGTCGCGATGGAGAAAAATCAAGAGAAAATCTTGGGATGAGTTTGCAAAGGACCCAAGGAACGTATGGTTTGCTTTAAGCGCGGATGGCATTAATCCTTTGGGAAGCAGAGCAGCAATCACAAGCACTGGCCCGTGACTCTATGTATGTATAACCTTCCTCCTTGGATGTGCATGAAGCGGAAGTTCATTATGATGCCAGTTCTCATCCAAGGCCCTAAGCAACCCGGCAACGACATTGATGTGTACCTAAGGCCATTAGTTGAAGAACTTTTACAGCTGTGGAATGGAAGCGGTGTACGTCGTGGGATGAGCACAAAAGGAGGAATTTGACCTAAAGGCGTTGCTGTTCGTGACCATCAACGATTGGCCCGCTCTCAGTAACCTTTCAGGACAGACAAACAAGGGATACCACGCATGCACGCACTGTTTACTTGACACCGATAGTATATACCTGGGAAGCCTATGGCCATTACTTGACACTGTGTACCTAAGGCCATTAGTTGAAGAACTTTTTCAGAGTTCATTTGAAAACTATGAATTTGAAAACCTCGCCAACCGAAGGGCGCTCACACCGGTTTATAAGCTTGAAAAACAAAACAAAAACCAAAAGAAAATAAATAATGCAGAAAACAAAACAAAAAACTTGAAAATAAAAATAAACATAGCAACAATAAGCATTTTGTTGTAAGTAGAAACAAAATAAAATAAATAAAGCAACAAAGAAAACAAAAAAGTGTTTTCGAATTTTAAAACTAATGGCACAAACAGAAAGTTTATATTTTTTCTAAAACTAAAAGCACTAACAGAAAGTTTATAATTTTGCTGACCTAAAAGCAAAAATAATTAAAAAATAAAGCAAAAACCAAAAGAAAATAAATAATGGAGAAAACAAAACAAAAAAACTTGAAAAAAAATAAAAATATCAACAATAAGTATTTTGTTGTAAGTAGAAACAAAATAAAATAAATAAAGCAACAAAGAAAACAAAAAAGTGTTTTCAAATTTTAAAACTAATGGCACTAATAGAAAGTTTATATTTTTTCTAAAACTAAAAGCAAAAAGAAATAAAATATAAAGCAAAAAAAAGTGCCACCTACTGGGCCCCCACGGCCTGAATACGACTAGAAACCCTATGGGCCAGGATTCAGGCCCGCGGAAGGCTCAGCAGGCCTGAGCACAGTGGCGTAGATAGGCCCGAGCCTGCTTTAGAGAGGAGCTCGAGAGGGAGCCGCACCGCACCTTATAAAGCTGATGCGGCTCCTCTCAACTAGCGAGTGGGACTAAACATTTGGCGCAGGGCAGCACACGGCCTTTGGTCCCGGTTGGTGGCACCAACCGGGACTAAAGGGGGGTTTAGTCACGGTTGGTGCCTCGACCCGGGACTAATGGCCCCCTTTAGTCCCGGTTTGTGGGGCATTAGTCCCGGTTTGTGCCACGAACCGGGACCAATGCCCTTGCTATATAACCAGGACTTGTGAAAATTTCACATCTCCCTCGCCAGTTCCCCGCGACGCCTTGAGCTCATCGACGCCGCCCAGCTGCCAGATCGACGCCGTCCATCCCGCCGCCGCCCGCCGTCCATGCGCCGCCCAGCGCCGTCCGCGCGCCGACGCCATCCAGCGCCCGTCGTCGCCCTGCCCGTCGTCGCCCTGCCCCGTCGCCGCCTTCTTGCCGCCATACGCCCGTCGTCATCGCCCCGTCGTCGCCCGTACGCCCCAGCCCGCCACGAGCCGTCGTCGCCCCCGAGCCCGCCGTCCTCGTCGCTTACCCGCGCGCCCAGCCCGTCGTCGCCCCCCTGCCGCGCCGGCCAACCCGTCGTCGCCGTCGCCCGACGCCCTCGCCGCATACCGCCCGTCGCCCTCATGGCCGCCCGTTAGGGAGCCACTTGTTGTCGAGCCGCCCCGTTTTTATTTTTATTAGTTTAGTTTTTTGTTCATATGTGATGTATATGTGGCTATAATGTATATGTTTTTTATTTTTATTAGTTTAGTTTTTTGTTCATATATAGAAAATTACAATTTTAATTAGGTTAGTGCATTTTAATTAGGTTAGTGTAGAGGAAAAAGTAAAATAAGGAAAAGGAAGAAAAGAGGAAGAAGGAAGAAGGAAGAAGAAGAAGAAAAAGAATGAGAGGAAAAAGAAGAAAAAGAAGAGGAGAAGAAGAAAGGAATAGAGGAGAAGAAGAAATACTTGAATTTTTTCTATTTTTCTTCTTCTCCTCTATTCTTTCTTCTTCTCCTCTTTTTCTTCTTTTTCTTCTTCTTCTTCCTTCTTCCTTCTTCCTCTTTTCTTCCTTTTCCTTATTTTTATTAGTTTATTTTTTTTGTTCATATGTGATGTATATGTGTATGTGGCTATAATGTATATGTTTTTATTTTTATTAGTTTAGTTTTTTGTTCATATATAGAAAGTTACAATTTTAATTAGGTTAGTGCATTTTAATTAGGTTAGTGTAGAGGAAAAAGTAAAATAAGGAAAAGGAAGAAAAGAGGAAGAAGGAAGAAGGAAGAAGAAGAAGAAAAAGAATGATAGGAAAAGAAGAAGAAGAGGAGAAGAAGAAAGGAATAGAGGAGAAGAAGAAAAATAGAATTTTTTTCTTATTTTTCTTCTTCTCCTCTATTCTTTTCTTCTTCTCCTCTTTTTCTTCTTTTTTCTTCTTCTTCTTCCTTCTTCCTTCTTCCTCTTTTCTTCCTTTTCCTTATTTTCCTTTCTCGAGGGATAAGAAGAAAAGAAGAGGAGAAGAAGAAAGAAAGGAATAGAGGAGAAAGAAGAAACTTTGACACGAGGGGGGTACGATACCCCTCCTCGATAACATTATTTTCCCATATATATGTATGTTGCGTCGTTGTCGATATAACGAGGGTGTCGAGGATCGCCGAGGGTCGAGGTCGGGAACTAGGGTAGAGGGTCGAGGGTCGTTAAGGGTCCAATTCGAAGGTTTCAGGGTCGAGGTTCCTATAGTGTCAAAGTATTGAAGAAATCCATGGCTTCATCATTGGCGGAGTAACCATGGCATGATGGTGAAGTCCTCCAAAGTTGTTACGGAATGGAGTCCGGATAGGATAATTTGCCTTTTGCTGAACTTTGTACCAAAAGCGAATTATCCTATCTGGGACTCCGCTCCAAAACAACTTTGGAGAGCTTCGCACCATCATGCACCTACATTACTTAATGATGAAGACATGGTTTTGTTGAATCCTTTGACACTAGGCAACCTCCCGACCCTCGGCGATCTTCGACCCCTTGACCTCGACCGCTCGACGATCCACGACCCTCTACCCTACATGAGCGTCGATGCCCACGTCACTTGTGGGACATAGATGTCTTGTTCAAGCGACCCCTCCCGATAGCTTCAACACGTGGGGGGTCGATGTCACGTACCCCTCCTAGCTTGAAGCGTTCTCGAGGCCACCCCTAACCCTTGAAGCGTTATGAGGCCACCCCAAACCCTAGAGAAGCAGCGTCGAGGCCAAGAATATGATTTCTTATTGTGATTAGCTAGCTAGTTCTCGTTGGCACTAATATATCCATATCTGTCATGTTTGAATAATAATTTCCATGTTGTAAATATTTGTAGAAACTATGGACACCCCAGGACGAAGCACAAGAAGCGTTGTTGAGGGACATAATCGCACACGGAAGTGATGCCGTCTCCTCGATGATGTTTCTCAACGTCGATAACGATGGTCCGGAAGGAGAGGGTGAAGAAGCAGCTGGCTATGATTTACATGGCTCCGATGACCCAATGCCGTGCAAGAAGGAGAGGGTGAAGAAGTAGACCGTGAGGACGGCTCCGGTGATCACCAAACCGAGTCGGCCAGGTATATATATTAGTTAAGCCTGTCTTTGACTAGCTCTCGTCTTTGTTTTGGTATATATGTACACATACTAATTAACTCTCGTCTTTGTTCTTTTCTAGCCCTCTGGATCGAGCACAACTTCGGTAAAGAGACGAGGCCCGAAGAAAAAGTTGAGCTCGGATGAAAATTTTGAGATCATATAAATCGAGCGCGACGGACAACCGATTGAACACTACCGGACAAAGAAGGCATTTGTTGCTTTCGGTCAAGGGTTACGGTTAGGGACAAGATCCCGATCAGCATCCACCAATGGTATAAGCCTAAGAACGAAGACCACGAGGTGTCTTGTGTCAATGATATGCGGAAAAAATGATCTTTGGACCGAAATTTGAAGTCAAATTTTACCCTACCGCCAGAGGATGATCCGGAGAAGCCAGTAATAGAGCCATTAATCAAGTCTTTTTGCTCTTAAGAAGATGGCAGAACTATTCAGGAATTGGAAGAAAGACCTCAATACGTATGTCGAAAAAAATGAGACACCAGAATTCACGGGCAAATATGAGAAGATCGAGAGATGGTGGCCCGCATTTGTGGCCTACAAGACATCGGAAAAGAGTAAAAAGATGTCAGCGACAAACAAGAGAAATGCTGCGAAGAAGAAGCTTCACCATCGCACGGGGTCGTGGCTACCTCATAGCCCGGCCTAAGTGGGCCAAGGCTGAGAATGATCTGCTTGATAAAGGGATCGAACCGAGACAATGAACTGGCGGACCGTTGCGGACTTGGTTCTTGAGGCGGCGGATCCTTGGACCCTATAACGGGGAAGTGCATTTGGGCGGGACGAACAATTGGACATACCAGTCAAGAGGCTTAAGCATTATATCGAAGCAGCGCAGCAAGGGAAGTTCGTTCGAGCGGGGAGAAGGGCGAGCTCACAATGGCCCTCGGGAATCCACAGGCACCACGGACGGACACGAGGCACGCCAGCTCCGTTCGTGGAAGGCTGGATTTCGGACGCAGGGGTTACAAAACCCATGAGAGGAGGAAGAAAGCTGGAGCAGAGCCTAATGCAGGCGCTGCACGAAAGGTAATGGGGCTAGAGGAACGAGAAGAGAGCGAAGCGGCGAGATCACAACAAAGCGACCTGCGAAGCTTCCCCGGCTACCCCGCCATCTCGGCGGAGAAGCGGCGTGGCTTCCACCGAGCTGCTTCAGCGAGCAACATGCCTTGACGGCTCCTGCCAGCTATCCCGTGGATGCTATCACGGATGCTGAAAGTTGCCACCTTATGGCGCAATGGAGCAATTTGAAGGTCAAGGCGGCTGTTGGCTCTGTTATCCTACTAAACCCGACTCAACTTTTCACCGCCGCCGATTCGGAAGGATATGCTAAGGTGATGGTCGATGAAATAACGGAGGGATTTGAGGAGCTCGGCTTGACCACCCTACGGTGAAGGGGAGTATCGGCTGGGTTACGCTCAAGACTCCATGCCTATGGCGGAAGGATCTCATCAACCTTCCGAACTGGGCGCCTCCGCCTCCTCCTCCTCCTCCGTGAGTCAGGCACTCCGCCTCCTCCACCGCCTCCTCCTCTGGCGAGTGACGATCAGGGCACTCGGCGGCTCCTTCTCCGGCGCGTGGCGGCACTCCGTCTCCTTCTCCGCTTTGCCTTTGGCGCGTCCGGGCAGCCAGCCTCCTCCTTCTCCGCCTCGTCAGCAAAGGCGGAAGAGACCCGCCGTCGCTCCGGCTGCTCCGGCGCGTCGTAGTCCTTCTCCTCCGCCTCGTAAGCAAGGAAAGAAGACATCCGCTCCGTCTGCTCTACCGGCGTCTAGCAGTACAGCCGAAGGCAGGAGGAGATCTGATTCGGTCCTTCTCTCAAGACTCCGGAGAAGTTACCGTACGAGAGGAGCGAGGAGGAAAACGCGAAGATCGCGCGGACCGAAGTGGATGACTGGTTTCAAGGGTTGAAAGCAAAGAGACATCCACCTCCGGAGGAGAAGGTAGATCCGGTCAAAGCGAAGCGCACTCTGGCTGCCCTGACAAAACCACCCAAGTCTCCGCCGAAAAGGCAACTATGAGCGCATTATTGGAAAGGCATTTGCGAAGCGGAGAGATCGGGAAATCTTGTCGGTGATCAAAGGATGAAAGAACAATGAGCTGGGAAACAAATTGCCCAGCTCGGCGAACAAGCCGAAGCAATCGTGCCCCCGCTCAAGGTGCTCGCTAGCGACATCGTCGATCCGAGGATGGTGCCCGGTTATGGCAATCCTGAAGATTACCTGCCCGACGATGTACAATTTGATTTCTTGGAGGTGCAGATACAAAGATCTGATCTGGGAAGCCTCTCGTCAAAGATGAAAGCTCTCTAACAACATGATGCGAAGATTGCATGATTGGTACATGAAAACCTGCAAAGAGTCTGAGGGGAGGAATACTTTGTATGTGAGAGTTAAAAAGGAGCATGACCTCCTTGGAATTGAACTGTTGTCTATTCCATTTGAGGAGTTCTATCCGTTTTTCAATCAATTGGCCCTCGATAAAGCAACGGTCACCTGCTACTGTCTGTAAGTAGTACTACTTCATCATTAAGTATCTCTATATAACTCAGCTCTTTCATTGCATGTATTTATAAATATCCTCACTATATTATGCAGATTGAAGATCGCAGAAATGAAGAAAAAACAAGTGGGTGATATTGGGTTCATTAACACATATCTCATAGATGCAAATGAGGTTAAATATCGTGCCGCCGAAACCGAGGCCAACTTGCTACGATCGTTGGAAATAAATGAACACAAAAATACAATACTCTTTCCTTACAACTACACGTGAGTGTTACTGTCTTGTGGCATATTCGGTTTCCCTTATTTAGTCCAGGTTATAGAAATGTAATATTGATGAGTTATGCATGCGTGCAGGTTCCACTATATTCTCCTAGAGATTAAGCTTGAGCAGGGAGTAGTAACTGTCTTAGACTCGAGGACGAAAAGATCCCAAGGAGTATGCGGAAATGACTGAAATGCTCGAGAAGTAAGGTAAATCGATCATTATCCACCATATCAGCAACTTTGTTCATTTCTGATATCAAGTAATTGTTTTCTTTGTATGGCAGGGCTTGAGGAAAATTCACCAAAAAAGCTCCGGGACTACCGAAGAAGCTGCAATTAAGACACCCAGTAAGTACTATATAGTAGCATATTCCACGCCAAGATCTCCTAGTGATTCAAGCGCTACTAGTTTCATCAATACCATTTAGCATGTGCTTGCTAATTATCAGTTTGATTGACCTCTGTTTCTTGTAAAGTGGTTGTGGCAGGAACAAGGGAATGATTTCTATGGATACTACATTTGCGAGTCCATCCGCCACACGACCTGTGAGAGGGGCTACTCCGACAAACAATTTGAAGTGCGTAAATAAAAATATTCACAATTTTATTTATTACCATCATTTGTGTTGAGTTTCATTCATTCATATATATATATATATATATATATATACATATATATATATATATACATATATATACCCCTTTCTTAAAATTAGATGTTTCGGAAGCGGGATGAACTCCTAGCACCAGATCGCATGCGAGCAATTCAAGAGGAATTGGCGGCATTCTTTCTTGACTATGTGATCGCTGAAGGCGGGAATACTATGTGGACCACGCAGCGTCCGTATTGTAAAAGATAATTATTGTATATATGTAGCGGTAGTGTCGGATAGATATACGAGAACTTGTTGTTCGACCAATCTCTCGGAGAAGGAGAGGTGGTCGATATCACTTCTCTCTGTATGCATATATATGTTCATGACGATCTTCTGTTTGCTTAATTACTAGCTAGCTAGCATGTCTAGTTAGTCCTCTCTATACGTATGTATAGTACGTAGCGTCGACCAAGCACGGACAAAAAAAAGGACACTTTTCTCTATTAATTAGCTAGCTATAGCACAATATATGAAACACCTAAATTAACCCCCAAAACCCCCAAACCCCCCCCTTTTGAAAAAAACAAAAACCAGAGCCAAAGAAATCTTGTGGCGTGGATGCCTATTGGTCCTGGTTGGTGCCACCAACCGGGACCAAAGGCCCTCCTACTGAGCTCGTGGACAGGCCACGTGGAGGCCCATCTGTCCCGATTACAGATAGAACCGGGACTAAAGGGTGAGGGTATTAGTACCGACCCTTTAGTCCCGGTTCATGAACCGGGACTAAAGGCCCTCACCAACCGGGACCATAGGCCCTTTTTCTACTAGTGACCCCTCATATCCAGCAAAAATATGGGCCGGATATGGGGGCGCCCGGGCACGCCCGCCATGTTGGACTGACGAAGGGGTCCCATGTGGACTCACCTGGAAACCCAGCGGTACGATGGACACCTCCTCCGTCGCCACGGTGTGAACGCCATGTGGCGCCCCTCCGGCTCGCCGCCCGAGACCAAAGCTGCCTATTTAACCCGACCGGCGTCCCGCAACCCTAGTCCATCCACCTCCCTCCAGGATGAGGCCTACGTGGAGGCCAACAGGGCATTCCTCCGGCAAGAGCAGGCGGCGTCCCATGCGCTCTTCGCCGAACTCGATACAAAGATAGAGGCGGAGGAGGCCGGAGCGGAGCACCCGGAGTCGCCGGAGCTACAACTGCCGCCCATGCTGCCGTAGCTGGGCACGGAGATCGTAGACATCTCTGACGAGCAGTAGCTAGGTGATCAACATAGTACATAGGTTTAATTCGTTTGCATGTCTTTGTATGGATTTAAGAATCTAGTATGAGATGCCCGGATACAACTTGTAAAATTTGAGGCCTGCCCAGTCACTTCCCGCAGACGTGCCCGGGCGCGTCCGCGGGCGTTTGAGGGTCCATATTTTGACATATCCGACTGCAGATACTCTAAGAAAGGCACATATTTTTTTGTAGCACTCATTTTAATGTATTTCGTCCTAAAGATTTACACGATTGTACATTATATCTCTAAGTATATCTGTATTTTTTTTTTCAATTTTTTTGAAATGCACATATATGAATTTTGATCATTTCAAATTTGGCCAAGCTCTATTCACATTTTCGACTATAAACCCTCTATTATAGTCGCTCTAAGGCTATGTCATATTCTCAATGATGGGAGTAGCTTTATCTCAAAGATGCTATAATGCCAAAGTAAAACAAAAAATATATAGAAATCACTGTACGGACGTTTGTAATATATATGGTTTTGATACTCTCTTTATTTTTATTTACTTGGCATCAACATGAACATGACTAGAAACATTTGACCATTACTTTTTGTACCAACTGATAAGAAAAATAATGGACATAAGACTACACATAACTATTTTTATTACACAAAAATATAAGATGATTTTGATGTGAAATATCATAATAAATTTATTAACTATTACTCTTTTTTTGAACTTTTATTAACTATATACTTGAGGACGAGAAGTTTAAATAGAAATGGTACCTTTTGTTCAGTAGGAAACCAGTGATCTTGATAATGAGCTGTTGTATGCTCCCTGCTTCGGTGTTGGCGTAAAGTTGGCCACTAACTGCACTAAGAATAGTCCGTAGGATATTCATGATGTCTGGATTCCTTGACACGGATAAGAAGGCCTGATATTTAAATTTTTCTTTGAGATCTTGATACACTTGGTTTGCAAGAGTTGTCTTCCCCATTCCTCCAGATCCCACGATGGAAACCAACTTCATTTTCTGTTGTGTCGACGGACCTTTAGTTAACAGCTTGATTACCTCAGACTTGGGTTCATTCCGACAAGCTCGGAGGCATGCTGAAAGATGGCAAGAGCTCTAGGGTCAATGGTTGCATTTTTTTTTCTTGGAGAAGGCCTCACGGGCCTTGTACCTTTTATTCCTCTCAGCCACCTCAATAATTTTCTTCGTCAGATCTTGTATCTCGTTGCCGATCCGGCGTCGAGCCTTTATCTTCCCCAACAAGTTCTCCATCTTCTTCAAGAAGCCATCTGGCTTTGTATCTTCGGCGTCAACACTCTGCATGAAGTCGTCGATGGAGTCCTCCATATCATAGGAGAGCTCCCGCACCTCATTCATCCACGCCTTATCCTGAGCGCCAGGATCCTCCTCCTCCGACATCTTCAGAAGAAATGCATCCATCATGGCTAATTCATGAGTGAGCGATTTGATCTCGCTACGCACACCCTTGAACCGCTTGTACTTATCGCCCACCAGAGCGCCCAGCTTCTCCAGGACGGGTTTCAAGGCCCCCATCGCTGCACTCACCAGAGCCGCCTCCATGGTTGGTCGTAGTGCTAGCTCAGATGGTCGCTCGCTCAGTGGTTTTGTCTGTGGATGCGAAAGCTGGTGTAGGCCGAATGATGCTACCCACTCTCAACCTTATAGCTAGCTAGGAAGCATAGTTACATCGGCCAGCCATAATTAATCAATTAACCTTGGGTCAAGTTGCTCTAGTTTGCATACTAGCTAAAGACATGTTTCTCTTATCCCGAAATTGCCAATTGAGCTAAGATGGTCGCTGCTGCTAAGTTGGTCCAGTCCAAAAGTATAGTAAACATTTAACCATGCCGCATCAGCAGATGCCAACTAAAGCTAGTTAGCTACTCTCCCCCTTTTGTAGTATCTTAATCGGTGCCTCATTAATTTTTAGTTTAGATAACCTTTTAGCTTAACAAGTCTCTTATTACCACGTTCATGGGCTCACGTTACTCACGCCCAGTTGCACGAAACAAATTCTTTCTACATGTAAGACACACGCTTTTTCTCCTAGTTGGCGCACTAATCGGTGACTCACAAGGCATAACGCTTATTTTCTATGGTTAGCGCACTAACCAGTGACACGAAAGACGCAACGCACATGCCTGATTGGAAAAGTAGTGGCGGCTAACCATTTGTACTCGCTACTCTCGGTAGTATCGAGTTCCAACTAGGCTTCTATGTTTTACAAAGAACAATTTCCTCGCTTTATATTATATAAAGCAACCATCACTTACATCTAAGCACCCGATACAGATGCACGCTTCAGACAGACACCTAAGATAAGCTACAAGGATGGTGTGCACTAACACACAACCCCAAACACTATCAAGCGCACAAATGATGCGCAGAAAAGACCCACTTAGAGTAGACGGAGACCCATCACCAAAATAAGTATCGTCCGGGGAGATGTGAGACGGACAACGCGGGACTGAGGAATCCAAGATAATGCCCTCAAGAAGGGCACAACCACGAAACACCTTCACCGTTCGATCCGAATATCAAGTTTTCACGTAGCAAGACGGAAGAAGTGGGAAAACCACAACGGAACCTGGAAGAAGGAATACGACATCTATGGACGCCGTCGCCGAAGCAGCCGTGCATTTTCCTTGTGTGCTTTGATTGGTAAGCGGAAGCAGCCAAGCATTTTCCTTTTGCGCTTTGATTGGTAAGCCGAAGCAGCCGAACATTTTCTCGGTTGGCATGATCCCTTTGGACCTGTGCCTGGCCGCCGCTGTGTCCCAGCACCTGATCACTTCCTCCTGCCTCCTTGCCTCCTCTGCCATCTAGGATAACTGATGATTGGCTGCGAATAAAGGAGGAGAGAAAGTAAACAAATCTGATTCACATCTGAACACAGAGTAATAGAAAAAATAGTATAGAAAAAATTTAACTTATGGTTGGAGCAACTAACATCAACAAGGTAAGACGCAAATTCACCTCTGCTCGGCCTGACAAATAAAAGTCAGGACAGCAGTTTTTTTTCCTTGGTCGGTCTTTCTTTGGTAGAGCGGGCAGGCAAAGTAGACACATGGCCCTGGCTGGTTGTTGCACCTACGGTCTCAGTGATCTGGTTATCTATTAACCCCTTTACTGAATTTTAATGCATGGCCCAAGATCAATCGCTTTTATGTTTGCCGGGCAACTGTGATTTTGATCTGAGATCAGAGTAAATGTGTTTTTTCTTTCGGATAGTAGAAGCTCAGAATATATCTATTACTAGTTCAGAAAGAGATCCATCTCACATGGTTGACAATCACATAATTTCGCAAGCCCTGGGCACACCTCTATAGCCGATGAGAGGGGTATATATATCACACAGTTGTGACTTCTCATGCTTCCCATGTCGGTTCACTGTATAAGACAGCTAGAGGTGAATTGGTCAGTCTAGCCAGTACTCAGTTGGAAAAAGAAAGAAAACCAAGGCATTGGTTGCCTGAAACCTGTATGTGCTCCTCTCTTCATGGTTCATGCTGTACCGCTGCTCTGTTTTCTCCCCTGACCGAGCACAGTTCGTGCGTGTGTGTTTGTGTGTGGCCGCCGGCTAGGAAGTGATTCAGCGGGACAACGGTGTTGTTGCCGCGGCCTGCTTTAGCTCTCGCTCTCTCTCTGCTCCTTGCGCTGGCTACGAACTGAAGGAGAAAGGAGGAAGAAGGAGACAACACTAGTGCACACGGTGGTAGTTTTTCCCGGCGCACGTACGCCCGCGGGCCGCACAAACGGCCAATGGATTTGGTTACCTAAGCACAAACTCAGCCACAACGCACCCGAATCAGTTTACAGTGGGAGGGATTTATACGCGCATGCATACGCAGCAGCACCACCACGCCCTCCGCTCTGGCCGGCACGCCCCATCCGCATGCCCTCGCCTGCGCCCACGACGCGCTCGTATGCGCGCTGCGCGGCCGGCTCCAACGGATCACAACTGCCTCTACTGCATGCAGCTCGTCCACGCTACGTACGCAGCAAGCTGGAGATGGACTCCGATGCACGCATGCCCTACAACTCGGATCGCTACATGATCAACACACACAACGCCCGCCACCCTCCCGATCCGTCCCGCGCGCACACACGCACGCCCGACGCGATCGCGGTGGCTTATGCCCAACAAACGGCAGCAGTCTCTCACTAGTACAGAAAGATTCATCCCACATGCTGGAAAATAAAGATCGCACAGAGTTTTGCAAGCCGTGTGCACACCTCAATGGGTTGGTACTGAATGGGTATACTCTCGTGGTGAGCGGTCGTACAGCAAGGCGCGAGTTATGAGTGTCCAAGTTGCGAGTGGCACTGCAAACTTTGGTGCTTGGTTGAGGTGTTCCAACCTCCATAGAGGTCATGTGGTTGTTTATCAATAGCGAGCGTTAGACTCGGCTAGCTTGCAAAGTTTACATTTCTTACAATCTTGATCAACAAGCCTTTGGTCTTATAAGAATACAGTTTCATTTCATCTCTAACAAGTAACCACGGTGTACATCAAAAAGTACATAACTTTCTAGCATGTTATAATAACCTCTCTCGCTCACAACTTGGATAAGTCCGCTGTGTGAGGGGGCGCCGCCGGTGGTGCTCTAGTATGCTGACAACACGCTGATCATCATGCGCGCCTGTCCGGATGGGGCGACTCGGCTGCGTGTCATCCTCGACCTTTTCGCCACCGCGACGGGGCTAGTCATCAACTTCGCCAAAAGCACTCTCGTCCCCATGCATGTGGCCCCGGGGGTGCTCGAGGCCGTGGTGGCCGCCTTCGAGTGCACGGTTGCCTCCTTCCCGCAAACTTACCTGGGGTTGCCGCTCTCCTGCGACAAGCTCAAGATCGAAGACTTTGCCCCCATGCTCGCTAAGGTGGACCGGTATTTGGCGGGGTGGTGGGCGAGGCTGTTGTCCCCCGCGGGGCGCTTGGTGCTCATCAACGCGGTCCTGGACTCCATCCCCACTTACGCCATGGCTGCCATGCGTCTTCCGCTCGCCGTCGTGACCAAGCTGGACGGGCTATGCCGGGCGTTCCTGTGGAATGTTGCGGATCGAGCCTCTGGTGCTCAGTGCCTCGTCGCCTGGGACCGCGTCTGTCGGGCCAAGGCGGAGGGCGGGCTCGGAGTCCGGGCACTTGGGGCCCAGAATGATTGCCTCCTGCTCAAGCTGCTTCATCACCTTCACTCCGGTGTGCCGTCCCGGTGGGCCTCCTGGGTTTGGGGCCAGCTGGACGGCAGGGCCCTCCTCGGGTGCGGCCGTTCCCCCCTCCAGGGTGAGCACTGGGGTGCCCTCCTGGGTCTGCTGCCCGTCTATCGGTCCCTCACAAGGGTGGCCGTGGGGGACGGGAGGTCGACCTCGTTCTGGCACGACAACTGGCTTGCTTGTGGGGCGCTCCGAGTTGCCTTCCCTGCTCCCTACACTCATGCGGCCTGCTCGGAAGTCTCGGTGTGGGCGGCGCGTAGACAGGGGTGCGTGCCATGCTCGTGCCCGGCTCACCCCGCGGGCCGTGGAGGAGTGCGCTGCCGTCCAACTTCTGATGGATGATTGCCCCACTGGGGATTGTCCGGACTCCCGGATCGCCGCGCTGTGCCCTACCCCCGGAGGAGGTCTCTTGCCCCGTGGTGTGTACGCCCTCTTGCAGTTCGGTGGGGTGGAGTCGCCGTCGGCGTCCTTCCTCTGGTCGTCACGGGCGCCGTCGCGCGTCAAGTTCTTCGGATGGTTGCTCTCCATGTCTCGCGTTCATACGCGGGATGTGCTCAGCCGTAAACCCATCCTCAGGGCTGCGGAGGCCGGGTGCCCTTGCTGTGATGCTGTGCTGGAGACTGCCGACCACCTCACTTTTGGCTGCCCGTTCGCGGTGCGTTTCTGGCGGAGCGTCGGCGTGTCGCTGAATGGAGCTGTGGTTGGGTCTCTTCACCTCCTGGACGTTTCTTCGGCTGTCGGTGCTGCCTCGCCGGCCGCCTTTGTCCTCCTCTCCTGCTGGAGGCTATGGAAGCGGCGGAATGCTGTCGTCTTCCGGGAGGATTCGCAGTCCCTTGTTGCTACGTTGAAGGCCTGTAGGGATGACACGGTGCTTTGGCGCGCTCGGCTGAAGGCTGTTGATCGCCACCACGTTGATGTCTGGTTGTCGGTGCTTAGAACTCGTGAGTGAGTTTGTCTGATGTAGGTTCTCCTCATCTCCCTGTAATTCTCTCCATCTCTCTGTAATCTGACTTCAGTGGCTGCGCCTCTTTACGTAATATATTCCGGTGGGGGAGGCCCCCCCCCCCCCCCTCCCCCCGTTTAAAATAAAAAAAACAACTTGGATAAGTTGAGATGACACACTTGAACTATTTTTAGATTCTTATGATAAGGCCTTCGTGAAGCCATTTGCAACATGACCTTAGAAGGAATGAACCAACTGTCAAGAAGGTTCTTAGCAACCCTTTCCGTCACAGTCATAGTCAAGGCCAACAGACTTGGTGCGAGCATGAAACACAAGATTTGCTACCTGGTGCAAATGTTGCCACACCAAATTATGAGTCACCCACTAAACCGTTAAGGGCCTCTTTGTTTCGAAGAATTTTCATAGGATTTTTGAATGATTTGAATTCTTGGGAGTTTTTTTTTCTACATTGGTCCTTTGATTCATAGGATTGAATCATGTAGGAATATTTCCCAAGGAATCCACATTTCATAGTAATCCTGAGATAATGAAGTTTGATTGGTTTGGTCTGGTGATGCTGATCCACAGAAGACAGGAACATGGCGCATCAAATTCTTTGATCATGTGATGATCAGCGATGTATCTTTGCCGCCATCTTAATTTGCTATTGATTTGTTTCATCCTCGGGCAGTCTTTCTTTGGATGTGCACAGGCAAAGTAGACATGCATGGAGGGCTGCTGCAGGTGCACTATCACTGATCTGGTTGTTGATTAATCCCTTAAATGAATTTCAGTTCGTAGCCCAAGCTGGGAATACATGCGTATTGTTTGGATAATAGAAGCTTAACATATATTAGTCTCTGTCAGTAGTTTATCTTGTCGTTGTAAACTGTTAATTTGTTATCCTAGTGTAAATGCATGCACATGATGGAGCAAGTGTGAAGATGCGGCAACTTGCTGTAGCCGTCATTGCTTTTGCCCGGGTTCAGCGAATTTGTATGTCAGTTCACTTTGTAGATGGCAGCTAGCATTCGGTGAATTTTTATGTCGGTTCACTGTGTAAGAGACAGCTAGAGTCGAGTTGGTCTTGAGCATGTAATAAGAGGGTTGTGCGTGTGTAGCTAGTACTCAGTTGGAGAAAGAAAGAAAAGGAAGGCATTGGTTGCCTTAAACCTGTCTGTGCTCCTCTCTTGGTGCTGAACCGCTGCTCTGCTTTCTCCCCTGACCAAGCAGTTCGTGCATGCGTGTACGTGTGTGTGACCGCCGGCGAGGAAGTGAATCAGCGGGACAACGGCAGCAGTCTCTCACTAGCACAGAAAGACCCATCCCACATGCTTGAAAATGAAGATCACACACAGTTTTGCAAGCCGTGTGCACGCCTCTATGGCCGATGAGAGGTGTCTATCACACCGAAAGTACCATTCTACACCCAGGAGCAAATGCTCCTGGTGTGAACAGTAGAATCAAAAAAATAGAAAAAAGTCAAAAAAATTCTGAATTTTTTTATGACATACTTTCACAAGTGTTTTTTGTGCATGAAAATTTTCATCACGAAATCACATTTGTGGAAGTCGTGCCGAAAAAAACAAAATCAAAGCTCCAAAATGCTTTTGTAAGTAACATTTTCAGAGCATCGATTTCGTTTTTTTTACCACACCTTCCACCAATGTGATTTCGCAATAAAATTTTACGTGCACAATAAACATTTGTATAAGTATGCTATAAAAAAATTCAGAAATTTTTGACATTTTTTTTACTGTTCACACCAGGAGCATTTGCTCCTGGGTGTAGAAACTCCACGTCCCTATCACACACGGTTGTGACTTCTCTTGCTTCCCCTGTTCTTTTTCCCTATTGTTGACCACTGGACGATGGCGTTCGCTTAGGTTTCTTTCTAGTATTTCATCGATCGGTACACCGACCATGGCGTGCTTGCGGTGTACGTACATTGAGCTGACTGTGGACCGTCGTTCAGATGCTACCACACGTCCTTTTGATTTGATTTCAGATGTGGGAGTTTGCGTGAGAGATCGATAATCCATCTTAGCATGGCTGCACCGCAGTGCACAGCTCGTTTTCATTAATTGGACTCGGGTCAGATGTGTCATGTTTTGTTAGTCTGAATTATAGAGTCCATGACCACCCTTCAGGTTGTTCTTCTCTGCTGTTATTTTTTAAGAACACAGCAGGTGCTCTGTTTTCTCATCTCATTATACCAAGGGAGGAGTTAACAAACAAAACGGGGTAATCCAGATGAAAACTGTTAAATGGAGTAATTACCGTGAAAATATCTAGACAGGTGTAAAACCCAGAATTCACTTCCCTGGATATCTATAATTAAAACATCCATGATCAAAGCTTATCACCGATGATCACAACGAATAAAGCAAGAGCACATCTTCTTTTTGGGACACTGAAGAGCACATCTTCTAGCTAGCGCTAGCTACCTAGCTATTTCCCGTGTGTGTGTTGGTTGGTCAGCCGAAATTGCCGAGCATTTTCTACTCTTTTCTCGGTGGGACACTGAAGAGCACATCTTCTTTTTGGGACACTGAAGAGCACATTTTTCATGAAGGATAGCCGAAATTGTCCATCATCTCCCGGCACCTGATCTTCTCCTCCTGCCTCGCCTTCACGGCAGTCCTCTCCTCCTCTGGCTCCTCCTTGTGGATCGTCGCGACCCGACTACCCCGCCTTCTTCACCAGTTTCTCCTGCAATTCGGACGATACATAAAGTTGATTAGTATATGGCCAACAGTTACATATGCTTGTTTTCATGTCTGTGTGCACAGCTTCCATGTGTTTACCATGATTTTGTCACACAAGAGATGAGCATGACTGCATGAGCACATCCTGACGTCAGACTCTGAATCTGAACTTTGCAACTAAAGGGTCGGCCCAGGAAGGCAAGATCCAGATTCAGAGTCGAGATCTCTTGTGTTCAGAGCTTCACGTCAAGGGCCACCTTCTGCTTGGTGTTCTCGCACGACACAACAGCATCGACGATATCTTCTGCTCGGCCCTGAAGCACGGCATTTTTCCAGTTAACAGTTTTGACTGGCCAAACACACATGCATAGAGGAGGATTTATTTATGCAAAGTTCTGTTGAGTTGAGTTTGGGCCATCTTTACTTTCAGGAAACGCATGCAATTAATTCACGAACAAACAAATGTGTGTACACTTGTACAGCACAGTTACTTGCATGTCATCTTTCTTACATTATCACGAAACACAAGGTGCATTAGATTAGAAAACTGCAGGTACCTCACATATGCTGTATTTGCTAATATATTATTCTATCTTAATGGTACAGAACGCAGTTCTCTAGCTAGGGATTCTGGGAGTATAGTATGCACGACAACGAGAATAAAGATATACTAGGTTTGACTAAGTACGTACCAGCAGGGTGCAGGGAGGCAGATCCATCCTCGCAGAGAATGATGAATGTTTCGATCTCAGAAATGCAGTGATGATGAACCTTTGGCGTTGCACCCTAATTGCTGAAAAAGACAGACGAACGATCATGTGAGGCAATGAGAGAGATAAATAGATCTTGTACTCCCTCCGTCCGGAAATACCTGTCTTAAGAATGGTTGTATCTAGACTTATTTTAGTTATAAATACATTCATTTTCAAGCATTTTTAAGACAAGTATTTCCGGACGGAGGGAGTAGATTAAAGTACATGCTCTTTCATGGGAGAAAAAGTTAGTACCTTGATTCCGGCAACGCATTATCAGTCCAAGCGTAGAGTAGGGCGGTTGGGATGTGCGTTGGCAGCTTCCCGAATGGCGGCCTCAGCGTCAGTTCTTCTCCTAAGCCCGCCCCATACGTAACATCTGATATTAACGAGGCTAGGGAGATTTTCTATTCCGAGATCAAAATCACCGCTAGTACACAGATACTCAATTTTTGCTGCGTCAAATTCTATCAAGAGGTCATCTACCATGGGCATGGCTCCAGCCGCAAACGTCAAATTCATCACAGCATACTGACTATCATAATTGAATATCCTCAAGCATGGGAATCCAACTTCACCACAGACTATGACCCTTGTAACTTCAGGCTCTTCTGTTAATGAGGTATTTCTAATTTCCCTTCCATCAATTCTCAGAGTCAGACAACGCAGAACAGGTAAGCCTCCAAGGATATAGAAATCTTTCTGCTCAGCTCCGACCAGATCAAGGTCTAACTCCTGCAGGTTGACAAGGGAGCCCACCCAATTTGGAACATGGGGAATAAGACAACGCCACACTTTCAGCTTCTGGAGGCTAAGTGGCATAGGGCACACAGATTCCCCTACAAATTCTGGGCCATCCCAAAGAGCTAGAGAGAGAAGGTTTCCTAGGTTTTGAAGGGAAGCGACCATGATAGTTTTCTTGCACTCATTTTCAGCGTTCACTCGGACATCAGAATTATAATCCTCAAAATCAAGGGTCAATTCCTTCAGACTCGGCTGCTGCTCAAATTCCTGCAGGAAGTTAAATGACTGGTTATAGACACTGACAACCTTCAATTTCTCCAGTGCTTGCAGCTTGGAAATTCCACAAGGAAGTGTAACATTATGGTTTACTAATAGGCGCACCAGTCTCTTGAGATTGACAATAGATGCTGGTAACTCACGAACATCGGTGTCTCTTAAATCCAGTATCTCTAGGCACCATAGGCGTCCGATTTGTTCTGGGAGCTTACTTACTTTCTCCGCTCTTAGGAGGCTCAGGTACCTCAGCTGAAACAGTTTATCTATATTTTCAAGATGATGGTTCTCCAGTTGTTTGCAATCTTCAAAGTCCAGAAAACGCAAATGCCTGAACTTATCCATAGAAGGAATTTTCACAGATTCCCCAAACACATCAAGTGATCGGACATGAGACAATACCAAGCCTCTTGGCACTATCAGTTCTTTTTGCTTACTTGCTTGCAGGGAGAGCCGACGAACTTTGTTGTGTGTCCCAACAGATAAACTAGGAACACCCACCAAAGTAACAAAGTTTTCTTCAATGGATCTGGATATGATGAAATCAAGAATTGTGTCATGAAGTCGACAACTATTTACGATTCCACGTGTATCTGTTTCCCCAGGTTGGATCAAACTCCTGTTTATTAGCTCATTAAAACACCTTTCTCCGAACTCATATGAAGTACTATATCCGGATTCTGTATGAATTAATCTTTCAGCAATCCACCTATTTATCAAAACTTTCTTCTTAATAACAGAATCTTCAGGGAATATACTCAAACATAAGAGACAAGATTTCAGATGAGCAGGCAGTTCAAAGTAACTAAGTGATAGTATCTTCATCATTCCTTCAACACTGGGATTTCTTTCAAGTGCTCTACCAATCGAATCTTCAACTTGTTTCCATGGACTTTCTGTCCTTTCAATATTAGCCAACAAACCGGATATAGCAATGATTGCCAAAGGCAACCCAGCACATTTTTTCAAAATATGCTCAGAAACTGTTTTAAGGTATGAGGGACAATTTTCTTGGGCATTGAATAGTCTTGTGTAAAATAAGTGCCTAGAGTGCACCATTTTAAGAGGCCTGATGCAATAAATATCCCCACTGAATGGTGTTGAACGGCATGATTCAGCAACTTCATTTATACGGGTAGTGGTGATTATGATACTTCCAGAACTAGTCACGGGAAATGCAAGCTTAATAACATGCCATGTATCCACATCCCATATATCGTCAATAACAACAAAATACCTACATGATACAGGGTTGATATCACTGTGATATTGATATAAATATTATACAACAAGATAAACAAATACATAAAACTATAAACAAGTTCACAATAGCAGCATAAATGTCTACTCCTGTAAGAAAGCTGACACAAGTGTTAAACTTGCATACGTTGTACACTTAGTTCTTGTGTGTATATCAGTACTCCCTACGTTACAAAATACTTGTCATGGTTTTCCTAAACCACGACAAGTATTTCCGAACGGAGGGAGTACATGCTAATTAGTTTGCAAGATTATATGGAGAGTTGGCGATACACAATAGGTTAAACATGAGTCATTACCATAGAAAAGAGGAAAGGGTGGCTGAACAAAAGGATGAGTATACACACTTAACTGGTCTAGAAGGGATGTTGATCAGATGGTCATGAAATTTTAAAAAGTCTGCCTAGGTGCGGATCTAACCATCCTGAGATTTAAAATTAAGAAAAGCTACATAAGTTCATAACTATTCTAAAAAACATAAATCATGCATGGACATTCATCAGATATATGCTTTCAGGTACTCTCTCTCTCTCTCTCTCTCTCTCTCTCTCTCTCTCTCTCTCTCTCTCTCTCCATATATTTTTTATTTACTTAGCAGGAAAATGAACTTCACTACAAAACATTTGACCTTTTTTCTAGCAATTTATGAAAACAGTGAACAAAAGAACCACATGGAACTTCATTAATTTTATATCTGAGGATGATAAGTTGGAAAAGAAATTGTACCTTTTGTCTGCCAGGAAATCGGCAATCTTGCTAATGAGTTGTTGTATACTCCCTGCTTCAGTGTTAGCATAATCTTTCCCACTGACTTCACAAAAAATAGTTCTCATGATATTCATCATGTCTGGGTTTCTTGACACAGATAAGAAGGCCCGACATTTAAATTCTCCTTTGAGATCTTGATACACTTGATTTGCAAGAGTTGTCTTGCCCATCCCCCCAGATCCTACGATAGAGACCAGCTTCATTTGCTCGTGCGTTGACTCACCTTGAGTCAACAGTTTGATTACCTCGGCCTTGGGTTCATCAATTCCGACAAGCTCAGAGGCATGCTTAAAGATAGCAAGAGCTCTAGGATCAACGGTTGCATTCTTGGCCTTGGAGAATGCCTCACGTGCCTTGTACCTTGCATTCCTCTCAGCCACCTCGATTATCTGCTTCTTCAGATCTTCGATCTCATTGCCGATCCGGCGACGAGCCTTCATCTTCCCCAACTTCCCCAATGAATTCTTCATCTTCTCCAAGAAGCCATCTGGCTTTGTATCTTCGTTGCCGACACTTTGCATGAAGTCATCGATGGAGTCCTCCATGTCATAGGAGAGCTCCCGGACCTCATTCATCCACACCTTATCCTGAACATCAGGATCCTCCTCCTTCGACATCTTCAGAAGAAACGCTTCGATGGCGGTGAGTTCGCTAGAGAGCGATTTGATCTCACCACGCACGCCCTTGAAACGCTTGTACTCGTCACCCAAAAGGGTGGCCAGCTTCCCAAGGACGGGCTTCAAGGCACCCGTCGCCGCACTCACCAGAGCCGCCTCCATGGTTGCGCTTGGTGCTAGCTCAGAAGCTCGCTCAGTTAGTTTTGTGTGTATGAATTGGATGCGAAAGCAGTGTAAGCGGAATGATGCTACCCCACTTGATCGGGCTTATAGCGCTAGCCAGCTAGCTTAATTAGTTGCATGATTGCATCGACCGGCCATATTTAAACAATTAATTTTGCGTCAAGTTGCTCTAATAAAACAAGTAATCAATCCACTTGCTTAGTTAAGATATGCTAAAGTTATGCCGCCCCACGTTGAACGATGCTCAGATGTCATGGGATGTACTCTCCTCGCGTTGGGTGCTGCTACCAAGTTGGTCCAAGTCAATTGTTCATCCAGCTAGAGTTGTTCAGACGCACACCACTCCACGTTGCTCGCTCACGACAAACTCTCTTGACCCGGAATATGCGGCTTCTTGTTCGGTAATAAACGCTTAATCATACCGCATCATTAGAAGCCAACTGTCTTAATCAGCACTCGTACATTTGTGTTTATATAAACTCTCTAGCTTAACAAGTCTTATTACCATGTTCGTCGACTCACGTTGCTGGGGCCCAGTTGCACGAAACTATACTTCTTATTTTCCGTAGTTAGCCCACTAATCGGTGACTCCAAACTCCAAAGACAATTGTTTTCATAGTTAACGCACTTATCTCTGACCGCAAAGATGTGGTGCTTAATTTTTGTACTCATTAGGAAAGATGGGGAAGATGAAGGCTCGTCGCCGGATGGGCAAGATTGTGAATATAGCACCATTGCAGTTGGAGCCATGCACCCTTGAACATCATGATGTACTCCCCCCCCCCCCCCCCCCCCACACACACACACACACACACACCACCACCACCAAAGTGCCTATGGCGTGCTTGGCAGCCAGTGCGAGGCCCAACCAAGCCCGCGGAGTGCGAAAGTCAGGCGTTTGGTAAGCTGGGCTGCATGCGTTTGTCGGTGTGCACGAAACATAAAGCTATCACGGGCAAGGCTGAGGAAGAACTGCTATATCGATCATTTTTTACAAGCCAAGCTCGAGCGACCCGTTGCTCTTGTTTGCAGCTGCCAGGAAGCGCGGGTGACGAATGATGTCTCGTAACTTCTCCTATCTCTCCAGTCACTTCCCACTCGCATTCACACCAAACTCCCCCCTCTCTATCATGGCTCCTTCATGCTCTCCGATAGCCGACCCACAACCGTGCCGCCCCCTGCCACCATCCTTGCGTGCAGCAATGTCATCCAAGACCGGTGGGTGGTCGGCCTCAACCCGTGTGGCATTAACCTGATGTCGGAAATCTAGGCACCGTCCCTCATCTGCACCAGACCACGGTAAGCGGCGATTGACCCACTGCGCACGGTAAGGTCGTTCAATGCGGCTCCGCCTCCAAGGTAACCATTTGGAATGCGTCGGCAGAGGGAAACATGTGGGTTGCGATGCAGTCTGCGGTGGGAAGCCCATTGGTGGTGGTGGTCATGCCCACTAGGGTCCTTTAACCCTCCATTTGAGGGTTTTCTCGCCGGGCTGAGGGGAGTGCGGCCGGAGCATCGATGGCGGCACCTTCTTCCTCCACCGCATGCGTCATTCCTCCACCACGCACGTCATGAGGAGCACAACTGAAGTGGTGAGGGCCATTGGATCGGTGTTTGCCAGACCCCTGTTCTCCCCAAGGTTTGGTCCAAGGCCATCGTTCCATTCATCGGCAACCCCTCAGGTAAGCAATTTGTTCCCCATGCTCTAGTTAGTAGTTTGATTTTTTTTCCTAGTTCCAAATTTGTTGGATTCGAGTCGAATCCAACCGACTGCGGGTAAATCACAACAATGCTCGTTAGGTAGTTAGGGTGTTCTTGCCACTGCTTAGGGTGTTGTTGCTACTTCTTAGGGTGTTCGTGCTACTTCCTTACATTGATTAGGTTGTTCTTGGTAGAATTACAATGTTATTTATGGTGTTGTTGGTAGGATCATAATGCTGCTTATGGTGTTCTTGGTAGAGTCACGGTGCTTCTTAGGTTTCTGGTAGAATCACAATGCTAGTTAGGGTGTGCGTGCATGATTATATAGTCATGCTACGTTCTTGCTATGTTCTTGCATGGTCATAGGACAATGCATATGCATGCTATAAATAGTAGTAGGACAAATGTGAATATATTTTGGGCCCTTCTGATCAAAGCACTCCCCAGTTGCAACTGCCATGATCATTGCGAGTTGCAATTGAATAGTGCTATTACCAGATCATAGCATCTCCCAAGTGCAATTGCAATGAGCATTGTTAGTTGCACTTGGGTGGTGCTACGATCAGTGGTAGTTGCACTTGGACAATGCTATGATCAGATAATGGCACCTCCCAAGTGCAACTGCCAATGATCAATGCAATTGGGCACTAATCAGAGAAATGTCCTACAAATGTGCATGCATGTCTAGAAGTTGCTATGATCATGATAGTTGCTATGATCATAGTATGATGCGCTCTGTACTTACTCTTGTTCACTGAACTGGCAAGGTAGTGAATACGGAGTGGGACACCGCCAGTAGAGGGGCGTAGGTCGTTGCTGGCGCCAGGGACACTGAGGACATCATCCAGGTGAATCGGTGGCTCAATAGGGTGGACGTGCCAAGCAAGCCCGCCACGACGAGCCAACTGCTAGCTAGGCATTGGCTGTAGGGCTAGGCTTGGACACGAGGAGGGGACACGAGAGCCGCTCAGGTTCTGTGTGCCCATCAAGGAAACGGAGGACATAGCCATGCTTGTCATCTCGGAGGCCTTCCGGACGATGATGAAGCAGTGGCTCGTCCTGAAGATTCCTCGCGTCCTCAAGCTATCTGCTAACAAGTGGTGCTAGTTCGGGTCCAGTCCAGATCTTCCACGAGCAGCGGTGCTGCAGAGGGGCTGGGACTACTTCATGCGGCAAGCACGAGAGCGTCCCAGCGACCTGGTTGTCCCGAGGAGGTCCGGCCTGGTCTTGAAGGTGCAAATCTATGGCGCCTCCACCTCCATGATGTGCAGGGTTAGGTGCCGGAAGCACTGCTATCGTAGGCGAGATCGGACGTGCTCTTCCTCGTCTCTAGTTAGATGTTAAACTCGTTGCCAGTTTGGGTGGGTGGTTCTCATGAACTTGATGTGAAACTGTATATTTTTTTCCAGTGATCAGCACCCTGCGGTTGTACAAGGGCATGGGATGCCTCTGTTGTCTTAAACTTATGTCTTAGTTCGTATGATGCATTGTTTAATATCGTGCTAATGACTAGGGGTAGTGTTTATTGTGTTGTGATGTTGATATGTGATGCCTGCTGTGAAGTGTGTCGCATTCGGGTTGTAAACCTATCACATTTGAAATGGGTGAATAGAACAGTTCCGTGCACAAAGCCAAACAGCTGTGGTTTGCATCTACTCACCTATGACAGCACAAATGCAGACCACTAAACAACAAGCATAATCTGGCCATTGATGCAATGCAGGCTCCTAAACAATATGAACAACATGGTTTTTAGCCTGCATTAACTCGGTTACATATGTAAGGGGCCTAAAAACAGTACAAGACCAAACACACCACTAGCCTCTCCAAGACTGGTTTCAAGCCCGTCGTTGCTGCACTCACCAGAGCTGCCTCTCCATGGCTGCGCATGGTGCTAGCTTAGACGTACGCACTCTCGGTTAGTTTTGTGTGTATGAATGCGAAAAGATTGTAGCTAGGTTGCATGATTCTACCCCCTCTCGTCCTTGTAGATCTAGCTAGCATAGTTGCACCGACAGGGCCGTAATTGTACAACTAATTTTGCGTCAAGTCGCTCTAATGAAACAAGTTAACGATCACATGCATAGCTAAAGACAAGTTTCTCTTATCCCGAAATTTTTAATTAAGCTAAGATGCTCGTTGCTACCAAGTTGGTCCCCGTCAACAGTTTATCTAGCTAGATCTGTTCAAACGCACGCCTCTCCACGTTACTCACCACGAGCTCTCTTGACCCGGAAGACGCGGTTTCCTATTCAGTAATTAAGACCCTTAATCATGCTGCCTCATTAGATGCCAACTCAAGCTACTAGGCTTCATCACTGCTCATTATTTTGAGTATAATCAACCATCTAGCTCAACAAGTTTTATTTGCATGTTCATCGACTCACGTTACTCAAGCTCAGTTGCACAAAACTAATTTTTTTTATTTACCAGAAAGACCCATGCTTAGTTTCCAGGGTTAGCACACTAATTGGCCACCAGAAAGACAACACGCTTATTTTTCATAGTTAGGACACTCGTCTCTGGCAGTAAAGATGTGGCGTTCAACTTTCGTAAATACTACCTCCGTTCTGGTTTATTGGTCCCTTTTGTAATTTGTGCTAAATTTGGACTAAAGATTCAACTGACAAAATGTTAGTGCATGTCAGGACTTGTGTTTGAACATAGTTTTCAATTATATAAATTTTTTTGACATGCATAAATATTTTATTAGTTAAATTTATGGTCAAAATTTGGCACATATTACGATGGGACCAATAAACCAAAACGGAAGTAGTAGTACTCTAGGCGCTGTTAAGGTCAAAAAAATTATACCGCTTGCCAAGCAGTTAGTACTCCCTTTCTCTCAGTTTACAAAGGCGATGCAGCGTACTTGGGTCGTCAATTTGACCAACCTAATAGAAGTCATATATTACAAAAACTTACAATTATAAAGTTCAGATATTCTATTTTCAAATTGTATAATTTTTGTGTTATATAGTTTATATTATGGTGATCAAATTGGCAGCTTAGGTATACGCGCAGGACTTGTGAACTGAAACGGAGGGAGTATCACAAAAAAACTGAAAACTTTAAGAAGGCAGAAAATTTCATCCATTGTTAATGTTAATGAAATTTAAAATTTCGATGGTGTAATATAATAGCATAACTTAAGCTTTCACGATTTTTAGAAAAAGCACTGTCGAATATTAATCACTAGTGATTACCAAAATTCTCGAAGGCTTTGGATGAATTATTTCCTCCTAAGATATGTATGTGCAGCTATCAACAAAGTCAACAATCTTCTCGCAAAAAAAAAACAAAGTCAACAATATGACATTATAATTTTCTTAGACTTGGCTGGAGTTGATTGGCATTATGTCTACATCACAACTGAAAGTAAATTTTAATGAAAACAATGTGTAGATAAGGTTAACTTAACTTTGGTGCAACATACAAAGAGCACCATACTCAGCCGTGGCCTACACCTCCAAAAAACAACTAAGGTTCCTGCCTCTCGTCGGCATCGACACAGGTCCGCCTCGTCTCCGGTGGCCCTAGGGCCATGGAGGCCGGTAGATCCTGCCAAGGGCCGGCGGGAGGGTTTCAGTTTTAGTCATTCCTTTTAGTTTTTGTTAGGGTTTGTGTTACTTGCTCAGAAGGCGAAGCAGCGGCAGATCTCTGAAGATGGAATAAAGGTCTTCCCGCCGAGCCCCCGTTTCGGCGGTGCATCTACCATCGTTGGTAGGCGTGTGGAGGTATATCTCTGGCGGACCTATCTTTGGTGTTTTTGCTCGGATCTCGTTGGTGTTCGTCTACATTCATGTGTCTTCGGGTTGGATCCTTCTGATCTATGTTATTCTTCATCCACGACGGTTGATGTTTTGATGCACTAGTCCTATGGGACCCACTACTAGAAAAGGGGGCATTTGTCCTGGTTCGTAAGGGCCTTTAGTCCCGGTTCATGAACCGGGACTAATGGGTCGTTACTAATACCTCCACCCTTTAGTCCCGGTTCAAACACGAACCGGGACAGATGTGCCTCCACGTGGCCGGTGCGCCGAGCCCAGTCAGGGGGGCCTTTGGTCCCGGTTGGTGGCACCAACCGGGACCAAAAGTCCATGTTTTTTTAAAAAAAGGTGGCTGCTTTAGGGGTTTTGGGGGTTATTTTTAGGTTGTTATTAGCTAGCTAATAGAGAGAAGTGTCCTCTCTTATATCTTCGACCTTGGTTTACCAACGCTGCTGCTATGTTCATTTCACCCGCTGATATAATAACTCATGCATGCTCGCATCATACATCATCATATATAATAACAAGTCCTACTAATCATGCATCATCGTACAACTTCTACTCGTTATTAATAATAAGTCATACGATCATCATCCTCATAGTCATCGAACCCAACCCTACATAATTGTTCTTAGCACATGATCATTAGTATCAGGTAGGACCTAAACACCCTTAAGGTAAAATAGTATAAAAGAATATAGACCCTGACTCTCCATTATGAAGAATGGCGATCATCCTGTCTCCAATTCTTGCCCTTCGCTGCCTTTTGCTTCCAAGAAGCTCCTTACGACTGTCCATACATTTTTTCCATTCTTTGATTGTCATGTCTCCACTTCTTTTAGAAACCCGGTATGGACAGTTGAGATTCGTAGGAAGACCTGGTTGTATGTTCAAAACATGAAGGGTACCGTGCGTATACATCAGATGAGGCACGCAATCATTCGGGATTATCTGTTGAGAAACATAATAATAACTTCGTAGTTAGCAATGATGTACTAGTTTTAGAAATGTGCAAAAAGATGCACGGAGAGTCGTAATAGTAAAAAATCTTACCAGGGTATCTCCATGGTAGTTACCGTAGTTCAACACGTGCACTAGTGGCACGTATTGACCATAATGTTGAGGAGTTTGATTGTAGATATTGTAATTCTCAAGATCAGTACAAAATGCGACCAGATGATTTTTCTCTTGATAAGTTAATTCGGAGCCTTCGGTGTAGTAGGTTCTGTCTACCATCTTCCGCACATTCTTTGAAGAATGAAAATAAGCCGTCAATGGAAATAAGTTGTCAACTATTTTGAAATAAACAATATAAATTACTTAATAACTATGTTAAGCTCACATGGGGGGAAGAATTGGAGGTGTATCCACAAGGACCCAAATCGAAGGTCTCTCTTGCTCGATTGTAGGATCACCAAGATCCATGGTGACAAGCATACCCTCATCAAAATCATACATCTTGCAAAGTGCTTCCCAATTTTTGAAATCAAAATGGGTTACACTCTCAGCATTGTACAGCTTTACTTGAAAATCCGCACCATGATGGGTACTTAGGATAATTTTTTTGGTTTCCATACTTTCATGGTCTTCAAAACCCATCCTCTCCAAGACATAGCATCTTGTATAGCATGGGATAAGCTAGTCGAATTGGAAAAGATGAAAAATACACGTTAAAATAGTTGAAGTCGTGCTTAATTACGAAAAAAAACTACTGTCGTGCTATGCATCAGTATGAACATCGAAGGTCTCCTCGAGCTTAATGCTGAAGCGCCGATCTTCGTCCAGCTCAATGAACCTGTCGCACATACCTCGGTCGTCGTGGCACCAGTCGCACTCCCAGGCGGTTTTAAATGCGTCCGAAATGCGACATTTCCGCCTATGTTCATAATTCAAATATTAAACTAGATCATTATTATTAATCACGGGTTGACTATCGGTGATGTACGTAGCTCCTCCTTTCATTCCCGAGTGCATTATTACACCAAATTGTCTAGCACACGGGAATGAAGGAGAACTTATCCAATATGAGCATTCAATAAGCAAAACCAAATCATAAAATAAGCAAAATCAAATCATAAAATAAAGTAGTATTCAAATTAGTATGCATTCAATAATTATAAGCAAAAGTACATCATCTCTTGGTGTCCGTACATCGTCGAATATTATCACTAATATAGCATCACTAATACAACTAGAACCGTAGCGCCCGACGGGTATCGTCATGAGCGGTGGACACTCAAAGATAAGGAACCATCACAGATCATAGCTCCAAGTGAGATCCTCAAGAACCTGCCAAGTATTGTCGAACCTGCCCTCCAATGCAACCATGTAGTGACGGACGTGCTCGTCCTCCTCGCTGACACGGTGACGTACCACCTCCGCGGTGTCCGGAAGCCTCAGCACCATCACTGGCCCACGCGACCACCACCAAACAAGGATCGGGTCAACAACGGGCTGCCTCCACACCAACCTACGTCCCCCGGAAGGTAGCACCTCCCAATACCACCCCGGCGGAGCCTAGTCCCGAACATGGCCCTGATCAAGCAGGCCTCCACCGCCGAGTCGATGACGACGAGGATGCGGGATAGGCATCGCCGACGTCGATGCGGGAACTACTTCTACATATAGTTAAATAAAGTAGTTTTATTAATTAAATCAACTAGCTAGTTCAACTACTAAGCACTTACTATAAATAAATAGAGTAGTACTTACTAAAAACAAACTACTTCTATATATAGTAAAATAAAGTAGTTTATTAAATCAGCTAGCTAGTTCAACTATATATGAAGCACTTACTATAAATAAAATAAAGTAGTACTTACTAAAAATAAACTAGTATTTTTCTAACTAATTATATTAAACACTTTCTCTTCTTATTTTTTTCCTTTTTCTAAATACTACGAACAAAAAAATCATTAAAATTCTATGAACAAAATTACAACAGAAAAAATCATAAAAATTCTATGAACAGAAAAAATCAAAAAAATTTGACATATTCGATCTTTGCATATATATGAACATACAAATATGCATATTCAACAATAATATCACCAAAAAAATCTATTAACAGAAAGAAATCTAACACAATATGAACAAATTAATTACACAATCTAAATTAACATACTATGAAACACATCTAATATACTACACATCTAATCTAACAAAAAATCTATGAACTACAAAAAAATCTAAAAAAATCTAACAAAATCTAACAAAAATCATAAAAAGTTGCTCACGCCGACGTCGACGGCGAGGTGCGGCGCGGGGCGGGCGGGCGGCAGGGATGGCAGCGTGGCGGGCGGGCGATGACGGCGCTGGCCGGGAGGCAGGGACGGCGGGCTGGGCGGGCGGGCGACGGCGCGGGCCGTGGCGGCAGGGGACGGCGGCGTCGGGGCGGGGCGAAGGCTGGCTCGGGCAGCCTGCCGGCGTCGAGGATGGATTCGCCGCCATCGGGGGAGAGGAGGAGGAGAGATCGAAGTGGGGATGCGGTTCTGAAATTTTCCTAAGTGCTACTTATATAGCAAAGGCTTTGGTCCCGGTTCGTGGCACAAACCGGGACCAATGCCACCTTTAGTCCCGGTTGGTGGCACCAACCGGGACCAAATGCCTTTTTTCAGCAGCACAAAGGGCGGGAAACAAAGACCTTTGGTCCCGGTTGGTGGCTCCAACCGGGACATAAGAGGGGCATTGGTCCCGGTTGGTGCCACCAACCGGGACATAAGAGGGGCCTTGGTCCCGGTTGGTGCCACCAACCGGGACTAAAGAGAGGCATTGGTACCGGTTGGTGGCACCAACCGGGACCAATGCACCCGTCTAATTACTTATTTATTTTCTTCAGCTGTTTTTTAGTTGATTCTTTCTGCAGCTGTTTTTAATTAGTCCCACCTTACCAAGCGAGAGGCACTCGCAGCGGTTTATAAGCCCTGAGTGCAGAGACGATGAAGAAGAGGCTCAATGCTCACCTGCACGTTGCTTAGCTTCAAGCCTTGAGGATTAGGGTAGACTGCACGGAGCTATGTGCAGTGCAGTTTACACTATTCCGAAAGGCTTGAAGCTAATTAACGAGCATTGCGCCTCTTTTTTATTTTTAATGACTTATTACAACTCAGAAATAAATAGAAAAAATAACTATAGTAGAAAAGAAAAAAATATAAAAAACTAATTAGAAATAAATAGAAGAAAAAATAGTTGTGATTAACTTTACAAAAAAAATGAGCATAGATGCTTATTTTTAATGACTTATTACAACTCAGAAATAAATAGAAGAAAAAATAGTTGTGATTAACTTTACTAAAAAATGAGCATAGATGCTTATTTTAATGACTTATTACAACTCAGAAATAAATAGAAAAAATAAATATAGCAGAAAAAAACTATATAAAAAACTACTAAGAAATAAATAGAAGAAAAAATAGTTGTGATTAACTTTACTAAAAAAATGAGCATAGATGCTTATTTTTAATGACTTATTACAACTCAGAAATAAATAGAAGAAAAAATAGTTGTGATTAACTTTACTAAAAAAATGAGCATAGATGCTTATTTTTAAGGACTTATTACAATTCAGAAATAAATAGAAAAAAATAAATATAGCAGAAAAGAAAAAAAACTATATAGAAAACTACTCAAAAATAAATAGAAGAAAAAATAGTTGTGATTAACTTTACTAAAAAAATGAGCATAGATACGCTTATAGAGAGAATTCAACCTAAATTCATAATAAATTTCTACTAACTTCAGAGAAATTCAGTATGAATTTAGGTCAAATTCCCTGTATAAGGGCATCTATTTTCATTTTGAGAGGATCTCAACAAGGCAGAGAGGGAGGGGCTTATAAACCGGTGTGAGCCCCCTTCGGTTGGCGAGGTGGGACTAAACTCTAGCCGCAACGAGGACCAACCCTTTAGTCCCGGTTGGTGGCATGAACCGGTACTAAAGGGCAGCCTTTGGTCCCGGTTCATGCCACCAACCGGGACCAATAGTGGTGGGCCAGGAGCGAGGACCATTGGTCCCGGTTCGTCCCTCCAACCGGGACCAAAAGGTCTAGACGAATCGGGACCGATGGCCCACGTGGCCCGGCCGGCCCCCGGGGCTCACGAACCGGGTCCAATGCCCCCATTGGTCCCAGTTCTGGACTGAACCGGGACTAATAGGCTGGCCCTGCCTGGACCATTGCCCCCTTTTCTACTAGTGACCTTATCACGGCGACTTCCCGACTGTCTACTACAAGAAGTTGTGCCTGACTCCGGCGATGGAGGGGCGATGACGGCGGCGCACCTTTGGCTTGCTTCAGTGCTTGTAGTCGTCGCTAGATGGTCTACAGATCTGGATGTAATTTTTATTATTTCGGTTGTTCGTTGTACTACTATGATTGAAGATGAATACATCAGAAGTTTTCCACAAAAACTTAACTTTGGTGCAACTGACACTCTACTCCCTATTATAGAAAGAAAAAACTGGCACCTATAAGAACACTCTACAAAGTAAATTGAAAACACACATTTGATGGAGAATTCAAATAAATTTTTACCATAAATAGAGTTGGCAAAGGATTCGTTCCACTTGTAGCAACAAAATACGAAATTAATATGTTAGGCCGCTCTGTTTCAACATCGAGTCATGTTGATTGATAATCTGGAGTACCATCTTAGCATATTCGGCATCTTTTAGAAAAATAATTGTTGGATCAAACCTTGATGCGGAGAAGTACTTCTTCGTTATTCATGGGTTGTTATCCATCTTTTTATAGATGCCAAAAGATGTTAGCTATTCATATGATGACTATAGGCATGCATGCACCCTTGTAAATAAAATAAGATGCCAGAAACCCTAGGGGAGTCGGCGAAATTTTGTTCCAACCGCCGCAAGTTTCAGAACCACGAGATGCAATCTAGAGCCCTTTTTCGGCACTCCGACGGAGGGGAGCACGATCACGGAGGGGTTCATCATCCTCATTGGTGCCTCTCTGATGATGCGTGAGTAGTTTACCACAGATCTACGGGTCCGTAGGCAGTAGCTAGATGGCTTATTCTCTCTTTGTATCTCATTACAATGGTCTTCCGGAGTTCTATTTGATGTAACGACTTTTTGCGATGTGTTTGCTGCGATCCGATGAATTGTGAGTTTATGATCAGATTTGCCTTGATTTAATATTCAATCTTAATTATTATAGCCTTGTATTTCTTCTCCAATATTTGAGTTTTGTTTGGCCAACTTGATCTATTTATCTCGCAATGTGAAAAGGTGCTTTGTAATGGGTTCGATCTTGCGGTGTCCGTTCCTAGTGACAAAAGGGGCAGCAAGGCATGCAGGTATCATTGCTATTAAGTATAAAAAGATGGGGTCTATTTCTACATGAACATATCTTGTCTACATAATGTCATCGTTCTTATTGCATTACTCCATTTTTTGATGAACTTAATATACTAGATGCATGTTGGATAGCGGTCAATGTGTGGAGTAATAGTAGTAGATGCAGGCAGGAGTCGGTCTACTAATCTTGGACGTGATGTCTATATACATGATCATTGTCTTGGATATATTCATAATTATTTTCTTTTTTATCAATTGCCCAACAGTAATTTGTCTACCCACCACATGCTATTTTCTCGAGAGAAGCCACTAGTGAAATCTACGCCCCGGGTCTATTCTCCAATCATATACTTTCAGATCTATATTGCCAATTGCATTTTCCTTTATTTGCAACTTTTATTTTCAGATCTATATTATCAAAAACACAAAAATACCTTGTCGCGTTTTGTTTGCTTTTATTTGCATCTTTCAATTAATCTACTACTATTTTATCCTATCAACACGTCACTTTTTGGCATCGTTACCCGAAAGGGATTGACAACCCCTTTATTGCATCGGGTTTACATAGTGTTGCTTGGTTCTCCTATTGGTTTGATAACCTTGATTTCATAACTGAGGGAAATACCTTACCGTTGTTGTGCTGCATCATCCCTTCCTCCTTGAGGAAATAACGACGCATCTCAAGCGACATCAGTCTCCCACATTAACTCATACTTAAATTGTTTAGGACCACCCTTCTTAATAAGATCATCCGAGAACTTCAGCAAAATAGGAGTGTGGTCAGAACAAGCAGATGTCTTGTGCACAACCGATGCAGCCGGAAATAACGAGCACCAGTTTGGATCAACTGCCGCCCTATCGAGGCAAACCCTTGTGTAAGTTCCTCCAGGGACCCTCTTCTCAAAAGTCCATGGGGAGCCAGTGTGGCCCAGGTATGTTAGTCAACAAACATCTAGGGCTTCTCTGAAGCCATCAAGCTGTGTCTGACTCCGTTGGCCTACTCCATACTCAGAATGAAGCAAAACCTCGTTAAAATCGCCCAACATCACCCATGGTTCTCCTGATGATACTGCAAGTGAGCGTACTGTGTCCCACGTCTTGTGCGTCTCCGATACCTGCGCTTCACCATAAATACATGTGAACCTCCAGGGTGCCGACCCCAGATTAGAAATCTTTGCATCAATATGATACTTCGAATAGCCCAAGACCTCAAGTTTTATTTCCTCATTCCAAAAAAGTACAAGACCACCGCTCCGATCGGAGCTACTAACTGCAAAATATTTATTGTAACCAAAAGAAGAAGCTAGAATCCAGCACACGTGTTTTGGATCTGAGTTTCAACTAAACACACCACAACTGGGGTAAATTTGGTCACAAGCTCGTGAACCTCTCGAATTTTCGCGGGATTAGCCAAACAGTGGCAGTTCCAGCATATTGTACTCATTGTTCCCGGCGGTCTTCCACTCAG